>JAXCHB010000054.1:0-1200000 GCA_036926305.1 Uropetala carovei
CCCTCTCCCTCTCTCTCTCCGCTCCAAAAACCTTTCCTTCCACTCTCCCTGTTTTCCTTTCACACCACTGCTTCCTCCAGTCCCCTTCTTCCTCCTTCCGCGAACACGCCATCCCTCTCCCACTTCCTCTCGCCTCCTTTCTTACTTCCTCCCTCCTCCCTCTCTCCCCCTTCTCCCCTCCACCCTCTCTCGATCTTTTGTTTTCATTTCTTTAACCCTCCTTAACCTCCTCTCCGTCCTTCGCTCTATTTCTTGCCACCATCAACGGATTGCGTTCATTGTGCAAACCACGAGGAGAGAAAATGTCTCTTTTTGCCTTCTCTCTAAGCGGGCTCGATCGCGAGGAAACGATAGTATTAATGTTGTTTAACTAATGATCAAATAATCTTTCTCGCACTTAAACGCTATATGTATACGTTTCGCGATAAAACGCCACGAGTTGGCGAGCTTTAAATTCTTCATTCATGGAATTGGACACGCAAACGTGCGGTAGTCGGCTGGATTGATTTTTCTAAGGGGTTTGTACCCTTTAATTCGTCGATCCTTAAATGCGGCCCTGACCAGATAGCTTATGTATTTTTGTCGCCACTTCAGGTGATGTCTCTCGCAAGGAAAAATTGCTCGGATTTATCTTGATTTAAAGGGAATGGCTGATGTTTCGACGTAAGAGCACTGCTTAATTGTTAAGAATTAGCTGTTAAATTACTTGTAATAATTAACGAGAATGCCTAAGTTTGAGAAAGCACTGTTTATTGTGGCTAGAGCAATTGTTTGATACTATCGTACTTGATCGCCGGATAGTTATGGAATTGCGATAAATCACTCAACGATAAGGATCTAAATGAACGAGATAATTAAGACTTTCGACGCAGCCACTAATCTGGACGTTATACCGTTACACATTTCCAATAAAAATAGCTAGTATTTTATTTATCGAGGAAATGATTTGCTGTAGCTTAAAAATCCTAATAATTGAAATATAACATCCCTTAAGTACATTTTCATTTTCAACTTCTGTTTCGTAAGCAGATTACCATATGAGCAGACAGATCAGTAACAGAATTGAACTAAAATATTCACTGAGTTAGTGATACTGCACTGGGGGTACATTTACCTCTAGGTATACCTGAAAAGTTTCCAGGAGAGATATATGAAAGGTCATAATTTTCTTCTCAATTCAGAATTAATGACTAATTTCGAAATTAAAGTTACAAAAAAGGATTACGTTATAAGCGCCAAATGTGTGTCTTATTAAAAAAAACATTTTCGCGTAACACTGTAAAATATACTACGGGGTAGGCGAAAATTGTCATAGGAGTACGCCGATTAAGAACTGTTTGTCAAACGGGACCATTTTGTAATCTGCAAGGTTTAAGTGAATATGGGTCATGCATTTAATCTACTTTCAATCTTCTCCCGCGAATATTTTATCATCAAAGCAATAACCTAAAGCGATCGTTTACAAATCTTCGAGAAAGAACTTAATCGTGTAGACTTGGTATTTCTATCCGTCTGAGAGAGCTGTTCGTATGAATAATTGGAGCGTTATGGATTCTTACCGAGAATGGAGGAGGCCATCGACGATTGAAATCGGTAGCGTGCGATAAATGGGTATCTAAACGAAGAGTGGGGCTAACTGCGCAGTAAGAATTCACTTAGCGTATCTCAGACAAAAACGAACCGCTTTGCTCGCTTCAATTTTGATAAGTTTCGCCTCATCCTCATCTACTTTCCTTCTCAACAATTCCATTGCCACATATCGAACGATTTGGTTCATCCGTCACCATCCTTTCTTCTTCCCATACGGAGCGCTTTTTAATTTTGAAAATTTTGAGCATCTTTATCGGCTTCGGTTTTTTCATCGTCAGAAAGATTTTCTTTGATGTTCCGATAGGCGCCGTATCTCTTTTTGAACTCTGCCGCCCTGCGTCAATAAACTAGACAAACATTTGAAATGGTTCAATCAACGTTTTCGAAAGCTTTATTTTTTATCCTCCTACCGACCAAATACTAAAAAAAAACTCCTGTTTCCTTTGTGCCTCTAAAAGCGAGGAACACGCGAGTGGAGAAATGTCTGATCATCGCGCGAGATTAAAAAGGTATCCGTAAAAAAAAACTATTAACGAGGTAAACTGCCGTTTACTGAATAACCGCGTTTGTGGGGGGGAGAGGGGAGGGAGAAACACCCTCCTTGCTGATTGCGACGTTAAATTTTCTCCAATAAGTTATCTTGTTTGAGATCCCCTCTACAAATTTCCTCCTCGGGCTATTTCCTCCTTGCCTCCCCAATTCATTCCTCCTTCTCTCTTCCTTTTCCTCGGCCAATCCTATCCAATTCCTCCTCCTCCCTTTCCCTCCCTTCCTCCCTCATCCCCCACCTGTATCCCAATGCGTCCTCCTTTAATGGCTCAAGGTTCCGATTCCGTGACGACCCTCCGAGAGAACTCAGCGGAGGGGGACGAGGTGGAACGAACCGACACGTCTTCCCACTCCCCCCATCCCCCCCTCTTTCTCCCCCTCCTCTCCCTCTTTTTCCCCCTCCTCCTTTTATCCCTTCCACCTTGGCTGTCGTGACCCAGAATGCCAATCTACATTTTTCGCCTCTCTCGAGAGCGAGATAATTAAAAGATCCCATCCTCGTCTTAAAAATATATACGCGTCAGACCTCTCCTAGAGCGTTATCCTCCTTTTTCAGCTATAAGCTATGAATATAAATCCAAGTAAATTGGATTTTTGCTTCAAAACTTTCGCTCTAGATTAGGGTATACTATTAAAGTATAAGTATACATTGCCTTTTCGTTTTAAATATCCTTTTGAATTAATCTAAGTTAAGATGTGAAGCCTGACTATTTACATGGGTCGTGAGAAGCTATGACAAAAATTAAAATTAAGGAAGAAAAACGACGCGTAGAATTTCGCAGGGTTCATAGGACAAAAGGGTCATTAAGGTTCGTACGATTAAGCTAGAGAAAGGAATATGATAATGTATTGTGTGAGAGAGAAAAGTTCTGAAAGGGACAGTTTTAAGGAGAAGTCAAATGAGTTGCTTAATATGGTGCAGTGCACCAGAGATTTCACAAGAAAGAAAAATGAGAAGTGGTTAGGTCAAGTTCTCAAGAGTAGAAGTGAAGGGACGCAAACCTACGGCACTGTGAGCGTGAAGGCAAAGAGTTAAGGAAGAGCGATTTTTGGCCAAATTTGGTCAAATACACGGGTGTCTTCTGGAAATAATTGATGAAGATACGTATTATTGAGGAGTTTAAACTCTCCAGAGAGGACGAGCGAATGCAAGATAGCCTAGTATTTTGCGCAAGATGTTGTTTCTTACGAAGTGGATTACAAAAACACATTTATAAAAATACAAAACAAATAAATATATGTTACTTTAAAAATCAGTGAGACTTTGCTTACATTAAAATGTAGCTTTGTGATAAAAGAGACACTTAAATAGCTCCTCTTTACACTTCCTTTATTAGAAACATATCGTCATTAGAGCTATAGATCAAAGGTTTTAAGTATGCTAGAAAGCAAAAATAAGGGACACACTGGTAAATTTTACACGATGATGATAGTCTTGATTATACGTATAAAAGTCGCATAGCAAACGCATAACAGGAGTAGTATATGGAAAACAAAAATAAGCAATAAATTGAGATTAGTAAACAAACCAGTGAGATTCATTCCATTTATTCCAATAATCATTATACAACCATAAAATGTGGATAAAATTATAAATTTATATGATGGTTATTTATGCTTCATGAACTAATTCTTTTAATCCGATACATTTCCATTTTGGTATAGACCACGAATGGTGTTGGAGTAGACCTCAGTAATATTATGCTGTGAGCAAAGAGAGATGAGAAAGAAATTTAAATTTTTAAAAAATAAACACAAAATATGGCTTTTACGGCGTGGAATTACCAATTCGCAAAAGGACCATCCGAGATGAGAGATTTTATAGATGAAATCATGAGAATCCATAAAAAATGTCTTTATAACGTTTCCCAAAGAGAAGTCTCCGACCAATGCATGCTGGCAATCCTTTCGAAACCAAATACATGAATTATTCATAATCCTTGAACGTTCCAAAGAAGTTTTGCGAAATGCATCGCTATCGGTCTTCATAAGAAATATCAACATGTTGATCAAATATAAGTGCAGTATTAAAAGTTGAGAAAGTGAAATTGCGATGAATATTTCATGCCGAATCGAGAAAATCTCTTTTGGTTTCAGTGTGTTTTATGTCCCAACCCGTCTTAAAATATCAAAATATCTTTTATTTTATTTTTAAGATCCACGATTCCCCTGCCTATATGATCGACCAAAGGAGCGAGTGGTCCAAGGAGTCTAGAAATACCTGCATCAAATCAGGATCCTTCCCTTAAAAACAACCTTAGATACTTTCAGAATTCGCGCCAGAAGAAGAGGTTTTTCCAAAAATAACTTAGAGTGTCAATCACCAAATTTTTTCTTAAAAGAATAAGATGGCATCCCCTTCAGGAGCCTCGCTTTTTTCCCGCAAAGCTCAGTGCAACGGACGTTCTAGAGGTTTCGGTTCCGAAAAGGAACGGATACGTCGAGAGCGCCGGCTTATCGGACGTTTCCATTCAGATGGCAAAGAGGTGCAAGATGCAGTTAATGAGGTCTGCTCGCTCACTCAACTTCAAGCTACTCGGACCGAAAGAACGGTGAAGAACCCTACGTTCGGTGTGAGAAGGTTTCGCGAGAAAGGGGAGAACAGAAGAACATCAATATAAACGCGAAAGTTGCTGCGCAGTAGCGCAGAACGAGTCATCTGTCGGTGAGTTCGCGACCCGAGGAGTGGCGAGGGAAGAATGAGCCAAGGAGTTTGAGAACATTCCTCGGTTACCGTTTTCTTTTTTAATTTTCTCTCGCATAGAAACATAAAATTCATCTAGAGGATTCCATCAGAGATCGCGACAAACGAGGAGCACTTGTGAGGCGGAATTCGATGAGACGTGCTGCAACAGGACGGCTAGCTCGCGCACGGCTCTGAAAGTGAAAATGTAAGAACGGAGTGAAAAACAAAAGCAAGCAGAATTTTAAAAAGGCGGCATTTTATAAACCTTTTTTTCTTTACGACCTGCTGATTCCCTCTTGCCTACGCACAGTGGGTATCTAAGAGGTAGTGCAATGAATAGCTGGTCAGTTCAAATTTTTAGGAGGAATGGTGACTTCCTAGGATATACTTCCAATGAACAATACTCTCACCAAAAAAATTACTTATCAAACGTACTGTTTATTTTTAATTTTGTAATATCCCCAAGTTACTTTCAGTCCCATCCAACTGTATCTAACGCAGACAACTAAAAAGAATCTTAGTAGCAAAAGGGTTAAGAATGTGATAACGGTACAAAGTCAACTTCCACTACTTTCAAAATTAAAATCCTGAAAATATTTCATTTTCGACTTGAGAATTGCAGTCAATCTGTTCAGCATTCCCATGAATTACATCGGTAATAAATAGTCTCTGAATGGATCCGTCTTCACTTTACTGCGACAAAATTTCCTCTTTTTTATAAAATGTCTTATATGCGTTCGTCCGATATTTATTTATTTATATACTAGACGAATGAGCCCGTTTAAAACGGCCTTTGAAAACAAACAATATAAAAATAAAACCAACAGACAAATGATAAAATTATATTATTTGAATATGATTGGAAAGGGCTACAAATGAAAACAAAGGAATAGTTTTTAAAAATTAAGAGAAAAACAGTCTTATATCTCAATAATATTATTTTAGCTATTCAGTAGCTCTCTTATAAAGACGTTCCTCGTAAATACTCTTTCGTTTAACAGCAATTGCCCTTGATTATCTTTATCCCTAAGCCAAAATTTCAAATTATGTTTGTCACGTGTTCTAGTTATGGCTACATACAGCTGTCCATGTGGAAAGCAATATTTAGTAAGTAATCACAATCAGTCTTTCAATTCCACTAAACAGAAGTTAAGAACAATCTCAATAGATATCTCAATACACACGCAATCAGTCACAATCAGCGCATATACCTTATTTATTTATATAACAATGTAATCGTTGTTTGGTTGGTTACCCTGTAATTGGATTGACGCGTGTTGACGCGAATTAAAAATAAACAGCACGAAAAATTTTTCTTTCATAATATCTGTTCTATTCATATAATGCGAAGGCACAGCCGGCACAGCGCAAGCAACTGCCTTTAATATGCAGAAAGACTTCAATAAGACAACGAAGGCACGTTAAAACATCGTCGAATTATTTCAAACATTAGCATGTTTTAAATACGTAATTTACCGCATTTATCCATCCAATTTACCTAAATGAATATAGGTTTATGAGCATATATGGCTTGAAACAACAATGCCCGTTTCCAAAGCGATCATTGAAGAAAATGAACGATTTTTCTTACATCGGCGAATTTAAACGTAAAATTTGCTAAAATTTTACCTTTAGGTGTGAAAAGACGAACAAAATTAAACGGCCTGTTAAAATAGCTGTAATTTGAAGGTCGTAGGTCAATTCTTTCTAATTTTAATTTCCAAAAGAGTAAAACTCTGCACATTGAAAATTAAATTTGAGCGTGTAAACTTATGGGCCGAGATATGAGATTCATATGGAATGTAAAACATCTCCTGGCGTCGAACCCAGGACTTTTTTGAAAATTTTTTATAGCATTCGCTTTTTTAACGTATTTATAGTAATCCTACCGAATTTGGCTGGACTGGCTGAAGAAATGGCCGAGATATGTTGAGATATTTAGCGTTACGCAAAAATGATGACCAAGTGATCAAGAGATTTAGCCTTTTATAGTTATTGATATATTTTGGAGTAGACCATTTTTTGTTCCCTCATATCTTTTGAACGAATGATCGGATCGAAAATAATGTTACATTGATTGAAATCTAATGGCTTGCAGATGGTTTTTAGCTCATAATCCATTTCGTATCTCATCTAGAAGTTAAATTGTGAATGTTCAAACTTTCCAAAAGTCTATTTGGTTGCGGTGGCTCTGGTGGTGCGTCTGAGGGTGTTTTAATAGCAAGAAATTGAACTACTACGTACATAGTCACAGCGGTCACAGCATTCTTTGCCCCTATGTTAGAAATGGTAGCGGGAAATACGGATTTCAACGTGAGTTGTCATTTTGACCAATCTGGGGTGAGAGAAGTTATAACGCTTAATTGTACGAAAATTTTAGCTTATTTCTATTATGTCATTTTATACCTCTATAACGTTTATTAATATTTTTTAAATTTTGAACTTTTTCATAAAACAATTGACAACTCGTAATCAGTAGGTTTCCTTTGGGAAAGTATTTTTATTCCTCACGCTGCGGTAGATAGCTTCTGGGTAGAAAAGTATCTTCAAAATTTCAAAACTTGCGAAATGGGGTGCCGTGGCGTTGTGGTGAGGGCGTTGGCTTGCTACGCTGAGCATACCCGTTCGAAATCGGCGAAAGTGGGATTTTTTCAATAGATCTTGCGGTCCCCTATTTATGTGTTTAGAGGAGAGCACGCGAATCAACGCTTCATCCTTCGGAAGGGACGCAAAGCCGTTGGTCCTCCTTGGTGCTTTTCGAAAAGAGTAGGCTAATGCCGGTACCGGGTTTCTCATCTTATTTGCTTTGTGATTTAGGCTGACTATCCTACTAGCGCTAGAGTCGTAAAAAGTCACAAAGTTCCACAAATCAAAATTCAAGTTAATTCTTGGAAAACTTTAATAACAATTGGATTTTCTAAAAAACGGTTCATACGAATTTCATCAAATTTCAAACTCTTATTTAATTTGATGTTTATAATGATTCTACGTAGTTCATATTTTTCAAAAGATAACTAAACGACGCATTAGTATATGAGAAAGTTTATACAATGTATATCGTACCAATTTTTTATTGAAGCTCAACCTTGAAAACCTCCGATCAAAGCGGAATTATTACGTAAATGATATGTAGAGAACATTAATAAAAAGAATATGACACCAAAATCTTTTATAACGAGCAAATAGTCTGAAATTTTTCTTGTTTTATCCTTTTTAAGGCCGCCTATTTTGTAAAGCAAAATTATTTTATTTTTGAATTCTTTTTTTAATTCTTACTTGTCTTCAACCTTCCATCTTCCATTCATCTTCGCGGGCACATTCACTCTTCTCCATGTCTCCAGCTTCATCCACAAACACTGCGTCACCTCTCGCCTTGCTCTCGAACGCTAATTACATACCTCCTCTCCTCCCCTCCTCCTTCATTCCTACGACTCCCTCGCTTTCGTCCACTCGCTCTCCTTCTCTCTCTCTCCCATTTCTCCCACGCTCTCTCCCACTCACCATTTCCCTCCCTCTTCCCCTCCGTCCTTTTCTAATTGCTTGCTCCCTAATGTCTCCCTCGCCCTCCTTTCCCTCTACTTTCTCCCCGCTTTCTCCCTTTCCCCAGTGACTCACGCCTTCCTTATTATCAAACATCGCTTAGTAGCAACCTTTTACGACCTCATATGACGCCCCATTTAATATCTTTGGAACTCCAATTTACATCTGTCTTCGCCAGGGTCGCACTTCGCACTTTACTCGCGAAGTAATTTCAAATCTAATAATAAAGTGTTTTATTTGTTTTATTAGGTATGAACTCTGTATTAATCCAGATGTCTACGAACTTCTCTTTTATGTTTCAAACTTTAGAAAATGTAATAGTTGTTCTCAGTTTAACATGCACTCATATTACGAGATAACGAAAATGAAGTTACGCCCATGAAGTAAGTATATTCTACACTTAAGCTCTTATATGACTCTACCGTATGTGCGCTATGCCTTTTTTACGTCTACATCTGCATAATAACCTGCAACCCACTAGGCAGATGGGTGGCAGGGGGTGCAGCGAACCATATTTACTTTTTAAAATATCATCTGCGGGCTTTAATTTATTAAGCTATCTAATCGTTTCAAGAAAACATTTTCTCGATATCGGTCCGTCCTTTCTCTTCCTTTACATTAAGACTGAATAGCCAAGACGACAATTGTTCCCTCCTCTCTCTACCAGACCAAAGTAAAGATCAACACATGATTTATTTTGAATATTTTTGACTATCGTGTGCTTTTGTAATGTTTTTGAGAAGGAAAATATAGAAAATTTTAATTTAATTTACATACTTTTCCCCTTTGTCGAGAAACGTTTCGAATTAATTAAGGGTTTTAAGTATACGTTTACAAAACAGCACGTAATTGATCGCTAAAAACTATATTTATTGACCGAAATATCAAATATCAAATTGTCAGACGGATTAGATTATTAAGGATTAAAAGCTTTGAACTTGGTCAAAATCACTCACAATGCAATGGAACGAGGATTTTTACAAAAAACGTTGCCTAGACATGAAATCAAGGAAATGAATATTCGGTAAAATATAGGACACTACAAATCAATTATCCAGAGAGTCAAATTATAAATTTAAATATTTATGAAAAGGACTCAGTGCATCAATTATAATTCGTATCTTTGGGTGATCAAAAGCGTAGATGATTTTATACAGGGAAATGAATTGTGCACGGAACATTATCAGTAAAAAAAAACACTTTTAAAGGAACGAATAAAGGGATTTCATCGCCGAAGATAAACTGTCGAGAAATCTTTCAGTTGAGGTAGTGATCGGCTTTACCTAATCGCAATTGATAAATCCCTTTTAAAGAACTGGAAGTTTTTGCTTTTCTCAGCTGTTTAGTCATAAAAATCGAGAAGCGGCCCAAATGTAACGTGTTTCATGCAGAATTAACTTTATACAGTATTTCAACGGAATTGGGACCATGTGTAAATTTTGACATTTCAGCGGCTCTGGAAGATTCGTCCAGCGGCGTATCACGGTTGCCAGTTGTTCCAAAAGAAATGGGATCGTTTTGATTAACTAGTGCGACAGTAAATATTTTTTTTAGTATCTTATCGATTCAGATTTTCGTCTCTACATATTTTTATCAGTTATTTCAGGCCCATTTGAGTGTATTTTTTTTATTTTCAAACCGTTTTAATCAATCAATTTTTATTCGAAACGAATCGTGATTAATTAAAAATTGTGTTTGGTGCCAATTGTAAAGCAATTGATGCGTCAAGCACCTAACTTTTTCGTAAATTATATCCTCTCTATCCTTTCATTTGCCGTCTCCACACGTTTCTCCTTCCGTTCTCTCTGCAAATCGCAAAAGCCTCCGAGTAACCCCGCCATTCTCCTCCTCTGATTCCTGGCGCTGTATCTTCCATTCCTTATCTTGTAGCGGTCTCGTTATCATTCTGATGCATCTCTCCTTCTTCCCATTCTTGACGATTCCTTGCTTCACGTCCTCACTCTTTCATTCTCTGGTTGTCACCTCCTGGTGTCTTCTCCTCCCGCTCATCTTTTACTCTAACTTCTATACCCAACCCTCCATCTTAGCTATCTTTTTGTCCTTTTTTCCTTCCCTCTTTTTCCCTCTCTTATTCATCCTTTTCCCCCATATTCTTCTTCGGAAAAACTCGTGATCTCCATCTCTCTCTCTCACGCTGTTGTAATCTTTCCGACGGATTTCTCTCTCCTATTTTTGATTCCTGCATCAGAGTGGATGTTGAGATGGCAGAGAGGGGAAGAAGGTTGAAACCGTGAAAGCGAGAAGGAGCGAAGGAAAGGAACCAAGTGGACTGTTTTCTCCAAACTGCAGTGTGGTTAAGTGCTTACTTAGCAGCTGACAGAGCCACATATGTTTTGATAAAAAGATTTTTTCGTTCTCTGAGACCCTACCCCTCCCTTAGTTTGTGGATTACGACATACAGTACCACATCCTGTCCACGTTCTCTTTTGGCCACTCCACTCCCCCATCTAATATCTTTATTCTCTATCTCGGCACAGTCTCTCCATTCAATTTCCACTCTACTGTTTTTCTTAATATTACTAATATTATTTCCCATATTTGATAATTAGGCTACCAATTTGATGGAAACACAAAAGTGAATTTACAGAATGGAAAAGAAGAAGAAGAAAAGTACATCCATATATATATATATAATCACACTCAGCATATGAATTTCAGAGTTTTCAAGGTTCGTGGTAGGTCTTCACGGATATCTCCACAGTTCTACCGATTTTCATCCACATTTCCCTCTTATAATTCTCAATCCCCATAACCGAATAGATTCCTCTCTTCCTCTACCTCCTTTCCTTCATCCTTGACTCTGTGCCCCCATACAGACGACCCTTCTCTCCTTTACAACCTCCTCATCTGAAAATCTCTTTTTTACACTCCCTTTATATAGTTTTATTCTCCCATATCTCGTTCTGTCCCCCCCACCTCGTCTGTTTTCTTCTCCATTCTCTTTTCTCTTAATCGTCCAAAAATCCTATTTCTTTTTCCTAATTTCTTCCTTCCTCTCTTCCTTCCTCTCTTCCTTCCTCTCTTCCTTCCTCTCTTCCCTCCTCTCTTCCCTCCTCTCTTCCTTCCTCTTTTCCTTCCTCTTTGCCAATCACCTCTCTCCTATTCACTCACTTTGCCTTTTTAACCTTTTCTCCGTATGCTGTTATGTCTATCCTTCTCTCTCCTGCATTTCTATCTATTTTTTAACGTTTCTCTCTCTCTCTGCTTTATCTCTCCTCTTCCCGTGTCGATAATGTTCAGCGGAGTTTGACGTCAGCACGTCTTTGGTCGATATCTCTTCTCGTGAATGTAGGGATGAATTGGTCAATGGCTGACGAAATTTGCTTTTTTCCCCGTATATATTTGCGTGAGAAACTGACGACACTCCGAATTTCCTTGGCACACGATCTTATCTCTTTGAGCTTTTAACTAAATCGAAAAGAATTATATTAATTTTGTTTGGAGCAAAGGGTGTTTTTTTAACAGTAATTTTTAATAAATTGCAATCGTTGGAGGTTGTCCTTTTCCCAAGTTGCTTCGATCATTGAGTGTAAATTTTTCAACAGTAATATATATATATAAACACTTAAACAAATGCTTTTTGATTTAATCGCGGTTAGCGATCCCGGACAAAAACATTAATGCTTTTGCCCCTTTGAAGGTGGGAAAAAGTTCTTACGTGAATTAAGTTCGTCCGCGAGTCGTCTCATTCTGTAATTACATCCTTCGTGAAACCGTAACATCAAAATTTTGCAGTTATCGCGCATGGTTCACTCGCTGTGCCGAGCACAATTGTCTTAGTTTAAGTATATTAAGACTGGCTATGAATATCTCTTCTTTTGCCAAAGTGCTACAACCAATGCTGTCGCGAAATGCTATAACATTTCATGACGCACTACCTCAATACCAGCATAGTATATAGAAGATGTCCTTTCAGATAAACCTCTGTGTTTGGCATATTTCGTTATTGTTTTTGATATTCTGTCACAGTATCAGTTGGCGTTATTGATGTTGTTCGATAGCATAATTTTGAAAATGTTTTCTCCAGGAATTTTAACCAGAATAAATTGATTCATGAAATCATACACTGGTTTCCATATTCAAGGCACAAGGGTAAAAGTTTTAATATTTACTCAAAAAAACCGTAACCGAATCATCTTTCATCTGAGTAGAGAATGTCTTCCTGTCATACAAGACATTTTTCAGACAGGCCCTCAACGAAAAGATTGCAAGGCAAATTCATCAATATATGTGTGCGATGGACCTTAAAATAAAACCTTTGGAACGTGAATTTGCGAGAAATAGAGAACCGCCGTTTCAATTCAATTTTCTGAAACGTCGCCTTTTGACACGAAAATGCGTTCGCCAAAGTTCGATACACTTTCGGCTCGTATTTTTCGCGATTCTTTTGTCGGTCGGAAACGAAATCTCCACTTTCGAGCTCTTTTTTTCGACAATAACAACTCCGTCATGTTCAATGGAAAAATGTTAGCGGTTGCAATTTAACCACCCCTTTTGTTTCCCAGGGCTAAGTGGCTGGCGAGATGGCGCCTCTTTCGGTGGGCGAGTTAACACAAAGGAGAGGAAAGAGTGAGGCTGGATTTGCCCTTCCCTTCGCTCCATTCCTCTCGTAATGAACCTCCTCCTCTTTCTCCCCCCACCCCCTCCCACTCCTCCCCTCTCACTGCCTGTCTCCCCCTTCGGTGACCAACTTATACTGCCGCGTAGCCAAGAAGATGACGACGTTCCGCGACGGCTCACACGTGTCATAAATGGCTTCATATGAGTCGGTTAAAAAAAAAGAAATTCATGGATCTCGATTCCTCGTCATTCTCGGTTTTCATTTCGCGACAAATATAAAACTCCAGAACTCTCTCTCTCTCTCTCTCCATCCACCGATTGGGAACGATAACGGAATTTTTCCTCGGCCAGTCCTATCTCAATTTTTTCCTCCTCCCTCTCATTTCCGACTCGCGAGGAGCGTTTCCCTTGAATCTCGGAACGGATTAATGAGCGGATTTTCGCCTCCGAGCGACAGAAACAATTGAGCGAGGAATCGCACCTGATGCGCTGTCTCCCGCTCTCCACCTCCATTTTTTGTAAGCATCGAATCCGATCCTCCTTTTTTTCTATTAAGAAACCATTTAAATTGCGGATTACCTCGTACCATTTTTTTATTACGCGACGGCTTTTTTTTATTGCCTTTCTCTCTGGAATTTCGCTGTCGGGGCAAATTTAAAAGGTTTTTTTTTAGCGCCGAATCCTCGGTCTTATTGTCGGAGAAACTTCAGCTGGATAACTAATGACCGTGCAGAATCAAATTATAGCGACTTCGAGGTTAACATTTAGCGAGAGATTAAAATAGGGAGACGGCGAGCGAGCAGCGGAATGTTAAAATTGAATTTTTTCTCGGAGAGATTCCATTTTTGCATGTGTGTCAAGTTGGATTTCGCGAGGTAATTTATGTTTCATATCCCTTCCAGTTTAATCTTGCAAGTTGAAACATAGCCAAGAAAAGTGCTTGAGAATGCTCTCCGAAAACTCGTATTAATAGCGCTTGAAATGGTGTTCTTCTATTGTTAATCTGTGGAAACAATAAATTAGGGGCTTTAATAGCCGCGCGAATTTTCTTTTCGAAGAAATATTCGTCTTAAATTAACGTTTTTTTTGCGGGGCGCTGCAATTTTTATGAAATATCTGTAGATGACGCAGGACTAACGAAATGTGTTTGAGGTTAAAGTGTTTCCACGTGATTTGCACCGCCATACTTCCCCGCCCTCATTTGTCTTCCTTTTTTTCCTTCTGTTACCTTTCTCACATAATGTTCCTCTATTCCTTTCCCTACTTGCTTCCTCTTTGCCTCTCTTGTACGCACCCACCTCCTCTTCCACTTCTTCTTCCGCCTTTCCTCCTCCCCTCTCTCTCTGTATATATATATATATATATAATAATTTCTCGTTCCTATCTTTCCCTCGCTCTACCACCTCTTTCCCTTCTCTTTCGTTCTCCTCCAAAATAATTTCCTCGATCTTTTGAAAAATTTTTCCTTTCTAATCTCTATTTTTAATGAGATTCTGTTTCTCACTTGTACCTCCACCCGATATTTTACCTGATTTTTTCGTTAATTTACACATCAATAATCTTGCTTCAAATTGATTCATCTTACATTAGTACATTTGTGTTAGGTATTTATTTATATTTTTCTAATCTTATGCGTATCCGCAGAACTCTCCCGACCGCTCTTTATGGTTTTTATAACGCAATAACGTGTTTTTCTTCCGTATTTTATCTTTGTAAAGATTACCGATTTATTCTATAGGAATCTAGAGATCAGTTTTGCTAGAAATTTCGTCTGAGTTAATTTTTCCGTTATTTTCCTGTCCTTGCCACTTTATAAATATCCAAAAACGATTCCGATCTGCAAAACTCCTTCTGGCTATCTCATATCCAGACGAATCTGCGTGTTTTAAATGCAGAAATTGTATACGATCATCGTTATCATTTATTCTTTACCAGTTTAAAACGCAATCGTTTTCTCTTTCGTAAAATACTACTCTTTTGATTTGAACGTAAATATATTCAGCTGCTGCGCTTATCGTTGTCGTCGATTCGAAGGGAGTTTCTGTGCTTTTTTACCCTTCATTTTACGAGAGGTGGAAATGGGAGGAAGGTTGGAGAACTCCTTTTCTTCATCTCGGAGTAGGAGGAATGTCTAATTCACTCCCAATTCCTTGTCATCTTTTCTCCAGTTACCGCGAATTTTCGTTTCTCTCGGTTTCTTTCACTCGTCAACTCTCTCTCTCTCTCTACTCTCCCCCCTCCCCTCCCCTCTTTATCTGTTTTTCCTCTCCCTCATCTCCCCCTCCTTTTTCCTCGACCTCCCTACAATTTTATGGTCTTCGGCTGGAAAAAAAGCATTGGGTGAACGCCATACGGCACTCATTCCAAATCCTCTCCGGTCCTGTATCTCTCTCTCTCTCTCTCTCTCTCTCTCTCTCTCTCTCTCTCTCTCTCTCTCTCTCTCTCTCTCTCTCTCTCTCTCTCTCTCTCTCTCTCTCTCTCTCTCTCTCTCTCTCTCTCTCTCTCTCTCTCTCTCCCTCTCTCCCTCCCCCCCCTCCCCCTCTCCCTCTCTCTCTCTCTCTCTCCACCCTTGTCTCCATTCCTCCGACCGCGTCCCCACACGCGGTTCTTCCCTTTCTCGGAATCCCCTTTTCACAGTTCCAGGTCGACACATAGATATTTCACTCCCGTGGGCTCATTTCACGGGAATCCGAGTCTCCGCTGAGAGAGAAAGCAATGGGATGGAAACCAACGGGGTGAGGGTGTGCTCGTGGGAGGAAGAGGAGGAGGAGAGAGAGAGAGAGGGATAGGAGTGGAAGGAGGGGAGATAATGGAAAGATACGTAAGAGGATGTAAAAAAAGCGAGAGGGACGAAAAGGGAGGAGGCGAACGGGAAGGAGATAAAAAAACAGGAGGGGGTGGGAGGGAATGTAGGCAGATGGAAATGTTTGGCGAGGGTGAAAAGTGGACCGTGGAAGTTGTTTCGTTTTAACGGGAACGGATTTTAGTTACTTCACCCGTTGGCGAATCCTTCTCGTCGCATCTTCTCTTCCTTTCTCCTTTCCTCCGTTTTCCGCGTTCGCTCACGTTCGCCCTTTCTTTTCGCCCGCGACCCTGTCGAAGCGATCGATTAGCCCCGTCCTCTTCTCCTTTTTCTCTCTCTCTCTCTCTCGAGCTTTTTAACCCTCCGATTCACGGCATTCCGCGAATTCTTTCGGATTTCTGCGAACAGGTGGCGTTTCCGTGTGCGGGCCCGCTTCTCGTAATTGAATCGCAAAAAAGCTCCACTTGTGGTTTTTCGTAGGAAAGCTGTCGAGTGTGAGATTTAATACATTTCGCTCTGGACACTAAGGGATCAGTGTTCTGATGAATCTTCTTCCTCCTCGTCCTCCTCTCTCCCTCCTTTTTTTCCCTCCTCCCATCATGCTCCTTCCTTACCCTTCATCGTCCCTCTCCCTCCTCCCCTTCATCCTCCCTCTCCCTCCTCCCCTTCATCCTCCCTCTCCCTCCTCCCCTTCATCCTCCCTCTCCCTCCTCCCCTTCATCCTCCCTCTCCCTCCTCCCCTTCAGCCTCCCTCTCCCTCCTTCCCTTTTTCTCCATCATAGACGTCAGAGGTGAGAGGTCAGTGTAAATGGCGCCATGTAAAAGTGTCCGCAATGTAAACTACAACTGTGTGTGTGTTATTCGGAGGCTCGTGGATGCCAGAATTTCTCCTAAAATAAACACGTATTCATAATACAACGCTCATTTAAATTGAACGTACGATTCAATGCTTAACTGTTACCAAAGGCTAAAATGCGAGCATTTAGTTTGTTTTATCCCGCTTTCCTTTAAACAAAAATGTGCTTAAAATATCATTTCGACGCAGGTCGCATGCACTGGAATATTTATTTTTTGCGCCATCACACCTAAGATGAAATTTTTTAACGCAGTTTCAAGTATAATATTTTTTATTTCTTTCCTCCCGTCCTATATTTAACGCCACAGTTTATGTTCGCGCCTGAGTTAGAATTTTTTCGGCTTCTTTCTCGGTTTTCTCAGTCAATTTCCTCTAGCACAGTGGTTCCCAACCTTTTTCTGAAAAATATTTAATGAATACCTCCCTACACAGCCAAAAAAACTACAGTCAGCCCCCGGTTTTACGACAGTTTAGGTTCCAGGCCACCGTCGTAATGCGGATATGTACAAAACTATCTAAACATTAATAAAAAAATTAAAATATTTTAAATACCCACATAAAAAGATAAAAACTGCTACATAATGTACACAGTATATTCATAGTGGCATAAAACTAGATCCGGCGACTTAAAACCGGATTATTGGAAATCGACGTAAAATCGGATCGTCGTAAAGCGGGGGCTGAATGTATCCGCAAACCATATATCATGCTAAAACATTCCTGAGAATGGGCTGTTCGCCACATGGGGCGATTGGGGACCGTGTTAGATGCCGTTTACTCATTAGACGCCTCTAATGTCAAGTCGTCTAAAACCGGCTCCAACTAATACGTCAGTGCTCTCCAACCGGTGTGCCGCGGCCCATTAGTGTGCCGCGATGGAGGCACTAGTGTTCCGCACACACTGAGGATATTTAATTTTCACAAAAGTGTTTGGAACAAACAAATTTGCATACATTTTATCATCCAAGGAATTTATTCTGAAACTATGAGAGGAATTGTTAGACCTTAGTAACGATGATACAACTTAAAATTGCTGTGCTACCTTTAGATGTATTTTGGCTAAAAGCTAAAGGTGAATATCCCATCAATATGACATTCCAAATTCAAAACGTATTTATGCGAATTTAGCTATTCTTCAACCCGTATTAAAAATATTAAAAGGGCATGTTTAAAGAACGTAGATGAAGAAGTTCTTGTAGCTCTTTCTATTAGTGAGCCAAATATATAGCATCTTTGTACCAAAAAGCCAAGTCCAAATTTTCTGTCGAAGAGCATAACATTTTTACACGTTGAATTGTGTGTTCCTAATTTACAATAAAATTTTACATTTATTTGAATAATACTTTACCAGTCATAACAATCTAATATAATTGCGACTTTTATTTGTTTTATGCTAGTTTTTCTTTTAAAATGTGTATTTACGCAGTGAAATTAATTAGGGGTGGTTTGGTGTGCCGCCATGTTTTTAAGCATGCATGAAGCTGTGCCGTGGAGCAAAAAAGGTTGGAGAGCACTTCCATACGTTACACTTCTATAGATTTGCATTAGTACAACATCTTTAGTCCGCAACCCTTGGGAGACATAGGCTATGCCATACTATGGAATTTTCCAGACCACGGGAAATAGCCATAATGAAGGATAAAAAATCTATGCAATCATTTTTGGTTTTATGCATTGAGCGATTCGGCGTCCAACTGCACGCATCGCACGCGAACAGTTCTGTACTTTCTTATCTGGAATAACCATTTCTGCCGATTTTATTTGATTCATCAAGCTCAGTCGCGGAAGAATTTATAGGCGAAGCCCAAAAATTTCACATAAAAGTGATTGTTGTGCTCGCAATGTTTTTATAAGGTGCGCTAAATTGTGATGGTTTGCAATGAATTGCCAATGAATTATCTTAAATTTTCTCACAATACCTTACCTTGGGGGTTTTAATAACTTTTAATACGAGTTATGGGCCTTGAAGCAAAACGTGAAGTGTAAAGAGAGGGTTAGATTCGACCCGACAAGGAAGTTTGTTAAGATAGTCATAAAGGAACATTTTACAGGTGATCACTATGGAAAATTTATTTTGCGACAATTATTCTTTGAGGTTTTTTTTACTGTCTATTATATTTATTTTGTTACAGGTTACGATTAATAAATGTTATTTGCTTACGGCATCTATTCGGATAGGAAATTGGCGGAGAAAAAGGGAGAATGTTAAACTTTTGGTGGTATTATATTGAAGCTATTAGATTTGAGTTTTCGCCATCCTATTCTGAGAGGGAGTTTATCTATTATATGATGTGTATGAAATAATGTTTTGAGTTTTTAATTTTAAAGAACCGACGTGAGAGTGACGATATTAAGAAAAACTCCATGATTTGTTTCAAAGCACGGGAGTTCCCGGATTAGAGGAACACGGATTAAAGAGGTTGCGCTGAATTATAGTCTTCAATTAACAGCTTTGATCACTAATAGTCTATCTATACCATACTATTTCGGTGCATCATGCCAGTTTCTTAAATTCTCACCTGCAACCACCTTGATGCCGATCGCCCCCCAAAAAATCCCTAAACGCCCCCTGGGGGGCGGTACCGCCCACGTTGGGAATCACTGCTCTAGCACAACCATAATTTTCATCATTCACCACTTCACATAATACGTTCGGAGAAGTTTTGGCACATCCTCGAAATACTCACTTGTTTAGAACGTTCTAGTAAAGTTTGTCTAGTTTTTATTCTTTAGCTCTGGTTTTGGATTTGGTCCTGCGAGTCTTGACACGTAAGTACCGCCTTTACGGTGAATTGGAGTTTTTTTTTTTTTTTAATTTTTTAATTTTAGCTCTTATGTTGGACGTCATTGGTTTTCGCGTTCATGTTTTTTTTAGAACTCGGTGGTTATAAACTTCTAATTAATAAAGATCTTTTTATCCTTACGATAATGAGATAATACTTCAATGACATCCATTGTATCGTGTTTTCGATGATTTTTGCAACAAAAAATTATTTCGTGTTTATTGAGATGTTTTTTACTTGTGTTGAGAAGTTTAGTGCCATTTATTTTAAATTAATCGTAATGTTTACTTTCTAATTGTTCGACTTATTTTCCTGTTAATATTTTTTGTCTGAACAATTAAACACCCGATTTTTTGCGCTTTTTCCTGTCTTGTCGTAAATATTTTCAGATTTTTCTTTATCAAAACGAAAAGAAGATTGTCTAATTTGTCTAAAAAACATTTTATCGAAGAAAAAGGAACGTTCGAGGATTATGTAGCCGCAGCACGCAAAAACTACTAATATATGTCTTCACACACCTATGTTTCGAAAGAAGAACAGTTTTTATCAGTAGAGGGGCGGATAACCGTTCATCCAGCAAGTTGTAAGAGGTTGTTTTCAGCTCTTTTTGTCCAGCGTTCGATGACGCAAAAGCCTCATCTGCCCATAAGTGTTCCTCTTTAATTCAAAGACACCATAAATTAAATTTTCAGTCGAATAATGAACGCTCACCTTCCGTATCTTGGGATTACTCTTGTTCGAAGGGAGCTCCTTCCGGAGAGTGGTCGCATTGTTTGTAACGTTGAAAAGAGAGATGAGAGGAATGGAGAAGAAGGGATGGGAGAGGAAGGAAGATCTGCGTGGGGAAAGGGAGAGGAGGAATAAATAGGATGCAGGGATGGGGAGAGAGAGGGAGAGAAATAGGGGGAGAGAGAGGCACAAAGAGGGCCGAGGAGGGAACGAGGGAAGGTAAAGGATGGTTGAACGTGACGGCTTGGTAGGTTTCATCCCTCCCTCTCCGCGTTCCACCCCACAATCCACCGCCGACTATAGCGCCCTCGGCGGAGAGAAAACCGCGCGATGCTCATCTGTTCCCGAGCTGCAACCGTCATAGGAGCGCTGTCCCAAACACCGGGGGAATGCGGCGTCGCCTGGCAACCAATTGTCCTCTAATGGTCGAGGCGCAACAATAGAGGGCAAAAAAAGGCATGGGGGCAAACAATCGAACGTGCGTCCGCGGCAGCTGCTGCTGTGTGTGTGTGTGTGTGTAGAAGGGCACGAATGGGAGGTGTAAGGGGTGAAGAGAGAATGGAGCGAAAATGTGAGATAGGGAAGGGAGAAGGAAGGACTGGGAGAATGAAAGTGAGGATAAGTTGAGAGTGGGAGAAATGGAGAAAGAAGAGAGGGAAGGAGGGTGGGTGAGAATGATGGGGGAGGGGAGGGCTGGAGTTAAAAGACAGGAGAGGAAGGGGTTTGTGAGGGAGTTACGGGGTAGAGCGTGTGAAAGTGGGAGTAGGAAGAGAGAGGAGAGAAAGAGAGAAGAGGTGGGGGTGCATTTTGTGGGATCGATTGCCTGTTGGTTGAAGTGGTATAGCGGCCTTTCGATAACTGGTCTGTCGTGTCGCAAAAGAGTTCTGTGATGGCTCCTTCCTGTTCTGCCCTACACGAGTGCTCTCGAGGGCTCAATGATGCCAGTTTAATAACGGCGGATCCATTTTTTTAGGAACATACGCATCAATCTCCTCCTCGACTATGCATTCGGAAATTATTAAAAAAAGATATTCTATCGTGAAATCATCCCTACAGCTCCCATATTGAAATATGTATCTGCATATTGACTATTTCAGAGGTCTGTCGTTTGATGGGCACAGTTTAATCAAACGATCTAATATCGGCGTAACTCTTCCCAGGCGAAATAAGGGATGCATTGATATAGGGGGGAGAGGGGTATTCTGGCGAAAGGAATGGTAACAGAATTAACATGCCTGTGCGTCTGTGGGGAAAAGCAGATGCAGGGATAAAAGGAGATAAAATGTGTGATAAATTAGGCAACTAGGAGAGAAGGGGGGAGTGAACTAAAGGAAGAAACGGTTGGAAGGAGAGGGATATAGAGAAATGGAGGATTTAATGGTGAATTAATGATGAGGCAAGTTCACGACGAACCGTTCGACGAGAGACGGGGACGACACGAAGTAAGTTATCGGACTTTAATAGTTGGGGAAATGACATGGTGTTGAATCTATTGCGGCCTGATGAAATGCAACTCTTTGCATGAAATGAAAATATACTAAACGCCAATCCGACCAGTAGCGACGTGTGCAGCAGAAAATTGAGTGTTTGCGGAGAAGGCTATGGATGTAATTTGTTTTGATTTGAAAGGAAAGTTCTAATAGATATACTGGGATCAACAAACATGGATGAATTCTTCAGAAGAAGATACAAATTTGAGTTATGTAGGAAATTTAAAGATACCGGCATTATAGCCTTCATAAAGAGAGCTAGGTTAAGATGGATAGGTCATGTATACATTGGAAGAATCGGAATAGAACACCGAGAAAAGTCTCATACTCAAACCCAGAAGGAAGAAGAAAAAGAGGAAGGCCAAAATCACGATGGACGGGAATAGAATTAGTCTTTAAAAAATTGAAATTGGCACCTGATAAGAAAAGACAGAAAACAGCCTATAGTGGAATAATATTCAGGAGTTAAGGCTCGCTTCTGGCTCTGACGCCATAGAAGGAGAAGAAGAGGACGCGGAGCGCGGAAGACCTTAGCCGTGCAAAAGGTCGTTCCGCATGTATGTACTTGCCGGAGCAAAGAGTCCACCTGCTCTGCATGCTCTTCCCCCATCCCAATTCCTTTCGTTCGCTAAAGCTTTAATTAACGCTTGCCCGACGGCTGCGAGATGCTCTTCTTCTACGGAAGATGACTCTCGGGTCGTCTTCCTCCTTTTTTTCTGAGTAGGTTGAACTATTGAGGGTCATCTTTTGAGTTCAGCAGACCGTCGTTCCAGCTACCCTCCAACCCCCTACTCCCCCTCCCCAACTCGACTACTCTCCCCTTTGCTCCCGTTCACTAATTGAAAAGGTAAAGAAATGTTAATGCGATCGATTAGGCCGAGGGCAAGAGGGGGTGGCAAAACCCCTCGTTCGTTCAATATTATTTTCCGATCGCGATGTCTTCCGCTCCCGATAACTAAGCCGTCTAAAAGCTCTTGCTTTTAAAAACGAAAAGCACGCATGAAATTGGTTATTCAAATTTTAAAGAAAACCTATAATTTATATTTATGCTGTTGTTTTGAGTCTAAGAATATCCGAATATTTATCTCAGATAATTATGAGATAGAAATTATGCCGGATATTAAATTTTATGGATATATTTTGGCGGTAAGATTTTTTAAATTAATTTTTAACAATTATCGAGCTCCTTTTTGTATTTAATCCAGTTGCCGGTCAAGAATAGACATACAGACAAAAAAAACATCCTCAGTGGAAATAACTCAACCGTTTTATAGATAAATACTAGCTGAACCCGCGCAATGTTTGCGCGGTATATTTTCAGTTGATTTATAAAAAATTAAGAAGTATGTAAAATAAGTTGATCTCAATAATTCATATTTAACTCTAATAATACATTTCTCCGGTATAGGATTTTAATGTATTTGGCTCCCAATGTAAAGTTCGCGGGTTCGAATCTCGCTGAGGGCACGGCTGTGTGTGCGTATTGGCAATTTATTATGCGAAGTCTGTCATAAATTTGCATTTAAAATTCCCAACCTAAGAAAATATTGCCGCTCAGAAACAGGACTATTGGTCTGCTATGATAGTTTAGTGGCAGAATATACGCCCGGGAAATGGATGACCCGGGTTCGTATTCCCGGTCATAGTAGATTTTTTCTCCTGTTTCTTCATTTTCCTACACGGTAATTAATCGCGAACTTTTGTTTTACTTTTTATTCAAATATATGTCCTTTCTTTTTTATATAACAATCAATGCAACCGTTTATGTAGATTATCAATGAAGAGAAGATAACCATGTAATGTGTTAAAAAAAATAACATATGTCCCTATTCTCATTCAATTTTAAATTTATGCGTGAGTCTGTTTGCGTTAATAAGCATTCTAGATGTATAATGTAATGGTTCTACTTACAAAGAGATAAGATTCTAGCATTCAAACGATGAAATGAAGATTCAACTGCTTTGACTAAATCGTTAGAAACGCTTCCAATACCATCCAATACGCAGTTAACCACAGTTAACTGAACAATTATCCGTAAATATTTATGTTGCTATGTATAAATCTTGACATTGCTACAGCAATAATTTCGATGCTTAAACAAAAGTGCGAAGCGAATAACGCTATTCTTTCACCTATTTGAAGGTATAATTGATATTAATTGAATCTCCTATTTTATTTTCGTGCTCGAAGAAGCGTTTCGTCCTTGTTCCCTATATCTGTCTCCGTTACTATAGTTCCTGCTTCCATCTTTCATATAATGTTGAGTATTGTTAGCCAGATTTATTCGGGAATGTCATCTCCTAAGGAATTAAGATTAGAGATATAAAATAAAATTTTTCGAGATTCATGAGTTGACTGAACGTGATGAAGATGAATACTTGCTCTCTTTCTCTTAGTTTGTTAAATCAGCATAAAATACCAATAGTTAATTTTTATCCATCTCTCTGAAAATAAGAAAAAACCTGCAGTTTTCTCGAGTGACTTGTCGATAAGAATTCTGGCCCCTGTCCAATCACAAGTTGGACAGCATTTCCTTGACTTATTTTCTGCCTTTGTTTTTCAAAGCAAAAATATCAATTTCATTTTTTTGTTATGGAAGATATAAAACATTTTAAATCTTTTCCACATTTTTTAATTATCGAACTTTCTGTTCTATATCTAGCATAACTGGTAATTCTTTTTTATTAAATGGAATAATACATTGCTAGGAAGATATTACCCTTTTTTATTCAAATTTATTACTTTATTTATGGCACGTTTTCTATTTTACATAGAAAATTGCCATAATAGCATATGTAAGCAATATGTCTATTTTGATTTTCATTTCTTTAACTTAGAAAAGAGCCATTTTTCGTGCAATTCTCCATGTCCATTTCCCTTTTATTAATATTATACTAGGAAATGGCACAATCCTGTAACTCTATCCACACATTTTGAAGTAGGAGTTAATTATTAAGGACAACATTTTTTAATTGTACATTTTTGTTTGTTTCTCGTTGTGTACAAAGTGAATTTGCCATACAAACGGATTTAAATTCCTAAAATTGTGCACTACAGTATTATAATAGAAGAGATCCTTACAACTTAAGTAATTACATTAGCAGTAATGCATGAGATGATTTAAGCTGTGTGACAAGTTTAAGTGTATAAGGAATAAATATAAACTCTCTGTGCCACGAATGCTTCAAATTTTTAAGTTCCATGAAATTATTTATACAATGAAAAGGTGTTTATGGGGATGAATAAAAATAATTTTTTCATGATAGAGTCATAATTTGAATTTTAAAGTCAAAAGGAAACTTCACATCTCTGCTACAAGTTGCTAGTAAAAGATTCATTGCAATGTTTTGGGTTCAGCCTATTTCTATGCATGATCTTAGTTATAATTTGCTCAGTGTATTCATACAAAAATATATAAGAAACTAAATTGGTCATTCTTGTAATGCAAGGTTAATGTTGGAATAATGTTTGAACTAAAAAATATATTCGTATATGTACTTCATATAGACCGACTTTGAAGTTATTTTGTGCACCAGCGCAGACAACATGCACAACTGTGACCCATTTTCTTCCTAATCCATTTTCTGTATTGAAACACAATTAGCAACAAAGACTGTTACACTCTCAAACTAACAATTTAAATTAATTTTTACGTAATTCACTTACGTTTCGATTGTTTGAACGGCTCATGAGGCCATCTATTACTTGTACTCTTTAAAAGAACTCAACCAGGATAATTATTTTCTGGTAGCTACCCATTGATGGACTCATCTTACTTCTCTCTCTCCTCCTCCAAACACTCTCGACCTTCCCTTTCCCACATCCAGGTCAGAAGGAGGTGATCAACTACTACCTCCTTTCGCTGGCCGTAGCGGACCTGCTCATCGGGGTTTTGGTGGTGCCTCTCTCCGTCTACCCGGCAATCGCTCAACAGTGGGTTTATGGGGATGTGGTGTGCCGGTTAGCCGGCTATGTGGAGGTCACATTATGGTCGGTCAGCGTGTACACCTTCATGTGGATCAGCGTGGACCGATACTTGGCCATACGGAAGCCCCTTCGCTACGAGACCGTTCAAACGAAAACCCGCTGTCAGTGTTGGATGGTTTTCACGTGGATATCGGCAGTGATGCTTTGCTGCCCACCTTTGCTTGGATTCAACAAACCTCTGTTCGACCGAGAGGCGTACGTGTGCATGCTGGACTGGGGAAACATGATGGCCTACTCTGTGACCATCGCCATCCTTGTGCTGGGACCCAGCCTCATAACTATCGTGTACACTTACTCCTATATATTTATGGTTATGAGGAGGATTAGGAACGGCGTTCCCACCCATGATAAAGAGTATGCGACCGCACTGACTGAAAACCTATCCAATCCTAGCCATATTATGTCCTTTGTGCTCATCGTAGCGTTTTGGCTGTCTTGGACTCCTTACGCCGTCATTCGCTTGTATGAGTACTTCACTGGGTTTCACTTCCAAGTCCCATTCCTCCACTTCAGTGTCGTTTGGCTTGGCATCCTCAATTCTTTTTGGAAGTCATTAATATATATGTCTATGAGCCCTCACTTTCGGTTGGGTATGCGGATCTTCTGTATGTCATTATGCTGTCGTTACAAAGCT
Source organism: Uropetala carovei (assembly GCA_036926305.1). NCBI lineage: Eukaryota > Metazoa > Arthropoda > Insecta > Odonata > Petaluridae > Uropetala > Uropetala carovei. Next base: position 26,229 of record JAXCHB010000054.1, read on the forward strand.
CGACAGAGAGAGTTGATGGATGATGACTGAGTCCCTAAGGTAAAACAACAAATTTGACAATGAATGCTTCTTTGACATGTACCGTCAGTATTAAATATGCTTAGAATAGCTATAACAAATCATGGGTTTAAAGGAACATAAACAAAATTGCAGGTGCTGACCTGATGTAAATTCACTGCTCATTCTAGTACCCTCATCCCCATTACAGCCATTTTGCACCTCAGTTGAACTTTTGTGTCAGTGATGACTCAAATATCCTATTCTTGAATAAAATTAATAACTGATAGAAAGCTTTAATAGATTAGATTGAATTTGGTGATTGGAAACAAGAAAATATATTAAGGACAATGAGAAATATATTTATTATTATTGTTTTGTCATTATTGGTTTGTAGCCTTTTGATAAAAAAGATGAAAGTTTACAACATTTCATAAACTTGGTAACTAATAGGGGGATGGCAGGGATTAGTTTGATACTCTTTGTGAGCTAGAATTATATAAAAAATTCCAGATGAATGCTTATAATTGAATCCAATGATGTTTGGTTTGCATTGTTATTGACAATTGAAAAATATATTATAATATATTATGACTAGGTTAAAGATGTGGGAATTTTATTCTATGTTATGAATAGAAAAATATGCAAGTGTGGAAAAGACATGAGTTTTATAGAAAGTATGGGTATTTCAGTTTTATATTTAAATGGAAAATGAACATTATTTCATCAGTTTTTTCAAAATAATGTCCACATTAGTGAGTAAAACAATATTAAGTAGGATAAACAAATGATGGGATGCATGACTTGGTAAATAATGAAAATCAATATCATTGAAGTCATAGTGTACGAGAATCCAAGATTTTCTAATAAAATAATAAAATACATAATCAGGGATAAATTCAGTAGGTATGAAATATGAATTTTTGTCATACATTTTAATTAAAATAAGTTTAATGTTATTTATTTTTTCGTTTTGATGTTAATGAGCAATGAAATTTTATTATCCAGTAAGAGTTTTCTGACGATCCATTTTGATGTTAGTTAGGAAGTTTATCAAGGATAAGTTCAGTAATGCTATTGGTTATTTTATGTTGTAACCTTGTTTTCATTATTATAATTATACAATCCTCTCAAATATAAGAGAACATGAAAACATGCAACTGTAAAGTGACTCAGGGGATTGGCTGAAGGAAGTTGGTAAGGAATGACTTGTAATTGTAACATGGATGCTGAGGTGTAAAACACATTGTGTAATCATTTTGCAAATTCTGCTGATAATCAATTTCAAGGGAAATCTCTTTGATTTATTTTAATAGTTTAATGAAAACATAAGGAATATAAGAAACATCTTTGGACATATATAACTATAAAATCTTCTTTTTCAAGTCCTCCAAATAAGGTGTATCTATGAAATTTATAGGAATATCTCAAAATGTGAGATTCATAGCAGAGAATGTTTTTATGTAATTGTGAAAGTGGTCATAATTGTTGTTAACTGTAACCGATGTTTATTTGTACCATTGAAAAATTGGTAGTTATTATTGCTATTACCTCTGCATGGAGATGCCCCAGCTCATAATCAATTTTAAAATTTAAAAAATAATTCTGTTCGGAAAATGAATTTATAGGTTAAGTGTTTTTAATATCAGCTTTTTATGCTTTAAATGAATAAAATACCATATGCCCATTATGCTAAAGGATCGGTGAAATATTCAAAGCCCCTAACCATAACCAAAAAGAAGGGGAACAGTGCATCCCAGAAAGAGGCTACCACATTTAAACATCTAATTACATTGACAAAATATATGTATGTGTGTATGTATTTTCTCAGTCTTTCAGGCCCTTTGCTTAAACACACAGCTCTAAATCAAAACTATTTATTTTCTGTAAATGAGTTCATAACATAAATATCTATATGTATATCCAAGTTTACAAGGTAAATTGAGGTGGTAAATAAAATAGATTTTTGACATTCTTGTTATACTGAAAACAATGAACCACTATGGAAATATTGTTTTCAAGTCCCGGGATTATGAAAGTAGTAATTCTAGCATTCCACATCATCACATAATGGTTTTTGAAATTGTCCAAAAATATTTCTCCACCTCATAATTAAACCTTAATTAAGTATGGTATATATGATATCTTGAAAACTACGGAATATACTTAGTTTTTTCCTGACTAATGACCATCTGTTAATTGTAAACAGTGCCGCATATTTAAATATGTTCAACTCATTTACAATACTCTCATTCTTCACTGAATATCAACCCTTGCTGCACTCCTGTATATATATATATTGTAAATTGACTTTCATTTATAAATTGAATGTCATTGTGTGATTGTATAAGTTGGATTGGTGTTTCTGCTGCATTTTACTGCACTTCAAATGTTTACTCAAATTTTTAAAACAAGTTCAATAATTCATTGTATTGCTCAAAAGACATTCCCTCTGCTAAAGTTTTTTCAAACACTAAGAAAATGAAAACAATATTAGTACATATTTTAATGTTCCATGATCTATCATGTTTCAAATGAAATAATATATATTTTCTGCTGTACTGTTAAATGTGGTAATATTTTTCTGGGACCTTCAATATATGAGGAACTTGAAAAAGAGTTGTTTTTCTGGCTTATGTTGGATTTGAAATGAAGTTTCATCTAAACAACTGTTTGCGAAGTCATATTTAGGTCTTAATCAAACACATGAAGATGGTATTGTTGTTTATGTGAACCCACATTTTTAATTATTCATGGGATATTAAGCTTTGCTTGCTGGAAATACAACATTTTGTAAAATTCTTTTAGGCAATAACAATTCACCATTCTTTTAATCAAATTTATAAATAACCAAAATAACAGTTTATAGAATTTTCCATCACAATTGGCACTGATTCTAGTTTTTTTCAAATGCACATAAAATTTCTTTCTTTTCCCATACAAAAATATACCATAAAATACATATAGAGCACTGTTTTTCAGATATTTCTAAAAGTATTTAAAACAAATATGAAATATTTAACTATTTCAATGCTTATATAAATGGATAAAGGAGATCATAAATAATGCACAAAGTCTTAAAATAATATTCAAGTATATCTTCATCCAGGTAATTATTTGTATGATCGTTGCTTTGAAGCTTCATTTATATATGACCTGTCATAAGAATCTTACACATTGGTTGATGAACTGTTGCATAACACCAGGAAAATTATAATTTAATAACAATGCCATCTTTGTTGAGTACTACACCAAAAGTATAATAACTCATTTCACTATGAAACTAGAATGGAATTGAAGAGTTAAAATACATCTAAAGCATAAAATGCAGATGAAATGTAAATGTTCCTTTTTAATATCATAACCCCAAGAGCTTACCACTTAACATGGGGAATTGTCAATGAGAGCAATTTTATTAGAAATGTTGAATAAACTGTTGCCTTAGAAAGAAAAATTTTAGCTCAATTTGTGATTTGTCTTCACATATCACATGACATTTTCTTTTTTTCGATGTGCCTACAAAAAACAGAGCTTTTAGACTATTTTTTGAAGTTAAATTTAAAGCAAATGTGTAGATAATGTCATATGATCAAGGAAATTATTTGATCTCTATAAATGGAAATATACTAGAAATATACAATTAAAACATCATTCATTTTTTTTCAATACCCATTTTAGGTGTTGTAATTTTTGTTACTAAGCCATTTGTTCTTTTGGCTTTAATTTTCATAATGCTCTTCACCTTTGCCATGTTAATGGAGAACATGGTAATTAAACAGGGTGCTTATAGAATTAATAGACTTCATATGTATAGCCTATTTGAAGAACTTTGGCAAAGAATTGATATAGACCATTATTTAATGGGTATATTAAATAGCATTCTAAATCCAGGCAATCTACTAGTAATATTTAATCATAATATTATCAGCAATAATTTTCTATAGTAATTCTTTTGAATTAATTAATTTCATTATAATAATAACTATTCTAATTAAAATTTGTTCTGTTGTAACTGTTTCCTTGGAAATGTTAACCGAGAAAGTGGTATAAATATATTTGAGATGAAAACATAATAGTTCACTATCCTATGGATATTTCAATTTAAAATGCTATGCACTCAATAATGCCTAACCATATTAATATTATGCAACTATTATTAACTGTGGACATTTTAGAATGAACATTTAAGTTTAAAGAAAATTTTGAAGAAAAACCAAAATTGAGTTTCCTTTTCAAATAAATATTGAGAAATTAATTATGAATTACATTTTTGTAAAGCCATGATTTAGGTGGTAAGCGCTTACACTTTTGTAGTAGAGTGAAGGATTATATTATTATCAGTTATAAGAGTCTGTGAACATTGTATATGAGATATTCATTTTACCTTTATTAAAAACTTTATTCATCTAAAGAAAATCTAATAATATTGCCTGCAAATAATATTTTTGCTGTGAAGATCATTGTAAAATAATCTTACAATATACAGAATACTATAATTAAAGGCATTACACATTGATCTTATATTACATTGGATCATATCATTTTGTTGATGTAAAGGGCACAATGGTTTTGATGGAGATTTTTACAGGTTATAATTATTTTGGACATATGTAGAAATGGGTATCATCATAAATGTTGAAATCAATTTCTACATAATAAGTGGGTGCATAAACAATTTTGTACAATGATACAATTGTCAGAGAATGTCTGTACATTTGGCTAAGAAAAAATTGTTGATAATCACTAATGTCTGCGTAAGAACAATCACCATTCTAGGCATTTTATCTTCTAAAAATGGAACAGAAGAATATTCAATGAATAAAGTAAATTCATATTGAAATTAAAGGTTTTATTAAAATTAATTCTGTCTCTATTGAACCTATTGTTTATATTTTACATACCTTTTCATTTGTTAATTTAAAGACTCTACTAGACAATGTTTACATAGAAATCATGTTTTCTTAGTTAAATCATTTATTCTCCATGACAAGTAACTTAATTCAATTTCATCTTACAAATTTATTTTGGGGTATTTATTGGCAATAAATAAAGAATAATATTCTGTATTAGAACCTTTGAATTGTTTTAAGATTTTATTTTATCTGAATATCATCATATTAGCTTAAAGTATTTCCTAATCACGTGCAAATGAAAAATAAAAAACAATGAAATTTTCTTAAAAAAAGATGTGCAGCATGTTGTTGATGTATGATGGTCATTTGTGTATGAATTTTTGACTGTTATACATTTCTTGTACAGCAACTTCTACTCAGTTTCTGTGTGTTCTATACTTAGTTTTATTCAATGTTAATGCAGCATAAGCTTTTTCTATCCTTTTTTAGAGCATGGCTTGTAAGTAATTTAATAATATGTAATACCAATCAATTCTGTATTTTACAATGTATTTGTTTGTTTCATACAAGATAAATATTGTCAATGAAAGAGATTCCTCATTGTATGACTTTGAAGGGAAGGCCATTTTTTTATTTGTCATCATATGTAAAAATATGATGGTAAAACTTCTTATACTATGGCAGTGTGTATGATGTCCGTATAGTTTCTAGAGCCATTGAGGCCACATGTTTCCAATAAGGCCTACTGTCATAAATAAAATGTAAATAGATTCATGCCAGCTAATGGTGATGTTGATGCTAAAATAATTGGTGGCTTTTGTCATTTTTCTACATTAATGATTTTGTCAATGTGTGAACGGTATATAATAAATTCTGGGTCACTCTACAACTGATCGTGAAACTGCCACCCAAGCTTCTCATGAAAAATAAAATATTCCTTTGATGTTCAACTAATGATTTGCTATGGATGTGTGAAAAAGCACTGTAATACACAAAGCATTAATGATGGTGCAATGGTTAAAATAACTGATTCATATGCAATATTAGTAGGTTTTCTTCTGCATTGTTTTAATTCAAATATAAAACCAAAAGCCTGAAGGGTCCCATAAAAAATCAGGCACAATGGTGGACCTTGAATAAGCAGAAGCCATAAGTAATAAAATGTTAGGATAGACGTTTTAGAAGACAATAATCACCTACTGAAAGACTTTTTTAAAAAAGGTGGATTCATCTAGGATGACTAAAGGAAGAGTTAAGAATGCATAATGAAATATTTTCATTTGTGGAAAAATATTTCGGGACTGGTAAAAATTGTTTTTTTTATTTTATCTGTAAGTATCCTATTAATATATAAAATGGTTAAAAGTTTATCATTAACTATATAAGCATTGCAATATTTATTATATTTACCATAAATGTTATATGCTCAACATTCCAAATGTTACTTCCTGTTTCTCCCCACTCAATTTAGTAATTTTTATACATTAGTTGAAATTACTCATGTTAAATCTTGTATTAATTTGAAAGGCATTAATTAAAGTCAGGGAGGCAAAGTATCATTATCTACATGATTTTAAACACCATTTTGCCTGAGAGAACTTTTATAATAAAAATAAAATCTTGTCATTTAACAGTCTTTCTTTTTTTCTGTTTCCAGACATCTAATTATGATCTGCCAATAAAAACTATTAAGCTTGATATTACATGAAATGCATCAACAGATATTAATAATGAGAACATATTGAACCTTATAAATCAAGCTGAATATACATTCAAAAAGATAGTTTAATATATTTATTTTTTAGCAGCATGAGCAAAGACGTCAAATGTACTAGGAAATCAAACTTTTTCATTATAGTGATGCCAAAGGGAAACAATTTCTAATTATTCTGTAACACCATGCGGTAGGTACAAATCACACAATTCTCATGCTCACAGTCTAATTTTGTACATAACAATAGTTTGCTAGTTTTGTACTAGTTTTGTATTACATGTTAAAGATGATGCTATGAGACTGTTTGTGTAGTGTATGTAGTTTTATGAAAATAAAATTGGTAGTTGTATAGGAAAAATTATTTTATCAATATGTATGAATGTAGGCCTTAGTATCTATAAACATGAGTGATTGCCAAATAATTTATATGCGTTGGATTTTTAAATTATGCAAAATCAGTTCCATTTTTCTTATGCTAATAATTTATAAATTTAATAATTTGTTTCCTCATATCCTTATACCATGAAATAGCTTTGGCAGATCAATGGAAATCATTATATATGGCTTTATTCATTTCAAACTATGGTTTGTCCTATAAACTACCAGAGTTATGAAAAATTACTTGCATGTGAATGTGTTAGGGTGTAATAAAAATTTTTTATGAGACGACTATATAAGCCTATTCAATCATCAGTAAACCTAACCCATTTAAACTTAGCTTAAATCATGCTATTTCCATTAAATTTTTTCCGATAATCAAATTATTTTTCTAAAAATATTAAAAATTAATTTATTTTAAATGGCATAACTATATTTCAGTATGTTTGGCTGCACTATAGTAATTCCTAAAAATATTTCAAGATACTCCGGAATATAAAATTTATTTAAAAAATAATTTATAACTTGAAATTTAAAGAATAAAGACATTTTACTAGGAAAATTTGGCAGTTTCAAGCAGTTCCATTATCAAAGAAGTGCAAGAAAGGATTTTTTCCTTAAAAATACATAAACAGAAAAAGATAGAGGGAATCAGAAATCAGTAAACTCATAATGCATACCTACATGATATTTTCAGTTAGAGAAATAATGTTTTAATTTCCATTTCTGTTCATGCAAGATTTATCATATCTCTTTGAAAAATATTGCTAGATAAGCTTTCTTGTTGCACTTAAAAATTAGGTACCTACCTAATTATTATTTTAATCCTTCATTACCTATGCAAATTCCTTATTCTATCAAAACTAAATTCTTATCATATAAAAGGTCAAATTCACTATGATATATAATTTTAGCCTAGCCAATGGCCTCATTATTTATTCTGATGATCTATATGTACCTTAATTTTCATAGTCTAAATATAGCAATATAAGTATTTACAAATAAGTTATAATTTACCGCAACAAATATAAAAGTTTGCTGATCTGTATTCTGGTTCCATAACATATATATGGATATCATATAACTCTTTGGCACATATAATGCTTCATGGTACTGTATCCCTTTATTTTTTATTTTAAGATTTAAGAACTATACATTTCATAGCTGCATATCTCTTGGGATTTTTGGTAATATATGAGAAACTATTCTCATATTTGTTCCAGTGATTTCACAAACAATTTCATTTTGCTATAATCCATATCACCTCATGTTAAAATCAAAATGCTTTTAATATTCATCATTTATTTAATATGTATGTAAAAGGAAAAAATTGTATTCATGAGTTTCAGGAAAAATGAATAACCCTTGAATTTTAGGCCACTAACATTAAAACAACATTTTCAATCTAATTACTCCTACTCTTATCTGAATGCTAATCTTTCACTTATATCAATTGTTTAATATCAATTTTTAAAAAAATTATGGCAAATATTGCATTCTAAATTATGATTTTGTTAACTTTTCTTCTTTTCAATATAAATCTCCCTGTGTTTTTTTTATGCAAAACGTTTCATTCTATACAATAGAAGAGATACAGAATATATGATGAAACAAGACACAGTAGACATTCCATATATAAATATTTATTTTGAGATGGTTTTATTTAAACATTAGCTTCTTTTGTAATAGCATGAAAGTTTATCCGCTTTATATGGAGATACTTCCAATGCAATTGTCAAACTCTTAAACTAGTGATAATGAGTGAAAGAATAACACAAAGTTCAATCAGTGTCATTATTAATTCCATTAATTTTAATGAAAATTATTTTGAAGCAAACAATTTGGTGTGTACTGGTCTTCAATTCCATCATATTCAATAATTATGCCAATTATTTTATACCTCCATTTCAAAAATCTTCAAAACAATTTGTCTCTCCTTTTCCATCTGTAAGAATATGACAGCAAAATTTAGTCCTTTTTAACCCAAAAATTTTAACTCATAAAATCTTTGTAAATTTGCCTTCCCTATTTTAAAGACTTCACATCCTATCCAACTGTTGTGTTTTATTTCATACCAATTATCCTCCCTTTTCATCACAGTTCAGGAGATAAACCTGCATCCCTAAATTATCCTTTACTAATCTGAAATATGTTATTATGGTAGTCCCTCGCCTACCATGGTGTATACGGTCCTGGCTTGACCCCAGTTTGCGAAACCCATGGTTGGCAAGGACTATTGCTTATAAGACTTTGGGGGTTAGGGGGAGTGATCATTGAAAGATATACTTTAAGTCCTATAATGTATATAAAATATGCTATCCTTAAGAATGCCATTTATTATGTAAAATAAAACTAATAAAAAGTAAAAAGAAGTTATGAACAGTAAAAATGACACTGTTTTCCTAGTCTTACTCCTTCCATAGCAAAGCATCTTGCTGGCACTGCCTCCCTGTGCGAACACTACTACCCTTACATTTCAATTATATATCTCCATAGGCCACCAGATGTACTTATTTCACAGGCTGAAGAATCGTGTCATAAGGAAAAATTACTGGAATTTTAAATATTAATCTCATGTTTTATTGGTTAATAAGTAGTACTTATATGAATGTTTTGGCTGTGCCCAATTTTTTAAAAGGTTTATCCCCAGAGCCATTTTTTCAAATTTGGATTTAATTTGTAAAAACAAAAAATTTTAAAGTTTTCAAATCTTCACTGTAAAAAATTTGTGTTAGAGGTGGGTTCTAAATTTTGTGCTCTTATGCTCTTCACACAGTCTAATGGTGTTCTTTTTATGTGCTAAAAATTGTACTCATGAGTACCACTTCAGGATGTTACTAAAGTGACATGAAGGTACAATAATAATGTACACTGAAATAAGTAAAGGAAGTAATTGGAAAGCATAAACACAGGGTTGTATCTAAATAATGGTGCCATAAGACAGGGGTATTACTCAGTCCATGAATTAATTGCACTTCAGAGGACTTTTGGCCTCTTCAATAACATAAATTTTAATATTGACAATATTAGTTCATTGTCGACGGCAGTGTGGAGAACTCTAGGCCCTTAAGACTTGAGGTTACAGTTGAGAAAATGTGAAGTTATCATAAATTAAAAGGCCCATGGGTATTCTCAGATATACCGAGTGTTCAGTTTAATGAAAACCAAAGTTGACCAGTAAAGTGACGGCCAACACTTAAAAAATAAATAAAACCATAAAATTTTAGCAACAATACTTTTTTTAATTGTATAAACAAGGGGTCGGCAACCTTTTCTATATGGCGGTCCACATTCGCTGTTGTGATGCTTCTGAGGGCCACATTGGAAATATGAGAACTTTGGCGGGCCGCATGGGCATTTAAATCAGAAGTTACCTGAAGATTTTGTGGTATCACATTAATGAAAATCAATTCTAGTTTGTTACCTAGCATTAAAACTCCATCAGAAAGGGTTTTGAGACCATAATTTCACTGAAAATATGGAATTGACTGTGCTAAATTATATCCATACCTTTTGCATCATGGCTTCGCGGGCTGCGTAAAATGCTCTCGGGGACTGCATGAGGCCTGCGGGCCATAGGTTGCTGAGCTCTAGTATAGACTATATTTATCCCCATCTATTATACTGCATTATCATAATTCATACTCTGCACATATGTAGGCGATCAAACCAACGAATTTGGAGCATCCTTTGCTCAATAGATTACAAGCAGCCCACATTCTAGGCACAAGTCAGCAAACTGCCGATACTGGAAACCATGGTTGGAGAAACCATGGTTGGCGAGGAACTACTGAATATGAAAATATATGAGTGAAAAAAGTAAGCAACCAGACCAGAACCCTGATACCTTAATAGCAAAGCAGGTAACAAGTCACTTGGCCAATAAGAATTGAGAATGCAAGCATTTTCCTAGTAGATGATGTGCTTTTGATTATATGACTGTTATGCTGAAATTGGCAGGCTTTCTAGAAATACACCACAATAAAAGATTAATGGAATATGAACTTTATAGAAACTACCTAGGTCAGCTATTTTGACTGTCAGCTTCTATTTATAAGTTGAAAACATTGTTTTCTTGGCTTAGAGCAATAACTGTCATGAACTGACTGAAATTTTTGGCCCATTAAAGGCAGAATTTCCTTTTATCAAATTTTCTTTTTTTATAGCCTTTAATATTGATGTTTATAGTTTATAAAAATAAAAAATAATCAGTACAACTGCACAACATTTCTCCTGTACAATAAAGTCATTGCTTACAATAATACACCTTTACACAAAGAAAATGTTTTCTCAAAATTTTGACTCTTATAGTATAAAAATCAATATGATATAATATAAATGGACTGTATGTAATTATTGATGAGATATATTGCTTATGTATTATTGTTTATGATATGAAGCAGTAGAACTGGATGAATTTTAATATACCTAATACTATTTATATGACATTTTGTGAAACTCCACAAGAAAAATCTACTCTTCATGGGCGGCGGCAGGAGAGGGGGGGGGGGGGGGGGGGGGGGTTGCCCCTCCTGAAAATGTGTAAAAATGTAAATATTATATTTGATATTATTTTTAAATGTAAAAAAACTGGGCATGTGAAAAAACTTAACACGTTGCGTACGGAAGGTGAGAATTCTTGCCATTCAAACATGTCACTTTACTATAACAAATATATTATTTATTGATACAACCAGGTAAGTAAGCAGGTAAGGCACCACCTTAGGGCGGCACCTCACTGGGGGCGGCAAATGAGTTGGTCTCGTATGCACCCAAATTGCATAGTCCTAACTCATTGTCATTGAAAAAAAGAAAACATATTCATATCCATCGAATACGGAAAAATATGCCGAGGTAAAGTTTAGATGCGAACACGAAAGTCGGTATCAGTGCAAGCCTTCAGTTTCTACCTACCCCAGCGACCGATAATAAAAGGCGGCACTTGGGTTTCTTATTTCGATACACTTCCCAGGGACTCTTTCCCCACCCCTCTTACATCCTTCGCCTTTCTCCCCCATCGCTCTCTTTTGTTTCCCCATGTGGTCACAAGGGCTGTAAATTCGACTGCCCCTGAGCTTAAGAGGAAAATAATGATATGGGAGAGAAATTTTTGTTCTTAGCGGATTCTCAGGGACATGGAAAGCAATTAAATTCTTTGTTTTTAATAGTGAAATTAAAGTGAGCAGATTTCCAAAAGCTCAATCCTGTACAAAATGAAAAAATCGGTATAATGTGCACTGTACAAACTTTCTCACATACTAATGCATCGTTTATTTATCTTTTGAAAATATGAACTATGTACAATCATTATAAACATAAACTTAAATAACTATACGAAATTTGATCAAAATCGTTGGAGCCATTGTTTAGAAAATCCAATTGTTATTAAAGTTGCCTAGAATAAACTACCCGTAATTATTGTGCAATGTCAACCATAATCCTATATTAATTGCCAATATTTTTGCCACTTCCGTATGATTACACCAAGCCAAAGAAAACAATACTGTATCAAAAGTGTCAATTATCAGACAGTATTTATTGAAAAATATGTGGCATTACACATCAGTAGCAGAGTTACGGATAGACTGAATCCGTTTTATAAACTTGCAAGTTTTGCTATTGCGCTACTTAAAGGAAGGATAAAAAATTGTTCTTTTTTCTCTCATTTTGCTTTTTGGGCAAGGAAATATACTACGATGGTGATGTGTGTGCATCTTTCCTGAGTGACAGATAGACCAAGTGTGGAAACCGTAATAGGCATCATCAAATGTTATGGAGGGGATATCTTGCAGTTGGAGGACTGAAGTTGCTGAGAGGAAAGCTGGGAAAGACTGGAACGATTCTATCACATACCTGCATGTTCAACTGCTTAATAGTTTAGCAATGCCATTGAGTTGATTATTACAATTATCACTTTTGCGTATACATTGCCCATGGTTCGGAAGTTAGCCGTGACATATAAAAAATTAATGAAAGTAAATATCATGGAAGGTTTTAATGAAGCAACTAGTACATATTGAATCCAGACACTCCTGATTTTGGCCCTTCCGAGCAGTATATATTTCTATTTGATCGGTTTTCATAAGAAAGAATTCAGAAATTTTTCAATTAACTTTATTAATCGTGGAAATTTGATAGTTCTCTTTAAACTAAAAATAAATCCATCCCAAATCATATCTGATAAAGGGGCATCTTCTTTGACTCCAGTTGCTTTTTACGAAAGAGACTTCTTAGTAAAAACACTCCTTACTTTCTTTTTATTAAGATCCGCAACCTACACAGCTCGTATGTGCCTATTGGCAGAGGGGGAGAGCCTAAGGTACACTAAAACTGGCATGTCAAACTCGAGGAGACATCGGAGTCACTTTAAAACAATGGATGTTATAGAAGGGTCACATTAGTCCTACAGTAATTAGAGTCAGAGTTGGAAAAATAGACTTTATATAGAAAATTGGACGTCTTATTTGTTATTAAAAATCATAATTTAGAAAACCCGTTTTATTGCACCTCAATAACAATGACAAAATCTTTCCTGTTTTTTTACAACAATCGAGTAATTATATAAAAACTCTTGCGATTTCCTTGAATTTAAAATTAACATTTGGGTTGCAGCTAAGCACAGAAAGGGCCGCATGAAGTTCACGAGCCACCAGTTTGACATGCCTGCACTAAAAGTATAAATTTTCACTTGTTTAAGTATACATACACCGTACATAGAGTGAGTAGTAATGCAAATTCAATGTGCTTGACTGCAGGGCCTATTTTAATGTGCAGCTCTAACAAGTTTGTGTAGTTCTGGAAGTCCAATGTGCAATTGTAAAATTAATTTTGTGCAGTTGTTAATTTAAACATTATTACTTATATTACAACTGGCAGCTACAAAAATAAAATATATGTACTTTTAACTAACTTTTAATTGCATTTGACTACTTTGTCTCCATCATTTTTTAGTTAAGTGTAAACGTAAAAATATTAACTGAAATTTGACAATTTTAGAAAGAAACAAAAACTTTTGAAAATTATTGCATGTGTGCCTAAAATGTATTCAAAGAAGCCACACCCACTTTTCAAAAATGTTCGCCTGAGGTGCATCTTTTAAGCCGGCTTGCTCTGGTCACCAAGAGTAAGCACTAACAAATTATTTTTGTGCAGCTCTAAAATTTCCTTAAAATAGGCCTTGCATGACTGAATCAACTATTAGTACATTAGGATAAAAGTTCATAATATAGATGAGTAGCAAGAACGTTAATCCATTATCAGTTAAGCGGATTAAGTCTTTTATCAGTCACTCATGATAATTCCTTAATCTGTATGTGCTATTTTAAAAGGTTTATTTCATTTTTATGCAGCATTTATTTTCTAGTTCACATTTAAATGCTATAAAAAAGATTTAAAAGTTAATATTCGCACAAAATATTGTATCAAAAACAGATGGTATTTATATAGGAAATTTATTTCCATTGAGCACTGCATTTTTTGGGAATGTATCATATTTATTTGTATGCTACTACATGAGATAATGTTTGCCAGTTTTCATATTACCGGGCACGATTAATTCCTTTTGTTCTGGCGATTGGATTGAATCTCCTAGGTAGCAATTGGCATAAGAGGGTGCCATTCAAGTGCCCATTGCTGTACCCTTAATTTGGAGATGTTGGTTCCCTCCGAAAGAGAAGTTGTTCTTTTTCAGCACCATTTCTGCCAAGTGCAATAGGAAATGGGAGGGTCGTCTTTTGTCGGGTCTTGTGTCAAGTAGTTTTCTGAGGGCAGAAAGTCCGTCATTATGGGGAATATTTGTGTAGAGGGAGTAGACGTCAATGGTAGCCAAAATGCTGTTGGGTGGGAGGGGAGGAGGTGCTTAAGGCGTTAGAGGAAGTGGTTGGTGTCTTGGATAAAGGATGGGAGTAGACGGATGAGAAGCTGTAGGTGAGAATCCACGAATTGGAGATGCGCTCCGTGGGGGAATTGAAACTAGCAACAATGGGGTGGCCAGGGGTGTTGGGTTTATGAATTTTAGGAAGAAGGTAGAAGGTGGGGGTATGGGGATTCTTGGAGATCATCAGAGTGATGGCAGAGTCGGTGAGGCCTTCCTGTTTTCCTGCGGAATGAAGATAGGAGGATATTTGGGAGGAGTAGAAGCTTGTGGGGTTGGAGGTGAGGGGAGAGAAAAGGTTTCGTCGAAGAGCTGTCGCTCGGCTTCTTCGTTGTATTGGGCGCATTACAACACAATCGTGGTGGTGCCCTTGTCCGTGGGGAGGATGATAATATATCTGTTAAGTTTAAGAGTTGAAATGGCATGTCTTTCACGTCTGGTGAGATTGTCTCTGTGGTCAAGAAGGTCGGGGATGTTGGGCATATGTGTGTGTGTGTGTGTATCACTCCCAAAAGCTCGTAAGAATAGCAGATAATACTTTCATACTTAAAAAATAACAAGTCAAATATGTAAGAAAACTAGCATATCCTTCAGCAATCACCGGAGAGGTACAGTGGTGTATGTTGGTGTCGCATGAAGACAGAAGGCGGAAAGAAGGGGGAAATTTTCAGACAATGATTTATAAATCACTGAAAGACTAAAGAAAGATGAAATAGCAATTAGGATGAAAAATTGCAAGAGCATAAGTCTGTTCCTGGACAAGGTCAGTTTTGGATAAGGTCTCAAGAGATAAGGAAGGGATGAAAGACGAAACAAATACTATGGAAAAAGAACATTGTTATATCCTAGAAGAAGCAGGCGCTAAGAGGAAAAACACGAAAGAAAATTTTCAAGGCAATTTGGCGATGAAGCGGTCCTTTCAATGCTTGACACCGAGATGACGTCATAAACTTAATTGTGGTTGAGGAAAAATATTCCCTTTCATAAACGCCTTCTGAAAAAATACACGCTATATATGGGGCACTTTTTCAATCGTAAAAGCTTTTATGCTCATGTTTTAATATTTTAGATCTCTATAATTCTTTGCAGGCATAAAATATTTCACATTCTTGCTAATTTCTGTTTTTGGCAACTTGTGCGGAATTTTGAATGGGTTTTACCGTTGTTACGTAGTGAGGCCGTCTTTCCTCTTTTATCTTATCTCTTTCGGTCTGTCACTCTCCTCTGACGTCGTCTTTGTCCTTGAAAGGTAATCATTGTGACAAGACAGGCTTATGTTATTTGTCGGAAATCGCAGGTAGGTAAAATAAAAAGGCTTTGACGCAAGCTTATAAGTTAAACTATGAAAGCTAAATTGCAAAACATTTCGATAGATATAATATCCGAAAAGCCACTCAAGAATTTTTTTCTTCGTTTGATTGTGTTCACTATATTTACGGCTCATTCGTCGCATAAGAAGAGAGGGGAAGGGAGTGAAGTAAAGCGATAGGAAAATGGACTTAAACAGAAAAAGAGGACAAAACTATCTGAAAAAGAGAAGAAAAACTAGATAGATAAATCAAATGTCGTTATGAGGGCATGAATGAGGTCACTGATGTAATACTATTCCTTCTACGTATAGTGTAAAAATGTAAGACATGGATGTATGTCAGAAAATAACAATAATCGACTAAAGAAAAACTAGTTCAGTCTTATGTTATAATGTGAGCGAAACAGAGCGAAATGCCAATGGCATTTGGAATAATAGTAGATACAATAATCATAGAACTATTGTATTACCATTGGTAACTAAAATATAATAAATAAAATCCGCAAGGGCATTGACCTTTCTGCTGCCAAATATTTAATTTTTTGAATTTTCGTTGTTATTCGAGAAAGCGGGGTAAGTATTAATATGCACTGATTTTGAGTCCAATTTAATTTTTTATTACGATCTCATGAATGTGCATTACCGACGACAGTTTACCTTTCCAATAAGCCATAATGAGATTATAAATTAAATGTTATGTATTTTTCCCTTTTATAATATTGATCATTTTTCCGGATATAATTGTGGTTGATAGTTGAAATGCCTTCTTATGCAAAAAATGATCTTACCAGTGACTTGTGTAGTATTAAAAGTATAAAAGCGTACAATATAAACTGAAATAAAAGTAAATTTTCATAATTTGATGGAATTTTGGAAAGTATTTCAGGCCGAATCGTCTAGGTAGCTGTATCACGTGGAATTAAGTTTGAGGTGTGTATGATCTACCATACGATGAAATTGTTTTCCTTGAAAATTTTGCTTGCCCGCATCGAAAAATTCGTAAAATGCTTTAGATGATAATAATAATAATTTATTTAATACATACAGGAAAGCCCCAATTACATGTATTTTAATAAAGACAAACACAACATCCATGCCCGAAGCGGGATTCGAATCCGCGACCTTTGGGTTAAGAAGGCAGGCGCACTGCTTACCAGTCTAACCCGACATGAAATAAATTAATTCTCTAGTCATGCTAATAGAATGATTTCAAAATTATTTTTGGGAAAGATAAATATGAGAAAAGGGTGATTTCGCTTCTGCTTTGATTTATAATACGCACAGAAAAATTTCCTAAAGAACAGCTTTCAGAAGTCATTTGATAAAAGCGCTACTTGATTTTTCTAAAAAAAAAACCATTTTTGTATTCGCTACAAATATTTTAATACCAATTTGAATAGATTTCAACTTAATTCCTAAGTTTGACCAGTAGAAAGGCTTTAATGAATGAATAATACATGAAGAGTTTTGGCAGATAACTACGTTGCTGCATTAATTAACTAAACCTTATGCAGCAGTACAATACAGTAAAACCCCGCTATACGTTGTTTCGCATATACGTCGCCAATCAATTAAGGAACATGTTTCCTTATAAGTTGTACCGCTTCGCATATACGTCGTTTGTGAAATACTAAAAGCAAAATTTCAGAAATTCCAATTGCGGTGCATAAATTATAACTATAACAATAAAAACCCTCTATTCGGCCTTTAATTTCATGTTTATTATTATTTATATGAATTAATTTAATTTCATGTTTATCAATTCGTGTAAAATCATACTCAGAATAAACATTTGCTGGCCATGTGTTTGAGAGATCACGATGGGCTAGATGGTTCACAAGATACACAGGGGATAAAAGGGACTGTCCCAATTTTATTGACGATGTGTAAAAATCTATTTCTGAGCTTTGTGAACAGTTGTGTCTAACATTTTGTGTTTGCATTGATATCTCATGAGATATTGGATATACTTTAGATTGCGAAATCTGCTTGAAAAGTACTCTAAAGTGCGTATCAGTGTACGTGTAAATAGAGAAACAATGTTTGTGCTCCATCACACCATAGACAATTATTTTCGGTGATTTCTGAATTTATTATTGCAATTGGTTACTCGTTGTTACGATTAAATGTATATTAGACCCTAGTAGCAATGAGTGGTAAACACAGTGGTAACATAGTATGTCCAATGTACAGTATTGATATGTATTATTTGGGAAACAAATGTGTCACAAAATATCCGCCAGGAACGTAACCCCTAACTTTTATCATAGTTCTTATGGTAATCTTTGTTTCGCTATACGTTGTTTCATTATAAGTCGCATTTTTCAGAAACGCATCTCCGACGTATAGCGGGGTATTACTGTATTATTATTTTTGAATTTAGCGGCTTAAATTTCTGCGTAGAATTGGCCAATCAGAGAAAATCTACCCTGTCGCGAAACCTTCGTTTGTTTCCGTGGTATTTCTCCGATTTTCTCGTATGTCTGCTTGTCGGTTCGTGCATTTACATGCATTTATCGCAGTTTGAAATGGATACGTCAGTGACACAATTCCCCCCTCCTACTTATTCAACATCATATCGTCTACGCTCAGCGTGGAAAGAGGTATTTATGTTTGAATTTCTTAACGTTCTATATTAAACATATCAGTTGTACAATATACCAGCTTATAGAAAAATTGTATCCGTTTTTAATTTATATATTTTCAGTGATATATATTGCGCTGTTACTCCAGAAAAATTTCTGCGACATTTGTCACAGTAATACTATGAATGATTTATTTTATGTAAATGATGGAGATTAGCGGAAAGTATCGTTCAATGTTGCATTTAATAAATCACTGTTAAGTTAAAGTCAAAATAAATAGTAATTATGAGGTTGTTCATTTTGGTTTCCAGACCATTAAGCATATTTTTAAAATTATGCATGACACTGTTAATTCACCATTTTCTTAAATTGTACATTAGAGTAATTGGCGTACCTTAAGTAATAATTGTGACTCATTTTTGTAAATATACTTGAGTTTCCTATTTCAGCCAATGAAACTATTTTTAAAATTTCTGCAGAATGACGTTATGTGCTTGGATGGTTGTGAAGCTATACTTTGTAGGCTTCTTCTAAATGGCGTAATCAACATTTTCTTAGCATTAGCCTTATGTGATTGATTTCTCTTCTAAGGTCCTCTCACGGAGGCTGAGTAATAGTCAGAAGAATGGCGACAAAGATGTTTTAGCAGTGAGTTACAAGTTATCATTTAATCTATTTAAATGTCTCATTAGTAATAACCTAATTAAGAGATTGTATTATTATAATTGAATTAAGTGAGATTGCTCATCTTCTAATTCTATTAACAGTACCATATACATTAGGTTGGTTAAAATGCTCTTTCATATTAATAATATCCTATGAATATTATGCTTCTCATTCTATGTGAGATTGTTATTTTTGTGGTTTTCTAATTTAACCATAATTATTTTTATGAAAGTTATTAAAGTTTAGATAAATTACTTTGTAATTATTTGAAGGATAGCCCTTTTTCTCTCTCAGAATGTTTACTATGCTGCAAAAAGAAAAATTAGAAAGTATTCATTTTCCATCAATTGTTAGCGTCGATGTGGTACTTTTCTTTCTGATATTCCTTCCCAAATTCAATTTATTTTCACCCTAAGGTGGATCAGAATCAAGTTGCGTCTGAACCTTTGATTACTGGACCTCAACATGAGAATGTTAGTGTGTGTGATGGAGAAGAATATCAGTTGGAGGATCTTGACATTTCAGAAGAAAGTACATTTCTTCAATTTCTTGCACTGGTAAGAGATAAAATGCTGAAAATTATTATTATGTACTATGTATCCCTCTATATTAAAAAGGGTAGTTGGCCAAATAAGCAACTTTTATTATTTTATTAATAAGATATTTTTGTTGTTTTTATTTAGCTAGTCAACTATTGGTTATCTTAGTACTAATTTAAATGAAGGTGCAGATCAAGTAAGATCAACAGCCCACTTTTCCTTTAATAAGAGGTTTCTCTCTTCTTCTTGCAATTTCCTTTATATTTTCAACTTCATTGTCTATATCATGGGCATGCGGCCACTTTCACGATTTTGTGCGGCCCGCTAAATGATTTTAATTTTTAATGTACTTGCTGCCATTTTCGAGAGAAGAAATTCCAGAATATTTTCAATTGTCGTAATTTTATTTGGTTTAAATATATATTCATATTGTTTTAGCAATATGGCCAATTAAAGTTTCTTAATACAGGCAGTCCTCGACATCCATACATAATGCATTCCTGAAAACGTTTACGGAAGTCGAATGTACGGATGTCGAACATAGATTTACATGTTATAGGGGGGTTCCATTCCCAGAGAGTCAGAAAATATTATAAAATCTCTAATTATGGTATAAAGTCAAAGGGCTCTTTTAATGTCTCTGTTATGTACTTTGCTTATTTTATCGTGTATATGAAATATTGTATTTGAAATTTTTATTTTATAATTTAATATAATATGACATATTGTAATTCTAATTATTTTACTGCATTCTTATTGATACTACTTTGTATTTCTGTTTACTTCTTATATATGAATTAATATTATTATTTATGTACAAATTTACCGCTGTCTAAGAGGATGTACTTCTGTAATTGGGCTCTGCCCGTTAATAAATACTATTACTAAATGTTTAGTTTTTTGAGCAGGGGCCTTTTAGACACAATCGTCGATTTTATAATATAGAGAGATAGGACAAAATGCAATAAAATATTAAAATAATTGCACAAATAAACACTGCATACTTTAATTTGGTAATTTATTAAAAGTGTTGGCTTGGCTGACAGAATGAATATGACCATTCTGATGCCATGATTTTGTCTAATTTGCATTGAGAAAATAATGCAGCTCACGAGAAAATGTGACAGACACAAATTTGTACATTATGCAATAGCTTGAAATGTTTGTTCGTCAGCTGCTGTACGAAAGTCCGAATACAAAAGGTGGTTTAGGAGCAAGAATTTATAATGTACGGAAAAGCGAATTGTACCGATGTCGAGGACTGCCTGTACCGGTATAATTTGACCGATGAAAATCTGACCCATCCACAAAATTAAAGGATTTACAAATTGATGATCTTTTGAATTAAATAAATTTAAAATACTTTTTAAAAAATTAAACTTTATTAAAGAAATATGTATTATAAAAGGAAAATAAAAATTTGTAATTTGAATTAAAAATAGTTTGAAAAAAACTTTTAAAGAAATATGCAATATGAAAAAATAACAGAGAAAATAATAATTGTTTTAGCAAACAAATCCTACAGACCCCCCTTCTAGTGTGGTCACTCAAGACTTTTTATGGCCATTATAAGGCTACTTGAGCTTCTATATCTGGACATCCATGGTCTATATAAATGAACTTATATTTGAAATTGGAATCTCTCTATATTATTAAGATATTTCTCTTGATAATATGGTGAAACCTTTTGAAATTTTATTTTTAGTGATATTAGATGATGAAAGAAATGCCAAAGTATTTATTTTCTCAATATATAGTATAATTGGATGTTATTTTGAAATAGAGCAAAAAATGAATACGACCATTCTGATGCCATGATTTTGTCTAATTTGCATTGAGAAAATAATGCAGCTCACGAGAAAATGTGACAGACACAAAAAATACTAGTTTTGCCAGTTGGCATATAAATTTTGTAGTATATATTTGTATTCTGCCTACTTAATATAATTTTTTTACATTTTTAGAATGCCCTCGATTTAACTGCTCCAGCAAGTGATGTTCTTTTGAGGCTTGGATTCACAAAAAGGCATCACCCATGGTTCCAGCTGTCAGGCCACACAGGATTTCTAGCACCTGCAGGTCCTGGTACAATTTGGAAAAAAAGCAGTGACTCCTCAGAGAGACAAGTTTATGAGAAGATATATGGAATGGTGGATTCAGGTGAGGCACAAAAGTTATACATATTATCAGCTTTTCCTCAATTACCTTATATACTCGTGTATAATGTGCAGTTTGAAGACCAAATTATTAAGTCATAAAGTAGGAGAGCGTGTAATACACAGGTAACACTTCCATGTACTTAAAATCGGAAATTAAAGTGTACCTACCTCACACCAGATTCTTGCTTTTTGGATGAATTAAGGGGAAAACCACACTAATTATCGATAATCCAGGTAATACCTATATTAATTATGTATAGAACACCTGATTACTTCTATACAGTTATAATTCCATCCACTCCAAATATGTATTGCATATTTCTCTAGCTCATCAGCTGATTGCTGTAGTCTTTGCAAAATCGCCAGATAGACTTCCCGCAAAACACGCATTGTGAACAAAAGAAAAACAGAATAAGCAAATTTTATTTAGTTAATTATTACAATATGTACAATTAAAAATTTAAGTAATTAAAAACCCATAGAATGTAGAATGACGTGTATGAACTTAAATCTTACCTGTTGTGTTTCCTGTTTACAGGTTTGTTTATTTTATAGATCCCTTTTTCTCTGATTTAAAAGGATTGGCAGCAATGATGCTACGGTTTTCTATGTGGCATCAGTTTGGCCAATTTACTGTATGAAGTTGTTGCAATCTCAACTCAATTGCTTTCATTATTGATGATGTCTCTCTAAGACGTAATGTAGAGCTTATTGAACGTAACACTTATGGGCAAGTCCAAGCATTTTTAAATTGTTAACTGGCGATAATTTAATTAACATATTTATTTACGGTACTCTAGTTATTACTTAACATGACAATACAATTCTAAAAGTTCGTTCTTACATTCCACAGAGATCAAGGGTGTGCATTATACATGGGATATAAGAAAAAGTCGAGATTTTTTGGCTAAAAGTACGAGTGCACTTCATACACAAGAGTGAGCTATACACGAGTATATACAGTAGTTATTGCATGGCAGCTAACTTAATTATATTAGCAATTATTACAGTTCAGATATTGAAAGAAACTGTGTAAAAAACAATTGTACCTTATAAATGAGATTGGACTTTAGTTATGCGGTTGTTTCCTTATAATGTGTAAAGGTGAACAGGTGGTTAATGCATTATATATATATATTAATAATATATTGTATAAGTTAGTTAAATATTATTAATCATAGATCATTCAAAGCCTTTTGACCTCTCCCATGAAATTTGAATACTCTTCTCTCAAAAGATTGAGCACATTAAATTTTCAGGTAGGTTGGAACCATACACTTCATTTGCTTAAAATTTGATAAATTTTTATATATTCAATAGATTTCCATGATTTTTTTGTGATAGAACCTGGAAACTGTCATTTTGAAAGTTAATATTTTACTTGCTTAATGATGTACAGAAACTTTTTTCACTTGATGAAATTGCGTGATTACATTGCATGATGATTATAGAAGTAAGTTGCATTATTGACACTTTTATGCCGATTACACAGCCCTTCCTGAAAGTTTGGTTGTTTTTACGAACTACACAATACAAATGTCTTCATTCTGTCCTCTATATTGACTAGCTAGTTGAGAGACATAAGAGATATTTGTATCATGTCATTGAAATTACCAATAAGTTAGGCCAGAAGGTTGTCTTAATTTTAGTTATGTATGACCAAGTATGCTTTTTATTGAATGGGTCATAGAGAATGAAACTTTGGAATAATCGGTATCATCACTCTTGACAGACAAACATATTTGCACAGTAAAAACTCTGAAACGGTTCAAACAATTATAAGAGTAGATGAAAAATATATTAGGGAGAGTTCCTCTCATTATTTCAATAAGAAAAATGTTGACTTAGTGCCTCATCAAGCATTTGGAGGGAAAGAGCAGATCTTTGAAAAGGTTGGTGATGTATAGGAACCACAGCTCGTCATCTGATTTTAAGATCAAGGAAGATTGCACAACCTGTCAAATGAATTGATTTGGTTAAATGAAGTACCACTTCATGTATATGTATCAAATAGAGATGTGATCTTTACTATGTAATCTGTGGGACGAGGGTGGTGAGCAAACTAAGCTTTACTATATTATGCATGGGAGGGAGGTTAAATAATCACTGGTTATGTTTGCATATTTCTTTTGGAAGGAAAGAGGAGGAGGAGAAGGAGAAGAAGATTCTGGAGGAGGGAAGGTGAGCAGGGAGAAGGTAGAGTTGAAGAAGATGAAGAGGAGCCAGCAAGAGATGTTGTGCCTCGTTACTTCCGAGAGGTGAGCTCCAGCATTAACTTTTCCTTCCCTCTACTTTCTTCATAAGTAGTATAGGAGAAAGTATTTGTGAAAAAAACTGAATTTGGTATTTCAACAAAAATGCCTGTTCAGAGGTCCCCTGTGTACGTTTTCACAATTTTCTCAATGATGTCTCTGTTTGTATGTGTGAGATAGGAATTTTATGGGCTCTCTAACCCAAAAACTAATAATAATATAAGCAGAAAACATTATATTTAAGATTTTTATTAGTTATTCAAGTTCTGAAAAGATTTTGTATGAAACTGGTCAGTCGGAAGTAGAGGTTTATTCTTGTCATTTTTCCATTTTTTCCATATATCTCCTTTAGACCTTAATTTATGTAAATATTTGTCATCAAAGTTGTATACAGTGTAATTTTCTAGAAGTTTTGTTTGAAACATTCTTTCATGAAGTGGGTTGTTTAACAGATATTTTGATTATTCATCTGAATTTACATTAAGTGGTCACTAAGTGAAACCTTAGTTTCCGTCGCTATGATAAAATATTCAAATTGTTTATAGCGATGCATATGTTGCCAAGAGTAATTTTAATTATGCATCGGTATTATGTTACCCATAACAAGAGCTAACAGTTTTGTTTATCATTTTTACAATGTGAAAAGAGATTCAAAGCATTTTCCACTCTGAAAATTGTTTTTAAAAACTATTCACAAATGTAATTGCTGATAATTATTCTTGAGTGTGCTTATGTCGAGAGTGATCATATTCATTACTCTGTATGCAGAAAGTCATGTGCTGAACTCATCAGATTTTTAAAATTTGTGTGTGTAGTTACCTCATGTATATGTAGTACTTGCATGTGGATGCAGTGCTTAACCCAACTGTTTCCCAGGTGCTGTTTATCTAATAATTTCTTCCTTTTGTCCTTTCCATGCTTTTCTAGTATTTTTTAGGAGCCTTTTTCTATCAAGATGTACAATCTTGTTTTATTTTTCATTGAATTCGGTAGATATTTTTCGATATTGTAAAAGATTACACTGTGTACTGATACAATGAATTGGGAAGTTACTGAATCAAATCAGCATCTGAGTTTGTTTTCTACTTTTTAGGCACGTTTCGCTTACAGTGTGAGCACCTATTATCGTCGGTCTGTCCATCCACATGTTCGTTCTCGGCTTCTACCAAACGGATTTTCATGAAATTTGATATTAAGGACTTCTAATCAAATATAATAAGAAAATCGCAAACATGAATCGTACGACAATCAGGAGTACCACTTTACTGAGGACAAAAAATTAATTGTTGTCATATCTCGTAAAGTATTGCTCATATCAAAATATTTTTCAAATGAAAGTTGTAGAACTGGTAAATTAGAGTATTTCCTTTCCTATACATTTTTATTGTAGGAGTAGCCGTTATCGAGAAAATAAAACAAGAAAGTCTTATATCGAGTTGAACTTAGAAAATTTCTTGCATGGTTACTTCATTGTTGCTAACATAAACAATCTCCCAAACAAACGTTTAATTTCCTTACGTGTGCATGTAATATTATTAAATAGGAAGAAAATGGATTATTTATGATGAAGAAAATAACTTTAAAATGCTATTTCCCTTACGTACAGGTATATAATTGCTTTCTAACACTCCATTGCACGAAACGCGCCCATTTGTGATACGTTGTACACTTTCCTAACTTGTTGGGCCTTAGTTTTGAATGCTTCATACTTCATTGCTAAAGTGGCATTTCATCTTATGAATTAGAATCTCATCTCACACATTAGAACAAGATTTTACACTAAGCAGCTCCACTTCTGTTGATCATTTGGGAGTTGAGATTACATCTACTATTTTCTATTATCATAAGGAACTTAAAATTACTAATGTGAAGATTTTCAATTTTAATTTCACTTGACAAAATAATCTATTTGATTTTTTCTAAAGTCATAGTTATTGCTACTTTCAGAAAAACTGCATCAGCTTAAATAAGTTTTTGTTCTAATTTCTAATATTATAAAATAATAGGGTGAAATAAATCTGCAAAATTCATTTCAGCTTTCTTAACATCAGTATTCTAATCAATATATGAAGTGGACATTGTCATCTTTAGGGTTCGTAATATGAATTCATGAAGATGTATGGAAATTACAGAATTTCTGCAGTACATCTGCTTACTCAGCATTTACTTACGTATAGAATATATGTGAAAGCAAAAATTGAAAAATAAATACTTTTTTCAATTTTTAAAGTGCTTATTTAACCTGGCAGTACTCGGGTGGGCTGTTGCGGACGCCTCAGCCATATGTTATGACAGAGTTCCTTTCCTTTGGCTGTTATGACCCCCTACCCTTCAGTAGCTGGAATGGCACATGTTTTGAACCTTTTCTTATAAAAATTCTTAGTTTCTTGCTTTTATTTCTCGAGTTCAGACATTTTTTCTGTGATGGTGTGCCAGTTTGCATTGCAAATATTAGTGTTTTTTCCTTCGTTTGGACATTATCCATGTTTTATTGTGACCTTATTATTACTATTTATGGCCCTGGTGTTGTTTTTCATAATTTTTTATCGACATTCAAATAAAATTTTTTATTTTTTATATTGCAATTTCTGTTCATAGTATATAAATGTATGTCTTTTTTCAAAAAAATTATCTTCACAGATATATGTAATCAGTAAAATAGAATGAACGCTTATTATAATGAGAAAGAATCAAGAAAATAGAATCAAAAATATCTTTGAGGGGTCAAAAGCATCTAGTGCAAGTGCTGACATTCTAAAGCATGCAAGTCAAGTTTGCTGGGGCGTGTTGCAGAAAACAGTGATTTCTAATTTGTCTTTTCGGTAATTCCTGTTTTTATTTACAGCATGTATTCTGAACATATATCTACCTTTACTTCACCTATTGACATCTAAAAAGTTTCATAAGAATATTCTCTAACTTTTTCTTACAGAAATATATTCATGATCCTAAATCATCTTGTATTTTGCTAAAGTTAACTTATAAATAATCACGAACAGTAAAACAAACATACCTAATAGAAATTTATCAAATACTGATGGTAAATTTCTTTTTTAACAAAAATATGTCTGGGGTGTCAGGAACACTCTGCGCGAGTACTGACATTTGAAAAATTCATGAGAGTACCACAGGGTTAAAAAAGCATTTTTAGCCATTACAAGTTTAAAGATTCTCTACTGAATGAATAACATACATGATTCTTATAGAAAATTTTGATACAAATTATGATCTTATAAATAACTTAAGTCTTCTTTTTCTCTTTATAACATTTAGGTGTCATACAAAGGAGGGAATTTCCTTGAATTACAAGATCTGCTGTATGGTTTTGTTGACCCTTATGTAATGGATGTAAAGATAGGAACTAGGACTTTTCTTGAGAGAGAGGCAACAGCAGATCTTTCATCTCCACCACGACATGATCTGTATCTTAAGGTACAATTATTTCTGAGAATTTTAATATTCAGTGCTACAGAGTACAAGCCATTGATAGGAAATTTAGTGTAAAAGTTACACTAATAAATTTGTCATGAATTGAAATGTTCTGCTTTTTAAATACCAAAAGCACCCTGGGGTTAAAAATAGTGATGTGCATGCATAACCTCCCATCTAGTAGTTGAGTTCTAACCCCACCATTTCTTCACCTCTCTTCCCTTTCTACAAGGATGTGCACACAACAATTAACATAACATCACTATCAGCCATAATGATCATTCAGTTTTAATAAATAGAGAGATATGCAAAAAAAGTTCTCAATTCTTGGAAGGTAATTTCAAACATTTTTTTTTGTTTTTGACAGATGATGAAGATAGATCCTTTGGCCCCAACTGAGGAAGAAAACCGTTCAGGTACTGTGACAAAGTTGAGGTATATGCAATTTCGAGAGGAACAAAGTTCATCATCTTCTCTTGGTTTCCGAATTGAGGCTATTAAGGTGAGATATTTACTATCTCAGTTTACTAAGACTAATAAAATTTGTTATTCGCTATTCACTTTATGGCATGTTTATCTTTTTAAATTTTTATGTTTCCTGCTATGATCTATTTAAAAGATTTGATATATCATTCATTAAAAGAATGTTTCTATTTTTCCGTAAACCTAAAAACAATTGATTCTGATGAGATGCTGTCCCATGTAATGTTTATCCACCGTCCTAGTACAGAGGTTGATAGCCTGCTGCCTGTAGATCACGTGGTCCAAAAAGCTATGATTAAAAGTGGTCGGTAAATTTAACAAAGACAATTTCATATTTTTTCATCAAAATTATCACCTTAAAAGCTTCTCTGGTGAAGTTTTAATGCTATTAAATTATTCCATTTTGATTTTCACTAATATTGGACCGCAGAATGTCTAGGTAAATTCTGTAGTAAACACTTGTCTGGCCTGCTAAAGCTCTTGTAACATCCAGTGCAGATCCCTGAAGCATTTACAACTACAAATGTGGCCTGCCATGCAGAAAAGATTGCCAACCTCTTTCCTAGTAGAATCACAATTTTTTTTATTTTACCTTCTGGAGTGGGCTATTCCCTGGCAACATCCATTCCCCATAAAGGTGCGTAGAGGCTATTAATGGTTTGCTGACTTCCATGGCAAGGACTTGTAGTTGAGAGATCAATCTACCTGGTATGATCTCAAGATTGGTTTTAATTTGAGAAATTCAAAATTTCACATTATAAGATGCCCTCAAAAACCATCCAACACCAGCATCCCTCATATCTTTAGAGGAGCACCTGACTATTTGTTACAAACTCCATTGAGCCACTGGATTGTCAATTCATCAGTCATCCAACCTTATTCATTATACTTAACCGCTTCCCTGACTCACCCGTATATATACGGGTCAATGTAAGGGTCAAATTCTGACTAACCCGTATATATACGGGTTTCTATATTTTTTTGTTTCGTCACGAAACAGACCCGTATTTTTTCGTTCTCTCTTAGTAGTTCACGTTCCTGCTGCTAGAGGTAGTAAGTAGTGGATGTCTCAGCGTGGGGTTTTCGAAATTTTATGGCAGGGAATTCTCACGGTCACTTTTATTATACATGCCGAACTTCTCTCTTTGTCACACAGATGCTTCGAAATCAACTTACATATGTCCCTTGGCTCCCAAATGAATCCGTTATCCACTAGGTTATTCACCCTAAAGGGTTTTCCAGATGTATTTTCTCGCCTAAATTTCTATACAAACGGAAATTCTCTCTTTGTCACTCAGATGCTTCGATTTCAACTTACAAATGTCCCTTGGCCCTCAAATCCGTTATCCACTAGGTTATTCACCCTCAATGGGTTTTCCAGATGTCTGTTTTTGCCTAAATTCCTAGAAATCCCTTCCCTTCACTCCGGGAGACACGTGCGCACCCTTTCAAGATCGGTCTTTCAAAACCCCTTTTCTAGCAGTTATTCGTTGAGCTTCCGAGTGAACACGTATAGCAGTTTTCCTTTGACTTGTGCTTCCTTACAGTTATATATACATTGTTTTTTTTTGTTGGTTACGTTATATAGTTTTGTTGATTTTAAATCGTTTTTGTTATTCCGTTTTTTGTTGTGATTATATTATCCCTCAAATGGATCGCAGAGAACAAAGCGATAGTGACATTGACGAGGAAGAGATATCTGTTGAGGAATCTGGTTCGGAATCAAGTGTATCCACAGAATACCTTAGTTCTGATGCCGAATATGCCACACCTTTGGAAGACACTCGGTGGCGAGAAGTGAACACTACATGTCCCCTTCCTCATCCACCAGAAAGATTTCCTTTCGAAGGTGTATCTCAAGTGAATTTTGAAATTGACCTGGATGGTGACATTTTTCAATTTTTCGAATTGTTTTTTGATGAAGAGCTTGTTCTACTTATTTCCAATGAAACGAATCGATACGCAACTCAGATGCTGAGTGCAAGGCCATCAACCTCCAGGACTTCTGTGCAGCATCAGTGGCATCCCACCAGCACATCTGAAATTCGTGTTTTCCTTGCTCTTGTAATGCTGCAAAGTATTAATTATAAACCTGATCAAGAGCATTATTGGTCGACCAGACCAATACTTTTTTCCCCATTTTTTGGACAAACCATGTCGTATAGAAGGTTTGTAAAAATACGTCAGTATCTCCACTTCGCTGATAATGAAAGCTACAACGCTGAAAATCACCCCAACCCCAAATTAAACAAAATATGGCCTGTTTTTCAATATTTGAGTGAGAAGTTTCGCAAACTCTACACCCCTGAGAGAGACATCACCGTTGATGAAAGTCTTCTTCTTTTCAAAGGAAGATTGGGTTGGGTTCAATATATTCCAACTAAAAGGGCTAGATTTGGGATAAAATTTTTTGTTCTTTGCGAGGCGAACAGTGGATATGTGTGGTCCAACATTATTTATACGGGAAAAGGGACTGTTCTTGATGTGGACTTGAAAAATCTTCCTGTGACGTCACAAGTTGTAATGACGCTAATGAAGCCATTGTTGGACAAGGGCTACTGCTTGACGACGGATAATTTTTATACATCGCCGCAATTAGCGGATTTGTTGATTTCACGCTCGACTGACACATATGGAACAGTGCGCCTAGTCAGAAAAGGAATTCCCAGTAGTCTCAGGGAGAAAAAATTGAAGAAAGGAGAAATTGCGGCTTATAGGAAAGGGAAAGTTATTGTGATCCGATGGAGGGATGTGAGAGACGTGTCAATTCTCTCTACTGTTCACAATGCAGAGATGGTGACAGTGGAAGGAAAAAGCAGAAAAATGGTGAAAAAACCGAAGGCTGTGGTAGATTACAATAAGACAATGGGAGGCGTCGATAGGATGGATCAGCATTTAGCTGATTATCCTATCCCACGAAAGCGCGGAAAAAAATATTATAAGAAAATTTTTTTCCACCTTCTCGATATTGCCGTGTGGAATTCCTTTGTGCTCTACAAAAAGACTGGAGGAGAGCATGAGCAATTAGAATATAGAATGAGGCTAATTGAGAAAATTATTGAGGTGTATAACCCCAATGTAACTTCCCCTAGGGCAGGACGTCCATCATCCACACCCCATCCCCTTCGCCTCTCGGGAAGGCACTTCCCAGACCTCTTACCACCCACAGAGAAGAAAAAGGCACACACTAAACAGTGTATATTGTGCGGCCGAAAGCGAGATGCTAGGGGAAAGCCAATTAGGAAGGAGACCAGGTACTTTTGCCCAACATGCAATGTATCGCTATGTGTGGTTCCATGTTTCCAAATTTACCACACAAATGTAAATATATGAAGTAATTCTAATTTTAAGTGTTCTGTATATGGCTCATGTTAATTATTTAAAAGTCTGAATTAGTTATGTTTATAGTTTTTCATTAATAATCAACCTTTTTTAACTGTAAAATTTTCATGTTTATGGCAATTGTGGAAGTAATTTCTATTGTATATATGTAATATATCCTATTCATGAGTGTTATAATGGGTTATAATAATGTATTCTATATTATTATATTGCTTTTATAGTGTTTCTGTTAAAAATCGAAGATTAAAAAAATGTAAATGTAAGGTGCTTGATTTTTGTAATAAAATCAATTAATTTTCTAAGTGCAATAAAATCAGTTATAATTGGAAAAAAAATTAAATGAAAGCATTTTTGTATTTGTCTTCCTATGATGCATCTGAAACTAAAATAAAATAATATGACTTTTTTTTGACCAGATATAGTAAATAAATCCGTCAGGGAAGCGGTTAAAGATGATGCCATGCAGTAGTTTTTCCTTAAGGTGATTTTTCCTCTTGAATATTACAAATGGTGGCAATTTGCTCTCATCAGCCAATACTGAAAACATAAATTATATTCTGTGGGAACTCTTAGTGCAAATCTTTTTCTTCAGCGAAGAGCTTATCCATTTCAGCTCAAAAACAGTCATTCAATCAACACTTGCCTTGAAGTTCTGTCATGGTATCTTAAGCAGTGTTGTTATTTCCAGGCCCTCATCAATGCAGCCTCCATTCCAATGCTTTTCAACCACAAATATCACCACACACTACTAAATCATTTTAGCACCCTTCTTTGGGCCTCCAAAATTCTCTCTGCATAGAACTGGCACACTTCAGTTTTTCTTTCAATATTTTCCAGTCTCTTTGGTAAAACTGAACTTTTGTGTTGCAGAGCAATTGTTTGTTTCTTCAGTGTCCTTTGTCATTATGAGTTAAAAGTTACAACTACAATGCATCAATCTTCTAGATTTAAAATTTTAGAATATTTTAAATGGAATATTGGAACATTTACTAAATTCTAGCTTATGCTGATTGTGGTTTCTCTCCAAATTAAATAAAATGTACCTATTTGATTATTATCTTTCCTGGCTTACATGTTTAAATGGATTATATAGCATTAATTATGGGATTAATGATGTTTGGTATATTACAAGTCAGTATCAACGGTTATTTATGTACTGGATTTTTATGCACTTTATTTTTGGGGCAACTGTTTCAGTACCTCCCTCAGTTATAAACATATTTCTAAATTTTAGTTTGATAATATTTTATTTATTTTTAATGACATACTTTTTTCCATCTCAGCTCCAGGGACATGAGGTTATAGGTGATTTAAAGAAAGTAAAATCACGTGAGGATGTGAGTGCCACCCTTGCCACATTTTTCCGTCCTGGAGGGGTTTTCGTTTGTAATCGTCTTCTTCAGAGGCTCAGAGAAATTCGCTCCAAATTTGAGAAGTCACCTTTCTTCAGGACTCATGAAGTAAGAAGGTTGATAAGATGCTTGTTGAGATAGTTTTTACTATAGTTCCTATTATTAATTAGTTGAATCACTCAGTCATTAGCATGATTTT
The DNA here is from genome assembly GCA_036926305.1 of Uropetala carovei. NCBI lineage: Eukaryota > Metazoa > Arthropoda > Insecta > Odonata > Petaluridae > Uropetala > Uropetala carovei. The sequence goes on from JAXCHB010000054.1 coordinate 59,359, forward strand.
AAATTTTATGTGCCTATTACCATATATCTTTGAGTATAAGTCGAGAAATTTCTTGCTTTCTTAGGCCGATCAAACCCTACCTTCGACTTATATTTGAGTCGCAAACTAGATGGACATTTTTCTGGGTCAATAACTAAACATGACTGGCAAAAAACAACATTTGACTAACCTTGAAGCGCATTAAAATGAAAATTCACGCTAACTAGAGGAAAATGCGAAGGCTAATGATAAAATAATACAGTATCACCGTACATAGTTTCAAAGGAAAACTTAAAATTTATATTTTATCTTTAAAAAACTTACCCAAATGAGTGGATTGAAGAGAAGAATGAATTCAGTACTCAAGTGTTGGTTTTTTTAATTTTGATCCTGAATTCAAATTGTTAAACACCGTTACATTTATTCAACTACATTTCATTTTTTTTACTTATAATCATGAACTGAGCAGAGCCTGCATTGCGAATATGATCACCAATTTTTCCTTTGTCTTTTAAAATGGTTGCAATTGTTGAACGATTGAGATCATAAACACGACCAATCGAAGCAAGTGACTCACCTTTTTCTGATCTATTTATTATGTCCATTTTAGTTTCCATTGAAAACACTACGTTTTTTACCACTCTTAGCACTTTCACAAACACTACATTTACGATTGTTTTCCATATTTCAAGGGTAATAAAAACAATACGTATATAAATACGTGCCTGTACGGTTTTGAAATGGCAAATGACGTGTTGACAAGTTTACGTGTTCTCACTGTGACTGATGTTCGTAAGTGCAGGAGGGTGTGTTCGTAAATGAAGTGCAAAGTGCAATTCATTGGTATGTGGAATGTTCATAAATACAAATTGTTCGTTTCTTGAATTCCGCTAGTGTGTATACACATACACACACACACTAGCAGAATTTCCCGTTGAATTTCAACGGATTTAGTGAAGCTACTACAGCACAACATACAAACTCTTTAAAATATATAGTAGATACTTTTTAACTTACAATTAGCTTTTCTTAACAATTAATCATATTTGCTTGTAACAATCTGTTTCCAAACGTATTGCATTCAAATATAACGATAATTGTATTTCCTATCATATCACTTTCGCCAAATTCAGCTTCATTTCTTGTGTAATTATGCCTATGAAATGTTTACATTTATGTCTTGTAAGTAAGAAACCCGTGAAAAAGCAACGTACGGTTGTCCATGATTGAACACTGACTGGTAAATGTACACCAGATACGTGAGCCTGTTTACTTTAATAAACATAATATAGGATATAATGATTTTACTTACAAAAAATGTAAGATTCCAGTATTCAGTAGGAGAAAGAAGGTTCAGTTACTTTAATCAATAAACGCTTCCTGAATAATAATCAGTATCTATTTACGTTGCTATCCATAAACATCGATCGTTTCGTTGCTTAAACCAAAGTGCGAAGCGAATAACCCTAAACTTTCGTCAATTTGTAAGCTTCATTGAAGCTAATTGAATCAGATGTAACAATGACGGCCGCCTTGGCAACGCCCGGAAGAGTACAAAAAATCCACAAAATTTCGAAACAAATAGCGTATTTCTGAAAACTTCGGCCGTGTAACATGTAAACTTTGCAGGAATAAGATAGTATAGTTTTATTCCTCGAATAAAACAAAAACAAAAAAATCATACATATTTACGTATTTTGATGCTTGAAGGAAGAATATCTTGCAAGTCAAGAAATGGATTCATACATGTTATCTTATGGGAAAATGTTAATCCCTTATATTGGCAGCACTGGTTAATCCCGGTTGACCAAACCTTGACCATTCACTAAGTTAGGATGTAAGGAAGAATTGTACCAAATTTGGTTATTCTAGCTTTTATCGTTTAGGAGGAGTTCCATGAACAAACACACAAACCAACAAACACACCCTTCAAAATATATTATAGGATATATATGTGTGTGTGTGTGTGTGTGTGTGTGTGTACGTATATTAATTTTTTTGTAAATTTCAAAAATATCTTGTTTTCATTTTCTTTGCTTCGACTTATATTCGAGACTTGGATTTTAGACGTTGTTTAAGGCTAAAAAGTACACTGACTTATACTCGAATTGCCTTATACAGGTGACTCCCAAGATTCGACCAACTCAAGAATTCGACCGGTCGAATTGACCCAGCCAATCGATCAGTCGAATTAGAAACTAGTTTACGCGAAGTAATTTTCGGCCTGCCCGACCACGAGAGTTTTAGTTTCAGTCTAGACATCATTATTTCTGTTCTAATTGTTTGAATTTATGCTGATTCGACATTTGACGGTTCAAGATTCGACCACGTTTTCAGGAACGCATCCCTGTTGAATCTCGGGAGTCACCTGTACTCGAATCGCCTTATACTTGAATCACCGTATACTTGTAGATATACAGTATTTGTGAAAATTTTAGAAGCTTCATTAATATTTATAAATATATTTTATTTTATTTCCCATTATAAAATTTTGTAGAGAATATGTAACCTATAAAATTGTTTAATAACTTAAACGTATTTCTATAACATTTTTTATACAACTTCAAGGAATTAATAATTTCATTTTGATTGCTATCTGTTTCTGATGGTTATTGTGGTATGTGCTGATGCTATGCTGGATTTACTTGTGTTGCCATCGTGTCATTAACATTTTTCATAACAATGAAGATAAAGATAATTCCTATAATCATAAAAGGTTTTAGTGTTCAAGATTTACATTATTGATTTATTAATTCTTGAATTAGTTGTTTGCAGTGTTTTTCTTTTTAAATAAGCTTCCGGAATGCATAGTTCTTTGCCGACGAAAAGGTGATATTATAAATGTCAGGTCATAAACATCATTTCATAAATGGTGGTTTGCATTTCACATGTGAAAAACATGTCGACCTAGTAATAAATATTTTGAATTTGATGCATTTTCAAAATTTATAAATTTTTATTTCTTACAAATTTCTTGATTGTATTTTTTGCATGAAAACAACTTCCAGAATGGCATTGTGGCAGAAAAAAAACACGTTATTTGTTAATTTACACTGACTATAATTCTTATATACTTCATAAAATGCTATTACAGTGAAACCTCGATTTTACATTATTGAAGGGACACCTTAAAATAAATGTAAAATTGAGGAAAGTGTAAAATTGAGGAAATGAAAATGATGTAACATAAAGAAAAATGTGGGTTTCTTTATATCATAACTTTCGTAAGCCATATAAAATATACGTTTGAACACAATAATAATGTAAATGCAAATAAACTAACCACAGAGATGTACTACCAAATATATAACAACCGGGTTGCTATTATTGCTGCCCCTGGCAGTTAGCCATTCCATCCAGCATTGAATTCATGACCTTTTTTGCATTATCTTTGTAGGAATTAGAAGGGATTTATATATGAACAAGATAATATTGTTAATGAAAATTAAACTTTTATTTTAAATGTTTAAATATCATTAATGACTAATATGTCAAGGGTGGTGGCTTTGAATAAGCATATTCCATATACCATTGTTTGGTGTCTTTCAGATAATAAATTGCTGCGTAACATAATGTAGAAAGTGCCCTTAAACTTTTGGTTGAGCATAAAAAATTTTAACAAACAGCTTACGCGAGCCAGATGGAGCCGGCTGCAGCACACCCCTGAACCTACATGCCATTTTATTTCTTTAACCAGTCAAACAGAGTCACTTCAATATGTGTTCCAACATGAGCATCAACTTGAACTAAAATACTAATTTTATCACTTATCATAAATACTTTCCATTTTGCTTTATTATCCGTATTTCAGGTCAAAAAATTTATTAATAAATTGCCATGTTTATAAACAATGCCAAGTTTCTTGTAGATGTTGTCAACTTCCTACTAAAATGACTGTGATTGACCAATACATAAATGGATTACCTCGTTTATATACAACAACTTTCTACTAAAACAAATGACTACAGCTACCCAAGTGTGACGGTGAGCATGAAAGTGTGTTCATGTCTTCGATTGGCTGATAAGTGGATTGCAACATGGGGTTGCAAAACTTTCGTACGCAAAGATATGCCTTTTTTAACATATTTAAATAAATAAAATAAACTTTGTAACTTTGACGTATTTTATTTACTTAAACCTGGCTGAATTTGACAAAGTTACAACTAAAACTATTGAATATAGCCTATTTTAACCTTGAATATGAGCGGTACACCACCTGTGATTCTTTGCATGTTCCGAATTAGAAAATCGTAAACATAAAATCAGGTGATTTTCTGTTGTCAGGACTTGAAAAATACCGAGAAAATTCAGGGAAAATGTAAATTTAAGGAAACGTAAAATCCGTTAAAATTTTACATTGTTCTTATGAGCATTTGGCCGGGACCAGACAAAAAGTGCATAAAATTAGGAAAAACGTAAAATCTGAGCACACAAAATTGAGGTTTCACTGTATATCATTCCTTTTCTCCTTATCTCGATTAGACAAAATAACCTGGATACTCATTGTGATAATTGCTTCTAAAAGCCTCTCTCATACTCATTTTGCTGCTTAGGAGACCAGTATGCCATTTTATCCCATTATTCAGTTTTGCTGGTGGCATTGTTTTTGTTTCATTTTATCTTAGCTCTTGTTTCAAGAATCTTGAATTACAGGCAGTCCTCGACATCCGTACAACTCGCTCTTTTGTACATTATAAATTCTCTCCCCTAAACCGCCTTTCATACATCAGCTGACGAACAAACATTTCGGGCTATCGCATAATGGCGCTGTCTGTCAGCCAAGCCAACACTTTTAATAAATTAGCAAATTAAAGTATGCCCTTTTTACCGACTTTTCTTTCATTTCAGTCATCACTCTCTTTGGAGCCATGATTAGGCAATATTACAAAAAACTGTTAAAATAGCAAAATGCTTTAATGAAAAAAAGAAGGATTTTGCATGTGCACTACTGGCGGTCCTTGACTTTCTTGCGTTTGACATTCGTACAACTCGCACTTTAATTATAATAATAATTTATTTATTTACAGACGGTAATCACATTGTAGTCACAAATCACAGAATAAGTTTCATTAATCACAAAGTACCATATATACTTGCGTATTGTGCGATCCCGGTAATATATGATCCCTTATTTTTTGCCTCAAAATCTTGCTTTTATCCTGTGTCATGTAATGTGTGAGTTGGAATTTTTTAGTTCCGGTAGCGCGACCTTCAGTTCCTTTTAAAATATAGTGCGTTTTCTTTAGTTCGTTTCCATACGATTTCTATCTTCATGAAAGTTAAGGGAAATCATTTAAATGTATAATTGTACTTCTAATTGAATAACTACCTTTTAATTACTAATTATTAATAATTTCACCAAAAATACAAAAAAATAAATAGACAAAAAAAAGGGAACTTAATACCAAAATATAATAACTATAGTCAATGACTAGATCAGTGGTGCCCAACCTACGGCCTGCGGGCCGGATGTGGCCTGCAAAGGGTTTTTGTGCAGCCCACAAAGCCACGATGAAATAGCAATTCGAAAAATTCATCACAAAAATTAATATATTTTTATGTAAATTTATCAAATAAAACTTTTAATATCGGAATATTTATCATAAAAACCTCATTTAGACTATATTTTCACTTAAATAGCATCCCAGAATGTATAGATAACTTCTGATTTAAACTCTAATCCGGCCCGCGGAAGAACTGGAAACTTTCAATGTGGCCTGCCAAAGGAATCGCAACCACTGATGCAGCCTGCTATGTAGAAAAGTTGGGCACCACTGGACTAGATCATGGTAAGGGTGGAAACACTGTGTTACAAACAGTACAAATAAATGTAACAGTAATAAAAATTTCTTGAGAAAAAAGAATAATAAAAAACAAATAATGATAAATTATAATAAAAAAGATAATAATCAATTACACTATGTGTGTGATAACCTTAGGATAATACAAAGGAACAAGAACCCAAGATAGCATTCGTTGACACCCCTGAATCGCCTTTTGTACGCCGAATTCGAACTTTCGTGCGTCAGCAAAATGACGAATATTTCGAGTGGTTGCCAGCCACCAGTTTCCGCCACGTCGCCATCTTTGTCTGTACAGCAGTGTTTATTTGTGCAATTATTTTAATATTTTATTGCAATTTGCCCTATCTCTCTATTTTATAAAATCGACGATTGTGTCTAAAAGGTCCCCGCTCAAAAAATTAAACATTTATACCATAATTAGAGATTTTATAATATTTTTTGGCTCTCTGGGAACGGAATCCTCATTATTACATGTAAGTCTGTTTCTTGACATCCGTACTTTCGACTTCCGTACACGTTTTCAGGAATGCATTATGTACGGAGGTCGAGGACTGCCTGTACTTAATTACTCAGCTTTTTTTTACATGTACTCTCTTATCATTATTTTCTATCTTCATAAATTTATAATTAGAAACTCTGCCTTATGTTTTGGAGTAAAAAGTCAGATTATGCAGTAAAAACATGATAGTTAATAGATTACTAGTATAAAAGCCTGTCAATATGACGGGATATCTTTAGTTAACCTTAAAATAGTTGCCTCCCTTTCTCTCTCTCTCCCTCCCTCTCTCTCTTAAATGTAAGAAGGGACTATATAGTCTCAATTTCGCCCTCAATAAAGTCGTTTGTCTGTCTCCCTCCCTCTCTCTCCCTCCCTCCCTCCATCTCTCTCCCTCTCTTTCTCTTCCTCTCTCTCCCTCCCTCCGCCCACATACACTCTCTACTAGACTTGAAGTGATTACACAGTTTTTTTCCAACCCACAAAACTAACATGATTCTATGGTAATTCTCTTTGTCAACTAACAAAATTTGTAGTCAATATGTATGTTAAAGTCTGTAATTTAACTTGTATATAATTCTCAATCCTGACGAAAGGGTTAAATTAATAAGGGACTTCACAGTCTCAATTTCGCCCTAAATAAAGTTGTTTGTCTGTCTGTCTGTCTCTCTTTCTCCCCCCTTCTTCCCCAGTAGATTATTCCTGGAGTCAACAATCTTTTTAACCATTCAGTTGTTTTTGTGAGTGCTTTTGTAAGATGCGCTAGAGGTGAGAAATGCTTTGATATTCCAGATAAGAGTTAACATTAAAAATTACTAAGAAATTTAGTGGCAGTAGTGAAGGGAGGTAGTCTACTTTTTTGTGTTAAAAATTTGAAACAGAAATTCAAATTTCTTGGAAATAATAGTGGAAGACTGACCTTCATGAAATACCTAATCTCAAAACAGAAACTTGCATTACAATGTTTCATCAGGTGGTGGGCAGCAGTATCCTTGTACTTTATGATGACTGCAGTATTAGAAGTGGAAGTGGCGGTGATGGCAGCTGTCATGTTGGCGCCTGGCTCATAGATTTTGCCAAGACAAGACCTCTTCCTGAAGGCTTTGTCATTGACCATCGCAGTCCATGGATATATGGAAATCATGAAGAGGGATTTCTCTTTGGAATGGATGCTCTTATACAGGTCTGAGCACATACTGATTGATATATCCAAGTATAAACCTTTTGAAATTGAGTAGTATATGTCGGTCAATCATTTTATTACTCAATCTAATCTTAAATAAAGCATCTGAAGTTGCATTTACAAATTTTTGTACACTCTCCAGTATTCTCCTTAACCAGAAATATCTATTTTTTTAGTTTGATAGCAAATAATTATTTTAATTTTAAAACTATTCTATTTCAGTTTACATATACAGTGGAATCCCGATTTAAGGTTCTCCCATTTAAGGTTTACCCGCATTTAAGGCAGTTTTTTTGCGGCCCCGACCAAAGCTCCAAATAAATAATGTATTGTATCACCCGATTTAGTGTTTCTCGATTTTGTGAATTGCCCGCAATTAAGGGACAAAATTCTGGTCCCTTGCGGGGCATCGCCTCGATTTCAGATGTATTTACACCATGACTCGAGAATATTTCATTTGCTGGAGATATAATATATTAATTCAGTCTAACCATTAATGGCGCAACACATACTGGCATTGTTACTACATTAAATAAACTCAAAAGAATTAATATTTAGTCGTGCTGTTTTGTCAGTCCACCTTAAATGCCCTAATCTGTTACGTACTTCACGAAAGTTGCGATGATGTCATAATGTGAACACGGATATTTTTACGTTTCAGTTCGCAGGCGCTCGCTCACTAACGTGACTCGTTAGCTAGTTGGGCCACCCGGGTTTACCACAGCCATATTTACCTTATTAACTCGAAAGGAAGACAATCCCCCAAAAAAAGGGAAGTCTTATTCACAACATTGTTATTATTACATCGAGGTGTGGATGTTATCAATACATTGGATGTATGTTCTTACTCGTCAGTCACTTGAGCATTTTCCTACACCGCACAAGACACGCAATCAAATTTGCGAGCCCACTTCGCATAAAGGGCCGAAATGTAACAAATGAGACTAAAAGACCATTGGAACTGTTAGCGTTGTCATTTTATGCACGGTCAGCCGATAACAAGCGTCGAAACATCTGCCAACGCTCACCACACTGCTTCACTGAGGGATAAATATTCAAAACTCGTAAATACAGTAAAATTCCGTCATAACGCGCCTCACTATACCGCGGATTCGGATATACCGCGGATCTAGTCATGTCCCGCAAATGATTCCATTTATTTTCTTCGTAAACAACCTTGTTTCAAATTTTACCGCAATTTATTTTCTTCGTAAACAACTTGGTTCAAATTTTACAGCGATTTGTTTTCTTTGTAAACAACTTGGTTCAAATTTTACTGTGATGCTAAACTCCCATTGCTGTCTATAAGAATGATAAGAAATTGTAGCTGAAGTCCAGAACCGTAGAAGAGCAGAAAAATTATCGGAAGATGACAGCGAGAATGAAGAGATGTGTGAGGTTGAGACCCCTTAAATAAATGAAGTATTGGATAACATCAGTGAAGTGATGAATTGGATGGAGAGAGAGAGAGTGATTGTGATCATCTTCATCTTTTACATTTGCAAAACATTAACACGTATGTGACGAAGAAATGCCATCAGCTGTCGTGCCAAAAGAAAATATCAGACTATTTTATAAACACCGATTAAATTAAGGTATGCATTTAAATCAAAATACGATATCAGTTTTTATAGTATTTTGCAATTAAATTTGTTATAACGCATATAATTTCACATTTTTTAAAATTATTTCCCGAAATAACGTGGGTTGCCGATAACGCAGGTGTACATTGTCTCCCGAAACCCGCTTAATAATGGGGTTTTACTGTATTATCTTATATAACCCATGCGAGCCCAATTATATCATGTATTCATTATAGCATGCAAACTTAAAAAACTGAAAGGATCTGCACACTTGGTTGATTCCTCCTATATAAAAGCGCTTCAACTGTGTCGCTTAAAAGTTTTAAGAAAGTTTGTCTCGGAAAAATTAAAGATCGCAAATTCACTGGTAGGAGGTGCAATAAGGGTCACAGCCATGAAGTGACCACTAATTTCGCAAAAAAACCATATGCTAGAAAAATCACCTTCGCCGAATGACTTACAGTTGGTATTATTCTCAACCATCTTCGTTCTGTGAAATTTTACTAATGAAAAAATTGATCGTAATTAATCTATACACTTAATATTTGTGTTTTAACTAATAAAACATATTTGACATTAATGAACTGCCGTTTAGTCTTCCAATTTTAGATTACTCCCATTTAATGTATTACTCAATTTAAGGTACAAAAAACTTGTCCCCGAGGCAAACGTTAAATGGGGATTCCACTGTATTTCACTTTTTGCCTGTTTTTACCTTCCTTGGAATGATTTTATTTTACTTCCTCCTCCAGTTCATATTAGAATTTGGCATATTTAATCAAGTGTACAATTTAGAGTTTCAGATATTGACATTTTGTTGCACATATCATATTTAGTTAGTTGAATCCAAATTTCAATTTCAGCTTTCTAAAGTCTATGTCATCTAAAATTTGAATATGAAATAAAATGTGATGTTGAGTCAATGCTTTTATCACAAGTTATACATAATAAAAATGCTTATATGTATTACAATTTTCTGTTGCAAACTCATATTGCATAACATTATAATTAGTATTTTGTCATGTTACATTTGGTATAGAAATCAGCTTTTTATATTGGTTAATAGGTTTGCATAGTTGATCTATAGCAATATCATAACAAGCAATAGACACTGACTCATTGGGATTCTCCCATTCAGTTATGACATTCATCACTTCTTTTGTTGAGATTTTGCCATCTTATATTCATTTTAAATTTTAAGTCACCCTAAACCTTAAAATGGCAGATAAGAGGAGTTACTGCAAAGGGGAAGATATCGAAAGCAATGAGGCAAAGTTATGAATTTTATAGAGCTTTTGAGTGTCTGTAGGAATCATGTTGATTCCGCTAACAATTTTTTTCTGTGTAGTCTTAAAAATCATCTTTGATTTGAGTTAATCTTGGATTCAGGTAAATAAGGTTAATCTAGAAATTTAGCTCTAAAAGCAAATGAATTTAGCAGTCAGTTGTATCTATCTGTTACTATACAGAGACTTCATTTTGCGCGTTTCCATTAATTCTCATTTGGCAACTGACTTGTGTTGCATGGTACAATAGGTTTTTGTAATACTACATTGGGTTAAAAGGTTCTCATGTTTGTGTGTTGACCCCTGCTTCTTTTTGTGGTTTTCTCCATTGCAACCTCTCGTTAACTCCTTGTATGTAACTTTCTACAAAAATGTATTTTAATTTTTTTTATTTGTGTGTTTACAGATATTAAGTAAAATTAACATTTTAAAATTTTTTATAGCTTATCCAACTTATGTAATTAAAATTGCTCATATTAAGTTAGCTATTAAATTGAATAATAAATAAATAAATAATCTAGAGTCCTCATTAAAGGTTTATCCTAGATTAATTTTTTTCTAAATGTGTACAAGGTACTTTGTATTTTAATTATATTGTGCCACTTAAACATTTTATTCTAAATTGAATGACAAAACAGAAAATCTAAGAAATATACAAAATATTTTCATGGTTACTTCTTACAATATCAGGAACATATGGCATGAGTATTTTTATTATGTCATTGGTACACACACGAAAAACAACCAATGGGTCCAAAATTAGGAAGAAAAACTTGCAAATATAATTTAAATAAAATTCTGTTGTAGTGAAACAAAAACCAATTTCAGCCATAATAGAGAGAATGAACTTCGTAATAAACAAGGCAATTTGACTACTGCCATCTGCATGTGCACGAAACAGAAACGTATGTTCAAACCGATAACTCAAGTTTATTTGTAGAGATTGCAACAATAAATCACATAACTCATACAGTTGAATTGCTCAGTGAAAGGGTTAAATGGAAATTCACTCATTCTATATGAGTATGCTAATGAATTGAAGAAGAAAATTAGGTTTTTTTTCTCAGTCATGTAAAAACTTTGTGAAGTTACCATAGTGAAACTTGGGGATTGAAGTTGTGTACAAAACAGGGATCCTAACTGACTGTTGGTCACAAAACAAAGATAATTTTATGAAGTGTCCCTAATTTTAAACAAGATTCAAAAGGTATCCTTGAAACAACATTCTGCAAAATCTTCCTATTTGAGGAATTCTTGTTTTCAAAAGCTAAGTGCAAGACTAAAATACAAATCAATTTGATTTTACTCTCTTGGCTGGCTTGCCTTCTTCTTGGCCTAGCATTGTTCATGTTCCAGTCTGACTCCTGTCATTAGCTGGCATAATGTTGATTCTAGGCATAGGCCCATCAGTTTTGGCTAATCCCAACATCCATTGTAATCCTGCCAAAATAAGATAAATAAAGCTGGAATATGTTTCTTATTGCTCAGTAATGATTTTAAGATCTATTTTAATTTATAAGCTTCATCATTTGTTCCAAATAATAATAGACATCCTGCATTTTTTCAAATGCTCTTTTGAAAATATGTTGAATGCATTATTTTGTCTAGTTGTATTTAATAAATATCTGATGAAAAAATAAGGTAATAGTTTTGGTGAATATTTATTCAGGTCAAACAAGGAAGATTTACTGAGAAAGGAACAAAGAGGATAGTCAAAAAGAAAAGGTATCATTTGCTCATGTTTTTGGTGGTGGATATTTAAATGCTGAATTTGAAAGAAGCATTTATGTAGATTATTGGTGTTCAAGGGCTAAGCTTCATAATAACAAATAACTGAAAAAATAACATGGATGATATTTCTTCTATCAAACTTAATAACTCCTATTCTGGATCTCATTTGTTGCCATTAATAATACCTTTCTCTACAATTTTAATATTAATATCTTATACTCTTGAATGATGTTTAATCTATCTGGAAAGGTTTTTTTTATGAAAGAGGCTAATACAGTAGAAATCAAGTTATCAGGAGTAATTCAGGCTATGAGTGGTTTTCATAATTAATTGGGCATTATTAAAAGTCATATTTAATACTTTGAAGTAAGTGTTTAGATTATATATTTTAAAATATCAATATAGTAATTAAGAAAGATACACAAAGATAAAATGTAATAGGCAAAATATTATTTATTTATTTCATCCTAGCTATGTCATTGCATTTAGTGTGTTCGCCAGTAATGAATATGCAAAACAAATGCAAACTTAACATATCATCTAAGTAAATTATTAATTTTTGTTAGTTATTTCTCAGAATATTTATAGATATTACATTTTTGTAGAAATAGTATTACTATACAGAGAAAATTAAATGATAGATTTTTTTATGAAGAAACAATTTTAATTTATCAAATTTAGTTCAGGTAACTCTAAATTCAGATAATTAGCACTGTATAATTTGAGTTCTACTGTACTGAAATAAGATTTTAGATCAAAGAGAAATTGTAATATTCTATGAGTGGCTAAATATCAAATTGGTCTTTAATCTTATTGAAATTTCAAAATATTTAACATAATTATGCTGTTATGTTGATTCAAAAATATTTTCATTTTTTTATGCAATAAAAATCTTCATTAAGTATTTAGAAAGTATTTTCGTCTTCATAACTTTGGTATTACAGTGGACACTCGATATATCAGACTAAAGGGGGGAAGTGCCTGTCCGTTATTGGCGAGTGCCCGTTATATCCTAAACATCCAAAGAAAACCTCTATGTTGGCTTAAATTGCTAAAATTTGCATGTTATGAAAGATAATGTTTTACTCTGCTATATATTTATACAAATTGTTAGAGTAGTAGCACACAGAATTTTCTCAAGGGGGGCGAAATATTTGACAAGTACAAAAGTTGTATGCAAGTTATATCAATGTTGTGTATTGCATTATTCATTATATTTAAGTTAAAAACAAAGGGGGCAAACTGTCTCCTATTCCTCTCTGATGGCACTCATGAACCCTGATTTAAAATAGCGAAGCATGTTTCCACAGTTTAGAAATCACAATTTTCCAAGGGGGAGGGAGAGTCCGAACACAGTGGATCCCCCCTTGTTCGTGCGCCACTGTGTTAGAGTGCCTGCAATAACTGAGCAGAGTTTTTCTAATTTATGGAAAATATGACATATGAATTACGTATTCATTTTTATATTTTACTAGTAATAGGTGCTTGCTGTTTGCAAGCAGGAACATATATCAGAACTTAATTATAAATGAAATAAATAATAGTGACCATAAGAGAAATGGATTGTGAAATGAAAATTGATTTTTCCATGTATTCTTATTTGAAAAGGAATTATTCTTAGGAATTGGACTTGAGATACTTTTTTGAGATTTTAGATTTTTCCAGACCCTGCAGGGCCCTGGTGGAAATTCAGGAGAAAGTAGCAGTGAATACAAAAATTGTTTTAAGGCAGGAAACCTATGAGTAATGCAAGTCAGTCCATCACAACCAGCCACAACGATCAAACACAGGAGCAACTTGTTTTTATGAATTTACTGCACCATTAAATTATACATTGTATCTTATTATAAAACATTATAGTGTGTATTTAATTAGATTGATGTTTTGATGTATTCATTAGATCTTTCACATCACATTTGTGTGATAGGTCCATATGAGATTAGTGGTGTCATTTAACTTCGTCGCACCGCCGGGCATTCTGTCCTTTATATCCAAAGTCTGTTCCATCGAGGTTCGATATTCCGAGGGTTCACTGTATTTTCAAAAAAGCTGTTTTCTACTTTTCAGTCCTACTCTGGATGAGAGAGTTTTGAAAGTAATCATAACTTTAGAAAATCAATTAGTGAAGTAGTAAAATATCTTTCTCTTTATTGTTTACTTCACTATTGGTATTTAATATAGCTTCTATTGGAATCTTAACCATACTGTTTTTCATTGGGTTGCCTCATAATAGTGGTATTAGGTTGAACTTTTCATATTTTGGTATTATAGTAGTGTTTCTCTCAATATCTTGCATAACTTAAAGTACAATTTTAATTATCTAATCTACATAAAAATCTATTTTCAAATGTATGTCAAAATGGAAATTGCATCTGCAACAAAACTAACATTAAAAACAAAGTTGAAATGAATTTAAATAGTGTTTTGATTATTATTACTTAATGTAATATGTATTCCATTTGTAGATGATAGAAGAATTGGATTTTTCTATTCCTGAAGATGGCCAAAACAACAGTGCCTTGCCCATTAAGGACTGATCATTTTAGAAGTGTTTGTGTGGTGTGATTTTGAGTTAACTGTGAGTTTGAATGGTAATGTGTTTGCTAGTTTTTGTCAGCGTGAGGCCTAGCCTATACTTAGTTATTTTTCTTATGCTCTTGTACAAAAACGTGGGAATAATTTTAAGACTGATGTGAAATAACTCAGATTAAACTTAAGGGTTTTGTGACTTAACAAAAGCTTTCATATTTATGCATGTCACCAGTTTCTGAGGAAGAAAATGATGCAACCACTTCCAAATACTGTCAAAAAACATCCTGTTACCATGATACATAAGATGTGCACAACCTGTTTTGGCAGATGTAAGTTGATTAAATGGTGTTTAATTTGTCATTTACTCATCTTTTGCCTCAAAGAGAAAATCCAATGAGAGCAAATTTCACAGTTGGTTGTTGTGAATGCATTCCAATGCAATGGCTTTTAAAGCAGTTTTTTGTGAAAAAGTTGTTATTAAGAAAATTGTTTATATAGTTTGTGAAAATTTTATCATGATTATCTTAAATGTTTTATAGTTTTATAGCAAAGCAAAGTTTTGCCTTTGTCCATACCAATGTGCCAATAAGTATTTTGATAATTTTATATGGATAAAAAAAATTTCATTGATAGCTCTAAAAGTATTACATTTTTATTGTCTTAATGATTTAAAAACTGAATTTTTATGTTACCATGACTGCAAAGACATTGTACTGAATTTATTATATTCCTTGGAAAGTAAAAGGCATTTCATTTTATTACAGTTTATGAATGGCTAGAACTATTGATTACAAAAGTTTCAAGGCATAGGCTGTCTTTACTCAGAGCATAATTGAGAGATAGTAGCTAGGCCCCTTACTCTTTCAGTATTAAAATCAATTTAACAATAATTTAATAACATCTTAAAATCACTATACCTGAATAATACAATTTTATAATTGAATATTTTTTTGTTATTTCATACCTTCTCATGTCTACATATGAATGACAACATTCAGACAATTGCTTTTTATTTGTAATTTGATGTTTTGTTATGTGTTCAAATTCATCTTTATTGGACATTATAATTTTATGTTTTATGAATATATGATTTTAATATTTTTGGAAGTATCAATTGCTATACACCCTGTAAACAGTGAAAATTTTGAAGGTGATTTCAATCTGTTAAAATAATTCTTCATTTTTATGCATCACTATTATTCATTTGTTCATCACATTATTCTTATTTCTACATAAATAAATAAATTTTATAAGGAGTGTTTGTATAAATTTCAATGTACAGTAAAACCTCACATAGCGTGAATTCACAAGACATGATTTCGCTAAGACGTGGTATACATTTCCTTAGGCCGTGCGCACACTGATAGAGCAAAACAAGATGAAATAAGGTGAAACTGCTCCAAGCAGTTTCAAGAGACAAAAATTACGAATGAATGAGCATGCACACATTGATTAGGCGATGCAAAACATCTGCTCCAAGCTGGTTAGAACAGGATGAATCATGTCATGCTGTTTCTCGTCCCTTTGTTTCGTCGAAACATTTCAGTATTTCTCAAGCCATGGAGTGTGATGCTGATAACTCGTGGCCCTTGTACATGAAAGAAGCGCAATTTATGACTACACCAGCAAAGATTATAGCAACAGAGCAGTAATAGATAAATTGTGGAATGACATAGCAACTGAAATGAAGGCAACAGGTGAGTATTTAAATACAATGCATTTAACTTTATTTTAATTGCATTAATTACATTAGTACATTATTATTGTATTGAGTGTTGAGTTTTACTGACTTTTTCACCAATCAGCCCCAGAGAATGAGAACAACCTCATCATTATCGCTTAACATCCTGAAATGAAGTGAGTGTCTTCTGTACAAATTGCATCATTTCGTTTCGCCTAACCAGTGTACGAGCTCCGGTGTTTGAAACGTGTCGACATGTTTCCTTTCTTCATAGCTTGAGACAGTTTCACCTTGTTTCATTCTATCAGTGTGTGCCCGGCCTTACCAAACCTCAGAAGACAGTGGTTCACCTC
This sequence comes from Uropetala carovei, assembly GCA_036926305.1. Lineage (NCBI taxonomy): Eukaryota > Metazoa > Arthropoda > Insecta > Odonata > Petaluridae > Uropetala > Uropetala carovei. The sequence goes on from JAXCHB010000054.1 coordinate 75,987, forward strand.
ACTAACAATAAGATGCGATTTGACAAGTCAAAGTCAAAGTTAACCTTTAAATTTCTCGTAAACTATAATTGATAAAAAACTTCAAATTAAAACAATTTAAAGTAAAAATACTGACAAATTGATTTATGTAATTATTTTACCTTATAAAAATGTTGTGTTGAGAGATTCGTATGAATGATTTTCATATTGTGATGATACGGCAGAGCTCTGCAACCAGTGTGCCTCGATAAAGCCCTTGATGTGCCGTGGTATATTTTACATTATAAGCAAGGGAAGGATATTACCGTGTTTTATTATCCTCCAGCTACGACCACAGAAAATACATTTTTAATAAACTGATACTTTATGGCCGAATCTGTTACACTTTCAGTGCTGCAACAGTTACTTCTTGGAGAAACTAACTCATATGGAACAGTTTTGGGTAATGCGATCTCCACAGTCTTGTATGTAATTGTGATTGTGATGTTGCGATGTGAAAAATTCTACAGTTTTTCTATTCTATTTATGATAAATTCAGGAATTTTTTTGTTTCACGTTACTTGCAGTATTATTATATTATTTTTCTTAATTTCACATCGAGAAATAAGGTTGCATGAATTATGTGATGGTGTGGATTATGTGAGTAAGTACAGTATTATTTTACGTATTTAAATACGTCAAAAATTATTCTAAAAAAATGTAGAAATTATGAGATCCAAGAATCTAACTCCCTATTTCCTATTAATATAATGCTTCATATAATGCAATTTCACAAGATGTGGAGATTTCAAGAAACGCAACTACCGCACTATGTGAGGTTTTAATGTACTGGACAGTTAATTTTTCCTAGCAAGATGTCACTCTTTGACACTCAAAAGAAACTTTCTTTTTTATCCTATTGTTGACTGGAACTTGTGACTTTGCTCAGGAAAGCTTACTTTTTATTCTCTTACTTGATACCAGTATAACCTAGATATTGCCAATACTTTATGCAGCTGTGATATCCTCTTAACCCATTTCGAATGGAGTCAAATGGCCATAAAATAATGAATTGATCTCTTCTTCTGCAAAACAAAATAATAAAAATACCTTATACCTATTTGTGTGAAGTTCCCAAGTTTATTATAAGAGATTATGTAAACTATTTACAAAGTTTTATTGACTATTTATTTATTTTATCAAGGAGATTTACATGGTAATCTCTAAAGCAATAGCAAATTCACAATCCTATTTGGAACATAGAACACTTCAAACTTGTCCTTCTTTGTCAATTTTCTGCTTCTGCATGCCACGCATTCTTTTTGCATTGAAGTGTTCCTCTTATTTCTTTTTACCTACTCAGGATAGCAACAATTTTTAAAATTACATTTAGGGAGAACACTTGTCTTGCATCCATGTGCCTTTCTGCTACTGAGCCCATGAATGAGATCTTTGATGAGATTCACTTAGAAATTTTTAAGCTGCAAACTTGACTGATTCATGGCTCTTTGTAGCAGATGTAATAATTTATTGCTCTCTTATTTATTAGGTCAAAATTCAGTTTACGCCATCACTTTTTGTAGGGGGATTCACACAGTAGTAACTGCACAGCTGACCATTTCTAACTTAGGTCCTCTGAATTTATTAAATAGCATTGCGATTATGAAACAGCAAACTAATACCATCAAACCATCTTTATGTGTCCTTTTCACACTTTGAAGAGAATGTATGGGTGAGTAATATCCTGAAGACAAAAAAAAAATAGTTCTTTTGTCAGGACAAACTGTGCTCACAGGTGGACTGGAATTGTTTTGTTTTGCTTGCCCTGTTACATCAGTTGTCCTCAAGAAGTGAACTTGAAAAACAAAAATTCCCATATATTGGTTGTTTATAAAAGAGAAGATGTGAAGTTGCACATTATAAATATTCCTTTTGAATGTACATGTTTTTCAATTTTTTAATTACCTCAGTAACATCCTAATCAGGTAAAAATAGAAAAGAATTTTGGGAATTTCTAATGAAACAGGAGTATGACGTATATACCTTAACAGAAAAACCAAATGAATTAAAGATTAAGATAAATAGGAGAAAATTGCTTAAATAAACTAATACAGAAATACTGAAAAAATGCATCCATATACATTTGTGAACCTATGACGTATGCTAAGGAAACAACCACTTTTGGCAGAATTTTTGTGGAAAAATCATGTATCACTTTTTAAATCTTTTTCTATGCATTTTTGGCTGCATTTGAATCAGAGCTGCTTGATCCAAAGGACAAAGTGGGCAACTGCCCATGACTCCCTGATTTTTCTGGGCAGATCTATGGGGGGGGAGGGGCGATCGCCCCCTCCTTGGATAATCCCATTGCACTCCACTGGGTGTTTTCTTAAATTCATTCCGCACAGAATTCCTCAATTATATGCCTCAGGTTAGGTCTGTATAGCAAGGGAAAGAAGGATTCTGATAGGGGTGGGGATTTTCAAAATATAGGGCAGTTGGCAGGGGCAGATTCGATAGGTGGAAGGGCGATTTCCCTCCCCCCTCCTTGAGAAGTTTCCACCCCTGCATGAGCGTCGCTACCATGTGCTTAACCCTAAGACCATAAAACAAAGACTTTATACCACTCGCATGCAGCATATTTTTACCTAAATAAATTATGTTTTAAATCTTGCTTTTTTATAATAAAATTTCATCCAGTTTTACTTGTCAAGTATTCTAGTTTCAGTAAAAAAAACAGGATCAAGATATGACATGGGTAACATACACCAATACAAATAAATTTGAATTATTCAAAAGACATTAGATTTATGGCATGCTACATGTGTGTAGAAGTTTTGCACTGTTTAAAATCGTTTTATAAATTAAACAAGGAAATAGTTCCTTTTTTAAGTGAAGAGAGGGGCCAAGATCATACTTTGCCCAGGACCCACCATTGCCTTAAAGTGGCTCTGACTGCTATATGATTTTGGGTTTCAAATCTAGAACACCTGGAGACAAATTCTGAGTTTCTGCAAAGAAAATCTACTGTAGGTATGTAGTACCTGGGGCCATAGAAGGCAATGCCATTGAAATAAATTCATCATTTAAAAGTTCATTTGGAATATATTTTTTCAGGCTGTGTGCTGGTATATTTGCTGCAGTGGTTGGAATTAGGGCCTGTTCTAGGTGTGGGCAATCGGCCAGGCTGATTATGGGCTTTTTTAAGGAATTCTTTTATTTGAATGCTGCGAAGTATCAGCATTTACGTTTTTTCTATATGCTCTATACAAAACATAAATCATGCCAAGAAAATGATTTTGCGTTATGTAACCTACCAATAACCAAAGCCACTGTTTTTCCTACTAACAGCGACTCTCATTAGACCTAACCCATTCTTATTCAAATTTAACTACCGGAGTCCTGATACAAAATTTGATATCTCGATTTGTTAATCCTACTCCCATGTCATAAATATCATATTTATAAAATATTAAGATTTAAGACACGGGACTGAAATAGCTTCTTGTAAGCGAGAATTTTATATTAACGAATTTTGTATTGTTGATTTTCCACTGTATTGCTGAGATAAACAATTGCTCTTCTATCATTTGTTACGTATTTCGATAAAGAAAATCTCTATTAATTTCTGTTTCACGCATGCAATTTTGTCTAACCATAATCAGAATTTGGAACACGAAAACAAGTGCCGACCCAAGGCAACGGAGAGTCGAGCAACAACATCTAGAGGGCACTACCTCAACGATCTGTCGATCCATCATTTGCAATAAGTGACTATAAGCTTGCAAATGGAATATATGAAAGGCATGAATATCTCGATGACATTTCTTTATTTTTCGAAATTACTATTTCAATTTTTACCCCTTCTTTAAAACAACTATGAATAAAATGTATTAATAAAGTGAATGATGCGTTGGAATGGGTCATTGTGTGAGTCGAAAAAATATTTGGGCCAGGCCCTGTGTGTACTTAATTCGAACTAACAATAAGATAGACGGAAACGCTCGATTTTTTTTACGAATCTCAATTTCGCATTTTTTTCCACAATCGCTGAGGAACTGAGAAAATCGTCGCTCTTTCTCATTTCGTATTCCTCTCGTTTCGCAACTATTGAAGTTTTTTATTCAGGTGAAAGTTTCCCGATGCTGGCGGTGCGTGTGTTAGCGTGTCGTCACACGAAGGAGACTTCCTCTCTCCCTCGCTCTTCTCTCCATCCCTCCTCCGTCTCTCACTTGCAAACCTAATCGCGTGGAGACCGTGAGCAGATCATGAAGTTCCTCTGGACATCTCGCCGCAGCCAAACAGCGAATTTGACGGTACGTTTCGAAGATCGAATGCGATTCAGAACTCTCCCTCGTGAGTTCTAAGACTTCTCTTTCCAAAAATTTCGGATTCTTTTGGGCCCGTTTCGTATCCGGATGGCTTGCTCGTAAAATGATTTTTACACCTCGTCTGTTGGCATGTATATATTTTTGTAACATCGATTACATGCAATTTATTTTTCTGCTCTTATATGGTGTTGCAGTTAACGCTATAAAATTCCAGTCAGTAGAGATATTCTAAATACATTTCATTTACTTGTAATTATTTATTTATTTATTTTACAGTGTTATTGCTCGTTATGGTGGTGATTAATATTTTTATTGTGATTGAAGGTCGATCGGGTTCATATTTTGAATCTGGCTTATATTTACCTTGCCGACATCGATAAAAGTGAATTATTATACGGATGCAAATTTGGTTCCTGCCATCCAAATTAAAAATTCTTCAACCCGTCAAATTGAAACGCGCCAATTTGCTTGTGTTGAAACATTGTTTCCATCTTAGGGCCAATCACTTGACGTAATCATCGTAAGCGTTTTCTATCCGGTTGTCAAATCAGCGGTGTTTGGAGAGAGTGCATGTCTCGCAACCGACCTCCCATCCCCTCGTGTGGTTTCATACGTCACTGGCCTATTTGTTCAATCGAATTAACGAGGAGCTGAGTGCAATCGGCCAAATAATGGATCTAAAATCATTTATATGAGGCTGAGGTGATTTTCCATTCAATTGATAATCTCCTTCGTAAGCAAGGCCGGATAAAAGAACTCTGGAGCGTAAAGTTTTTCGCAGTACACCTCTTCCCCCCCCCCTCCCCCCCCGCCCCCTCCCACCACAGTCACCTCTATGACCGATTGGGTCCGGATCTCCTGTGAGGGGCCTTGGCGCAACTGCGCCCAGGTAAATCCGGCATTGCTTGCAAGTATGTAAGTATATGTAATCGGCAATATCTCCTGGAAATAGGAAAATATTTGCAAGTCTCCAGGCAATGGATTTACTCTGTAACCGGCATTAATATTCTTATGTGGAAAATTTGAACATATCCCTCCGAAATTTACTTCTGTGGTTTAACACGCACCTTGCTGTGAATAAACTTTCTCGTTGGATCGATTTCATAAAATGACCTTGATATTAGGGCGTGGCGAAGGTGTTGTTTTCCTTAAAAAAATATTTAGTTGACGTTCAAATATCACGGACCTTCTAACTACAATGGAATTTTATTATTGACGACAGAAAAAATAATACTCCGCAAAACTTTCTTTTTTTGAAATACGTTTAACTTAAACTCTGCCAGATGAGTCGAATCTCACAGCTAGGACTCCGCTTGTTACACGGATGCATAAACGCCTAATACTCTTGAAATTTCCTTATAACACTCGGGCTTAAAGCTGGACTCACCATTCTTGGTATAAATGCCGAAAATCATAGACTATTATAGAGAAGTCTCAAAATCGTATTGCATGAGAGCTAAATAGATTATTCAAGAAGATAAGTCATGTCACAGTAAAAAGCGCAAGCATTTTGTTGATACTTAAACCCACAACTATGTTCATATTTTAGTAATAAGTAATACGATACATATATCAATAATAAACATTCATAGATTGTCTTCTGCCCATATGGCACTCTATGATCGACTCGTCCACATTAACTTCCGTCAATTTACAAAAGAGTGGGTGTGTCTTATAGGACTCTGCCCTAGATGCTATTTAAGGGCTGCCACCGTCGAAGAATTGCATTAAAAATGAACTGTTACCTGTCACTCAACTTGGAAAATTAGCGCTTGCTCATGTGAATTCCCTGTTATTTTCTTTAACACACGGTTCCGTTTTGAGTATTTAAAAGTACGGGAAGAGAATTTCCACAGGGTTCTAGATCGTTTTTCATCAATTTGTTGGCGTCTACTGCCTTGAGAGTATTCGCTCGCTGTAAAAAACAGTTTAGTGTACGGTCATTCCTTCGAACAGCGCTCTCGCGTTTTCGCAGTGATTATCTCGATTTAAATACTCTTTAATTTTTATATGAAAATAGATAAGCGGCGCTGATTGTAATTTATCGCGCGCATAAATGTAGAAGAAGATGGATAATTGTATTTGCAGGGGAAAAAATCTATGCCTATTGCTTTGATTTAAAAAATACTTCTCCGAGAAAGTTCTGAATAGTCCGAGGTAAATTTAATATTGTGATATTATCTCTTGAAATTTATTTCTGAAAATGAAATTGAAAAGGAGAAAGTTTTAGTTTTTACATGACCTGCAAAGAGGTCTTCATAACCAGATATTGTTTTGGCAACTTTCCGAAGTAAACCACTTGAGTTAGCGCAACGTGAGTACATATTTTCACCCAGCCGCTAGGCAAGGGTTGGGGAAGTCCTTGTAGGTGGATGACCGCATTTGTGGTCGCAAGTGTCCCGGCGGGTTGAATTACCTTTAGCATCGGAAATAACTTCAGAGATTATATAGTATTAACAAAGTGGCACTTAAGTTTTAAACCATTTTAACACTGAAACTGCAGCAGACGAGGTTAATGACCATTATTAGATTCAATTAAAATTCCAGTGTTAAATTTTACGGATCGATTTGTCGCACAACATTTTGTCGCATCTGGCCCGCAAGCCTTAGCTTTCCGACCATTTCTCCGTACGGCTTCTTACTTTAGTTTTACTCATATAATATCATATTCAAACGTAAAAGCCATAGAGTTGTCGATACTGAGTTCAAAAACAAATGCAGTTTCGGATTTGTTATAAAACGATTTGAAATTTAGATTTTACCGTCTTTTTCTATAAACCGTATTAAAAAAACGAAGCGCAATTATTTTTCTTGTTATTATCTACTGGTCATATTTTAAGAGCTGTAATGAGGGATCTCGATGCAGGGAATTATCGTCACGCAAGCAAATGAGACAAACTGATTTTAACCTTTGATTAGTGAGAGGAAATTATGAGACCATTGTAACTGAGGTGCAGTCTTTCAGTTCCCTGTAGCTTTATTATTATTTATTCGCTAGCTATATTTACGGGCATATCCAAACTCGGCCAGCGGTCAGTGGGCAAGAGGTAGACCTTTTCAGGTAGCGGAAGAGAACATCCAAACTCGGCCAGCGGTTACACTCCGAGGAACCCCTAAGGTTGGTGAAATGTGAAAGTGGTTCCCACTCTAGGGAAAACCAGAGTTATTCATTTACTTACTATCCTTTTCAGATATTTTTGTGGTTTTGGGGGAGGAAGGTCTAGGACACCTTCAAACACGTGTCCTTAGCCAATAGAAATATACTATTGGCTTAGTAGCCAATAGAAATATACGATCTCTTATTGGCTGGAATTTTCTCACAAATTCCTGAAATGCACTTTTAAACATGTACTTTAAGTTTACAGATTTTAAAATGGGAAAAGCTTGAACAGAAATGAAAAAACAACGAATTCCCTATTATAATTTCCCTGTTATAATAAGGAAAATGATGTGCGTAAGACATTAGGTTTTTCATAGCTGGTTCAGAGTAAAAATTTGCGGAAGTGAACTGAAAGTACGTGTGGTTCAAGATATCCTGGCCGAGTTTGGATGTTTCTTCCTGGGTGCCTTTCTGACCGCTGGCCGAGTTTGGATATGCCCATATTTACAATTGGATCTTCCATGCTACATACGATCACGCCATTTCTTTGTAAAGTATAAACCATCGGAAGGTAAATAGCGGGGTGATTTTATGCTATAACTCAGGAGGTGTCTCACATATCGCACCTCAGTACTTAATGGTTAAACTTTATTTAAGACAACCTTTTAACTGATTATATATAAGAAAAAAAATTAACAATGTCAAAATGTGATATTTCGGGACATTTGAATATCTCGGAAGAGCAGAATTTAGCATTATCACTCGGAAGCCAATATCGGTAACCAAACCTCTTTCTCTCTCTCTCTTTCTTTCTCCATCCTCCCGCCAGGTGCCTCTACTGCTTTTCTCAGCCTCCCTCCTCCTCCTCGCTCCTCCGTCGGAAGGCGCCTCTTCCCTGTTCGACCTCATAAGGGACAGCGTCGCTGGAAACCCTATGATATACAAGAAACAGAGCCATCCTTTCGATCCGGAAGCAGGGGCTAAGTGGAGCAAGGAATTCCAGAGGATCAACGGACCGCTGGGGGCTGATTTGGTGGCGAGGCAGGGACAAGGAACTTAAGAGCAAAGGGTGAGCGGCGACGCCGCGCCGGTGGAGGGAATTTAGGTTGGACGAAGGAATTTTCGTACGCGACTTTTAGTAACGCAGTTTCGACTTGAGAGCATTTCCCACATTAACATTCGCTCCATTTAATTTATCTGCAGTCAGTTCGCGAACGATGGCAATTTGTTCAATAAAAGTAAAAACGACAGTGGGATTTGAAAGTACAAGTATAGACGAGAGACGCTCCAGCTACTCGTCAGACTGGGCCAGCTTCGTACATAATCGACTTTTATGTGAATATAATTATTGATGAGATTATATTCGGGATTATTTTCAGGATCTTTTGTTCTATCATTTAATTGAGACGTCAGCAAGTAACACGCCCGAACTATTCTATTAAAATATACGACCGAAGCGACGCACGATGTATACTAAACTGCGAGTTAATCAGTAGGTACATTATATTTTTTTAACAAGTGGAACTACTATGGATCATCTATTTTCTGCAATAGCAATTTCTCATGCTAACATTTTTTAGGTCTTTAGGAACACTTTTATGCTCCATTTGATATTTTTTGTCGCAATAATATTCGGTCTCCCAAATAAATATATTTTTAATTTGTTTCCATATCCCAACTGTCTTAATGAGTCCATCGCTTCGAGCTTGCTCAGAAAAACAAACGCGCAAACCCATCGCGAATGTAAAACGTTACCTTTCTAATAAAGCCAACGACAAACTCTTCGCGCTTCGATTGTTTTCCGAGAATTCCCCTTTCACCTCCTTCGAAAACGGGGACGACATTTTAGACAAAGTCATATGAGTATTACCGCGCCGACGCATGCATCCGTTCCTTTTCTGTGCACATGACCTTTTGTTTACCTAATGGGAGAAGGAATGCGGCGCGGTGAAATCGCTCTGCCATACACTTATGCTTCTGCGACTATCTCTCGATCTCACGTCTTCCTTCTTTTAGAATCAACATACTATTTTCCTACTCGTTTATCTCAGTTGTTCTCTTTTCGTTATAGCCACGAGGAGTTTTTCCCATCGTAACTGTGTTGTGTATGTTCGAAAAAATTTAAAGGAAGTAATTGGCATAAATGGAATCACCAAGACCCTCCCTGCAAGGCTGTTCCTTCGGGCCCTTTCCTCCGAGCTCCAAGGGGCCACAGACCGTCACGTTAGCGCATCCCCTATGCATATGATTAAGTTACTCACCTTCTGTTCCATATTTATCTACTGTTTTACTACTCGTTAAGACCTTTTTAAGAATCGGAAAGTTTAAATAATTGATTTTCATTCTATTCCACTTCATTAGAAATCTGTGTCAGTCTGGTTTTCATTTCTACAGAGCTTGAAGCTGTTATCAGGCGTCTCTCCTTCCCACCTCAGTCTGTTTATTAATTCATTTAATTCTATTTAATTCTATTAATTTATTTAATTCTATCTCTCACCGATCTCGTCCTCACCTGAATGTCTCCTCGTCCCTCTTCTTCTCGATCTGACTCACCCTCTCTATTCTTCCTATCTCGAACCTGTTTTCTTCTCTATACCAAATATACGCGTTTCTGAAAATATCGCAGATATCGGAGTTGCATGCAACCTTCTTTCTCACAGACAAACAATATACATCTTGAAATATGTTCTCGAAAGAAAATATTTGTCCCAAAACATGGCAAAAATGCACCAATCATTCCCATAAGGTATTATTTTGTGCTTTAGAAAATTATTCGCACATAGTTAGCCTAACGTCAACGCGGAGATCTGAACGTTATCAAATTTAGGCCGTGTCCAAAATCTTAAACGTGTGCTCTAAATCTTTTCGGACACTCCTCGCGTGCCACACGCAGGAGAAAATACAGCTGAAGAATAATTTGAGTAAAGAATTATTGGGTTCTTACTTGATTACTTGTTTTAAAATTTATCGATCTGTTATGCGAATATAGGAAATGACAAAATATGTTGTACCTATAATTTTTTTATTTGCATTTGACGTTACTGTAACTTTTACTGCGACGATTTAACTCATATTGGGTCTTAGTGTGGGCACTTCTGCTCTAATTTTTTTCTGTTTTAATATAAAAAGCTTTACATAACTCTGATTTCAATGTCATCGTAAGGTGTACAAAGTTGTATGGTAACTGTGGTTCTCGGTGTAAACAACGCGCGGGGAGAAAGCATAGGATAAAAGTACTGTCTCGCCGATTCTTGTTGTATTAAATGACCTTCTACATTTTTTCCTGTTCAAGAAGTTAATACAAATATTATACCGTTCCATTAAAGGAGACAACATTTCACATTCTGGAGGCTCCCATGAAAGTGGTTTTAAAGTGTGGTTGCCATTGCAAGTGATCAGTTATTAATGAGTGTAAATTTACAAAAGATATCTTATGTTCATTATGAGTGCGGTAAAGACGAGAACAGAATATTGAAATTCAAAGTTTTGAACTCGCCTTTCAACAGTGTGCTTAATTTACATCTAACGGATTCTAAATAGATTCGATACATCCAAGGGCGCAATCACGTAACATAAAAACGAACCGCACGAGAATAACTTTAAAAGTGAACGCTCACGTGGGAAAATGGCCACAGAAAACCGGATTTAATAAAATTCAGTGAGGAAAGCGAGTTTACAAACAAGTAACAGAAAAGATGGCTCAAGTGGGAACAAGAGAGGGGCAGAGAGAGATCATTATAACCGTTAATCGTTGATTATCAGCAGCGGTAGCAAGTCAGTTGACGTAAATGGCATCTTAAAAATAGATGTGTTGGAGAAAAGAAAGTTAATGAGAAATGGAGACTACGGAACATTCTGAAGAAAGGAAATAATGATGCAGACTTCTTGTACGCTTCATTTTTAGTACCACAAATTATATAATTTAGGTAGTAGATGGGAGGCCGAAGCGGATTTGCAGGTAAAGTGAAAAGTATAGATCTGATAAAAAACGGTGAAACAAAACATCTATCCCAATCGATGTTGACTGTAATTAGCTTGTCTTGCATATGTTTTATAGTCCGACTCCTAAATATATAGTCATGTTTCGCATAACTTACGCAGCGACGTTTTTTGATGAGATCTCTTCTCCGTTGTCAAGTTGAAATTCTCATCGTTATCAATATTCTCATGGGTAACTAACGAAGTGATTAAAAATAATGCATAATATACAAACGATAAATGACATTGGACACATATTCAGGGTATTTATGGGGCCGAAAATTAACAGAAAATTTCGACTAACGTAAGGGTTTATTGGGTGGAATGCTTATTAGAGGTACCAAAAAGTTTTCAAATTAACGTTACATTGACTAATATTTTTGAAAAACTAAAATTCACGATTCTTATTTTAAGGAATTTGTAATTTTTAATTACCTGCTAAAAAGTCATGTGCTTCATAAGCTCAAAACAACCACACAATATCTTATTATGAATATCTAGCCATTAAATAATTTGAAAATCCGATTTTACACGGAGCATACGGCCTTAGTCTCTTACTAGCTACTTAACCTTAGTTTCTGCGCGTTACAATTCTGAATCCGTATCTTAATTTAACATTTTATTAAGTTGCAAATTGTTTCTGCAATGATTACCACTTAAACAAAGCAAATTCAATTAAACGAAATGTACACAAGTTAACAACCCATTTTGAGAGAAACAATCATTTACAAAGATCTCAAAGATCTTCAAAAATTGAAGACCATTATTATATGCTAAACCCAGTGGCGTACTGATAGCCCCCGCAACTCGGGGGGGGTCCCGAGATTTAGGGGGCCACCAATCGTTCAAACCGTGCTGACTAAGATATCCATAGGGGGGGCCCCATATTATTTGCTGCGCCCCCCCCCCCCTCCCTCCCAGATTTTCAGGGACGCCACTGGCTAAACCCAAGCTCGTATTTTAATTCATATACATATTCTATTCTCACATACCGCTTACATAAATACTGAAAATATTCCACTTTTCAAATAATATTTCACGATACCGGAGTTCCCGAAGTGAAAAATAAAATTTGAGGAACTATTAATTATGAAGAAAATTTTCTCTTAAATCCGTGGATCTTATTGGTGCTCTAGATGGAAGTAGGGGAGGTTAGGGAATCCGACGTAGACCGCAAGGAATTAACTTTCACCTGGCCATGCCCTTCTCTCTCCCCCTTCCAGCCCGCTCTCTTCTCTTCGTGCACCCTACTCACTTTCCGTTACTCGTCTTCCAGGTCAGTGGGACGCCGAAAGAAAGCGCGAGGGCCTTCGCATGTAACGCCTTCTCGCTATCTTTTGTTTCGACCTCCGTGTAGACGAGCAGTGCACCACCGGATATCGCAGAGCGAGCACTGAAGAAGGATCTACCTGCGATGGAGCTCATATTGAAAGTGGCCGCAGTGCTGACGGTGAGTGAGCGATCTGGAATTTGGCCGCGCGCCCGGAGTTAAGACGCCGTCCAAAGGAGGAAGTGAGTTCCTCCTCGCCTATCACGCCCACACGGGCGATGCGTGCTACGCCTGTCATAACGCACGCCACGCGTAACAGCGCGCAAAGTGTGACAACATACAGAATTTTTTTCGGCGAAGGGACTCGAAGCATGTCTTCCCATTTGCCGAAACATTGGTTTTCACCAACTTTAACAAGCAAGTAATGTTTATTTTTGCCCTGGAAATTGTAGATATTCAGAGATTCCGTAGCGAGAAGGTTTACTCTGGTCGTGTGTGGACCTTACGAAGATCGTAAAAATCGTTTAAATCGAACATCATCACGCCGGCATAAGTGGAATCGACTAAATCACAAATAATTAGCATTCCTTCGGCATATGGGAGGGCTGGGATCCAATCTAGCCTCCGAGAAATACTATTTCTTGTAACTATTTGTTTTCAATTGTTTTTATAGTATATAATAGCAGGGAATTTGGATTTTTTTAAAGTTTTCCTTTAAACTCGTAATTTAAATCAAGAAATGATTGTTTTGGATTTTTTTCTCTTTCGGCGACGGATATTGCGGAAAAATTATTCCCAAAACTTGAGTTTCTAGCCATATTTAAGGGACCGTCAGAGGTGCCTTCAATTTAGGACAAAACGAGAGACGACCGACGGCGTGATTCATTTCGATGTTAAATCTTTAACGCGGAATTTTAAAGGATTCCAGGGTGTTTGTTTGCGTGGTTGCCAAATGTAGCGCCGGTCAAACCGACTTACAGCATTAAGGATACTAGATTCCGAAAAGGATTGTTTGACCTTCGGAGAGACAGCCAGAGCTGGAATCCTGGCTGAAGACAATCCTCTTTAGCCCTAGGGATGGCTTGGAAAATTTAAGGAAAAGGACTGACCACCGCACTGAATGTAGAAACGAAATTCTTTTCGTTGGATTCCTCTGCCGTCTTCTTAACTGCCCAAGAGTTTTTCGATTTATCGTATTCGCATCGCTATTTCATTCGCGCTTCCATTAATCGCTATCGCAGTTCGCGAAAGCATCCGGGGAAAACCTCAATTTTCACTCGTTTCTAGAGTGACGCATGGAAAAGAAAGAACTATCGAAACTTCTGAAAACATTCCGCGTTGTCAAGCGTTATATTTTTTTGGGTCTCTGGGAAAAGTGAAACGCTGACGCGCCGGAGAAAGTGAAAAGCCACCAACCTTGAGGCTATTAGAGGAAATCCAAATAAGTTTTTAGCACTACAAGTTTATTGCATTCATAGTATTCAGTTAAATCAATTTTTTAAGGTGGTCTTAGTTGGTTCTTTACAAAATTTTCTGCTTAAATTCTTCAAATAAAACAATAAAAAAACTTTCCTCGGACATTCTTAACGTGGCGAATGCCAATCATTGCATCATTTTAAAAATTAACGCAATTGCGAGAGCCATTTTTGCCAATTTTCTTTCATACGGCACTATGTTTTTTGTCGAATTAAATATCAGAATCTAGAGGAGGAGAGGGGGGCAGTGTGTTCGCGCTCCCAATCTTTCAAGTACTTAGCGACGCCTCTGCCAATCTCCAAAATAAAAATTTTTACGCAACAGCGTAACCAGATGTCATTATTGGTGAAGAACGTTCCTATTTTTGAAGATGCGCTCCTTCTCAAATTCCTTGCCCTTCCATGCCCTCCTTTATTCAGACATGCACTGCTATATCCGTCTTTCGCTTTTCAAAACTCTACTGATCAAAAATACGGGAGAGAATCATGTGGATAAACGAACATGTCGAAAACATCAAAATAGATAAAAAGTTTTAAAAAATATAAAACCTAACTGTGTAATTATTTTTTGTTTATTGCCAACAAGTGGATTCGTAAAAATTTGATAATTAAAAAAAATAACTTTTATATTAACGCACTAAAAAATTTTCCAATAATAGCTTCAATTTTGAGGCTCACCAGGGATCAAAAGTCAGTATAAAAGTTTTAATGGTACACTTATTATAACAAATCATGGAAATGAAGCGAAGAATTGCTTACGCACAAATGAGAGTGAAGTTAATATAAAAGTTAAAAATCAGAATCATCGTTGAAACATTTTTAGGAATGATTAGAAATAAAGTAAATTTGAAATTTGTTTGCGAATATTTTCACAATATTTTGAGTGAATAAGGAATATTAACAAGACGTTATAATGACAAATACATCAGAAAAGCAATTCAATAATGATAAATTTAATGAAATTGTTATTTTAATAAATGAAATGGCGTTAGAGGGCAAAAAATGAATGAGAAAAAGTGGAACTGTAAACCTTTATTTTCAATTATTACAAAATGTTGTTGCCTTTAATATGATCACCTTATTAGGAAATTTTGCTTAATTGTATTCTTTGAAAAAGATAGACTGTCTTTAATTGTGTGATTTTTATATTTTATTCCAATGTTAAGCTTTTTATGTGTAAATCACGATTAACAATAAAATAGCCAATTTAATGATGCTAAACATGCCATTTTAGATTCTGTAATCTCTCTGAGGCTATTACGTTTTCATTAGACTAAGCAGTCACTTTGTTTTCTGAACAATACTGATATTCCCATTTTGATTAATAATGTTATTTCTTAGTAAAACATTTTTCATATGCTTATGTTTTTTCTTTAAACTTTCTTGTTTTATGGCAAAATATTTTGACCCTGTTCTGAGAAAACCTTGCTCTGACGGCAAATGCACATGTTCAAAATGTCTTAAGAAATGGTTAACGAGCAAAATTAAGTTATTATACTTGGAAACAGTTATTTCTTTTAATTAAGCTGTAAAATTGATAACAATATTTTAAGTATTCCAGCTAATTATTTCATACAGTACCTAACAATAATGAAAAACGTAGGTATGGTATGGTATGGTTTAGTAAATGAAATTAATCATGCTATGATAATATTAAATATAGCTATTGAAAGTTATATTTATATTGCTTCAATTGAGACCATTTAAAACTTAGATTATAGTAAACCAATGTTCATAAGCAAGCTGATTAAATCTAACCTTTCACTGCACAATTTTTCAAATAGAATTTTACAATTTGGGATCGATGCCAATTGGTGGTTATATTTTAATAAAAATATTGTTTTAAATTTTAATAATTTAATTGCTATGAAAGTTATAAAATGTGCCATATCTGCCACTATTTAAGTACAATAAATGCAAGACTACAGAATGTGTTATATGTGGCACACTGTGAAGTCATTATGAAGGGAAATTTGAGTAAAGCTATTTTAGAATTTATTCTTAAAACTACACTGAAAAATCTCACTAGTAACATCTAAAACTGTACTAAAATAAATAAAACTAAAAAATCACAGTGATATTGTGGCTGATACAAGAATTGAAAAATTAATTATAAAATGTTTTGAATCCAATTATTTGACTAAAGGGAGAAATCAGTTATTCTCTAGTGCATATTCAGAAATAAGCAAATAAAAAATTTCCTGGTTCTTATTTATTAATTGTTTCTTCTTGTTTATTTGCAGGTATTGCTCTCATTTTTATTAGTTGTACCAGCTGCAGAAGGCACACTCTCACCCAAAGCACCAAATTTCCAGTACTTTGAGAGGTGAGAGATATTATCAATTATTTGAAGAGAGTTGCAACAAAATCTAAATAAATTGTTTCAACTGTATTCTTTCTTAAATAGTATTTAAAATATATATTACTTTAGTCTCATTCTGTTAATAACCATGCCTGTTGAATTATTTCTTCTTCGTACTCATTTATATTAATCTGACATTTTCGAACTGATTGTAAATGGTCAGATCTAGAAACGGAGAGGGGAGAGGGAGGGGAATCACCCTAATCATGTCTACCCCTTCTTGAATCTCCCTCTGCTGATGGCCCTATGTTTTGAAAATCTCTACCCGTATCAGAATCTTCCTTACTCTTGCCATACAGACATAATCTGCACGAAGAAATGTTGCACAGACTGAATGTAAGAATGCACCCATAGGAGGGAAGGAATTGGCAATCGCCTCCTCATAGGATCTGGCACTGGTTGTAAATGCACATATACAGTATGATTCCATTAATTTGAGATTATCAGTGATAAGATTTCTTAAGATTACTAATTGTAAGTGAACATTGGAATTAGTAGTGAGTGAGGGGAACAGCTTTAGGGATTCAAACCACCCCTGTCAGAAATCTCAAGGTCATTCCTATTTCAGTGTCATAAATATTTTAAATACTGTTATTAACCAAATTTCTATACTGAAAGAATCAATGCCCACATTAGGTTACAAAAGTTTTAATTTAAAAGTTAGCATATTCATGTGCACTGAAAAAAATGTTTATCTTTTTCCTGCTTAAGCAAAACCACCCCGTTGCAAAATCTTGGCCATGTCACTGATTGTAACCAATGTATTATTGAGGTATACAGTTTAATAAAAGAAAGCAAATTACATAAACTATTCATTAAATAAAAAAACTGAAGAAACAACAATGCATTGAAAAATTATTCAGTTAAGTTTACTCTTTCTAAAAAAACTGGCATGCAAATTCAGCTGGAATGACTTCTTAGGATGCTCAGTGAAAGTTTTTCTTCTAATTTTATGGTGCAATACTGTCTCATTAGGTGGAATGCCATTCTGTAAAATGCAAGCAATTATTGAGAGCTGTTTGGATTGTAAGTGGTTTTGGACTACAAGAGGTTTGGATTACCATGATCAGGTCTTATTGTATAAATTATCCATTCAGCAGTGACTCCATCTATTTTATTTAAATATATATTACTTATTTTGACATGCTACTACAAGAAAATTATATAATTGCTTCAGAAATTATTTAAAGAGTAAGAAAAAAGGAAAATTTAGAAGAGAATATGGTTGCCTTTAATCTGCCTTTGATGTCATATTGCGAGGGTCATTCAAAAAGTTTTGCCTCACATTTTTTATCTTGGCCAAAAATAATCGAAATGAGCTGAAATTTGGTGTAGTATTCGCCACACCCTTTATTTACAAATACTATTTTTTTTACATAGTCTCCATCTTTTTTACGACTTTTCACCATCTGGAAATAAGGGCACGTATTCCTTGTTGGTAAAAGTCCTCTGGGGTTTGTCGGAGCCATAACTCCACCTCCTCAATAACCTCTTCATCAATGCTGAACTTTCATCCTCAAATGGCATTTTTCATTGGACCAAACAGATGGAAGTCTGATGGGCCAAATCCGGGCTGTATGGTGGATGGGGCAACACAGTCCAACGCAGTTTTGTGATGGCTTCTGATGTTCGCAAACTTGTGTGCGGTCTTGCGTTATCATGCAAGAGAAGGACATCTTGCATTTTCCGCTCCAGTTGAACTCGCTTCATGCGCCTTTGAAGTCTTTGCAGGGTCATGATGTACGCCTCGGAATTTATTGTTGTGCCTTTCTCCATAATTTTGAACAAAATCATCCCTTTCATGTCCTAGAAGACAGTTGCCATCACTTTCCCTGCTGAGGGAACTGTTTTGAACTTCTTCTTGTGTGGCGAAGTCAGATGATGCCGCTCCATGGATTGCCGTTTTGTTTCTGGCTCAAATGGTGAATCCATGTCTCATTCCCGGTCACAATTTGTGAAAGGAAGTATTATCACTGTATACTTCAGTTGCATAACTTCATATTCTTGTGATTATGGGAGGCTCAATCAATTGTACCCTATGCAGAGGCGGATTACCCACTAGATGCAATAGGCACGTACCTAGGGCCTCACATATACTAGGGGCCTCAAAATTAAATATGAGAATAGAAAATTAAAAAATAATAAACGTGATAATGAAATTTCAGGCAAAATTATAATAGACACGGGCACACGGGCAGTGTATAAGAGGGGCCTCCAAAATACGTTGTGCCTAGGGCCTCAAAGTGTCTTAATCCACCACTGACCCTATGTCTAATTAGACAAGGTGAAAGGGCTGGCTGTTCCATTCTGTATACCTAGTGGGTTGTGTCTAGAAAAGTTATCTAGGGTGAGGAGTGTAAAACACTGGGCCATCATGTAAAGTGAGTTTGAGTAGTGGGACTTTTCTAAAAGTGATGTTATAGCAGGGTTACCACTCATCTGCATCTATTTGTCCTGAACCATGGTGGCATTTTTGTCTCATTGCCTCAGGTGGCATATTTTCACTCAATAGTTATGCTTGAATATTTAAGATTGTTAGTGTGAATTCACTTCTCAAAAGGCTTATTAGCACAAGTGTTTTATTTTTCTTATATATATACACACACACACACACACAGGTAACATCGGATTTACATCGGGGATGTGTTCCTAGAACTGGCGACGTATATCGAAACGACGTAAATTGGACATGTCTTTCCCATATATTTAACCTTTATATATTTATGAAAGTTTGTTTGTTTGTTTGTTTATTTGTGTATCTATACATTTCCACAC
Source organism: Uropetala carovei (assembly GCA_036926305.1). Lineage (NCBI taxonomy): Eukaryota > Metazoa > Arthropoda > Insecta > Odonata > Petaluridae > Uropetala > Uropetala carovei. The sequence goes on from JAXCHB010000054.1 coordinate 95,236, forward strand.
CATTAAAGCTAGAGTAATCAAACTTTCAACAGATACTTTCTTCACAAATAGGAAGGCCATAGGCTACTTTTTAATACCAAATGTTTTATATTAATTGTACAAAAAGCAAAATAACTTTGTATGTCAGAAAGAATGGAACAGTTCTTTTTGAGCTGTTCTGATGCCTAAACTGTCAATAAAATAACTGTTCTCAAAGAACAGGTAACTCTATATCTTATACATAGTGAGAAAGGTGGGAAACGACTACTTCCTTATCCGTAATTGGACGGCGGGGACTGATTAAACTACGCGTATTTTCCCAAGTCCTATTGATTTTAATCAAATTTGGTACGATTGTAGAGGGCTACCAGAAATAATTCATACGTGGTTTTTGCTTCTCTCTGCCCATTTTATTCAAAACGGCGGCCGACTGGATTCTTAAATACCATGCATCATCTAGAATTCCAATCGGATTTGAACCAAATTTCCCCGGGCAACGCTAGTATGTTATAAAGGGATTAACTAACTAAATGATTAACTCTAATTCTCCATCTGCCTAGCGATTGAAAGGAGAAGCATTCGATACATTGCAGCGGTTCGTTTGACGTTATATCGGACATAGAAACGACGAACGATGTAAAACGGAAAAACTGTCCCCTATTTGTAAACGACGTTATATCGAAACAACGTAAATCGGAGATTATCTGTGTGTGTGTATGTGTATATATATATATATATATATATATATATATATATATATATATATATATATACATACATACATACATACATACATACATACATACATACATACACAATTAAAAATGAGAAAGTCATAATATAAAATGTGAATCACATCTCAATTTAGTAGCTGTCTCCCTATCAGGATTGCACTAATTGCACCAATGCTATACATTCCACAGCATCGCTGGTGTACAGTCTTTAGGTAAAAGTCCTTAAATAAGACTTAATGTGTGCTTATTGAATATTCCCAACCAGCCAGTATGCATGTAAATAAAAAGTATCTCTGAATTGTAACCTCGGAAGAACATATTTTGTTTGTTGTCATTTTCTGTTCATGAAAAATAAAACTCTAAAACTTTTGGGACTCAAAAAGGTCTTTATTATCGCTGTGAGTTGGATTATGTTTTCAATCGGGTGTCAGAAATATATTTTCAGGAAGCATTAACTGTACTTCATAAAAATAAATATTTAATCTAGACAATGCTTGCACAAAAATTTTTACATTTAAGAAATGCAACAGAACAAGTAGGAAAATTTCAGTAGTTTATACTTCTACTGAATGTCTTCTCCGTGATGTATCATCTTTTCTCTTATCGATCATCTTTATTGAGAACTTTTTTAATGCATTGTTTCGTTTACAATTTCATGTGATGAGATCGATTTTTTCCTCTTTTAAGGCCGAAGTATCGTTATCCCTATTACGATGAGAATGGAAAAGGCAAGCTGCTCTATGGCTACGGAGGACCCGATCTCTACCAGTACCGCTCTTACACTCCTCTCGAGGGAATTCACTGAGTAGCCAAATACCGTGACAACTGCATCATCTCATCTCATTTGTGCATCAAGAAGTGTGACTTCAAAAACAACTTTCACTAACAAAATGTTTGAAAAACATTGTATACATATATTAAAATAATATGTGCATTGTGACTATTTTATCACCAAAGGGTTGTTGGGTGAGAAATAAAATTTCATGAAATTAAGTTAGTACTGACAAATTAAATACTTGTTTCATGTGTCGATGTCTTAAATAATAAATGTTTGTTTTTGTAACTAATGCCTCACATTCATTTCCATCATTCATTCTTTCAATTAGCAATATATTTTAGTTGTTAGTGAACCATTCTTTACGTGTTTCATCAAAATTGATGGCAAAAGTGATATACGGTATAAGATTCCCATATCTGCTAAATTATATTTATCAAGATATCATCATTTTTTCTTAGCAAAAATTGCCTGAATCGAAACGCTTCCAGTGATATCAAGAAAAGAGCTCCTTGATAAGTAGGATGGAGAAAAAGATAAAATTTCCCAAGTATTTGTCATCCACCTAACTCACTTAATCCACTGAACACCTACTTGTCTTTTAATGGTTTGAATGTGTATGTATCTGATTTTCCATCATTGTTTCAAAAATATAAAAACCTTCAATTCCAATTTTCAGTAACACTATATAATAATTATGGTTTATCAATATTAATATTAAAATCATCGCTCAAATATAATGATCATTTAAGCTGAGCCCTAAGCTATGGAATTAATCAGCTACTATGTTTAAAAAAAGGCAGGAGATAGAGGAATTACAGTTTGATGTTTTGTTTCTAATAAGGTGTCATCATTACACCATGTGATACACAATTGAAATTTCTAGATTGGGATTTTATCAAAAAATAGGCAACCTATTAAAAATATATACGAAAGAAAATTCACATTTTGTTCTGCTGTGCAACTTCTGAAAAGGATGATGATTATGCTAGTTAAAGCAAAATGTTCATTTTTGTTGTTTTTTAAGTAGCAGCCTTGTTTGACTTCCTCCAAATATGTGATTTTCGTTTTCCCCTTGGATATAAAACCTAAGTACATAGGGCGCACTGAAAATTTTTAGAAAATGTGATAAAGAAACATACTGATTGCAAGGTAACATTTTTATTGCTTTTCAAAGTAGTCTCCATCACAGTCGATACACTTTTGCATCCTCTTAAACCATTCTCGTGGAGTGACTTCAAAAACATAATTTTTGTAGGCCTCCACTGCATCATTTGCAGTTTGAAATCTCATGCCTCGCATTTTATCCTTGATTTTCGGGAATAAGTAGAAATCGCAAAGTGCCAAGTCGGGACTGTAAGGGGGATGATCCATGGTGGTCACCTATGAGGCCTCCAAAAACTCGATCGTTCGTGTGGCTGCATGCGCCGGAGCGTTGTCGTGATGTAGCACAATCTTTCCTTTCGGCTGTTTTTCTTTTACTTTACCAATCATCTCCGGCAAACAGACGGTTGTATAATATTCAGCTGTAATTGTGCGCCTATCTTCTAATTAAATCGTTGCTACATGTCGAGTTTTAGAAAAGAAAGTAGCCACCATTTTTTTCCCAACACTGCGACTTTTCCGAACTTTGGTTGGTTTTCTCTCCCCTGAGAAGATCAACTGAGCCGACTGGGCTTTCCGTTCCGGCTCAAATACATATATCCACGTTTCGTCACCTGTTACGATATTCCAGACGGAATTGGACTCGCCTTGGTGATACAACTTCAGTTTTTCTTTGCACCATTCAACACGATGGAATTTTTCTTCATCTTTCAAATTGCGCGGCACCCAGAGACAAAAGATTTTTTTGACCTTTAGATGTTCTTGCAAAATTAGTTGTATCTGACTCATACCAATCCCTAACCTTCCTTGTATAAATTGGTAGGTCCTTCGATTGTCTTCTTCTATCATGGCGCGAACAGCAGCAACATTTTCATCGCTGACAGCGGAGATTGGACGACCTTCACGAAATTCGTCGTTCAGATAACAACGATCTCTTTTGAATTCGTTGTACCAGTTGTATATCGTGGCAGATGATGGGGCTATCTCATCAAAAGCATTTCGGAGTCTTTCTTCGCATTGCTTTGGAGTGAGGAGTGATTTAAATTCATAATAAATCATGGCGCGAAAATGCTCCCTGTTCAAATCCATTTTTCTTTGTGACTCTCAAACTTTAAAGTCGAATTAAAAATAAACTAAAGACGCAAAATTATCACAAAAAATGGTGTTTACACTACAAACAATTGGAGATAAACAAAATAATATCGGCATTGTTATTCTATTGTTTCGAATATGTAATTCTAGAAACTTTATGTGCGCCCCTCGTACCATATTTCATCAAAATCCGTAAACTGAATAATCAGTTTTATGAAGTTAGCCTGACGGAAAGCGAGATATAGTTGACTAGTAAGGGACAGATAAACGTGCTGAAAAGGAACTAATCAGGCAGTTTATAAATATTTTTATGTACATATGTATTTGTTTTGATAATGCGTAATGACGCAGCATAATTTTAAGTTAATCTTTACTATTAAACTCGCTCATAAAGACCAAAGGGCAGATACGGAAACTTCGCTTCTCGGCCCTCTTGAATCCGCCACTGCCGACGAGCCGTTATTCAGAAAATTCCTATCAGAATATTTCTTTTTCTTGCCCTATGGATCTAATCGGTGACGCAGAACCAAGGAATTTTGCGCGGAATAGGTTTTAGAATGCATCCAATGAAGGGCAATGGGGACATCCGTGGGGGGAGGGAGTAGGATCGCCTCCATCACCCCTTGGATCCGCCGCTCTAAAGAAACATATTTATTACTTCATACTTTTATGTATGCTAGTCGACTTTCTCGACACTGTATTTAAAAAAGTGGGGCAGGTAATAGCACAGACAGAGGGAAATATTTTTCTTTTGCATATATTTTTCGCTATGTGCTACCAGTGCATATGGTAGCATATCAGAAAACCAAGTTGGAGAAGTGGCTTTATTCCAAGAAGACCAACCAAGTACTTACCTTTCAAAAAGGAGAATTGTACGGCAACTGCAAATATAGAGGCGTACATTGCAACGGATTTTCAAATCTAAAGTAAATTTTATCGACGTTTGAAAGCACCTTCCCATTATGAAGAACTGAGGAACATATGACTGACAAAGTTTCGTTCAATTTATCGCAGATACTATTTCGATTATTTGAAACTAAAGTGTTTACAGGACGAGAAGAAAGAACTATCGTTACAGCACGCTTGCATAATGAAAGGGTGCGTTTATCACAAAACCTAATGGTCTCCTCCTGTTACGTGGTAGAAGAAAACAAATTTTTTATCCTTAGTAACTAAGGTGTAAAAGTTAATGCTGACCGTTTTTAACATCATTTAAGTGAGCATCTAGAGTTCATTATTTTTCATCCCTAGGCCGTTTATATTTCACGCCCTCCCATTGGACAAAATTAAGGAGTATTTTATGCAGAGCATCCCAAATTTCTCTATATCCAGCTACCTAATTCTCCCGACCCCAATACACCCGACTAATTTATTTGGAATAAACTCCATTAAAATGTGTATGGAAGGCACGACAGCATTGAACAATGCTGGAAAAAGTACCTCAGCATCAAATTAGAAACAAATAAAAACAAGATTAATGAATATGGTAGTCATATTACTCACTAGTTTTAACAATATTTCTTGTTATCCAGTAAAATTGAATGCCTCAACGTGGAACATCATTGTTATGAATATTGAGTTTAAGTAGTTGCAATTCCATTTACTACAGCATTATGTATTTGATTATAAATTCTCGAGACTTTGAGGGCGTTCTTATGTGGTCGTAGTATTTTCGAATCTCTACCTATCATGTTAGTGGAAGGAAAGATCTTCAAATAAGAGGCGTTTTTCCGCAACACCCTATATACATATCAACGAATGTAGAAAGAACCCTATTGGGAGAGAGGGTGTGAGACGGAGGGAGGGGGTTGTGAGAGGGAGAGAGAGAGAGAGAGGGAGGCAGTGCCGTATTTATGGGTAGCAGACGAATTTATCGAAAACGAATTCATCGAAAGCGGATTCGTCGAAAACGCGTTAGTCGAAAGCGAATTCGTCGAAAACAAATTCGTCGAACGATCAATTTATCGAAGGGCTAGTTCTTCGAAAATTATGAAACAAATTTATCGAAATGCGCCTTAGAATTTAATTTCATTGAAAATATTCATTTTATTATATGTTTCAAATGTTATCTTTCAGAAATTGTAGATGGCATGGAGAAACTGCTAGAAAAATTGAGATATCCTATCTAACAAGGGGAAGACCAGGTTTACGGGTCACCGATCTAGCTGAAATTTGGTAGGTATATAGCCCGCAACACCACGATAATGAATAACCCCCCTTTTGCGGTTATATGAGCAATAGTTTAGCAATAAAATGCGTAAGTGTAAAATGTGTAAGTGTCATGGGTTCCACTCCAGAAATTCCGGAAATTGCGTTTTTTCCCATAAGAAAGGCATTGTGGAATTTTTGAAAATGTCTTTCGGGCACTTTCCTATAAGGTAGAGAATTGAAACTTGGACTTTTGTTATATATCCACGAGATCTATTGGGAACCGCTATCACTCTTACGGTAAGTGTCCTGGGTTCAACTCCAGACTACCAGGTATAAGAAAGCATGGAAAAAATAAATTCCTTCATACAGACGAAACTAAGAGGAATAAAAGGGCTGATATTGTCAGGGTTTGTAGATGTCATGAGACTCTCCATATTATTCGACAATTCCTGCATAGGTGTCATCGGTTCGACTCCAGGCAGCCTTAAATATGAGATTATTTCCCATACGGAAAGCATTGACATTCGTTCAGGGCACTTTTGTGTTTAAAATTTATTTGTGGGACCTTATTCTTTATAATAAGATTAGATAAATGGTTGCAGAATGCAATCAGTCTGAATGCAAATCATTTTCATTAACTTTTCTTCTTTGAAATAATTACAAATGATTTTCGACGAACTCGTAATTTTCGACAAACTTGCCTTTCGATGAATTAATCGTTCGACGAATTTGCTTTTGACGAATTTGCTTTCGACAAATTTGCTTTCGACGAATTTGTTTTCGACGAATTTGTTTTCGACAAATTCGCTTTCGACGAATTCACCTAGAACCGTATTTATGCACAGACAACATAGGCAACTGCCTACGGCGCCAAATTATGAGGGGCGCCAAAATACGAAGGACACCAAATTATGAAAGGTACCAAATTATGAAATACGGAAAATATCGAAGTTTTCGTTAATAATAAACAATTTTTGAATTATATGGCCTCATTTAATAATACACTAACGTAATGTCCGTCAATAATTACGGGATTCTTCGAAAAATGCACACAGTAAATTTTATATTTAACGTTATAGTAAAGGCAAAAATTCCGACGGTTACAGACAGAATGTGCCTTACATATAAGCAATTTTCTTATTCGATGGCGCTTCAATTGATCATTGTTTTTTGTGTGGAATAAGCAGGATTTTGCCGACAACCTCAGTCGTCTCCCAAAAGGGACGCCAGAATTTCACAACAATGAAAATTTATCCAAAAAAGTCAGTTTTAGATAGCGTTTATTCCATTTTAAATTAAACAATCTCGCAACAACCCGTATTTTATATTATTACCAGTGTAATACCCGTTGAAATATCACCGGAAGAATTATAGATAGATAGATTATTATTATTTTCATTTAAAATAATTAATATCACACTTTTACATAGGAAATATTTTGCCATATACAACATTTATAGTGAATATCTTTAGTTAAACTTGGTTAAACCTAAAATTCTTGTTCTGCGTGGTAGCATCTTTGTAACTTACGCAATATATGCGACTTTGTTACAAAAGTTAATTTAATGAAAAAAAGGCGCATTGAAAGTACTGCCTATGGGCGCCAAAAAACTTAAATCCGGCCCTGGAGGGAGGGAGAGAGGCAACTATTTTAAGTATAATTAAAGATAGCCCGTCATACTGACCGGCTTTTATACTAGTGTATAAATAAACGTGGAATTTAATGCTTAATTATCTATGTGAATGCTTATCACTTACTCCATTTAGTATTTTCGTAATGGTAATTGCTTCGGTGACCTTCGAGCACGTAAGTATCCGAAGTATTTATTCAAATATACTTTGTGAGCTCTAGGTACTAGAAAAAAATTAAATTTGCAAGGATTGTGATTAATTTTGTGTTTTTAGTTTCTTATTAACGGTGATTAATTGCGTCAGCCTTCGAATTTGTGCAAGCTCGTTCTAGCCATCAAAATAAATGTTATTCTAAATAGAGCATTTTATACTGATATAGCAGAATAGTTATTGTTAGCAAAGTATTATACTTGTTAACGCTAAAGTCCTATACCATTACTTTTCTTCAAAAATATAATCGAAGTGATTTGTGTCCTTCGAAAGCTGGTGCTAACTCATCGGATGTATGTACATATATAAATAAAAAGTTTGAACCGCGGTAGGTCACCAGATTAATAAATATCTGCTTCGTATTATCTGTTAATGCAGATCTCCTACGAATATTTTCTTCATATATGGATTGAACACGTGATCGCTAGGCAACAATGTAAAGCGGGGCAAACTTAAACAGAAAATAGGACGGAAAGGCTCTTATGATAGAGATGTTTAAATACCGAGGCTTTGGTTACTTTCGACACGATTAGTTCCGAGAGTCATTTAATCTCTTGGCATTCGTGCGTTGTTCCGTATGCATCTGTAGGATATACGTATACGTAAATAACTCGTATTTTGTCTTAAATACGATTTCTTAAGTCGTCCTAATATTCCGAGTTGTCTGGTTATACGGATAGTGTGTGTTTATTACAGAGATTAAACCAAACATCATAATTACAATGTTGAGTTAGAAACCATAAAGTCCACTTCCATCTCCTTTCCGGGTCACACCAAGTCGTAAATAGTGTCGAAAAATAAATAATTTAAGAAAGCTAAAGGGTTTAGTTGTGGGTCAGTATTATCGGATTTATTTTAAATGTAGTTATCTATTATATGAATATATGGTTAATGACACAATATATTGGTCATATAATTTTATATTTTCATTTTATGTTATAATTTCCTTTAAATACTCAGCGGGCCGAATGTGGTCCGCGGCCGTAATCGTGCGCCGCTGAGTTAGATGATGAGCTCACTCCGGTATATGATGCTACTCATGGTATAGCTCTACTTTTTCCTTTTTATAATGTCAACGATACTGTTATTTGTTTATGTTACCATAGAACGTTAGGCAACTATGTAAAACGTGACGATCTTACTCAAACAAGCACTTAGGACCGCTTAGGACGTAAGGAATTTTATTACATACCATGGTTATAAATACATAGCAATAATTAATTCAAAATTCTTATTAGTTATCGGATAGAATGTTAATGAAATAATTAAAATAGTTAAGCTAAACTTGCAAGAAGTTACGAAAATGCACATTTCATTTTTGATGCTATGTTTACAAGCACACTATTGTGACGCCACAAATCTTGGAAGCCTACAGAAAAAAGCGAAACTGTAAGTAATATAAAATAAATTCTAATGGGATCGATGATTATGTCTTTGCAAATATTGGGCATCAGCTTGGCGACGGGAAAGCGTTGCGGGACACTGTAGGCCAGTCCTACGATGTCAAAATTGCATATATCAAAACTGATGCCTGGAGCCGAACCCTAGATATTCATTGAAAAACTCTTTGTCTACGTTCTTCGTTGCTCAAAGCAATCTTGCAAAATTTGACGGAAATGGCTTTAAAAAGTTTGACCGTCAACGATAGCGTGACGAAGAGTTTTGAAATTTCAAAATGGTCGATTTGAAGTTCATTTATGTAATTCTGTTTGAAAGGTTGTGATAAAACGTATCATTCGTTTCTTTAGGGATATCATGTTTGAATGCAAAGACAGGAGTGAGAATCTCAGCTTTAGCTTAGTTAACATGCTACTGTTTATGATTGGGTGAATATTATCGTACACGACCAACGTGATCTTCCGAAAGAGAAAAGAGTATTAATTTACATAAATGACAATTTGTAAGCACTACTACTACTACTACTTTAATTTATGATAAATTTCAATATATTCTCATTATAACCCAAAACTAAAATTTCGAAGGATCTATCTTAACTTTCCATTCTTCGTTACCTTCTCTGAAAGACATTAAATTTTTCTGACAATTTGCCGTTATTACAATATAAAAGTTCTCTTGTGAGACTAAAATGTATACTATGGAAAAATAAAGATAGCGGAAAAAACGGAATTTTGGGGTAAAGATAGTCCTTTTAATTTTAAATGCCCAAGAATTACTATTCTTAGGTACCATCTATACTCATCAATGTCTTCTTGAAACCCTCGAGACCATTGGAATTCCCGCGTCGCGAAGCGGTGTTGCTCAGACGCTCCCTTTCCATAATCTCACTGATATTACTGGAGCGCGGTTTTCTTAAAAAATACCGTAGGTGCGCCATTAAAAAACTATTTTGGTGTACTTTTTCACAGGGAATACGAATAATTCATCAACAAATACACATCTTGAGCGATTATTCTGAAATAAAATTGAGGCGGTGTTCCTTGACCTGAAACCATACCTCCTGCTGAGAGGGTTGCCTTCGATCCGTGCAAAGGGTCTAAACCCTCGTCGCGAGTATCTATTGTGCTTCAAAAACTGACCCTAGTCCTCTCTTGTCAGGTATATTTCTTGCTCCCGCATAGAAGGGATAAAGCCAAATTTGCTTATTTCAAATAGAATGTGTTATAGAGGACATTATAGCAATGATACAATGAAATTTTTAAATAAACATTCAGGCATTGGTCCGAGTTTTATAGTGAAAGGTGGGAGGTAAATTTCTATGCTTTAACCTCAGCTATTATATAAAATGGAATTTTACGAAAGGCCTCTCAAGTTATATTTCATTTGTCTTATATTTTCATCCAAATAATTTATATCAAACATGATTATTTTTATCAAGAGTATTTTTACGAATAATACAACAAAACATAAATCTGTCTTACGTGAGATTAAATCACGATAGAATTCCCTACAAATGAAATAAGCCATGGGTTTTCTAACTTTCTGAAGTCATGGAACTCATATTTTAAATGATTTTTCCCGGAATTCTAGCCAACATGATAGCACATATTGAATAACTCCATTCTCATTCTGTCACGTGACCCCAACATGCTAAGAACACAGTTTAAAACCCCCTGAAATAGGCCATGAATCTGGTGTGGGTGGGAAAGAAAGTTCTTATAATCGATGTGATCTTTAATCATATTTTTTTAAATCTTACAGCACACTTAAGAGGCGTGGAGAGCTGCGCGGAGGCTATGTCAGGACGGAAGAGTAGAACGGCGGCAGTGAAATGGCCCATTTCCAAAGGTTTCGACGCACGTACCGGTAAGCTGAAAGTCATGGAGGCCGTATCTAACTGGAAGTTGGACAAGAAATGGTTAGTGGCGGTGAATGTCTTGGGAGAAGTTTGCAATGAACGGGAAAGACATTATTTTTATGAGGTATGTCTATTTTGCTTTAAGCTAATTAATAATGATACTAACCACTCTTTATTTGTTTTTAACGAATGTAAATTGGGTAAAAAACATAAAAAATCGCTTTACACGTCTTTAAATAACATGCAGCTGTACGCAATAAACTGCAAATCAAGTTACGAAAGCCTTGCAGAGAAAAAAGTTCCGTCACCAAATTGAATTTTTCGAGTATGTTCAGTTACAGCAAATTTTCTTAAAATCGAAAAGATAAATATGGCATAATTCTGTATTTACCTGTAAATATCTTCTGAGGATCTACCTGTTTGTGTTCATCCAAACTAGTTGCATTAAAAGATTTCGGAAATATATTATTGTGAAAACGGGTCTAGGAAAATTATTATTTTTCGGGTATTAGACTTTTATAGAGGTATCATATATTTTTACAACATTCTGCTTCATCAAAGGAACTTGCATGTCTTATAGTCGCAAAGAGGATGGTTACTAGTGGTTCTGGTTCGAGAATTCCCTGAAAAAATCTGTTTTTTTCTTGTCTCGAGTCCCGGGAAATATTCACTCGAGACTTTTTTCAAATTGGTTAATTTATATCTAATATTATTAATTTTAACGCTTCGAGATCACAACTCGTTGCATTATGATTATTAAAATGGACATTATGGCATCAACAACAGACGGGGCAAGAGTCATGAAAAAGTTCGGGCGTGAGAGTCCAGTAGAAAACGAACTTTGCTTGAATCACGGGATACACCAGGCAGACATTGATGTTTTGTACAAGAAACGAGATCCACTAGAAGTTGAAGCAGACCTAAGTCAAGACTCTGATGACGATGAAGGAGAAAATGTTCACGATTTTGATATTGAAAACTGCGAGGATGAAGAGTGCATAGAAGATATACCTGATTTGAGGTCGAATTTTAAAGTTGCTCCCCATGAAACTCGCAAAATAATCAAAATATTCAGAAAAAGCTCTACACAAAATACCATCCTGCAAGGATATGTTAAGCGTGAGTTCAATACTGAGCTTAATTTATATTCGGACATAAAAACAAGATAGAATTCGTTGATTCCTACGATCGAGGGTTTCTTAAAACTAAGAAATTACTCCAGGAAAGCTTTTTAATAGACCTTGGAATAGGAAATAAATGGAAGGAGTCAAATATTTCCATTTTGGAAAGTCTTAGAGATTCTCACACATTTTAAACTGGCAGCAGAAGTCGTAGAGATGCGACTATCTTGACGGCAGAAATCACCATTAATTTTCTTTTGATAAAAATAAAAGAAATTGAAACCTAGCTGGCAGAAAAATTATTTCGTCGAGAAGAACTGAAGAACGCAGAGATAGGCGTCTCGTTAGCTTGATGAAGTTTTTGCAAAACCCGCATTTCATCAACAACAGGTATAATAAAGACTTTTTTTCTAGTTACACAAGGAACACGATTATTGTATTCGCCGAGGAGCTGATGGAAAGACTTTTTCGGTCTGAAGAAGTGTGTCCAAATTCCGAAGAAACCGAACAGGCAGAATTAGTTGCCGATGAATCAAAAATGTCGACTGAAGAGGAATTGGACAACGGTATTCGTGTTCAATTGGCAGCTCGATAATATTTTGTTAGACGACAGCAAGTTAGTTTTTTACTAAACAAAATATTATAATTAGTCGCCACACTGTCTGCCTAGTGGAGTGGGGCGATCCCGGTAGATTGTTGTTTTTTCCAACACTTTTTTAAAACTAAGTTGGCATTTGTACAGCTGGCGGGCTTACTACCTAAAGATAAGTTCTTCCAGCCAAACAGATGTTGTTGGTAATAAAATAATATCCAAAAATAAAAAATAATTTTGTCTATGCAGTAGTTTTATTTTAATAAAATTATTAGAAATGCTGCCAGGAGGCCGAGTATCTAAGCAATTGTCTATTGATCGCTATCGCTATTTTTTACAAAAATCGACAAAATGACAGTTGAGGTAGTTTATAAGACGTTAGCGATCGAAACGAAGATAGTGATTAAAGACAATGCGCTCGATCGATCGATAGCGATTTTGAGTTTGCGATAGGGATAGATATGTTACAGACTAGGCCTCTTGATTAATTAAATTTGAAAAGTCAGTAAAATTCTCGAGTCCCAGGAATTCCCGGGAATTCTTCGAAATAGTGTCTCGAGTCCCGGGAAACGAAAAAGTGCCGGGAATGATAATCCCTCCCTTTGAAAGGCAACTCAGAAAATGACAACGGGTTCTCTCTATAGCAGGTGGTGAGGCGTTTATTATAAACCTCTTAAGATGTGGCCAACATTTTTCGGTAAAGTGCCAAATTATCAGCATGGGAATCATTGCTGAAATATATTTATCCGTATCAACTGTTATTAAAATCCATTAATATAATAAAAGTATAACGAAGTACAAAAATGTTGTAGAAAATAATGAATGCACTAGATTTTATAACTTGCATAGTCCCAAAAAATGTCTTCGCTTGCTGCAATTGCCAAGCGTGCCGTTGGTTGACTATCCGAGTTATAAAAAAATATTTTAATGCAAACTAATAACTTCCCAAGACGTGCGCACCAATAAAAGGAATTTCCGACAAAATATCAGAAACGAGCAACTTCTTTATTTCGCTTAGAGCAGGATTTCTCAAACTTTTTGGCCACGTACCCTTTAGAAAACAATCGATCAATTGGAGTAACCCCTTATCTCTTTATATAATGAAATCCGGTCACGCTCTATGGAGTTAGATGGGAGAATAAGGAAAACCGCCCATAACTTAAAAGCTTTTCAATCTTTTTCGATCAAACTTTCAAAAATCAATTGCCTTTTCAACCTTTAAATTTGAAACTGCTCGCCGTGTACATAATAATGCTGGTTTTGACTCCAAGAGCATATCTTTCCACTATTTGAATAACCTGGGCCGAGCTGAAAAGAAGCGAGCAAGCCTTTTTTCTTTAGCATTTTAAAATAGCTAAAAAATGAAATATCGGCGTGAGTTTTTCACAGTTATGTCAAGAAAACTATGGAACTGAATATTCATATCGTAGATATTCAAATCTCATTCGAAAAAGAACAAAAATTACGTTTTACACATATTTTTTGTGATTTTTACGCATTTAATCAATTCATCGCCTGCTGTTGTTAAAGTTTATTATTGACTCGACCTTATGCGTAAGAAATGTACAAAAATTGTGATATATTCGTGTGAAAACATATTTTTTTGAAATTTTAAGACGATATTTAGATTTCTACAATATGGAAATTAATCTTTATAATTTTCTCCGCATGACTGCGAAAGTTTCACGTCAAAAATTTTAAAATGCTAACGAAATAGTGTCTGCTCGTCAAAAAAGTCGATTTATACGCTTTATCTTATGGGAAAAAGAAACTATCCTCGAGATTTGAAAGGAAATACCTATAAAAATTAACTATTTCACGAGAAATCTACAATGCCAAAAGCATACTTCCTGCAGTGCTGCCAATATATGACGTTGGCAATTTTAAACGCTAAGCATGTATAATCACAGATATTCTATTATAAAAAACTAATTATGAACAACGATAGCCATAAACAGGGCCGACCCGAGGTAGCGACGAGCCGGGCAGCTGACCAGGGTACCCAGGTATTGGGGGTGCTAACCCTACATTAATTGCAAGTGGATAAATACTGGACACCAATTTATATCGCGGGGTAGGTAGAAATCTATATAAAATTTCTTTTACTTTTCATTATCAATCATTTTACGAGGCTATGAATAAATTAATGAGCTCTTTTAAAAATAGCTTAACGAAAATTTACAGAGGAGGGCGCTGATCGGATTCTTGCCCGGGGCGCCAAATTACATCAGGCCGACCCTGGCCATAAATAACATATTTTTTCCGTTATCCTTTAATTAATACTGTTCATAATCATGGAAAATAATGAAACTGAAGATGAAAGGAAAAGAAGACTTAACAGAGGAGAACAAACTCGCTGGAGATCTCGCAAAATGGAAATATTGCTGAAGATAGGAGAAGAGAAACGGAACAGGATAGACAGAAATCGGAACAAACGAAGAGAGAGGCATAGAGGTAGTGAGTCAACAGAAGCAACAGTACATCGATTGATAAGCAACAGATTTATAGATGAAAGAAAACGAAAGTTCATTACAATCTGAATAGCGATTATTGTAGATTAGGTTATTAATATTTATGTAACAAAATTCTTATAGAATTATTTGGTAGGTTTAACGAATAAATCTTCATTAACATAAATCTTTGCCAAACAACTTTTACATGCCCATGACTTTTATTACTTTCTGAAACATTCGGTTATGTGGATTTTATATTAATTTTTTACGTTTAGTTTACTTAAAAGTTGGTTTCATTAATTTTTATTTTATTTTAACGTAATACACAATTCACCCCTACCCGTCACATCTGATGGGTTATCATACTAGTGAAATAATAAAAATATTCTCGTAATTGCTCCGTGAGTTCTTACAAATGTTCCTTTATATCTGACAAATCCAAACTGAGGAATAGAAATCTGTACGTATCTCAAATTCGCCAGTTTGGTTTCACCTGGTTTTATAACAATCCGTAACACATGTGTTGTCCCTTAGTCAACGGAAACAAACAAAATACTTAAGTTGACGCCCTCAGTGATAAGGCTGCAGTTTACTGTTATGTATGCATTCAATGTTTTTAGAGACATACTATACTGTTTATGTGTACATAGTGAAGAAATTTATCGTAAAACATATTCTATAACAACATCAAAGCTGATTTCTGAATTTGAATAAATACTCTGCAAGCCACCGAAATTGGTGTGTGGCAGGAGATTATCTCCGACCTATCATATTATTCACCTATTGTGCTCTTTTATCGTCCTATGTAAGAAGGATCCCTTGTATCTATCGGTCCTACAATCAATTTCTCGAATCTTGTCAGTGTGATCGTGGCGTCCTACGTAACTTGGGCTCTTAATTATGCCTGATAATTCATCATTAAAATTATCTGATCTAAATCTCTGCAATAGCCGATGCTTAGATTTAGTTCTTTATTTATTCTTACTATATGATTCGCTTAGTAAGTTGTTGGTTTTCTTCGCCAAGATAACTTTGACAAATCTGTGAGAGATTAGGACGTTCGAGAACTATAGCATCTATTATTCGAGTTCCTCGGATAAGTTGTAATTTCGCGCAGTTTTCATAGGGATTTGCATTAGAATAAGTTTCACTTTCATCCGTCGTCTTAAGAGGAGCACCATATGAATTTGAATTCACTAGTTTCATGAGTATTTTCCATCAGAGGGTAAATTGATAGTCAATTTTTTGCTATGATAATAAAATGCAGCATAAATGGTTAATCTTATAACCCGAAAGTTTTTATAAAAAATACATCTTCGACACTTCCATTTTTAGCATAAGATGTTGCTTGAGATTATGCTTGTTATGATTATGTTATGTCAACTTTGATATTTAGAAAAGAAAAAATCTTTTAGCGATATTGAAATAATATACACTCAGTATTTTATATTATGATATTCTTCTACATCTTTTAGATTCTTTGGACGTTATTTTTCCATTATTAAGTGTATCTTTGTCCGTATCTTTTCTGTTCCTAAGTGTATGATGACCCCCCTGGCGTCATTCCATTTACATCATCCACAAAATTTCGATATCTAACGTTTTCAATTCAAGATTCTTATTTTTTAGCCATTAATCGTCATCCTGAAATTGATAACAATACTTAATATCTTTTGTACACTTAAAATTGATCATGTTCTTAAAGATTTTCTCAACTGTATGCTTCGTGACTTGACACTAAAATGTCTTTATGAAACCTAAATGTATTAAACTGATCTGTAGTGACTATTTAAACTAAATAACTTTTAAATCGAACATATACTCAAACTAATTTCATGTTCATATATAATATAATGCCGAAATAACATTTTAACTCATTTGCTTACGAGTTCTTGATTGTTTCTCAATAGTAAACTTGACTATAGTTTAAGATCATTTCATGAACTCATAATATAATACAGGCACACCTCGCATAAATTCGTTAATTCGTTTCACAAAGAAACGCCGTTATACGAAAATCAAAATTCAATACGAACTTCATTATAATGCGTTAATTGGTACCTGGTCGATGGCCTTTGGACCAACGATTCATATTCAAATACGAGAATTTACGTGATAAAGCATAGGAAATACTCAGAGATATGCAGTATACGAATACCCCTTTTAGCTCTGCTGATGCATTCCTAAAAATGCCTCAAAAACACGGTTAACGGAAATCAATTTCTAATAGGAAAAGATGTAACAAAGAATACCTGCATTCCTGACTAAAAATTACTACACGCAGAAATTTTGAAATGTGGTTTATGGTACATATTACATCTGACGGATGGAAAGCCAAAAACAACTACGAACGATGACACGCGACGTGACTATTCTAATTATACTTAGTAGAAGTGTTGAGAGAACATCTATTGCAATGAAATTGTATAAAAAAGTTATTCTTTGGTCTATACAAGTTTTTAAGGCATCAATACATATTTCCGCCACAAAGTAACTATCATCTGGTTGATTCTCAGTAAGTAGGAATCGTGTGGATTGGGTTAAAACGGTTCCGAGGCATCGGTTGTCGAGGTGCGGAGTATTACGTTGACGACGGTTGCTTTGAAACTGAAATCTTACAACAAAGTGAGAGGACTGATGCCAGCGTCTTAACCGGGAATAGTTGCAGAACAGGATCAAAATACTACGGAGTTGACCGTGAAACTTCGTTGTGCGAAGCGTCGCTATGCGAAGGATGCCTAATAGGGTGTGCCAAAAATGAAAAATTTCCGAAAATTCACCGCGACAACCCGTAAAAAGTTTCCTTTTGATGCAAAAACACTCCTTGCAAAATTTGGTGGAAATCCGATTAATTTTAGAGGTCGCTATTTTGTTCCAAAGTTTCGGTTTTTATGTGAGAATACCATTGTCACATATTACTTCATATCTCGTCACCAATAAGACCTACAGAAAATGTTTAAGAAGGTAAATTGTTAGTTTTGAGGTGTTCTATCGATTTTGGCCCATACTGGTTTTGAAGGACGTGTTTTAGATTTTTAGATTGCCTACCTCAAAGGGGCAAACACGTTTTTTCCAGCTGGAAAGCTTAAACAGTACCATTATTCAATACATGAGTTTTGGATTGGTAAGAAATGAAACTTAATACATGCTTTATGCTAGCTAATGTCAAGAAGTTCAAAAATATAACGCAGAATGTAAGGAAAACTTGTGAAACATGTCACATAATACACAAAATATTTTGCTAATTTTCACGACTGTTTAGCACAGTGGTCTTCAAGGTGGGCGATAGCGCCCAACAGTGGGCGTTTTTGGATTTTTGGTGGGCGTTAAAGAACTCACCAAATGCTATTCTAATTTTTACACTGAAAAATAAAATTCTATAAAAAAGCTTAATGATACGCACAACTTTTTCTGTACAACTATTACATTTCGTTTGTCGTTAACTATAGTATCATATCATACTATACTAGCGATAATGTATCCATGCTGCGGTAAAATCGAAAGGTCCTTGAGGGTGGTCGAAGTCTCTCGCAGAAGCACCGAAGCGTTTAAGTTTAATTTTATCAAATATATAAAATCATAAATTTTTAAACACTGTTATTACCACTGAGACCGTATTCGGTAATCTCATCTAACGACAATCCCACTAGTATAAGGGTTACCATACCTCCATAAATCGCTTTGCTACTGGGGGCGGAAAATCATTCTTTGCCCCGGGCGCGAGAAACCCTCACTACGCCACTGGGTGGGCGGTGAACTTATTTCAAAGGACAACATATGGTAAAAGTGGGCGATGACTCAAAAAAGGTTGAAGACCACTGGTTTAGCATTATTACACTTTGGAAAGGTCTTCCTGTGCTCCGCTACAGTCTGAAGAAGATCCTGTTTATCCTCTTCTCCATTTGTAAGAATGGTATTGTACATTTTCATCAGACCCACACCTCTTTCTGCGATGTCGTTCATGACGCGCAAATGCTGCACTTTGCGAAGAGCTTCCTTAAAGCTATCATGTGACTCCCATTCTGTCGGCTCAGTGGCCATAAATGTAGGAGAAATACCAAGGCGTTCAAAGAAAACAAGTGATGGCTTGCTGGCAAAATCGTGGAACTCCAGACAATCCACCTCCACATCGCCTTCCCTTATGAAAGTTCTCTTTGGTGGATTTTCCAGGCCATCCCTCTCCCGAAAAGCCTCCACTATATTCTTTTTCGCTTCGTTTGTCACCATGAGGTCAAACAATGCAAGGGGAACCATTTTAGCACTCAGGTACCATAGCTGGTTCGAAAATTTGTCATAAGCTGCCTTCCACAAGCGTGACCGCCCGGCTTCCTTCTTCAATTGTTTCAGCACGTAGATCATTGTCCAGAATCCGCACAGCCGCAGCAGATGCGAACCAGAACTCGACATACGCGGAAAAAATAAAAACAGATGATGCTCGGAAGACATCTTCTCCTCTTGCAAGGTGAAATTCTGCCCTAAAAAGACAAATTTTCAGAACATATTGTATATTGCCTTGGCCATCCAACGCGCTCTGTGAAACGCCCCGGGCTGCTTGAAATCATCACTGATATTTGACCACCCGGTATTCTCCTGACGTATCGTCGTCATGTTGGTTGTCTTCCTCACTGCTTCCCTCCAATTCCACTTTAAGTTCAGAGCTTCTGCGACGACAGGCTTCCTTCTCTAATCTTGCTGTCTCTCTTTCTGATCTAGTTAATGATCTCTTCACCTTCAATGCCAGTTTCACATCTGCTGATCCCATAACACCTCAATCATGCTCCCTTTGCGCAAGGAGAAATTCCTGGTCTTCTTTAACAGTCATCAGTGTCAAGGCATTTTCACGAACAATATCAAATATGCAGTCTACATCTTTAGTGAAATCCTCTCTCTGAGTTTCAGACTGACTGTTTCTGTTTTTCTTTAGTCCATCGTTTGTGGACTATGAGCAGCTTGTCGGTTGCACGACTCACCGCCTGCTGCGTTGGTATACTGGCCTTATTCCAGAAGTTGACAGCTTCTTCGACGACATGCGTAGCACTGTGCCTTAGTGTCTCTTTCAGTTTGTTGTGGCGATGGAAGAACAACTGCAATACTTGACGGGTTGATGGAAGCTTACATCCTAATATTTTATCATTCGGCTGGCCTATGAGCCAAACTTTGGCGTCACTCCTCCGCTGCATATTGAGCGCGACTGCAGAAATGCGCACGAGATACTACTAGCATGAGGGATATTTCCAGGAAGCAGTGACAGCGGGCGCCGGACAGTCACAGACTTGCAGCTCAGACGGACAGAAAGCGGCGGGTGAGGGAGAGGGGTGGGAAAGGGGAGAGGTAGGGGGGTGGGGGAGCGGGCAGCAATATCCCTGCCGCACTAAACACGTTAAACAAAATTTTCTGTAGGTCTTACAGGTGACGAGATATAAAGGAATATGTGACAATGATATTCTCGCAAAAAAATTGAAACTTTGAAACAAAATAGCGACCTCTAAAAGTAATCGGATTTCCACCAAATTCTGCAAGGAGTGTTTTTGCATCAAAAGGAAACTTTTTACGGGTTGTCAATATAAATTTTCAAATTTTTTTCATTTTTGGCACACCCTAATGCCTATACTATGTATTGTGGGCTTCAATGCAGAGGCGGTCTGAGAAATTTTGTCGTAGGCTAAAATTTTGCCTGCCTATGTTAATTCACATTTTAAATTTTTTGCGCTATTTATAGGCAAAGTGTTGCTTTTTGGAAAACAACCGAATAATTTCCTCCATAGAGAAAAATGTCACCAGTGTTATACAAATAAGCCGTTACAGCATCAGTTTATGCAACGAGTCTTATTTTTTTCTTGGATGCGAAAAGTAATTTTAAATTATAGTCACCAAAAGACCCGGATTGTGCGGGACAGTCCCAGATTTCGACTTCCTAGTAAATTGTCCCGGATAATGTCCCGCACTGTAGTACATTAGGTTCCCGCATATAAGATGTCTCAATCCTATTGGAATATTTCATTTTAGAACTTTCTGCGCGACCAATGATAAGTGCAACTACTAATGTACATTGTTAGAACTAGCGGAATGTCGATCGCTAGTCGCGTGAATGTTAAGTTCGATGCTAAAATCCCAGATGTAGTTCAAACGTTTTGATCTGTTTCATTCCTCGTTTATTTTTAATGTGGTGCGGTAGTATGCTGGACCAAAACGTGAGTTTATAATTATTTCCCGAAAGAAATTGTCACGGTTTGTTTTTAACGTTTAACATGCGCCATTTTATTTATCAATTTTCATTTTTTTTATGCTCGTTGTATTTTTATCATGTTTTACATGAACATAAAAAGTTCATGTGTTGGCTAATTCTAAATGTTAGAATATTGATTCCAATATTAATTATACTTGTATGCTCATTAGCAGGAAAAATATTCTTAAAAACCTTTTTTTACCTCGAAATGAATAATCTGAAAGGCATTCGCCGATCCAAAATCTGGTCACTATATTTAAAATACAATTTTTGATATCATTTTTTTTGCATATATATATATATATATATATATATATATATATATATATATATATATATATATATAATACATATAATATATATATACTTATACATATAATATATACAATTACAGAAGAATTCACGGGACGCTCTTTTGCCTCATTTGTTATATTTTATGAGGAAAACTTTTGAGCCACAAAGGAATACTTTTTATTTTTACTTGATAGCAGGGAATCACGTGAAAAATCATTCTCTATAATACATTTTACATTTTAAACAATAGCATAATATATGCCTGAAAGTGCGAATCTTAATGGGCAAATATTCCTCTCCAGGTTCGTATAAGTGCACCTGTGCCTTCTCAGCCAATTCCACTAACAACAGCAAGTGTGTTCTTCACGATTGTTGCATCGTGCGTTCATCCGGAAAGAACAGTTGAGGCAAGTGATTGAAAAAAACTCGATAAACTTACACCATTTAAGTCCTCATTTTCTATTGTCCAAAGCCAGACGTCCCATTTTTCCATTGCTCTTGCAATGATGCAAATTTGGGGAAATTTTTATAATGTTTTTAACATCTAAGTGAACTTTAAGTGCCAACAAGTTCAAATTCTGAGCGGGGCACTAAGTTCGAAGTCAGGAATGTTTCGCTAAATGCGGGACGTCGTCTTGCTGCCTTACCCTTTGCTAGCTTTAAAGAAAAGCTTCATTTAACAGTGAAAATTAATAAATATTTTCTTGAAAACATCCGTAA
This sequence comes from Uropetala carovei, assembly GCA_036926305.1. Taxonomy (NCBI): domain Eukaryota; kingdom Metazoa; phylum Arthropoda; class Insecta; order Odonata; family Petaluridae; genus Uropetala; species Uropetala carovei. The sequence continues at coordinate 117,575 of JAXCHB010000054.1, forward strand.
GATACCACATTGTCCGTGTTCATTTGACAAGAAAAAGTTAAAAAATAGAATGCTATATGACACGCATTAATTGTATCAAACATTTCATATTCCATGCAAAAACTACTATATCATACATTACGCGTTTCCCCCGGCTAACTTTAACCATTAATTCACTCATAATGCTTGAGTGAAGTTTATCCGCTACATAAAATCCTTGCAATCTCATTTACACCTCTTTCTAAGAATTGGAAATCTGATCCGTAGACGCCATAAATATGACATCCTAGCCACCGCATAAGCTTGCGTCTACTTTACAACGCTAGAGATGCGGACGCACGGGAAGTAAATTCTTATTTACGCACCACCTAACAAATACGTTGCCAGTTAATTTCTCGTTCAATTAGGTAAATTCTGGAGAGAACATTCATTCCGAGTACGGATCATCAAACAATTTACTTATGCGAACATATTATAGGTTTTGCTCTCAAAGAAACGAGACTATCTGACACTCTACTATGAATTTATCTACAGTCGTTTTTGATCTGCCAACTAGCTATCTTTTATTTATCTTATCGTATTTCTAAGCGCTTTTATTTTTTTATAGTATCAGCGATTATATTTGGCATATCCGTCTGTCTGCCTCCTGCTCGCAAATATAAGGTATTCGACCTTTTTTGATGAAATGTTGATAATAAAATAAAAATGTCATACAATGTGTATTTTAGATAGGATGCCTTATTTAAAATAAAATCGCCATAAAATATTTTAAATTGTATAGCTGTATCATCTGGACGCATCCATTTTTAAATGTTGAATGCTTGAGGATTTTAATGAAATACGGGGGAAAATAGCATATCAAGACTATAGTATATCCTACCACTTGATCAGGACTTCTGAATTTAAAATATAGGGATCAAACTATCAAACTCACGCCATATCACTCATCCAAGGCTGCCATATTACCGGAAATACGTAAATTTCGGAAATTTAACCCCTAATACTAATATACGTATATGGAAGAAATTTATGAACCCAGTGAGCTAAAATCAAATTCAAGTAATATCGCTGGGAATTTATCCTTACTGGATACAAAAATCGAAATTTCAATTCCTACACCTCCTGAGAGAAAGGCGCCTAATCCATGCAACGAACCATACACCGCTCCCCGATTATAACGTTCCGGTTACACCGCGGATTCGGATATACCATTTCTTGGGAAAAAAGTCTTTTTTTAGAAGTACTAAAGCAAAAGCATCAAAAAATTACTGTCTTTTTAATGATTTTAATAAATAAATTTCTTGTGCTGACTTTATATTGTTTTTTTAAATTTTGCTGTTTGTAACAATTAAAAAAAACTATCTGTACCCGCGCAATTTTTGCGCGTATTTTTCAAAATTAATTTATTAATAATAATGTGAATCAATTAATGGTGCAAATGATATATCCCTATAGAAAACTAATCTATTAAAGACGTATTTTACTATGTATGTTCTAGCGTTATTGAAACATCTCCCTCTCTCTCTCCCCTCTCTCTCTCTCACTATCCTCATCCCCCCCTATCCACTCCCCCTCTTTGTCTCTCCCCTTTCTCCTCTTTCACTTCCATCTCTCTCTTTTCCTCTCTATCCTTTTCCCCTTACCCTCTCTTCATTTAAACGTCATATAAAACATGTTCATTTTACGCTAGTACACTATATACGGTTTTACAACAATGGCACTTTGAGAACGACAATGGCCGTCGTCAAGGTATTTAGCGTTAAAATGGCAAATTATGTGCATTAAACTTAAAATGCGGGAGATTTAGAATCGTAAACGAAAAAGGACGATAAGAATAAGAATTCTTAATCATTTTTCTTTAGAACGATCCAGGTCCGAAGCTCGTATGCCAATATTTCGAATTAATATGAGCCAATGAATGAAAGCCTGTACAGCGGAAAGTCGAGTTATACGTGTTACCTAAGGGAAAAAATGATTCGTAAGATTCGATCCCTGGACTTAAATAAAATGAAAATGGTTTTACAGGGACCTCCTAGCTAGTAGAAGCAAAACGCAGTTTACCGCATATCTCTATGACGAACGGTTCTCGAGATACAAAGTTTGATAATGGATTGGGTCGACGTACCTAATATAGAAAATTTAAAAAAATGAAAAGTCCTGTCCTCGATTATACCGCAGTTGCCTTATAACGCAGGTCGCATCTCCTCTCCGAAATTCCGGGGAGCGGTGTACTTGAATTCTCTACATACACATTAGGAATTACGATTTAGCGAAAATTCTTTCCACATTAATGGCCGTTTAGTCTTCATTGGTTTTCTTGAGAACATGCGACTATCATATCGTGCTTTCCTTTTCATATATGTGTAATATTTCATACGTTAATTTTTACTGTGTATATGGGCTTTTATCTATTGTCAGTTACGTCATCTCCGTGTATATAATACGCACCGAAAATTTGTAGAAATAACATCACTTTCACTGTAGAACATAGTAAAAGTGGAGAGAGAAATTATTAGCCATTACGATTTTAGGAGGGTAATCCGATCTGACGCAGCAATTTTTAATACAGCGACAATTATTTCGGAAACTATGTATAAACATCTACAGCGTAAAAAGGCTGAATTTCCTTTCACTTACTTTTGAGTTGCTTGTCATCAATAGTTCTCAGTCATTCTCATCTAGAGTTATTTAATATCCCACTCCACATAATGATTACACTGTAAATGATATACCTATATCTGTCCGAATTTCTGTACTTCTATCGCAATCCAACGAAACTACATTCGCTATTTTCTGAAACAATAATCTCAATTTTTAATTTAATTTAAAAAGTAGACGATTATTCTTATTTTTGCGTCTAAACAAACATTTAAAAAGAAATCCCATCTAAATTTAACATTAAAAACAATTATGCTTTATCAGAGACAGTGTGTTCAAAAATAATTACTACTGAACGTTTGGAAAAATGTTTGCATTTTTTATCATGTATGATACGCTTCAAAACGTTTTGGCCAATTTATCGTGAAAACATTGCCTATTATACACGGAAAATTACGGTATTTTAGCTATCTATTGGTCTACGGCGAATTTTAACGGAAAAAATGAATTTAATCTAAGCTGAATCTCTAGCTGAATTATAATATTTTATCTTCTCTCTTGGGTTTGAACTTGTCACTCGAAGTCTCATCTAATTCTGATGCCTGCGTTGAAGTCACCCAGCTTTATAGCTATACAATCATTTTATGCAATAATCCTACTTATTATACCAACAAATTTCTACGGAAGTTGGTATCAAATAATCCCAATCAGTCCCATGGAGTGTAAAATTATAAAGCGCTGTTAAAAATCAATCCCACATCATTTACAAGGCGCATTGTCCAGTTGGAAAAGCTACCATCATTAAACCGATTAAATCCTTCCGCCTCTTGCCACTCTGAATCAGAGAATGTCGAGAATTATCTCATTGATTCATTAGCGCAATCTTTAAACTTCTCTTCCCTAGAAACAGCCAGAAATTAACATTAGCTGTGTTTATAGCAGTTTGTTTCATGTCCTTCTAACATTTCGAAAATTCAGCCTCTTCGTCCCTTTCTGACCGCCTCCGTTATCATGCTGTACTCGATTTTCGAAAATAACGGAGGCTATTTGCATTCGTTTCCATGGAAGTATTTGCTTGTGATTCACCACATTTGCCAGACATTGGTGGGTTCGTTCATTTGGACAAGCCATTATTTATTCCCAACAGAACATGCATGTGTGTGTATTTACATACTTAAGTGATGTTTCGCGAAATAAGTAAAGGCAAAAACGTAAACATTAAAAGCTAATTCAATGCATAACCTCTAGAAGAGGAATATAGTTAGTTCAAACGTGCTCACCTGCAATTCGTATTTCGCTACAACCGTAGGAAAACTCTATATTACCAAATACCCTTTCATTTTGACTAAATTTTTCTTATTATTTTCAGTAAAATGAACTTAATAGTTACCTATCGTAGCTCCATACATTCAATTATAATTTTTTTAGTTATTGAATGAAAATGCATACTCAAAGCTTTATATTTCACATTTAATCGCTCTCTCTCTCTATCTTATGGCTACCGCCATGGATTCCTACCACACATTTATATAAATTTTAAGCAATGTTTTAAGGAAAGAAATCAAACTCTGTCCTTCATTCTTCGAGCTAGACAGCCTCGACAACAAATCACGCTTTCATGAGTGGGTTATTTTCCATCCGCCGTCAGCTATAACTTTTCTGATATAAATCTTATTAATAGCTTACATCTTAATCATTACTGTAATATTTCTTAAATTAGACGTAAGGCGACTGCCTACTTCACTCAGCATATTTCTGCGGCCGAGTTAATGATGAAGAATGGAACATTTTTATTCCTAATAAAATACCTCAATTTTAAATAATTCCATCATTTCTTAAATCGATTTAAATGTCACTTATGGTAGAATTAAACCTTACTACTATGTCCATGTACACTATTTATACAATTTTTCCTATTTCACCATGTCATCCATTCCACATCTCTGTCCATCCCTCCCAACATCCTCTTTCCCTCCGCCCCCTCCCCTCCGCCGCGTGCAGGCGGCCTTCGTGCTGGAAGGAGAAAGGCTCGTCCGTTACCCCAAAGAAGAACCGGAAGTGAAGGAGGAATGGGTGCGGGAAATGCTCCTGAGCAAGCTGCGCACCCTCCTGCCTCTCGTGTCCCCGCCTCCGCGCCACCACACCCCCGACATGGCCCCCGGCCCCGCCTCCAACCCGCCTCCCGTGCCCACTTGTCCACCCCCACGCGAGAGTGCGCCCGCGTCGCTTCGTAGTTCCGCGGTGGACCATGAGAATGCGCGGCGAACAACAGCCTTATAAGCTACAAGTCATTTGAACGCGTAGCGAGTGACAAGATCCATCTCGGGGCGGAAACCTCCGCACGGCGTCCTGTCTCGATGAACGAACAACCACTGCTCGTGCACCATCCCCCCCACCATCACCACCGGCACAACCACCTCACCACCCAGGTCAACCCCTACGTCCTTGCCAGACACCACATTCAGGCCATGCCACCGGAGGCGCCCACGCCGCCGGAGGTGCCGTCGGTCATCGTGCAGAACATGGTCTCCGGTTCGCACGGGAGCTCAGGTAAGAGTCATCGCAGTCAGGGACGTGAAATGGGGGTGAGCGTGATGCGGGATTGGAGGGCGTGCCTCGGCCACGTCCACAACGACTCGTCTTGTACATACGATCGCCTCTCGTTCCTTCCAAACACCATATCGGAAAAAATTGCTACGACGTCCATTTTTCCGAGTAAAGACTGTCCGAGTTTATCTGCTAGCCGTTCGATAAGATTAGGGTCTTATCGGTAAGACGAATCGGTCGGTGGGACCTCGAAGGTCCCGTTGCGAAAGAGGGGAGCGAAGGTTTTCATTCTGAAGGAAAGGCGTAAGGAAGGGGTCGAACGGGTGCAATTCGATCAAACGCCTCCGTTAAAAGCCACTGATCCTATTCAGGGAGTCAAAACGGAGAACCCATGGAAGAGACTACTCCTTCCCCTTCCCGCCATATCTACACACACTACATCTATCACATCGCCTCCTCGCTATCTCTCTCGGGCCCCGCTATCTGAACCCGACCGCTGATAGTGTTGCCATGGGCTGAGGAGCGTGGGTGAGGAAATCGTGGTTAAGATCCCTTTCCCCTTCTCAACAAACTCCCCTCCTATCCCGCTAGTCTTTTTCTTCTCTCTCTCTCTCTCTTCCCACCCCGTTTGCCATTTCTGCCCGTCTTCTTCATCATCCTTCTCCTTATTCCTTTTGCTTACGTCTTCCTTCTCCTTAGTTCTTCATCAACCTCCTACTTCTCTTTTCTTCTACATATTTCTTCTGCTCATTTATCTCCCATTTCTTCTCTTAAGCTCTACTTCTCGTTCCTTCTTCCATCACCCTATTTCTCTTTTAATGTTTTCCATTTATTGATAATTTCCTCATACGATGAAATTGACTGTATCATTATTGTTAATCAGTCTCTGAATGTAGATCTCAATTAGCTGAACTTTTAAATGTAAAACTTTAGTTGTTTTCGTCTTAAGATTGTCGGATTGTTTTTGTTTAATTTCTAGGTGAGATTGTCGATTCTCGTCTTGACGTTCAGACGACAACACTTGATTCACTCGATTTTATAAAAGATTTCTTGTGTTAAAAATTAATTGAATCGGTATGGGATACAGAGGGAATGGGTAACAGAATGTCATTCGAATCAGATTTCTTTGCCTCCTAGGCAGTGATGTGCGAGAACTAATAAACCACATGAGTAAAGTGTGTTAAAAACAAGCGAGTCACAGACTTGCGTTTATTATTTAGTGATTTATGAAGGTATTCGTCCTTGAGATCGGTAATAAAAGGGAAGAGGCGTACAATTTTTTATACCTACTCTTAATGACGAAAAGAGAAAGGAAATCGAGAAAATAAGTAAAATTAAAGAAATGTAAAGTTAAAAGTGTAGAAACCACGCGCCCTTCAGAACGCGAATTTGCTACAAAACTGATTTGATATACATATGTCTTGGAATTAGCTTGCAATTTTCCTTGCAACTCTTTCAGCTACTATGAAGGTCATTGTGTGTAGTGGATGTATGGGTACTTCTACTTTTCAGTTGTATTTCCCAGTGACTATAAACCCTTCTATTATAGTACATCTCACTTTCCTAATCTTTTCTAAACATCCAAAAACATTCTTTCCAATACTTTTCCTCGATTGCTTTCTATCATGGCATCATTTCGTATCAAAATATCATTTTAGGCTCTACCTATGTAAAAATTAATTAAACTTTGAAATTAAGGCATGTGGTTCTTTTTTATCAACATCTAGTTCGGCTTTTATATTGACGATAAAAAATGTTTGATTTTAGCTGATGGCTGTCTAATTCCATACCAATTGAATGGAGGCTGTTATAGGCAACCTTTTTGGTTAATAAAAAATTCAAATGGGAAGGCTTCACTTTGTGGAAAGATTCCAAAATAGTAATGAAAGACATTGTAACATTCACCAAAAAAGGATTTATTCGACCGGTTTTGCCTTTTACAGCATCATTCCTGATGATGCATTACAATAAGTCCTTCATTACAATTTTTCGTTCATTTTTAAACGAAATTAAGTTACTTTTATTGTTCTGTGACATTTTATGTCATATTATATGGCGAACGTTACATTATTACATATCGAGGAAATTAACAAAAATGTCACTGTTTAATAATGTCACTGTCTTAATAATAAGAGAAGATTCTTGGATTTCATATGCCTCAGAAGATAAGTAATCTCTTAGAAGCCTATATTTATCATCTGAATCTAAATGTAGTAAAAAAAATTGGACGGTTGAAATCCGCCATATTTTGTTTATTTTCTCAATCGGTCGATTTTTTTATTTAATTTTTAGTTTTCTAGAATGGTACATGTGAAATTTAAAGAAGTTCTTTAAATAATAATGAAATTTTAAGTATCTTAGATAAAAATCAACATTAATCATGGTGCTTTATATTCAGCAAGTCGTCAAATGCAAGAAAACATAACGGATCCGGAAATCATATACGTATGCAAGAGTAAGAATGTCAGCGCATGATGTCAAGGATGTAATTTCCACTATGTAAATTTGTTTGAATAAAGAAGTTTTGAGCATGAGATAAATATGTTTATAAAATGAAACGATGAATGTAATTTAGACGTATTTTCCGCCAGTTGCAATATAAGATTTTGTATCTATTTTGATTTATACTTCGCATTTATAATTGCTGGTAAATTTTCTAAAAGCCTGTTCTAGAATAGGAATAATTTGTGGCATTTATGAATTTCCTGGTTGAATGCAGTTCTTTGTTGTCTAAGTATGTTTAATTCGCCTAAAGCAGTTTTCTACATATTTACTATTCCATTTTAGATTATTCTTGTTCGTTATAAAATTCTTTTTCACTATTCTGAAATTTCATAGATATATTAAGTGCCCATTAAAAAATACGTAACCTGTATTTAAATGCTCTTGAGTTAAATCATATTGTGCTCTATCGTACGCATACAGTTTGAGACAACAAGAGAATCTCGAGTTATGACAACAATATGGCTGCCAAGACAACAAACGGTTAAAAAGCACATTTTTTCCAAAATATTTTATTTAAACTATAAATTTGAGCGATTTCGAATGAATGGCAACATTCGACAGTGGTCAATTTTCTCTTAGGTTCTTATGCAGAATACGCCCCACACACACTACAATTACAGCAATAGCAACGGAAACAAATCTACGGAACGTTCTCAGGACAACGATAAACAAAATTGAGTGGAGCCTGGGTCTTTTTTCGGCTATTTTTTCGTCATTAACTTTCAATGGGTAATTGAAGCATTCCTGCCAACTTTTAACCTACCCAGTCGGAGTATTTGTTAAATACAGGTAAAAAGCGTTACGTAGTGTGAGAAAAGAAGCATTTTATATTGAGAGATGCGGAACATTTAACTCGCACGCAGATTCTTTAAATATTAAGCGAGATTCGTCCTAAAGCAAGTTAAAGTACACATACAGTGTTAATTTATATATCATAATAAATCATTTTATGTGGAATTGCCTAGTATTGAGTAATATGTATTTACACACAATCTTCTATACGTGTTGGTCACTTTTTCTGACGTATCAGTTGTCTTTTTTCACGCGTATGGCTTTCCGAGGACACATCCCGCGTGCTGGTGGGCACGTAACTACCATCGTCTTTAAATATAATCTTTATTTCTATAGTTACTAAAATTGTATGAAATTGATGAAGAAAATATATTTCTATTCATTCTCCTCTGTGAAAAATGGATTGTTGAAACTTTGCACTTGCTTAGAAACAAACGCTTATAATTTTCTTACATTTGAATTCTGTCATCACGTTCGCTTTGAACGAATATTATAATGCGATCATATATGAAGATGAAGTCATTATGTAGAATAACTCGCCTAGCTTTTGATTCTTCTCGAACAAAGGTTAGTTTAACAAAATTTAACATTATCTCAAAAGTTTAAGATAAGTATTTTTTTAACAAAGCTCCTATTGTGCCTATTTTGCTGGTATTTCTACCTATCCATCTCTACGTGTATATATATATATATATATATATAGATATAGAGGACAATTTTACTGCAGCACACATTTCATTAAATTTTGTCATTTCAATATAAAAGACGAAAATGATATACTCGTTTCAAATCAGTCAATCAGGTCTACCAATCATTAATGTGGTTTTTGCTTTAATTAATGTAATATCAGTTAAAATATCCTTTCATATATTATATAGTATCATAATAAACATTTTCTTCCGCAAACACTTGTGATAAGATGCTTTTTTCATAAAATCGCCATAAAATATTTCCCATCGGTCAACTCTATTGTACGAATGCATCCATTTTTGTCAAATATTTAAGGCTTTTATTGAAATTTTCCGACAAAATGGCATATCTAACTCATGTGACTCAATCATGATTGGCAGTAACTTAGACCACAGAGTGAAAAGGCTTGTCTTATCATATCCCTTAATCATGCTGATTGGATTATTTGAAATAAATTTTGAAATTTCAACTGTGGTGGACCATAATTAAAATCGTTTTTTTTATTTAAGAACTCAATGATCCAGTAGTGATTTCGAATCATGTTGCTGGACGAAGGCTACGTACATACTGGAAAAATCAAAATTCCCTTAAAGCCAAATTCATGCTATGCTTATAGTCTGCATTACTCGTACAGTCCTCGGTTATGATGCTGTCTCTTATATCGCGAGCTCATTGTCAGATATGATGTGGGATATCACTATTTCCCTTTAGTCTATATAAAACTCGAAAAATTCCACTGCAGTTACTTTCGATTGATGTCAACGTTCACTTTTGTTGTTTGCATCAATCTCAAAATACAAAATTTAGAAAAAATGTGTCGTAAGGATTATTAGGTCATTGTGACCGTGTCCTAAGTCAGGGTTTTTCAAAGCCTGAGCCGCAGTCCATCGGTGGACCGCAAAAAGTACTATAAGGGCCTCAAATAAGGGTCGATCCAAGGTATTTTAACGCAAAATTTAGGCGAAGTTGTTTCCAAGATTATCAGAATAAACTAACGGGATTTAAAGGTTATTAAATTGTACTCATTTGATTTTAAATACCCATAGAAATTCTTACTTAACAATAACTTCTGAGTTATAATTTTGATGGAAGGAGTAACATATTTTCAATTATTATTGGGCCGCGGAGAAAAAGTTTGAAAAACCCTTTCCTAAGTCAGGGTTTCTCAAAGAGCAGTCCTTGAAATCTGAACGTTACTTCTCGGGGGTCCTCACGTTGACTAGGGCAGTGGTTTTCAACCGGTGTGCCGCGAGGAAGGGACTAGTGTGCCGCACACTCCGAAGATATTTAATTTTTATGAATTATGTATTTAATGTACAATAAAATTATACAATTATTGCTCTACCAATCGTAACAATCTACTGTAACTGTGACTTGTACTTGCTACGCCAGTTTTTATCTTTAAAAATGCATGAAGGTTTGCCGTGGAGCAAAAAAGGTTGAGAAGCACTGGACTAGGGCATGGTGTTCATTTATATCTGTAACTTGTTTGTTCCCGCGCAGACCTCTGATTAACATTCCAAAGTGAAATAAGTAAGATACCCTTTATAAAGCAAGAGATGGAGGCACGTTTTCTTAAAACTTTTCAGGTTTCCGGTTCCGGACCATTTTAATATAGATCCTCAATAGTCCTCCTCATTCCGAGAAAGCTTCGCTCTTTTAGCTTCAGTATTTTAGCTAAAATACTATTTCAAAGTTTTAGATTTTCCGACTTCGAAGCCACCTAGCGGAAAATCTATAAATTTCCGGGAAATCCAATCAGAGGGAAAATCATAGATTGATAAGAGCTATGTAATTCATAAAGAATTTGACAAATATCTCTAGTAGTTTGGCTACAAAGTCATTTCAAAGTTTGTAATTTTCTGAACTTGAAGCCACCTAGCGGAAAAATCGAATTAGTGGAAACTAATTCGAAACTAAAAGAATTTTCCAAATATCTCTTAAAAGAAAAAAGTTGTTTGTCTACAGACAGCACTTTTTTTCTTTTAAGAAAACGTGCTAAAACGAGACAATTCATTTTAAAATGTATGAAATTTTAACGGAGAGAGGATCCGCAGACACTGGGGGACTTCGTTGAAGGTCAGGCTCCGAAAAGGTTGAGAAACACTCCTGAATCATGCGGTGGGTCCTCGCGCCTCTCTCGAAATCCTTGGGTCACAGGATTTACTTGATATATTCGCTTTCAAGTGACAAAATGATCATTCACCTTAGTGAAACATCCTTCTGTCCTTCACACAATACTCTACTAATTACAAACACATATGTGATCGGTTTTAGTTTTAGTTGAGGCGCGATTACGTTGCACTTTTCGTACAATATAAAGTAAGTAGGCGTGTCGTCGGATGGACTGACTTTCCTGCTTATTCTAAATGGTCCGCCGGGAAGAGGAAGAGGCCGCGCAAAAGCGAAGGAGACTCCACCCACAGCAACCGCTCTGACCAACAGCGGAGCGCTGCGATGGCGCGCCTTTCAAATGGTAATACAGACGGCACGCTCGGTATAAATAAACACAAGGAATATCTATGCAGAATATTACGATTATGAGTTTGATATTTTAGCAATCGAAGCTCAAGTACATTCACTTGTGATATAATTTTTGTTTAAAATTTAACTAACTGACAGTGAGCGTACGCAAACTGAAATGTGAGATCGGTTTTGATTACTGCCACGTTTGAATTTCTAAATTCATGTAAACAATATATTTTCCCATGAAGTACTTTAGATTCTTAATGCGTTTAAAATAAAGCTAAGTTATATAATTGATCAACGAAAGGAAAATTAAAAGCAAAACCTGAATATCGAAATATTTTTAAAGGAAAATGTACCTCTTTTCCACATCCTTACATTTTCATTGCTAATAGTAATTACAGAGCATTCAAACAAAAATGTGATTTGAAAACAAACTGCTACCAAAATATTTCCTGATCAGCGGTTGTCGAGTCACATAGCAACCATTCGAGAATTATGTTTGCAATCCTCTCTCGCTACTCCTATTAGTCCGATCCAGCACACTCCGGTTGCCATCTTTTCCTTATTCCGATATGGCATCGCAAAGGACTTCGATTTCATTACTCCTCCCTCCGATCATTCCAACGCGAGAAATATCCCTCCGACCGGGAAGGTGATTTGAGGTTGGAGCTCCGACGTAAAAAGGAAATTTTAAAGTACCAATCCAAAATTCTTTCTTCTTGGGCTACCCTCGTACGAGATAAGGTTATTGACTAGTGTAAATTTCAAATAATTTTTGTATTTACTTTGCAAATTTGTAAATAGTCGATCGAAGACTACTTTAAAATTTTGGGTTTGATCTTAATTGATTTGATTTTTTATATAAAGACTTTATTTGAGCGTATTCTTATGAAATAATTTTGTAGCGGTATTATAATACAATGTTAAATCAGCGAATTTCTCCTAACCAGAGGAAGATCCAAACACAAATACCCAAGAGGGATACGATGGGATAATCCAAAAAGAGAACTGTCCCCTTCATCCCTTGGATCCGACACTGCCGACCATCGACAGTACTACATTATGAATACCTTTCCCGCTCTCGAGGTCTTGCTTATCATTGTCCAAAGGTTCTCATTTGCGGCTCCAACTCGAGAAATTTTGTGCAGAATGGGCTCAAATTCTCATCCAATGGGGACATCCAAAGGAGCCCTGTGAAGTAGGGGACCCACAAAAGTTTGTTTGTGTAATTTCAGTTCTAATATTACAGTTACATTTACATGAATACCCTGCAAGCCGCCAGAAGCGTTTGGCAGAGGGTGTCACAGCACCAAATGAACTAATGCCTCTGTTGGTCTGTCTTATTGTGTCTGGGGAAAAAAGATCTGTAGTATTTTTCGGTGACATTGATTCCATAAATTTTTAAGGTGAATTAGATCACTTTTTATTATTTGCGAAAGAATAAGACAAATCATTGAGTATTACTGGAATGAATACATTGGTTTCTATTATGAAATCAACTTTTCCTAATGTACAAATTATTTTAAGAATTTTAGTAACAATGCCAACTTCATATGCTTCTGGGGAAAGACCATTTTCGGCCCTAAAGCGTGTGAAAAATTATCAGAGTAGCACAATTGAGAATGATTTTTTAAATAATATAGATCCGAGCGTAATAATATGTTGATATTTTTGCAAAAGATAAATCCAGGAAAAGAAATTTATGAATTACTATTACCTTTCATATAGTAATTATACCTGTTGTAATTATATGATTTATTTTTATCATTTGCGCAATGACAATTTTGGATAATATTTTAAGAAATTTATTACTTCTTTTGGAAAAATGTCATTTTCTACAAGAAATGGAGTGGATTTTTCACAGATTTTTTCATTTGTATGTCGTATTTCCATTAAAGTAATGTAATAAATTTTGCAAAATATGGTTTTCTGTAAATTTTGTCCTCTTTATAAACATTTCATCTTATTTGTTAGTGATTCTTCTTCCTTCTTAAAGAGAAAATCTTTTTCATAGAAAAACAAAAAATTGAATATGAGGATTTGTAGCAATAGGTTAAATGTGTGTAGGTTATATGAGTACCATACTATTGAGGGCTCCGAATTTTTTAGCGCCACGGGCCCCGGAAGACCTAAATCCGCCTCTGAGGGGGGGGGGGGGGGGGGGGGGGGGGGGGTCACCACAGATCTAAACATATGTCAATATAAATAAGAAGTTAATGAGCAAAATAGGCTCTTGACAAATTACATAAATACAATTCGGTCGTGTGGAAATGGAATTTTTCTTCTCTCCAGATGATTGGACTATTTTTAACTATTAACGCTGTCTTCCGATTTGTCATGATGGCCGGGAGTGAATGAATCAAAGGAAGAGGCTGCACCATGTTTATGAATACCGTTAACTTTTGTTTGCTTAAATCATCCAGCGGTCGCTGTTGCATCATGTTTGCTTCCCATTTAATTATTCTGTTAGTGTCTATTCTATTCGGAAGAAAAATTTCTCCGTCTCTTTGAATACATCGCTACATTCTCCCGCATTGGGGTCGATTTCTATCTTCCATGAGTACTTTTGATATATTTTCGCGACCAAAAATTGGGAATCATTCTACTTCAATATTGTATCGTTTTACTTTAGGTTGTTATTCACAAAACCAATAAATTCATACTAAGTTCGCCAATTCATACCTATATACTAGTAGCCCGTTGCAGCTTCGCCAGCAATTTTATAAAAAAACACAATGTATAAAATATTATAACCATTTCTTTTTAATATTTTCCCCTCTCCCTCCCTCCCTCTCTCTCCATCTCTCTCCATCTCTCTCTCCCTCTCTCTCTCTCTCTCTCCCTCTCTCTCCCTCCATCTCTCTCCCTCCATCTCTCTCCCTCCATCTCTCTCCCTCCATCTCTCTCCCTCCATCTCTCTCCCTCCATCTCTCTCCCTCCATCTCTCTCTCCCTTTCTCTCCCTCCCCATCTCTCCCTCCCTACCTCTCCCTCCCTACCTCTCCCTCCCTACCTCTCCCTCCCTACCTCTCCCTCCCTACCTCTCCCTCCCTACCTCTCCCTCCCTACCTCTCCCTCCCTACCTCTCCCTCCCTACCTCTCCCTCCCTACCTCTCCCTCCCTACCTCTCCCTCCCTATCTCTCTCCCTCACTCTCCCTCCCTATCTCTCCCTCCCTACCTCTCCCTCCCTATCTCTCTCCCTCACTCTCCCTCCCTCTCCCTCCCTCCCCCTCCCTCTCTCACTCCCTACTCTCTCTCCCTCCCTCCCTCTCCCTCCTTCTCCCCCTCCCTCTCTCTCCCTATCTCGTATTAAAAACATTCAATGCAAGCTTACAACCATAAGGATTGATTTAACAATAGGATTTTGAGGTCTAAAAATATAATTAGTCACCATGACAACATTCCGTTAAAATGGCAAGATTTGCATAAAATATGTAAATTAAACGTTTAACATGGAATACTTCGAACTGTGGGCGAAAAAAGATGAACAGAACAAGAACCTTTATAAATTTTTCTTCAAAATGGTTCAACTCCGAAGGTCGTAGATTAATTCCTTCTAATTTTAATTTCCAAATGAATAAGAGGCTGCACGTCGAAAAATCGCGTTTTACATGTTAAGTAATGGGAAATGGAAATGCCTCCCTTGGAGTTGAACCAAGGAATTTTTTCGCGATTTAAATTCGTCATCACCTGAAAAAGTGTTAATCAAGCATCCCTACCAAATTTCGGGTTTCTATCTTCATTACTTCTCGAGTTATTACCTTTATGAATCTTAGCGTGACGGACACTAAGCAATTTATTATATAGATATATAAGTTCGTTTCACGAACTAAGTTGGATTATATCGACTGACTCGTACCCTCCGGTAAATTTGAGTAAGAAACTAACTAATTTAACCTTCGCATAAATTTCCCCTTTTTAGTACGTAACATTCGTACTCACACGGAAATAAATGCAAATGAAATCTTATATCAGCGTGTTAAGTAAAATCGAATTTACTCTTCTTTTGCTACATGGTACCTTAGTAATAACACCGCAATTTTCACTTTTTTGCGAAAAATGGTCAGTATAATTTTATCCTATGTGTTTGAAATTAAAAATCGACGAAAATGGCGAAATTAAATTAATAAAAAGTAAATATATCGTACCTATTGCTATTATTACAATTATGTAAGAGCTTTTATATCGTTGGTATACTGCAGGAAGTGTATTATTCTAATTGAAAATTTAGTTAGCTCTAATTACCACCGAGGACGGCAAATTTGAATCAGAAATGCAAATCTCTTATGAACCTTTTTATAAGATTTTCTAAGTGTTTAATGTATCAATTGGATTTCAGCCGTAAGATGGTATTGATAATAATTTTTTTACGTTTATACTATTTAGAGTACTGCAGCGAAAAATTTTCCCTGTGTATTGCTTGTTCAAGATTAAATATCAATATTGTTTAGTAATTTTCGTAAATCAACAATTATGGTAATGTATCTCATTATACATATACATATCTAAACAAGTGAATTGCAGAGCAAATTACATAAGGCGCTTTTTTTCTTCTTTTAGGATTATGGCGTCATCATACGATTATATCTTTGGTTGAGATCGACGGCCTCATAATATAGCCTATAAATTTCCATTAAAAGCTTTATATCAGTGCCGTGTCTCTTTATAATATAAAAATTTTGTGTCCCGTGCGCCCTAGGTGTCCCATGCCTCCTGTTTTGGGTTCAAACTCTTGAACTAAATGTGGCACGAGGTTGAAATTTTGATAGTTTGAGTGCATTTTGCGTGGGATTACGTCAATTTCGAAAAAATTTTATTCGAACGTGTCATTTTTGAGCAAAAACGTTCGAATTTAACGTCCTATAAGAAAATCACTGAAAATTTTGCAGATAATGTTTCCATTGCATTTTAATGTTTTTTTTCTAATTGAGATATCGAAAAAATCCAAAAACAGTTGCATAGTTGAAAGAATGAGTATTTATTTTTTAAGTCTTTTTTCGAATACGTGTCGAAATTGTGTGAAAAGTTGTATTTTGTTTGAAAAAATCAAATTTTCCGAGTTCTTTACGTTGCAAAAATTAATTTCCATGGCGGCCTACCCAAATTCTTTTATATGGGAATATATGGCCTTACTCCTTAATATGTATTCTCATACGACATCTTAAGAAAATTTTATCGATCGCGTTGTAGCGAAACCCCCTAGTGATAATATGTGTCCCTTTTAAAAGCAGTAGACTCGTTGCCATAGCAGTTGATATTTCCTTTGGTAAAAACCGGAAAATTTTCCCTCATTTTTGGATTAAAAATAATTGCTCGCCCTCGTTATACATGGATTTCAATTCTGTTTTTTTAAAATGCAAACTTCATTCTTCCACCTATGGAACTGTCCATGTCCCGAGCTCATATATTAATTTCAGCTAATTCAAATATGCAATGACTGCACCGATATTATACTTTTCTTATTGAGTGTAAAAATGAAACAAAGGGATAGGAAATAGACACCGATTAATCTCCACCAGCTAATATCATATATATATATATATAAGATTGCAACTAGTAGTTGAGAGGGATAGGAGGGAGCCAGTGGACACTTACTTGGTGTTGTGGACGTCCATGGCGATAGAGGAAGGTTTTTTCTTGGAGCTTTCGGGCATCCGCCCTTCTTCGGCACAAGAGTGTATATATATATATATATATATATATATATATATATATATATATATATATATATATACCAAATTTGTACCATGTATAGCACTTATATAGACTGACATATTCTGGCATTTTGGTTTCACCGTTTCAGGATTTCAGAAATATTGTCCGTACAGACAAATCGAATATTTATAAGCGCTAAAAAGGAAAATTTATTGTTTATTATTAAAGGAGCTCATCAGTTAATGCAGATCGAATGAAGGAAGCATCATCATGTACATAAAAATAAAATACAAAGACTTTTGCTGTCAAATATTTGTTGCGAATATGTCGAACTGCGCTAGATTTGTTTCTTCTGTCGATAATATCTTTGTAAGGCGTTGGTTATTTTCCACTCGCTCAGTGACCTTGACGAAACGTTTCTTTGACTGTGAAAAACCAAAACAGAAAAGTCACGGAATCCTTCGGCCATTTCTTTCACATGGAATCCATGCGGAAAGCTGCAACATTTAACACCGTCGCGAGAGTTATGCTTTCGGATCGCGGGTCATTCGTTTAATTATATGTACCTCAATTACGTGCGGACGCCCTCTGCGTGTCTCCCGGCAACATATCGCACCCTCCCTTCGTAGGCATAGAGTGTGCGGAGGGAGAGGGGCAGAGAGATGAGGTTGGGGAGAAGATGATGGCGTGGGAGAAAGAGGAGAAGGCAAGGAGAGAGGGGAGATGAGCAGGAGAAAGGTTTGATGGGAAAGCTGGACGTGGAGGGGAAGAAAAGGAGGAGAAGGAAGGGTGGGAATGAAGGGGGGGGGTGGGCACGTGATACAGAGGGACGCCTGAGTCAGTAAGGGCAAAGGTCGGATTCTTTATAGGATGGGAGCGAGGATTCGGGTCTAGGATGAAGAAAAGAGGCAAAAGGGAGGGAGTGGTTTAAACGAGAAAAAATATGTGGAATCGGAAAGAATAAGTTAATAATTGTTATAATTAATAATGATTATAATAAGAGGGAACAGAAGGGGTGGGAAAGCGAAATAGTTCGTGGAAAGAAAGAAGGCACACGAGAGGGAAACGCGATGCGGGAAAGAGTAAAGGAAAGCAAAAGAGATGGTGGATGGAGGAGGGCAGAGAGGCAGAGAAATGGGCTAAAGAAACAGAAATGAACGGTATAAAAATTAATTATTTTCATTGGAGAAGTGCAGGGAGGAGATATAAAATAGGAAAATGAAAATAAATATGTGGTGGAAAGGATGCACCAAGAAGAATTCTAAATCAAGAGAAACATCTGCAAATGCAAAAGAACAGAAAATGGAGGGGTTGAGAGAAAGACTGCGGAGGCGATGAAAAAAAGCTGACGGCTATTTTAAATCGACTGAAGGTAAGAGATCTTAATCAAATCCTTAACTTTACGTTTATATATTGTTGTCCCGGATTGGATTTATTTTGTCGTGGCGCCCTATTTTATGATGGTTTAATTGAATCGATTTCGATTCTTCTATCGATTTTCGTAGTCTTCGTGGCCCATACAGAAATGTCATATGAAATTTCCTTTGCTTTTGGTGATGCGATTTGTCGTCATTGTAATGAATTTATTCCCTCTATTGCACTAATATTTACAGCACCGTTTATAAATATTCAAGGCACCTGAAAGTTGCAATTCTTATTCTTTTGAATTATTTTGATTGTTTGTTGAGTGTCCGATGATTTTAAAGCCTAAAATATTTTTATTAGATCACTTGTTTTTAAGTTTTTATGTTCATCGCAATGCTATGGAGATTATAAATTTATTAATTGACAGACAATTACATACACTCCTATGACAAAATACATCAAAGCGTGACGTAATCACTTCGAAGTACGTCATTGTCAGGATGCCTTAACGTTCTATCATTGATTAGTCGGAAATAAATATTTGATTTATGAAATTTCTTTCAAATATATGAATTGGTTTGTGGAGAAGTGGTTTTCATGAAGTGATTAAAAATCGTTAAATTATAACAACTGAAAAAATTTTAGGCTCTAGCGCTATTAGAAGATTTCAATATATGTACATATTTGGACTTAAAGCGAAGGCTTTTGCTTGGTTCATACATAAGTGCGTTTGAAGTCATAAACAATCCTTTATATAATATTTCCATTTCCATTTAACATGTTGGAATCTTTAATAAATGGCTGATCAAATGAGGGTATATATGTATTTTTCTCGTTTTACTTTCAATACGTCCTAGATTGAAAAGCTTCTCATATTGCAATACACATTTCGAAATATGGTTGCAAAATATCAATCGATATATATAAATTATTTGTTTTAAAAGCCGTAGGATGATTTATTACCCAACAAATCCCTATTTTAAATTTCAAGTTCATCTTAAACAGAATTTACCGAATATACATGAAAGATGGCAATAAATTTTAATTATATTACACTCATCTTTAGTAAAACATTAAAATAACTAATATTATAAAAGTAATATTTAATTAGGTATAACACAAAGCAATTACACTTGTTTCAGCTATGAATTTTTTATCGGTGATTCATTGTATATAGAGCCATGCCTAGCTTAACGCAAAGGATGCGTTTCAAAAGGCCTTTGTGCTAAACAAAGTTTATAGCGTAGTAATTAATAGAGATCGGTTTACCATAGCGCACGTTTCGTTTTATTTTTAAGTTAAATCAAAAATATATAAATACACATGAATAATATTGAAAATAATGTTAATTGTTATTTACTAATATAAATTATTATTACTAATAAAAATTGCACATCCAATATTAAAGTGCTTGCTGATTCGCTAGTTAAACGAACGCTATGAATGTTTGAGCGGCGTTTACATTTTTTTAAACAACCGGAACTGGCGTTAAATGATTCAGAAGAATCGTCACCCCATACTGCTTTAAAAGTTCGAATAGAGAAAGCACTTTATTACAAAGTACTGCTTGACTAAAGGTAGAGTTGCTACCTTTGCATTTGCTCTAACCCGAAAAAATTATATACCTATGTACTGCCTATGGAGAAAGTACGTAAAAGTTCAGTTGATCATTTTTTATACTGACCCTGTAATAGAGATTCTAATGTAATATACACTAGTATTCTTTCAAAATACAGCAAACCCTCCTCCAACGCGTGTTCTTTCAGCGCGGATTCGCTTATACGCTCAAAAATAAATGCGAACAATTATCTGCCGAAAGCGGAAAATTAAAATATGCGCAGTTCGCCAAACACGCATAAGTAGTCACGCCTCTATAACTTAATAAACAATCTCCAGCCCTTATCTTCCTCTCCCTCAGTCTCATGTAAGCTGTGAGCGCGCTAAGTTCAGTATTTTTGCCGCTTTTTGCAGTTTATTTATAAGAACCCTTAGAGAGCAGTATGAAACCGAAACGTAAAGTGATAGTGAGGCAAAGGAAAGCCGCAAAGTTATGACATTAGCTGAGACAATTAAGGTCCTTGATAAGTTACGATGCGGCATGAGTGTAGCATCGGTAGGCCGGGAATATGGCGTGAATGAGTGTACCATACGTACGATCAGGAAGATTGAAGATTAAATACGTGTTAAGGCTTCTGCCCCTACACGTGCTAAGGTTTCTCAAGTAGCTAGAAAAAAATGGAGAAATTATTGAATGTGTGGATTTATGTTTTTAGTTCATATACAATATAAGTAAGGCTTTCCATTTATGTATATATATAAATATCTACATATCTTGCTATTTATCGGAGACTTCAGGCGGCCGCGTTGACGTATATCCCAATTAATCCCATAAGGTAGTAAGTTCCTCCAACGCGGATTCGCCTAACACGGCGTTCTCGAGGAACGTAACCCCCGCATGGGAGAAGGACCCACTGTACTGCAATTTTATAAATATAACTCACAGTTCTAAATGTGTGATTTCTCAGATAACCTAACAAAACCTGTTGAATTTGTCAACTTTCAATTGTGCCGAATATGTTCAAGAACAAGCTGTTAAAAATATTTGTCTCAGATATTCTCAATAGCCACAACAAGGTTATCAAAAACCAGATGCGCGTTTCGGCTACAAAGTCTTCAGTGGTAATTCACCAAAATACTCTAGTTTAGAATCATTTTTAATGCAGTGACTGATTCAATAGAACTTTTTATTTTGCCTTTATTGCACGAATTATAGAAATTGTGAAGTTAAACTTAGATGCAGTATCGCTCTGACGTTCAGTTTTTTCAAAATACTGAATCACTTTAAGCTTTTCTTCAAGATTAATACTTTTTCTTTCTAATTTATTATTATTTTCTGCGCTTAAATACCTACACTCAAGTTTCTCTTTTATGCCATGATTTATTTAAATTATTTTCCCCTGTTTACTCTTAATTATTTATTTTGTACTAGAAGTTAAGCCAAATAATTATGTCGCATGACAGTTGAAGTGATGATGTCGAAACTGAAGACCTCGGATAATGACTGGCCAGCGCAAAAGGAAACAAAAACAAAACTTTTAAAGTTTACGCAGTGCCCAGTATTTTAATTTTACAATACAGTATAGCATTTATATTTTATTTTATTTTTCAGTTTGTTCTAAAAATAAATATTTCTGCCTCAATATGCCAATTGCGCTAAACAAGGTATATGTATTACTAGTAGACAATTATATATAATACATTCTGCAAGCATTTCAACCTATTCTGAAAAAAATTGGAACTTTAGTAATTTCGTATTTTTTACATCGGTTGTGAACAAAAATTTATAATCTTGTCAAATTTCAAGTCTCTGGCTCATCTAGAAGTGCCTTATAATTTTTATCTTCGTATGTGGCAATAATGGGGCAAAACAGGACCTCAAATTTCGAATTTTTACAATATCGGATTTCTTCCATATGTTGTGACAAAAAACCTGTAAAATCTGTAACGCTCCTAATTTATGCTACACTTCTTACGTGCGTTTCTCATACTTGTGTGTGCATAATTTGTGAGCGCAGGCATTAAATTTCGAATTGATCTTTTATAAATAATCAATTTAAATATCATAATAAGAACTTTGCTTTTGGACGCTCATAAACTACACTGACTATATTTTTTCGCTGAGAAAATTAAATGTATTCCTTATATGATTAAAAATTTCTATTCTTATAAGATATTAATTTATTTTTACTCCTTCCCCAAAGGAATTTTTAATTTCCACAATTACTTCCAACGTTTTTGCAGCTTTTGAGCACGGCGTTTATATAATTCATCACCTCATCTTTTTAAATGACACTCGAGGTCTAGCCTCAAAAACTATCTCTCTTGATTAAATATCTGTAAAACTGAAACTTTGTGTCAACAAGACTCTCTCGTACCTACTTACCATAATTAAACCCGAACACTTTTAGTATGAATTAACAGAATTAGACAAAACGAAAACCGTTGTTGCATATCTTTTTATTATTTCCGTTTGTTTATTTGCTTGATGGTATTTGCCATGAATTATAAAAGTTGTTTTGATGAAAAGCTATAAAATTACTTGTTGTCTATCAAGGACTAAATCCATCTTTATCGATTGGCTAACTACCACGAGACAAGATAACTCTTATAGTAGTTAGGAACTATCATTTACCACAAACATCTTCGGACGCAGATAATAAATTTTTCTTAAACATTTTTCTGTAAAACGACGCTGGATTTTTTGCGAAGACACTGATAATTAAGATTTAAGTGTTAAAAAATCATATTCTGTCTTCCTCTACGTTTTACATCTTTTTCATACCACAAATTAAATGCTCGTTAAAAAATCGTGAGTCGAATGAAGTACCACTGGAATTAAAAATGAAAAATGACTTCTTATCCTATTTTAATGAATCTGTGTAGTTAATTATGGTTCCATCCATTAATTCCTCCACTATTAAATCGTTTAGACATATATTTCAATACATTTCCAAAAAATTTTAATTTGCCCACGATCTATTATTTCTTAATTCATAACTTCAAGCACTTATGAAGTTCGTAGAAACAGATCGAATCACTGCTAAATCCTGCATTAAAATTTCAGTCACGCTCTGTCGATTATATGGAATAAAATACGTGTAAAAATTCACACAGTAATTTTTCTCTTTTTCAAAAATATTTTTGCGTATTACCAGTTTGCATTCTTAATCTTTATTTTTCGATGTGCAGTTATTTAAAAGAAACGAACTAAGAGAGAGGGAAAGAGGTAAGCGGGAAAGAGGTGGGAGAGAGGAGAGGGGGATTTAGAGGAGGGATAAATAAAAAGCAGGAGGTGGAGAGGGACATAAGTCCGAGAAAGGAGTGAGGATGAGTGGGTAGAGGAAAGAGGAGAATACAGAGGGGGTGTTATAGATAGATATATAAGTGGCTTTATTTTCAGAGCGAAATTGAGACCATAAGGACCCCTCTTCCATTTAACCCTACGTTATTGATTACA
The DNA here is from genome assembly GCA_036926305.1 of Uropetala carovei. NCBI lineage: Eukaryota > Metazoa > Arthropoda > Insecta > Odonata > Petaluridae > Uropetala > Uropetala carovei. Next base: position 141,192 of record JAXCHB010000054.1, read on the forward strand.
AAATAATAACATGCATAAATATATATACAAACAGAACTAGAGCAATAAAAGGTGCGTCAGATAAATACAACAAGAACAGAACAATAAATATCACATTACACATTAGAGAGGTTTCTAAGAAAGATATGATATTTGTGGTAAAAACCCAGGTAGAGCCAGGCATGGCCAACCCAGTAAAAAAAACCACGCAGGAAAACACCCATGAAGAGAAGGGGGGTGGAAAAAACCTGCGAAAACCCTAGATAGTAGAAATACAATAATGATTGCTGTTGGAAAGAGATATGGTATACAAAATATATATATGTTAATGTAGAAAAGGTTTAACTGAAAATCAAAATAATTAAACATATTAAACAAATAGGACAGAATACCTACATACAACGTATAAACACATATCACTATAAAAGCCATAAAATCACATGCATTAAAAAGGCGTTGGGAATAGAGAGGGAAGGGGAGGGAGGGAATGAGGATTAGATAGCCTATACCGACCGCGTTCTTTTATCCACAAATATAGTGAGCGTTTTTATCTGTCGAAGTGTTGAGCGACGCAGTGTTATTTTATCGTGCACCCTGTTTGCTTTTGATGGATTCTCTCACTCAGGAGAGATGGATAGAGCGAGGTGAACTTATCTTCTATTATACGAATTTACTATAATCTTTGAAGCGCTATAAGTGGTGGAACAAGTGTTGTCATGTTGTTGTGTTGTCATGACAATTGAGTAGATTTTCCAACACATTTATGTCTTACTCTCAGATCAATTCCTGCTTTTCTCATAAAAAAGGATAGCTTCTCTTTAAGTGTGTTTAATTATTAAAAACAAATTTTGATTGGCTCATAATTTGGAATTACTTTGATTTTTAAGCAACCTGGTAATTATCATACCTCTGACGCAGTTTTTACCCTTGGCCATAAAATTTTATCGCACTCTCCGTTAAAAAATATATCATTCACAACGTATTGATATATATAATATGAATGTCAAATTTTTGGTATTCCATAATGTTTTTAAAATCATGATCATATAATAAAAATATATTTGAAAGTTATTTAATTCTTCTTACGTGTGAATTCCTTTCCTTAAATCTTAATTAAAATAAAGTTTCTAAATTTTATTCGCCGATTTTGAATTTTCCTCATTTGTTTGATTATTTTCCAACCCGACAGGAGAGGCTCAATACTCGGATTTATCACACTTCATAAACTCAAAAAATAAACATAAATAAAAATTAAAAAGATAAATGCTTATCTCACATGTCTCCAATAACTGTGAAAAAAAGATGCGCTTGTCGGCTGATCGGTGACTAAAATGTGCATGTGGTTGTTTCATAACCTTTTTATGACTATAGGAAACACCTTAGATAAGAACGTATTTTAATGCTTATTTTTTACTTTGCTTTTAGCCATAAGATGATCTCGATAATTCTCTATCGATTAACCTCACCAAGTGTTTCTTTCAAATCGTGCTTAACGCTTTGATTCCTTTTTCTGCAAAAAGTGTGATGATTTTAATTGTATATTAAATACGACCCTCCAATTCATTCTAAAGTGATACCAACGCATCCCGATTTTAGTATCAGGTCGAAAATTATATCCGACGAGCATATATTCTAAGAAAACAGTAAAATTTCCCATAGATGAGATCTATTTTATTATTCATGGTTCAGTAAGTTAAACCACAAAGGAACAACTGCGCATCAGAGTTACGAAATGATTAAAACAGCTAACAACAAATCATTTCCTCGCGATATTCCTCCGATAATATCAATCAAATCTTACGCAAGGAATACAAAACGCGATTACACGGGATCTAAAAATATTCAAGCAAAGAAATCTTTTTTACCGAAGAAATTTATCTTTCAATAAGCTTGAGCAACAGAGCACCCTTCCACGAACTTCCTTTTTATTTTATCACTTTTTATAATGAATTTTTGTAATGGAAAAGTATTAGAAAACTCGAAGAAATGCTTATGACATGTTTTGATTTCAGCAGCCAGTGAGGTTGGTAATAGAAGTACTGTTGTTTATCTCCCGAGCATACTTGAGAGATAAGGAACACCGAGGACATTTATTTTTGGGATTCAAAAGATAGCGGAAGTTTAACAAGAATGAGGGAGAGAGACAAGTTTGCGGGAAGAAAGAATAAGAGAAATGAGAGGAATGAAAAGATTCGAGACGATTGAATGAGTTTGAAAGAAATATTGAAGGAGAGAATGGAGGCGAGAAGAATATGCGGAGAAAGGGAAGGAATGCCGATAGAGGGGGAAGGAGACTCGAGAGGAGGAGATAACGGAGATGGAGGTAGAGCGGAGAACGAATTATGGAGATAGAGGGGAAGAGATCGGGAGAGGGGGAAGAAGCGGGAGGGAGAAGGAAAGAGAGGGAAAGTGAGGATATGGACCAGGACAGTGTTCTCGGCGACAACCAATCGCATTTGGATTCACCCGATATCTTTTTTCCGAACATCCGAAAAATGACCGAATGTTTTTCATTATCCGTGTACGGAGGCTTCGGTTAAGTCGAAGCCCTTCAGATGCATAGGAAACATATAAGGTGTATGTATATATTTTACAAATCGCGCAATGACTCTGCATTGGAGCCAACGAAGCACAGATGAGTATCTCTTACAACCAACTCGCCTTGGTTTTTTCAAGCAGATAACAAGGAGCCATCCATGTCGACATAGATACATTTTTCTTATTTTTTCGCGTCGCTCTCTCTCTCTCCCTTCTCATCCGCCGCCGCGCAAGTTCTTCGCCGCGGCCCTCCTTCTCCCCTGCCTCCCCCCCCCCACCCTCCCCCCCTCATCCATCTCCCGCTTATTTCCCCACATTCCCCATTCCACCTTCCCTCCCCCTTCTGTCGACCGCCGGCAGCTTATCGGCGGAGGAGGAGAGAGAGAAGGGAGAGGCGAGAGATGGGGGTTAGGAATGGGAAGCGAGGTGGTGAGGAGTGGGAGGAGAGAGAGAGAGAGAGGTTATCAAAGGCGAGGGGGCGCCGTTGCCCTCGCCGAGTCCCGAGAGCGACGTCCGCCTCACTCTATGGGAAGGAGACGAAGAGATTTGAGGAGCATCCAGGGAGAGTGAGAGAAAGAGAGAGGAAGATGAGGAGTGACAGTACAGAGGAGGCGATCCTACAGATGTTGGGTGAGTAGGCGCATCCCACGTATCCCCTTCCGTGCTGCAACACCTTTATTTTCCTCCGCCGCCCCTCCCCGGTGACTGTATACCGCACGTGAAATCCTCCGCGCTCTTTTCCACCACCTCTTGATGATGCAGTTGTAAACGACCTACTACACATATTCTTATCGTATTTTTAGTCTCAGTTGCATGGAAATTTTTTGCTGTCCCACTACATTTTATCAGAGCCTAGGCGTATATTAACGTCACTTCGATTCGTCAACAAATAATCAGAAAGGGCAGGTGAAGTCTATTGAAAGAATGAGGGACGATAGATTTGATCATTGGATGCCCAATTCGATTAATATTACTGATTAGAAGATAATCGGGATTTTCTGAGCCTTAACGAGGGATCGAAGGATCTTTTCGTGCGAATGCCACTCGTAATTATAATAATATATTTTTATTTTTATGGCTATAGGAATTATTTAAATGATTTGATACAAGTCCAAATGTTCAAGTTTGAGTTTTACTACATTTTATGACGCAAAAAGTCAATAACATGCCGCTTTCTCAGTTGAAAAAGTATTTTTTAAATTGTTCACGTACTGTCCATTATCTGAGCCCATGGTCCAGTGAGGAAGAATCTGTCATTAACCTTAAAATCGGTATTTGTTTGTTTTAAATGCGGGATAAATATTGAAGTAGTTGTTGATGGCTATTTTGTTCTGAAAGCAAATTTTTGTGAAATCTATTTTTTTCGAGTTGATGCATCACTTTTACTTTGTCGTTGAGGGTTATACAATTGAATTTTAATTCGAACAATGTATGTTCCTCAATCATAGTATCTGTACACAAACTTAAAAAACCATGCATTTAAAATTTTGCATTTACTGTTTTACAGAAGTTAAGAAATAATTTTTTTATATTTAATTGTATTTATTGCATATTTACAAATGGCTCGAATAAAAAAGCGGTAATATTTTTGTTGACAGACCGATAACGGTGTGAGTTCAACATAACTTTGTCAAAAAAAATGAGGCCGAAAATTCGAATTCTCCTAACTTGAAGAGTCTTGCAGACTTCGGGATCATTGTACTAAAAGATCTTTATACCTTCTCATATACGAAGTATATTGAGAAAGTATTGTTATCGCGAAAAAATTCGACCTCGAGATTTTGACGAAAATATATGTTTTATGTGTAGCTGAGTCCGAAAAAGTGGTTTTCGCAATGCCGTCTGTCTGCCTGTCTGTTATTGGCTCTAGGGCCTAAACGGTAGAGCGAAAATGAATAAAATCCCGTACTTAGGCATTTTATCATACTGAGCAGAAGCTATGAAGAAATGGTTGGCATTTCTTAATAATGAAAGGAAGTTTATTCTGAGGATTTTTAACAACAATTTGATTTTCTCAAAAACGGCTATAACGATTTTGATCAAAAAATGAATATAAGGCTAGTTTATTCTAGGCAACTTTAACAATAATTATATTTTCTCAAAAACGGCTAGAACGATTTTAATCAAATTTCGTACCGTTAGTTGAGTATACGTCTGTAATAATACTACATACTTCATATTTCTCAAAAAATGAATATAAGGCTAGTTTATTCTTGTGCAACTTTAACAAAAATAGGATTTTCTAAAAACCGGCTGATACGATTTTCATTTTCTAAAGATAACTAAACGACGCATTAGTATATGAGAAAGTTTGTACAATGTATGTTGTACCGATTTTTTCTATAATCATCGAAAGTTGCCTAACAATTCATAAATCACTGCGTCTTTATTGTATTAACAATCTAAAGAAATACTTGCATGTTTATAGCCTATACGTTAGGAAATATCTTTATCGCCATGGAAAAGAAAGCATTTTCAGAAATAGTTACGTAATATAGAATTCATGCGCGCACTGATATGATAGAAACGTATATGAAAAATTTTCACATAAAACTGAAAGCAGCCACACCGAAAATATAATTTTAACTTCTGGAATTGGATGAATTAAATAATGATTTTTACTTGCAATGAGTTGCAAATTGGATGAACAAAAGTGCTGATTGACGAGTAAAATACCGGTAAATTATCATTTCTTATTAGTGGCCTTTGTTATTTTTATCAGTAGTTCAACTAAAGAAAATGTGACATGATGATAACTTAAAATATTTGGAATTAAGAATTTTTGGGTGAGGATGTATACTCACCAAGTTTACATATTCTTATAGTTTTTAGTTCAAGTCACACAAATAAATTAAAATAGAGCTTAATATTTGTTTATTTTAAAATTGTGTTACAAATTTTTTTCTGATGTATCTGGCGGAAATTTTGCCTGCAATCTTAGAAATGATTAGTCAATTGAAAAGCATTTAAAATAAGACATTTGTTACAAAACTGAAAAATTATTTAAGTTCATACTCTACGATGTTTTAATTCGTCTTGAGAAGCGAACTGCATTTTTAGTAAAATAGATAAAGGTCCCATTAGTTAAAGTTTACCTAAGATTGAAAATGAAAAATATTGTCAAATCTTGAAATTATAGTAAACACAAAATAAAAATATACCATTAAGTTTTAGTGTAATTTAGATAAATGAAGATCGGATCCATCATTTCAATACTCCAGGTCTAGTAGATTGCATATGACAGACACATAATAATAACTTTAGAATGAATACCAATGCTTATTCCTGAGATCAATAGCGTTCCAATTTCCATGGCTCTCATTCCGATAAATCCGTAATCGGTTTTGGCTACCCTCGTTTGTCGAAAATACATTATAAGTATTTTAGTAATCTTACATCACCCGAAGAACAATTACAATATTTTCTGACTCTCATTCCGATAAACCCGTAATCGATTTTGGTTATCCTCGTTTGTCGAAAATACATTACTTGTATATTATAAGTATTTCAGTAATGAATGGTAAGCGTCTTTCCTATCTGTCCTTAATCTACAGCGCCCATACATCGCCTACAATGGCGACGGGTCACGTTGACTCCGGCCATCTGGTCACGTGGTCAGCGGATGCGAAGAGCCAAACAAAACGGTTAACTTCTGCTTCAAAATCTACCCAACTCCAACCCCCACCACCTACTTCGGCCACACACTAATCCACCCTCGATACATATATAGTACGTTAGGCGACAGATTTCTTGGGACACCCATTGGAACCGAATCTTTTGAGTCTAATGCCTTGGAGAAGTTTTTGAAGTATAGAATCAGACAGAAAGATGGAGGTAGATGATTAAATGGTTTGGCTCCAAGGTGTTGAGTGTCCCACGCCTCGCCATGCGATATACTTCTTGACGTCAAAGCAAAAATCTGCGCGCATAGTCTGAAATTCCTCAATTTACTTGCGTTAGCAATAATCACCTTGGATAAGAGTGACGAATTCATTCACTGGACACGATGCTACAAACGAACCCTAATAATTCCTTCTCTTCCGTTTTCTTCTTTTCTTGTATTTATAGTGATAGAGCAAAAAAATAAACAATCTGGTACACGTTGTGTTTATTTGCGTTACAATTAACCATTAACATTCCGGGGTAATAATTTGTAACATTGACACTGTTGTAAAATATCCTTGAATAAAAATCCCAACGAATTGCAGCGTCAAATCTAGCTTCTAATAAAATCGAGAAAATATATCATATAAATAAAATGTTTAGTATAACTTTGCAGAGTTTTATTTTCACATGTCTCCGATGAGTTTTAACCTTTCCGTTTCCCGAAGAGGCTTATGTTTTTATTGTAAGGTTCTTTGGAAATTAAGGAATATTGCCGATCTACTATCATAAGACACGTGAATTTCTTTCCCTCATTATTTTCTACGTTCTGTTCGTGATTGTATACATACGCTGGCGCGCACGTACTAACATGGAGGTCGAGTAAAAAACCTTATAAAATATCGCAGTTAGCGAAAATAGGCCCGTTTTTTTAATTCGCACGTACATGGATTCCGATCCACTTCCGTAGAAGTGTGCACGCAGTTAATTCTGTTCGCTGAAGCGTCCCCTCGGACAGACTCAATAAACTCGTTACTCGGCAAGCAGAAGTTAGAGAAGAAAAGGGAGGGGGTGGAGAGAGAGAGAGAGAGAGACAGTGAGAATGGAATGGGGAATGGGAATATTTTAACTGCTGATCTTGTCACATTTGCAGTATTGATAATGAGGATAGGTGTCAGAGGAGAGGGAGGATGAGGGGTGGAGAGAGTGAGGACTCGTGTTGGGGATGACAAGGTCGCAGGAGAGGAAGGAGTAGGGTGTACCGTTCCCCGCTCAGATATCTACTGCGCTTGGATTGGTACATTTAGATTTACACGAATACCCTGCAACCCTCCAGAAGCGTTTGGCATGGGATGTCACTGCACCAAATGATCTCTAACTAATGCCTCTGTTGGCCTGTCTTATTGCGTCTGGGAAAAAAGATCTGTAGTATTTCTCGGTTCTAGCGACTATTTCGACGTAATTTCGCGTGCGCTCTGATCTAACATTACACTCTCTAACACCGATGGGTACAACTATGCCGCGTACGTCTTTAACGGATGCGGAGTTATTAAACTTTTCAAATAGTTTCAGTTTATATTCCATTCTCCTATTCTTCATTGTTTGCCATTTCATGGCAGGAACAAGATAAAAAGATGGATTATGATTGGTAGGTTGGTAGTCCCTGATTGCATCATATTAACGATTTAATGGTGGAAATGGCTTTGAGAGCAACAATGCATTGGGATAAAACATATGAACACTTTGACAGCAAAGCAGCCTTCATCAGTAGCAATTGGCCGATTGTTTATTCCGGAGGGAATTTTATTTTTCGACCGACGATGAGGAATGCCGAATTTTCGAACTGGTTTGTGTCTGTTGGAGCCATTAACCAATTGGATTCCATCCGTGAAGTGAGCTGAATATTTCACTTTTGAATCGGGTTAAGAAATAAGTCGTAAGGCACCTTTACATATTCGAATAATATGATAACTGTCTTTTATACTTACTGTAAGTTGGACGTAATAAGTCCTTTTTTGTTGCATTCGAGTTAAATTTACATGAGGCTTTTTTAATCCGTGGTGAAATATGGATGTTTATCTCGTTAATTTTACTTAACATTACACAATATTTTTCCTGAGATTGCTGTAACTCGAAATATAAATTTTCTGATTTATAGTTACCTAGTCTAAATCAGTGGTTCTTAAACCCTGAGTCGCTCCCCAAAATTGGGTCGCCAAGTCATTTTGAGTGGATCGTCAAAGATTTCCGTTGCTTTCTATATCCATATACATATACGTATATCGTTCCTCCTAACAACCTGTTCAATGCTAATGACTTAAGAGCTTGAATTCATTTATTTATTAAATTCCTATTTATTTTATTATTTATTACAAGTGAGCTATTGGAGGAAATGGGTGATAGCCGATAACGGTTAAGAACCACTGGTCTAAATCATACTTGAGAATTTAAAATGCTAAAATCTGGGGATCATGAACGTCTGGGAGTTGCTTTACAAAACCCAAATTAGTAGATTTGGCATTAGTCTGATTGCGACATTAAACATAAGATAAGACGATGTTTGCAGGTGGTTATACACGGAAGATGCTGAAATGACCACCTGCAAGTCCGCTTTTTTTCAGATAAACCTTTGATAAGATAATTGTGACCACTTTCTGTTCCATATAGTTTGAAACTTCAGATTATGAAGTGTATAATGTATTTGCAAAAATGCGATAGTTAGAGGAAAGCAGCTTCATCTATTTACCCTCTCATAGAAATGACTCATAAGACAGCTTGAAAAGAAAATCATTTAGTCATACGGCTAAAGGAAACGCGTTCCTATCGATATACTATTATGACGCAGAGCCTCACGCGGAGCGCTGCAAGAAACAAATGCTGTAGCACCGGATTCCAATGGGAAAAGCTATTCAACCAAAGAAGTGATGACAATGTCTACGAATTTCCGCCTATGGCTACGCAATCTATCCATTCATGATAATTCCTTAAAAATTTGAAAATGAACGTCAGTTTGATTTATAATTTTGTGGTCTATTTATACACGACCTGACATGGCAGACAATGAAGATTAGAAGAATGGGATACAAGCGGAAACTATTTGAAAATTTTAATAGTTCCGAATCCATTGAAGACGTACGCGGCATAATTGTACCCATCGGTGTGACCGTAGTGTTAGAAAATACGTTGAAATATTCTCTAAAACCGATAAATACTACAAATAATTTTAACCCGGACGCGATAAGAGTCTAAAAGAGGTTTTAATTAGAGTATATATTGGTTCAGTGACACACCCTGCAAAACGCTCCTGGCGACTTTGTGGTTATTAATGTAAATGCACATCATCGTAGTCATTGTTAATCTGTTCGCACAAAGGCCCGTGATTACATGTTGAATAGGGTTATCTACATTCTCCTATTCTCCGAAACCTTCAATTCCTGGTAACTCTCATTCCCTTTCAAGTTCCGTCGCAGCCGAAGTCTTTTCCTTCCTCTTCTGCTCTCAATTTTTCATTCAATAACATCTTAAATCCTAAGAATTTTTTCTTAGGAGATTTCCGATCCAGTTCGCCTTCTCCTTTCTGATCATTTGTATCATAATATTCTCTCCTATTCTTCTTAATTAATACTCCCTCATTATTTACTCTATTCATTTCTTCGCCTTTCTTCTGTGTCCACATTTAGTAAAATTTCTGTTAATGTAAAATATATATATTTATGATATAACTTATAATTTGTTGAATAAATTTACACATATTTACCTTACAATTCGCCGAATTGATAGTTGGCAGGGAGCGCAATGCACAAAACTGTATATAACAATAACTGCTTGCAGATTCTGCGTTTCTATCCCTGATAGTCGTAGTGGAAAACAAATTTCCACGTCGTTTTTACAGATTCTTTAATATCCATAAAAATTCTTGCGAAACAAATACGCGCATTTCGGCTACAAAGCAGCTGCCATCTATGCTATTGCGATTGTGCATTCCGATGTGGATGGCTGTCTCTATTATTCCTAAAACATCTCAAGCTAATTCCTTCCACCTAAAATCTTTTAATAGGTCTTCTAATAATGACTAAGGCTCTTTCTAGTATCATATATTTGTTTTCTTCCACTGAAAACATTCTTCCAATGTATATTATCAATATTATTTAGAATGCGCAGTGCTATCCTCTCAATTAATATTCTAGTTTAAATACCAAGTAGACAGTGAGCTAAAGAAACGTTATATTTTCTCCCGAAAACATTTTCTGTGTTTAGAGTCATTCGTTCCAATCAAAGGTACGGTATTTAAAACTGTAAATCGCCACGAGGATACTGTTGCTTAACACAGAAATTCTATCGAATTATCACTTCTGCTTCCTCTCCCTTTTTCCTTCACCCTTATTCTCTTTTCCGAATACCCGTGGCCTTCGTGGGTTTGAGGAATGCATCTATCTATCTGTTTAGTAGGTACGGCAGCCAATCGTTTTGGGAGACAGCTGATTCATGGAGCGTATGTTGGCCGTAAAGTTGGGCTAAGGCAAGAAGGGAGTAGTTGACTCAGTCTTCTCCCTTCCTCCCTTTACTCTCTCTTTCTCCTTCCTCTTCCCCCTCCTCCTCACCCCCAGCAGAGAGAAAGAGACGCTTGCAGACGTCATTCCCACGGAGAAAAACATTTCCGTGTCCCCAGACAGAGCATTGTTGCCCAAGGCGCATCCAAATGCAGATCGCAAACACATGTCGGCGTAGTAGCATAGTAACCGTACTCACGGAATGACACTGGAAGATTTTTTTTCTCTGGATTATTCTCTTCCTCTGGTCCATCTCATGGCATTAACGGACCATAACTTAAGACTGCCGGTTGACCACCACCGAGGTTAGTTGAAACAGCTGATAAGCATTCTTTATTTAAACAGATACGATGCTTAGTTGATTGTTCAAATGCTCACCGATAAAATTTTGTGTAATCTTTATCTAAGTATCTTTCGTAAAGATTTACAGTACAATAAATTAAAACGTTCTTTTACTTGTATTTTCTTGTTTGTATACTACTACATTAAATATGTATCAAATTTTTATCTTTAGGGACGATAAGAGTTTTTCTAAACAACCACGTCGGCCAGAACTTTATCAGGATTATTTTTTATTAATTTCTCGAATCAGTTCTTTAATCAATTGACCGATTGTATTAAATTAAATCTTTGCGAATTGAAAATTTGTCTCGGTAACCTTTTTATCAAGATTTCTTTCCCGATGATCTTAAATTCTTTTTATCGTTGTTTACGCTGAATTGATCTTTATTTGGACAACAAGAAGTACAATTTTATTCGAATTTTTCATTCTTGTTAAATTTTATATCCAAGGTTTGTTAACTGTTGATTGTAATCTATCGATCAAATAGAAAATTAGCGTGATCGAAACTCAGCTACATTCGAGTTTGAGAATTATCATTTAATGATTTAATGTTGATGCCATTAAAAAGTTTTGTTAAAAGAGGCAGATCAACATAAATATAGGAAAGCGACTGATTAATGCTAGCTTTGCACCTGTAAGGCAGTGTTATCATATGACGTACGAAACCTTCATTGCAACTATGACCCAAGTACAAAGGGGCATACATCAATGTGTCACACTTAGCGCCGATGTCAGTTAAGAAACATTGAAAAGAGTTGTTACACTTAATGTCGATAGATTTAAAGATAAAATAATATATATTTTTTTTACAAATATCCACTTCAAGAAATTGCTATTATCTCTCACACATCTTATCCTGTGGTTTTGACGTGCATCCTGGGAATCAATCGACAACGGACATCTAAAAACACGGATGTTGCAACGCAGAACGGCTTCGTCCTTCACTTCGACCTATTGATAGTTAGTCGGTGCAACTAATTTACTTTGTGATCTATCCTACGTATCGAACACATTTCTGCCAAAAGACGTTCGAAATAAATAAAATAAATTTTTTCAATAAATGAGAATTTTTAAAGAATTACCAAATGCAATTATCGTTATTGTAATTACAATATGCCTATTAGTTTCCAGCAGGGCCAGTCTTAGGCGTGCGCAACGTTTTCCACCGCACTCGGGCGGAGGCTTTTGAGGGCCACTACTAAATGAATTCTACTTGTAAACATAATTAAATGTGTTTTAACGCTAAGTAATATTAAATATACCGTATCGGGCCTATATTGGATAACGCATAAATCGACCACGTAAAAATCGAGAGATATCTGCATTTGGTTAAACTAGAAGGCCAAATTTTCCTTCGCTCAACCCTGTAAAAAGCTTTAGGAGCGGACATGTTTTTCATTATTTAGAAACGACTCCTGGCGAAATTAATTTCTCTGATATTATTTTCAGTTAAAGTGCAATTTCGATGGCAAAATCTTGCAATATTCGAATGGAAAGTTTGTCAGGGCCAAAGGCTTTATTTTCCTTAATCGAATCCAGTTTCTGAGCAATACATACTTCTCGCCGAAAGCGTTTCGTCCTCCATAGACTCGCCATGACGCATAGAAATGAATATCTCATAAGCGCTTCTATCTGCAGTAAGTATTTATTGACATTTATATTTAACAATCTTGCTTTCTCCTCGCTGTCGTGAATAACGGCCCCTGCTTCCTTTTCCAGCGACCCTGAAATTATCTGACGTAAGACTCAAAATGATTTTGAGATTCCCTTTAAGTAAACTTTTAAAAATTTCTTTTTGAATTACATAAATGAGCTCACTCATGGTTTTTCTACCTCTGGAACATACCTCACAATATTGTTGTTTATGGAACTCCAGCGTCGTCACTTGTTTCTCTAAATTCCTAATAAATTCTATGTTTGCATTAGGATGCCTAAAAAAGTCACTTAGAAGCGTTTCCTTTAACATTAAAAGCACCACATTTTCGTCGCCATTAATTGGGACTGGGTGACTATCATATTTATTACTAAAACCCTATAAAGATTTCAACTCCCGACATTATGCTACGATCTTTTCGGTACATTTTATCTCTGTTATGCAGTGAAAATTATTTTTGAGAAATAAAGCAGCTTATTTTTACAGCATTTCGACAGTTTTTCTTAGCTTCTGTCTTCAAATATGCCTTACATAATCCTGATTGGTGATATAGATAGTTCCAATAGGAAAAAACTAAACGATTTTAATCATCCTTTCTTGTAGCTCCTTTAAATTCAATACAATTTTCAGACATGGAAATGCGTTCGTTTTTTATCGTGACTTTTCATGTTGCAATGTTTTTGGAACGCAAGTCATCCACTATGATTAACACCATTCCAGTTTATCGTCTCCCTCCGACATATTTCATGAAACATCTATTTCTTCAACCGACATTTCAGACATAAGAAACACATCGTGTTCTAATTTTTATCTTTTATGAGGTCATCTCACTTTTACTTCTCATTGTTCATATATTCATTCGCCTTCATCTTAGCTATTCTTTTCTTTATCTCAAGGAAACTATTTAAAATTCTACAATCAGCCGAACCCATTTTTCTGCCTGTATATTTCCTTTATCCGCACTCTACATTTATTCAGGGCTTCATTATATGCTGGCACCCCCCGCGTAGCAACGCATCGATCAACGAAGTTTCACGGTTAGGACCCCATATATTGTGACCCTATTTCGTTTTCACGACGTGTCTAATTCGCTCCCATCAACCGCTGTACTCAACTCGGTGTCTGTCTTCTCACTTTGTTGTAAGATTTGTATTTCAGTTTCAAATCAACAATCGTCCGCAGCTCGACACCCTCGGAACCGTTGTAACCCAATCCGTACGATTCCTACTTACCGAGAATCAACCAGTTGATGGTTACTTCGTGACTGAAGTACGTATTGGTGCCTTACAATTTTGTATAGATCAGGGATGGCAAATACGTGGCACGCGTAAGCTTGTATTTTCTGTATAAAATATGAAGTTTCTTAGAGAAGGAGTAAACTAGCAGCACGCGAAAAAAGATTCAGATGATTCACATTACTTTCTTGGCACGCGACACAAAAGCATTTGCCATCCCTGGTATATACCAAGGAATATCTTTCATATTCAATTTCATTGCAGTATGTGTTCCCTCAGGTATTGGGAGCATCCAATTTTATTTTTTAAACCGCGAATTTCAAATTTATTCTATGCCTCGTTTGCAATAATGAAGGGATTAAATCCGCTCTGTAGAGCGACAGGGTTGTTTTTACTAATGCAGATATTATTCATAGACAGCACTTAGAGAAAAAATCTCTTGTCAATGATTAATGCTCCACGCGATAAGTTGGTGACTTGCTTTAATAAACACTCTTAATATATGCTTGCAAACGAAAATATGCCAGCTAGTCACGAAGCTGTTTATTTTTAACTTGCAATTTAAGAGTTTTTATAATTTAAAGTTATTTGATGCCTATCAACTGCGATAATCAAGCGTAAAATAGTAATACCGTTCAGCAAAATTGAAGAATTTTTCACGAGAATACATTTGCTTGGGCGTGATCCCCTCACTTATGCAGAAAAACGAGTTTCTATTCGGTGCGTTCGTGCGTCTATTTCTTCGAACAGGAAAATAGCCGAGTCATGTTATCGGCTGTGACGTCGTTTGTATTCCTTGCCTCTGTTTCTATCTGGAACGCAGCTTCCAAGATCACTAGACTTGAACTTAGAACTATTCCATCGGATTCGAATCATCGTAACAATTTACGTTTATATTTATGACGCATTTGTCATCGAATTTCCTTTCATTTTCATTTTTGGAATTTTGATGATTTAACGCTCGATGAAATTCAAAACGTCCGCTTAAAAACTTGGGACAGAGGGGCCCAAACTTTTTTATGTCAATGGCTACTATCATTCTGTAAATTGTCTTGCGGGCTACTACATGTTTTTAACATACACATACGGTATTGCAACTATAAGCTAAACACATATAATCGCATTTACACTGCTTATCTTCAGCCAGTGATTGGTAATTGGGCTTGTAACTTGAAACCGAGAGGCGTAAACAATCTTCAAGATGTTCATCGGTGAGTGCATTTCTGGTTTTCAATTTAATTATGTTCATATTATAAAATATTGATTCATAAATAAGTTGAGGGATGTGCTTTCGTAAAAATTGCAACTTTTTTATATTTAAAAAATTTTCAGATGAAACATGTTTCCAAAAATTTTATTTATTGTATCCTGCTTTCAACTCTATATCACTTTGCAACATAATTATTTAATTTTACAAATCTGTTACATCCATGTTGAACATATATCCTTTTTGGCTAGAAATGTCTTCAATGTCAATTTCGGCGAAAGGAAATGAAAAAAATGTTAAAATGGGCTCAAATTCTTTAATATCTAGAAAACGTTCTTCGAATTTAGTTTTCAAATTTCTAGCCTTAGGAAATTCAATGGAAGAAACGTTTTATATTGCAGTGAAATCCCATTATAACGTTCTTCAAAGCAGCGTACTTTTCATATTTACGTCCGTTTTATTTATCCCCGTCAAATATCCTATATAAATAATGTAAAAATACTCCAGGATAAAGTACCTAAGAACTAATTGTAAGTAGTTTTCATAGTTACGTATAAATTGAATCCTATATTTTTATTCATCGATGAGACAAATAAACACTTTAAGCAATCAATAATTGGATATTGACGTTGGCCGGGATTTATCGTGCTTTATCTCTTTTCTATTTATCTCTCGACGCTCAAATTTATGTTTTTTTCCTTCTGCACCTTTCGAGAGAATTTCCGGAAAATCCCTGCGGTATTAGATAATTATAAACGCTAGTCATTTTATAAGTCAGCTTTAATCTTGATATATGGAACATTAAGTGCGTAGTATTAACTTTAAGAAGTGTTTTGGTTCCGCTGAAATTTGTTATTTTTTACATTTAGCCCCTTCTTAGCTTTCACGAGCGAGAGTTGTTGATTTAAATTACTATAAAACGGAGAGATTTCGTTGAGCAAAAGAATGAACATTTTAAAGGAAACTGCCAATGTTAAAAAAACCAAGCAGTTATCGCTAAATAAATGGGTGTCTCTGAACTATGCGAGGCAGCGTACAACAGACATATAACAATATTATGAGTTTCTTTAAATCAACTTATTTCTCTTAAAGCCATTTTGCGGGAGTATAAAAAATAATATCAACTTATTAAAAGCGAATAGTTACTTAGTAATTTTGTATTTTAATTTTCCATAAATGTACCGAATGCATTGCAAGGATTTTGTTTCCATTGAAACTCCTATGAATGAATAATATAAATATGAAAATTAACATTCGCCATTTCATAAATTCATTTTCACAAATTCTACAAGCCTTACCACGTAATGACTCCATCTGACGTTCAAAAGTATTCCGAAGAGTTAGTATAAATATAAAACAATTTCCCTCCATTAAAACTCGATTGTATTAATCAGTCTGAATGCAAATCACAGAGGTATGTCGAGGGAAATGGGAGAAGAGTTTTCAGAGCAATTTCAGCAAGTTCAGGATATTCTGCTTTCACTTTGATCCAAAAGGAAGCAAGTGATCTTATAGTTTCGAAACTCATCTTCTATCCTTCGTCAGCAGCCAACTCCAACAATTTATCCTCCAAAGTGACAGTCAAATCATCCTTCAATGAAATAAACGGATTTCGGATCCATCCAGTCCCTTTCCTTGGATCTTCTTCTGCCCGAAAGTAGAACTCAAAACGATCGGTTAAATTCGTCAAGTGTTCGTAGAGATGTGACATCAAGCTCTTCGCCTGCATAGGCGATGATTGCCGCCAAATTGTGAAACATCAAAACAATCTCTTGATACTCGAATCTTCCATGCTTCTAGCTTTCATTTTTGTCCATCGATTTTGTCTGCCATTGTAAAGCACGAAGCCATCCTTACCTGCATAGAGGTGTTTAGATCATTCAAGATGGAAAATATATCAGCCAAATAAGCCAGCTTGGCTATCCAGTCCACATTTCGAAATAGTTCTGACCAATTTGGTTTTTTGTCTTGGAGAAACTCGGCGAGCTCATTTCGGAGCCCAAATACTCTCGACAGGACTTTGCCCCTTGACAACCAACGCACATCGGCATGCAATAGGAGCTGTTTATGGTCAGCCCCCATATCATCACATAATGCAGCGAATAGTCTCCAATTTAAAGCGTTCGCCTTTACATGGTTCACAATTTTTACGACTTCGCTGAGCACATTGGTCAGTTCTGTAGACATTTTCTTATTGTTAGTAGCAAGACTTTCTAGGAGAATGAAACAGTGCGTCGACTTGCATTCGGATGCTAGCGCCTTAATCTGGGTAACCACTCCGGAATGCCGCCCTGTCATTGCCGCAGCACCATCAGAACATACGCCCACACAAAACTTGAAATCCAACCCACATTTGCCAACGATGTAGTCACTCACAGCTTTGAGCACTTCAGAACTAGTTGTATTTGTTGGTAGTGAAGCAGAAAAAAATCTTCCTTCAAATCGCCTTCATGTTCAAAACGCACATACACCATCAGAATTGCCATATTAGCAACGTCTGTACATTACAAGCTGCAAAGAAAAGTACTTTGCTAATTTCATCTGTACTATGTGCTGATCTTCCGTATCGTGAGCCAGATCGTGAATTCGTCGAGCTATAGTGTCATTTGAAAGTGGCACCTGGGACACTTTCTTTGCCGCCGGCTCGTCCAACATTTCCAAGCAGACATCCTTAATACACCCCATCACTAGAGTCTCACCGATATTGTAGGGCTTTTTAGTCTTAGAAACTCGATGGGCTACTTTATAGGAAGCTTCTGGCCACATGTTTTCTTCGTAGACAACTTTGTTTCAAATTTTACCGTGATTTATTTTCTTCGTAAACAACTTGTCTCAAATTTTACCGCTACAACCAATTCACACGAGGCTATTCTTTCGACTGAATACGTAATTAACTCGGGAAATCGGTCTGATATCCTACTCCAGAACAGCAGAGCAAACAAAAATGTAATTTGATACCCGTGTGCAGGGTCGCCCCAACAGAGGTGCGGGGCCCAGGGCAAATCGACCTATGCGGGGCCCCGTTATCATTAACCGCAAAATTAAATGTAGACTTTCCTTGCGGTAATATATAAGCGCGGGGCCCGGGGCCCGGGGCGGTCGCCTCGATTCGCCATACCCTAGGGACGGCCCTGCCCGTGTGACCTGGTAAGCAAAATAATAAAATCGAAATTTATACACTGCTGACGTTCTTGAGATTTGATTACTTACTCATAATGAGAAATCTCCCATCACCTCCGGATAACAAATTATATCAAATAACATATCTTATCCCCATGACCATGCACATGATTTGCAACGGAGACACCCATGCTTCTTTACATTGTCTCAGAGTCGTATTAACCACTCAACAAAATCAAAATACGATATCTGTTTTTATTGTATTTTGCAATTGAATTTGTTATAAAGCTTATTATTTCACTTTCAAAAAAATTATTTACCGCGAAATTTCCCGAAATACCGCGGGTTGCCGATAACGTGGGTGTTCACCCGGTCTCCCAAAACCCACGTTATAACGGAGTTTTACTGTACTTTCCTCAACCCGCACGACATGACGTCACCTGGAGTGTTGGAACGTACGAACTGTGGCGCTATGGCATAACAATGTTATGCTTCTGAAAACATATTTCTTTCTTTCCTGGCGGCACGCTGCGGACCGGCGACTGATGGCTCGCGGACCGGCACCGGTCCGCGGGCCGCCACTTTGAGAAGCACTGTCCTAGACCAATGTTCAAACTGGGGGCCACGAAATAATTTTAGATTTTAGGTGAAATGCCAAAACATACAATATTCACAAATAATGAAATTTCATAAGGCAATTTTAGAAAATACGATGTGATAATAATTATTAACAGTTATATACAATAAAGAAATGTGTATTAAAGTTTATTATTTTTACTATTTTTAATTCAAGGGGGGCCGCATAACTTTCAAGGGGGCCGCGACAGTTGAAAGTTTAAGAATCACTGTCCTATTCAACCTTTTTCGCTGGCGAGCCCCCTAGAAGATTTTTTTAATGGTACACTTATATCACTTATATCAATAATAGTCAGTTATTTATATGGGTCACGTAGGTATAGGTAACATCCATTTTATGTTCACTGGTAAATTATAAAACTTTTAACCTTTAAACTCTCCGAGCCCGCGTACCCCTCGGAAAGTCTTCGCGTATCCTCAGGGGTCCGCGTACCCCAGGTTGAATACCGCTGTCCTAGACCATACCCGATAATGCCTATGCTTGGTTATCCTCTTTAAAAAAATATTTTTGTAAGAAAAGGGATGTTGCTTTGAAGTTACAGGTATAAACGTTTAGGTGGCGCGCATTGGCGGATTAAGGTATCTGAAGGCCCCAGGTGCAAAAAATTCGGGAGGCCCCCAACTGACCGGGAGGGGGGGTATACAATCTACAAAAAAATTTACAACTTACGAATGGAAAAAATGTATGCAGCAGGTTAAATTAGTTGAATTATAGAAATGCATAAATAGAAAATTTAATATTTCTTATATAAACTTGCACATATTGAAAAATAAACAAAAAATGAATTATAGCTGTGAGATGTTTTCGAATGATGCAAGGGATGTTACATTGTAACAAACCTAAGTAAAAACACGAGATGTGTGCGTAAGTAGTAGATTATACTGATTGTGAAATATTTTACAAAATAAAATATTGAAAAAAATCGAGTTTTGACTGTTTTGAGGCCCCCATGAGTGTCGATACCCGAGGTGAGCGCCTTTGCGGTAATCCGCCACTGGTGCCGCCAGCTTTTTCTTTTGAATTCGAAGGTGCCCTTGGACACATACGTTGGGAGCCCCGGGTTTAAGCGATTCAAGAAAAATTTCACAGTAAGGCATTTCAACGCATAAACATATATACGAGATATAAAAATTTTATTTTTGAAGAAATAGCAGTTATGTCAGGATTATAAATAACGTCAAGTTTATTATATATTGCTCAGGTCTTTTATATATTACCTTGTGAAACGACTTACACCTGCATAAGCGTGCACACTTCAAGGCGATAATATCGAACATTGTTGAAATTTTCTTTAGCGCAGGACCTAGGTCAAGGTCGCCTGCGAACCGCGTTACGGTTTGACAATGGAGTTGGGCGTAGCCTTAAGCACCGCCCTCTTACAAATGATCCCGCCCTTATCCCCGCCTACTCTACCAGGAAACGCGAGAAGATAGGCTAGTTAGTGGTCGCCACCACGTGAAGCAAAATGGCCGCGATTCTCCCTTGATCACAAAAAGATCCCTTTGCTATTCATTCTTTTATATCAGCTTTCAATAATGCTCCCACTCGTTCACATTTTGATTTCCTTGTTAATTTTTTTGAAATAATTTTAGAAATTTTTCCGGCATGTTTCCAAGGTCCCGATAAAGTGGAAACTTTTCGCATGTTATTATAATGAAAAGGAGAAAAATATCTAAAACAAGCGTTCCCAAAAAATGTATTGGTATTCCTAAATTACGTCTCTTTTATATCTTAATGTTAGTCATCTGCGGTCTATTCGCTTGGTCCGTGTAACGTTTTATATATAGATACCCCTTTAGTTTTCGGGTAATTACAAATTTTGTTGAAAAAATCCATCTCATCAAGTAATTATACTCAGGAGGTACATTAAAGAGTTAAATAATTTTGCACAATGTACGAATGCAATATAGATAAAATTATCTGTTCTAGGAAATAAATATGTTTACTTTAGGAATTTGACTTATTGTTAATGGTATAGCTATTACTGTTCAAATTAGAAAAAACTAGTTTCGATTTGAAGATACTTTCTTATTGTACTTTAAATAACATAATAACTTTAAATTTCCATTTTCATTGATCTGAAAGAAGTGATTGGAAACTTGGTTGGCGATTTCAAGGGCTCCTTCATTTGGCCATCTTAGATAATAATCTCGCCACTCCTTTGCAGATCCGGAGCTGAGGATGGCCTTGGCTCCTTCCTCGTCTCTCCCGCCCCCCACGACCGCGCCTTCGCCGCCACCGCCCTTGCCCCCGCAGCCGGTGGTGTGCCTCGCCTCGCAGTCTTCGCCCCCGCCCCACGGCCCTCTCCACGTCCACCAGTTGCAGCAGTGTGCCATCTGCGGCGACCGCGCCACTGGCAAACATTACGGTGCCGCGTCCTGTGACGGATGCAAGGGTTTCTTCCGCCGATCTGTCCGCAAAAACCATTTGTACACTTGCAGGTAAGACTCTCTTTCTTCCCTTCCGCCTAAAATTAATTTCCGTTACATGACGCCTTCGGTGCAAAAAATTGAACCAAGACCAACGACAACATAGTTAACCCAATTATCAATCAACACCGGACAGCTTCGCTGTAAAAGTAATATATTCTTAATCCAGACTAAATTCCCGAATCCTGTAGCGGTCATGAACGTGTTTCCTCGCCGCTATTAATCTTCGTCAAGTTTAGGAGAGCCTTTTGGTGAGCCATTGTATCACAACAGAGAAAAATCAATCTTCACGGTGGTAATTAGATCTATTTACCGTAATTTTCCGATTATAATACGCAACCTATATAATACTCATCCATGTTTTCACGAGTGAAATTTGAAATTTCTCTTATCACTTTGTATAACACGCACCTATTTTTTTTGTAAAAGATCAATGTAATTTTACTTCTAGTATCGGGGCAGTTCTCGCCTTGCCGCGAAATGAGATACTACGTGTGAGAGAGTTTACAAGAATATCACGTTACGTTCTGAATCTCCCATTAAAGATCGCGCTGTATAAAAATATTTTGTCTCAATGTCGCCTTTTGTATTAATCTGGTCTGTTGGATTACGAGTTCGCGCTTTGCTGCCAAACTAGATATGTTTGAGAGAATTTACGAAAATATCACGTTATGTTCTGACTCCCGTTAAAGATCGATACAATGCATAATAACCTGCCTCGATGTTGCTTTTTGTATTAACCTGGTCCGTTGAAATAACAGTTCGACCTTTGCCGCCCGGCGACATCGTTTACGTGAACATCAAGTCCAGTTCATACAAGCCGATCGAGGTGTATAAAATGTTCTCGGCGACGCAATTTACGTAGACGATGAGCGAAAACACATATAAATTATTTCCGCAATGAAAAAAGTTGTATGTATTTATAACCATATATAATGCACACCCTAACTTTTTGTCTACTATTTCGAGAAAAAATGCGTATTATAATCGGAAAATCACGGTACATACTCTTATATAAAAAGTCACGATTGTGTAAGTGTATTAAAGGCTTTGTTTACATAGTAACGCAGAAATGAGACTACTTGGGCCAGTCTGTCGTATGGGCCGCCCCTCCCCCCAAAAGGACCCAGACCGACGAGAGGGGCGGGTTTTACTCCACCCGCCCCCCTTTCCAACGCGCCCCCACCTTACACATACTTACCCCTCCATTCTATATTACTCCTCTCTAGAAGTATAGTCTGCCCCTTCTGAAGGGAGGGAGGGGGATGAAACAGGGGTCATAGGACGCGCCGCATTCCGTCCGTTGTCCGTTGTGTGTACGTGTGTATGTGTGGTTGCGTGTGTGGATGTGTGTGCGATGGACGACGAAGATTGGATGCTGAAAGGCATGCAATTGCTATAAGAGAGATTTCACAACACCTTTGTTTTCAAAGAAATGTTCAATTAATTATAAAAGATTTTAAAACTGTGAAAACCTCCGTTTGCATAGCGCGTCATTCAAATGAAAAGGAGCATCAAAACGATTTCAGAGTCCAGGAAGGATTTTCATAGTGCGGAAGACTATAAAAGGAATCGGCTAACCAACTCTGTATGTGCATTGACCAAATTTATGCCCACTCAATTAATTTTTATTTAATGTGTACCGCGCCAATAAACCAAATCACTCCCCGTCATTTTTGACGGGCACATATATTAGTTATATATATTTAATAAGGAAAAATGCGCATTCCTTTTATTTGTTCGAAATAAAGATAACAATTCTGCTGAAAAATTAAATATTGAATTTTGCATTCCGTGATTTGTGTTGATAGCAGGCTGTATCTGATAGCAAGGTAGATTTGAAATAAAGCGCAGAAATAGATCTTTATTATAGAACTTTTTTATTTATTATTATTATTTATTCGTATCATATATAAAATATATATGTAAATGTATTCCGATTCAAAATATTATAATAAATTCAAGTAAAAAATTGAAGTTATCATGATAACAACATTAGGACAACCCTCTAAAACTTTAAAAATATTAAAACCGAAATCATTTCTTTTTAGCGCGTTAAAAAATGTGCTATGAGACATTCTTTTTATTATAATGTTATGGCGGATTACTATTTAAGATCGAAGTACGATGATGCGTTGAAACCAGAAATTTTTAGTCTTTATATAGCATTTACCTTTTCAATTTTTTAAGTTTTAATCGCGTATGCAAGATTAAACGAATTGAATTTTCTATCAAATAAATGCTAAATTTCTTTTCTCCTTCCAAAATCTAAATATGAGGATAGTGTAAAGACACGCATTCTTTAATCTCAAGAGTCATTCAAAACTATTACATTAATGATTACTAGCAACTAAACTTATTTTCCCACAGACAGATATTATATAACTGGAGATGCATTCGCACATGAAAATTTTTGCCCTAAAATATGATAAAAATCACTTCATTCATGCATATAAAATATTATTTTCACTTCATACTTCAGAAAACTATTCACACGTAATGTCACGAATATGATATGAAACTGACGTTGCATGAAAGCTCCACAGTATTCTCTAGATTAGCGATTTCTAAACTGGAGGCTGTGACCGCCTGTGGGTAGCGAAAGGTTTTGATGAGGGTCGTGAAGACGAAATTTTTTTGTTTTGTTTTTAATTGTGCGTAAATAATTATATAATGAACATTTACTTTTGCACAATTACAGCAAATATAATATCTTGAAATTAACATTATATTTAATATTTATTGGTTAATGAGTCGCGATAAGGTCGGCTTCCATAAGAGGTAGTCGCCGTTGCATAAGTTTATGAAGCGCTACTCTAGACAAGGAGCGGCGAACCAGCGGCTCCTGAGCCACATGCGGCTCTTCAGGCGTTAATGTTCGTATTCTTTAATATTTGAACAAGCATGCGATGACTAGCATAAAGAGATATCATCATATGATTAATATGTAACTAAAACGTAAGCGCGCTGGAAGAGGTTATAAGTATGTACTTTCTAAGTAGACGCTCAGGGATAATTGTACATATATCGGCAAAATAACTTTTCTGTTATTTTGGAGTATTAATTTTAGAATAATTATTACTTTCTCATATACGAAGTATATTGAGAAAGCTTTGTTATCGTGAAAAAATGCGACCTCGAGATTTTTATGGAAATATACGTTTTAGGTGTAGGTATCTTAGTCCGAAAAAGTGGCTTTCGCAATGCCGTCTGTCTGTCTGTTATTGGCTCTAGAGCAATCTCGTACGTCATTTTATCATACAGAATAGAAGCTATGAAGAAATGGTTGCCATTGCACAATAATTAAGGAAAGTTGATTCTACGCTTTTTTGACAACAATTTGATTTTCTCAAAAACGGCTATAACGATTTTGATCAAAATTCGTACAGTTACTTGTGTTTACGTCTACAATAATACCAAGTACTTCACATTTCTCAAAAAAATGAATATAAGGCTAGTTTATTCTAGGCAGCTTTAACAATAATTTGATTTTCTCAAAAACGGCTGGAACGATTTTTATCAAATTTCATTACTTGAGTATACGTCTGCAATCATACTACATACTTCATATTTCTCAAAAATAAATATAAGGCTAGTTTATTCTTGGGCAACTTTAACAACAATTGGATTTTCTAAAAACCGGTTCATGCGATTTTCATCAAATTTCGTGTAGTTATTTAAGTTGATGTTTATAATAATTATACATAGTTCATATTTTTCTAAAGATAACTAAACGACGCATTAGTATATGAGAAAGTTTGTACAATGTATGTTGTAGCGATTTTTTTTATGCATGCTTTCATTTGTTTGGAATACTTATTTCATTGGTTTTATATTTTTATTTTTAACAATTTTGCCATTCCTCTTTCTCTACAGATTCAACCGAAACTGCGTTGTTGACAAGGATAAGAGGAACCAATGCAGGTACTGCCGCCTGAGGAAGTGCTTCAAGGCTGGGATGAAGAAAGAAGGTGAGTTTGACGAAAAATGGAAGTATTACAAAGAGAAAGAGAGAGAGAATACGAAATAAAAACTTTATTTGGAGATATATTTTAATATAATATTTTAAAAGGGATACAGTAATTAAGGGAACTTTTAACTGCGCTCTGAAATAAGTAGTGACGCTCCTCTTTCGGGATTTTAAGGCAACATCGAAAATGGACGAGAAATTTTTCCGTTACGTGAATTAACAGCGGTATTTTTAGAAAAAAAAGACAGAAGAGATTTATAAAGATGATGCAGGTATGAATTTCTGGCGAAATTGAAATATGTTGGCCATCTAGAGAATGAGAAAATGAAGCGACGACGGCAGATTGATGAAAGAGAGCTAAAATGTTTCAGAATATATCATATATTAAAAGGAGAATAAAATTGTCAAGAAAGATTAAGAATGGATACAATATACATTCAACAGTTCTTTAAGATTTTAAATTTAAAACGGAAAATGCATTTACGTAATATTTAAGTGCACATAACTACTGCAAATAAATAAAAATTAATATGTCCCGCTCATATCCCGGTTTTTTCTTCCTCAGAAGATAAATTGTCCCGGTTTTGCTTCCTCGGTATCTGGACACCCTAGTTTTAGCTCTTGTTGAAATTTCCGTGAAGTGAAATTCAGAAATATATCATTAATAGCGGAAATGTTTTACTTTTCCAGCAGACTTGAAAATGTGATTGGAATAGCCGGTATCTTGTTTGGGTGAGTTAGCAGTATTTACAAATTCCTTAGCCACCAATGT
Source organism: Uropetala carovei (assembly GCA_036926305.1). Classification (NCBI taxonomy): domain Eukaryota; kingdom Metazoa; phylum Arthropoda; class Insecta; order Odonata; family Petaluridae; genus Uropetala; species Uropetala carovei. The sequence goes on from JAXCHB010000054.1 coordinate 167,229, forward strand.
TTATATATATGTCGTCGGATAGCCAGCTGAAAAAAAACACCATTAAAATCTCTCCCTCGAAAAAAACGCCGATGTAAGTAGCTCCAAAGGTCGTGCTGACATCACACTCATAGCAAGTACATCCTGTTGGTAAAAAATTTTACTTCGCATGAGATTATTGCGGTAACGCAGACTTTAATGATAACTATCGACGGCTCTTTCGCTATATATTTCTGAAGAAGCTATACTCGATACAATTAGTAGAAAATTTTAAATATATTGTATATTAAATATATAAAAAATTATCAAAAACTTTTGGAAATGTTTGAACATTGTTATCTATCCTGTATAACTATGAATCGTTTATTATTACGCCACATTCATCTTACAGGACTACTTTCAGGTAAAAAAGCTCTCCAGTCATACTGCGTAATTCGGGGAAAGAGCGGCGAACAGTTTTAGAAAACTTCCCGCGGTATAAGTGGGAACATGGTCACGTTGATCCAATACGGTGTTAAAGAATAAACGCTTAAGTATAAAAAAATTGAACAAAGTACTCATCTCGTGTACTTTCGATGAATTCCACTGAAGACGGCTACATCGTGGCCGAAATGCGAATCTGATTTTTCATAACCTTGTTGTGGCTACTGGAAATACCTGAGAACTTTGTTAATTTTTTGATAATTCTCTAGTGAACCGGTATAATGTGTACATACAAATGTTTAGTTTTATCAATTTCTATCTACTGTGGTCGCTTCAAACAATAAAATAGAAAAATCAGCTCTGACAGTATGTCTTATCGTTAGTCGGTAGAGTGGATTTTTTTCAAATTCAGCGTAGAATGTAGAAGATTCGCGTTATAAACTAATCCAGTAGTTCTCAACCTTTTTTTGTCTGCGTCACCCCAAATTCAGTCATGTTTCACCCCGTTTACAGTTCCATTACCTTTAAGTCACCTTTAGAGATTAATTGGGCGTTCCCTACCACATAAAGATAAAAATTTGGCATTTAAATAAGTACGCGTGTTTATCCTCCTGGTTTTATTTATTTTTATAAGCCAAAATATGATACACTGTGATAAATATCAAATATTTGCGTCACTCCTCAATAACCCTCGCGTCACCCTGGGGTGTCATGTCACCCCGGTTGAGAACCACTGACCTAATCTGAGGTATAAGCGACGATGTTATAACCGGGGAACCCTGTAACTTCAATAGTAATTGTTATTCTTCCACGGGTGATTAAAATACTTAGTCTTCATGAGGCATACGAGAATGTATAATTATGTATAGAAATTTTTATAGTATCTATTATTATAATATCCTTTTTCAATGTGTAATATCCCTCGAGTAGTCATTTTTCTAAACCTTAATATTTTTTATCTAATGATGTTCGTAATTTTAAAATAATTTGTAATGATTTTATTGGAATATTTTTTTCAAAACTTAACCGCAAACATTTTATTTCATCTTTAACAGAGATCAAAATATTAATCTTAATGTATTTATGAGTTTCGTAAAAATAAAATTTTTATCGAAACATTCAGGGTAGTTAACACTGACCTCTAAAAAATCAAAAAAAACAAAGTGCTGAATTTTATGATAAGATATTTCATATATATGAATTGATGTTAAAATACGATAAAAAAGTTGATAAAAAACTAAGCGAAGGAGGGATCAATAAGAAAGATACGTTATTTTTCTCCAGCAATACAAGCGCACGAACGGGCAAGTTGTGTTGATGATGCCATTAATCGATTCCATTTCATGACATCTCAGCTTATGTTGTTTTCGCCTCTGAAACTCTGGCGTTTTCAAATTCATATTTATTTAATGACGGAAGAAGGCATGCGTAAATTATATATGATTGGAAGTGTTACTTTAGTCTTCTAAATATAGGATTATGTTCGTAAATGAGGTAAAAGGATTTTGCGATAAGACAGATAGAGGTAGGATACAGTTTTATGTGTATACATTCAGGAATTGAATAGTAATCTAATAGATTTTAAGAAATAAGTTTGCATTTTCTTACAATATTTAATTATTGAGAGCAAAGTACATGGAAAAATAAGCAAATGTTTAAATATAATGAAGAAAAAGGGATTGTGGAGAGAAAATAAGATCGAAAAGGAGAAAAAAGGAAAAGGATAAATAAGATAATAGAGGTAAGTATCCTGTACGAAAGAACTCCGGAAGGGAAATATTTTGTTCGCAAAAAGGTCAAAAGTGAGCTTTAAAATAACAAGGAGTCTTTTTGGTGACAAAAATAGTATTCCATAGAGTAAGTACTCCATTTACGTCGTCCTGATTTATGCTGTTTCGATATAAGGTAGCTAACCCATTAGGAAACAAATATCTCTCTACACTATAAAATCGTAATGGTCATCACGATTAGGGTTGCCAACTTTTAGATCTTCATGAACCGGAAATGTTGTTACAGGTTGCCTACTTTAAGATATTCATAAACCGGAGTTTTTTTGAAACCTGGATACTTTAGAAGAAACCCAAGAGGAATTAAATGTAATGATAAATATATTCAGTATTCTTAAAGGCACTCGTGATTTTAGGACATATTATTAAAAATCGTTGTTTAAATTTTTAAATATCAGTAATTAACGTAATTGTAAGAGCATCGTCAATTTGTATTTTGTATAAAACAAAATATGATGGAAATTAAAGTGCAAACTATCTTAATTCGAATCATTTATAAAAAGCAAAAAAGTCATAAAAAGGATTTCCGCTGCAATCGAAATTGAACCGGAGATTTGTGCTACTCACCCGGAGACTGTGGCGATGACCCGGAGATCTCCGGCCCGAAAGCTGGAGGTTGGCAACCCTAATCATGATGCATAACGCTCTAATTTTGTGAATAACTCGATTAGAAATAAACATAGAAGCCTGAGTTTTTCAGGATTTCAGTGTTAATGAATCTCTACGTTATGACAAAAAAATTCGAAAAAGGTCACGGGTTCGACTCCAGCGGTTGAATGTCGTTTCCCATAAGATAACACGTAAAAATCAGCTTTGTGGTTTGAAGGCTGTCATTCTTTTACTCTAAAATATCTTAAAGTTAAGCTATTGACACGAAATTTCAGCTAAAACATGCCTAAATGAATGAGAATTCTTATTCTTATCAACGAATACTCAATCTCATTCGAATTCCCTCATATTTTGAATTTATACTCTAGTTTTGGTAATTTTTTTTAACATTTCAATGATAAGATTCCATGGTTACCGGTATTGTTGTCCTCGGTAATTTTCGTGCATATGCGCTTAAATAAAAGCTTCAAGATCGAAAATAAGATTAAAACTTCTCGAAATGACCGAAGATATGAATTAAATGCAAATAAATCGAACGCAGTATTCATGTTATTTATATTTTTCATCTATATTACTAAAATCCTATTTCTGGTTGTCTCTCTCTCTTTATCCCTCTATACCTCAGCCATTTTTAATCTCCGGAAATTTCAGCGCTCTAAGTTTATTTTTATAGAGTTATTCAACTAATTTTCTTAATTTAAAAACCAAACATACATCCCTTATAAAATATATTCATTAAACTCGTATTCAAAACATTTTCCCGTTAAACTAATTTAAATCCAATAGGTACATGGTAGGAACGAAGAAACAGCGAGCAAATTGGGGGGGAGGGGGTGGCGTGCGTCAGCGAACAGGGGGTTTGCCCCTAGTAGGTATATAAACTAAACTTTATCTTTCCGATATGAGGTTCTTTTGAAAATAAGTATGTTCAGATGCCTCTTAATTTTTAAGATAAGAACCCAAAAAAACAGCCAGTCATCTTCAAATGAAAATTCAAACTGTCCTGGTTCTTTGCTAAAGTAATCCCTCTCATTTTTCTTCACGCTGCTACTCTTCGTGCCTTGATGTAATCCCGGTTATTTTGATTTTTGTAGTGTTGCAGTCATTAATGACCATTGCTGAATTGTTTAAGCACTGTTGTTTCACAGTAAAACGTGTGAATCTCAAGGGACCGAATTATATTTCCGACATTGGCAGGTTTTCTTTATACGAAAGATTTAAAGACTCGTTAAATTTTAACAGGGTTAGTAGATGCTTTTCAAAAATCCATAAAAAATAATTATTACCTTATTACAGCCATCGCCACAGATGATTTGTGAGCATAAAAAGTGAATTTATAAACATTAATCATCATTAATTTATTAAGGTCATATTCGTTCGTATATTACTACAATTAAAATATGATAAAACTTTGGAATTCGGTGAAAAATTGAATTTTGAAAAATTTAGAATGACTAAAATAATTAACTGTTAAAATTTACGGTATTTTAGAACGATAAGACAACCCTATATTTTAAATTTCAGAAATTAATTTCAAGGCATGACTTTACGATTAATATTGACGGAAACAAAACCAAAATTTAGCACATGAAATAGCCAAGCAAAACACAAAGCTTATTCATTGTAGAACTCCATGCATTTTTTAAACTAATGACTTTATCAGCTAGGAGATACACACCATTGAAACATACACTATACGTTATTACACCGCCAGTATGGAGAATCGCCGAGAGGGTAGAGATTTAGCCCGTACTCCCAAGGTGCTATGTTTACTTCTGATATACAAGCGTTAAAATTTTTACGCTACGCTTATAACTCCTAATCGAATACCGAAATCGCTTTAGAAAAATATCGATTCACATAACGTTTACAAAGTGAGAAAATTGCAATTCTATTCTATTTTTTAATCTTTTGTTCACAAAACTAACAATATTTAGCAACAAAATATCCCTCATCATACTTATGGATTACATAACTCATCATATTTATGTATTTCATAACTACGATGAGGGATATTTTGTCGCCATGTCTTGTTTGTTTTGTGAAACAAAGATTGAAAAATAGAATAGCATTACAATTTCTCCTATTCTCCAATACAGCTGACAAAATTAATGATAAAACCAAAAATTCGCTGAGGAACGCTTCTGAATGAGAGTAGAAGGCGGAGGATATAATACTTTTAAAAAAACATATAGAAATAACACAAGTGGCTGGGCAATCACCCAATGAAATGGTAGTGATTCGTACTTATGTGGTAATGCTAACCATATTTGGTCGTCTCATTCGTCCTTCATCTATTATCGCATCTGCTCACTCCTTTTATCTCCTTCCGCAAACTTCCCCATTTACATCTCTCATCAATCTCCTCCCTCTTCATTTTCCATATCTCGCTTCCTCGCTATCTCCTCGTTATCTGCCTCTCGTATCTTCCCCCCTTCCCTTGCCTTCATCCGGACCTATCTCTCATCCCTACTAATCCACGCTTTATCTCTCTTCCTTATCTCCTTACTTCTACCGTCTCCTACTTGTCCTCACTCTTTTTCTCCCCCAGTCTCCTCACCCATTTCCTCCATCACTTCTTCTAAATGTATTTCTTTCATTACTCCGCCACGCATTGTCACTTCCCAAATTTTTAAATTGACTATTCCTGAGAGAGGTCTTTGTTTTAAGATTCCAAGTCGATCCAAGCAATAGCAGGGCGTTTAACATTAGGAAATCGATGGCTCGGAAAATATAATACACTATGTCATCTGAAGAGTGACATTTAAATGGAAATTTTTACCCATCTTACATGAAACGAAACCTAAAATAATTCCTGTTTTCTGATATTGGAATTTATTCAATGGTAGTTGAGTTTATCTGATGCGATAGGCAAAAATGGCAAAATAGTTCGCGTTTCTATTTCCGATCAATTTATGAAAATAAAACTGATTCTAATTGTGAGATTTTTTCATATGTTTCTAAAATCTTCCTGGAAATGATTCCACTGATTCAAAATAGAAAAAATTATTAGAAATTTGATCACAGAGTGGCCATACAAAGTTTACATTTTCAACGGTAAATTGTTTAATGAATTATTTGTGTTCAATTTATGCGGAAAAACATTTTAAATTATTTGAAATGTTCCTGTTAAAAATTGCTTCCTTCCTCTCTTTTATATTGATAATAATCAACAAATAAAAGAGCATTTTTGTTTGGAACGACTTCATTAAAACATCGTAAATAATACCGTAGTTATACAGCCTTAATTAATACATTTAATTTTTAGGTATTTCTGCCTTCACTTATTATTTTATTCTAATAGCATATTTCAAAGAATATTTCAGTAAAAACATACAAATAATTAATTTCAGAATCTCAGAGTAAACAAATGAACTAGAACACTTAAGAAAAAATTTCAAGGTGATAGTCTATAATATCGTTTCTCGCCTTTCATATGCATATGATATTTATTATTACGTGACAAAATCACTGGATTATTTTTTCGTGAAAATTGTGTCGGCAAAAGATACGTAGTGTTCTGTACTCGGACTGAATCTGGTTGTTTTTTTCTAAATGAGATATAATTCTAAATTAATTCGTTAAAACTCAGACGCCATGCAGCTTTATCCCCTGAAACTTATTATTTCTTCTAGAAAGTCCGCCATTCTTTTTTCTATGTAGGTACTCGAAAATATCGAAAAAGACCGAGAAATAAACCAGTATTCCGAAAAGTTAGTTTTTTCTGGAAATTTTAACGTTATTTTTCTAATATTCATGCATATCATTATTTAAGCTTGTCCACATAACGCCAATAATATGGTGGATCGTGAGAGAATCCCGGAAATAACTCGTTCGCCTGTTGGTAGGATTGTGGGCTGACGCACCAAGAATGCAGCCTAAACGTGCCACTTCGACATAGGCTGGTGTTAAGGCTAATACGCGTATTCATCGACAATGTATTGAATAGTTGACCTCATTACTAAATAGGAGGAGAGGCACATTAAAAATTTAGTTAGGCCTCGGGTTCGAGTTTTGCCAAGAAAATGAGCGTTTTTCTTAGTCTTCGTTACTGCTTTGATAGTCAAAATTAATTTTATTTCTTATTTTCTTCAATTTAGCTATTGGTTAATCGATCATGCTCAAGGACGATAGTTATATGGAGCGTCGATAGGAAAGGAAAGAATGGCGCCATGGCTATTTTACTGCCGTTTCAACACGTGTACTCCTCACAGTTGCGCTTGCCAGCATTTAGATTTTTCAAAGAGGAGTGGACGATAGAAAATAAGTTGCTACATAAGCGTGGCATTTTCTTGCTAATAGGTGTCTTTATCTCGTATGGTATATATATATATATATATATGTGGCCCGCTAGCTCAAAAAGTACAGCACTCTAAATACATAACTTACGTGGAAGAGGTGTGGATGAGCGAATAATGGAGTAGAAAAGGACATGCAAAGCAATATGACCATGTGTAATATTCCGGCACTGTATAACAGTTTATTCTTAATTAAAATTTAAGTCGTGTGTTTCAACAAAGTATCTTACTATTATGACATGCATCCCTTTCTCTCTCTACACACACGTGTGTATGTTTGTGCGTGTGCGTGTGTTTGTATGTGTATGTATGTGTGTGTGTGTATGTTCAACACAATCGCTTCCACATTTGAACTTCGTTTATTAATGACGAGGACGCAGTAGAGCGAGTCGGAGGACCAATTTCGCGGATTATAGGTTGAAAACCTCTGTACTATTTAATAACATTTTCAAACGTTTTCCGAAAAATAATTCATCGGATTGGAATAATTCTGCGTGATTTAGAGATATATGTAGGGAAAAATACAAAACGGCTGCTCTCATCAGAAGAAAAAGATAATCGACACTAAGGTCGCCAAGAGACCGTTTTAATAATAACAAGAGAGTTCATGGTCCACTTAAAAGCGAATTTTTTTAAAGATGCGAAGGGAAAGAATTTCCTGGGGATATAGGTCAAGGCAGGAAATGACCTCGGAATTTACATCATCTCAGTTTGTTTAAATGTGAAAAAAAGAAAGCAGTAGTAAGACGTCGTGATGTTTTTGTTGAATTAAATTATCATTTCAACGGAAAGCGAGCAGGATAAAAAGACAGAGGGAGCAGGGTAAATTTCCAATTATATAAACTTACTGATTATATATCCCATAACTGGCACACGAAAGATAGCTGCCACAAAGAGCGCCATCCGATAAATTTGATGGAGTATCGATCACTTCCCGATATTTTTTTATTATCGCATCTCGCTTAATGTCATTGAAATCACCACACGGAGGTGACAATCATTTTATTCTTATTTCTTTGCGCGATGGATACAGCTTTATACTATTTTTTTGCAATTAATTTCATCGATCCTCTTCCTTGAAATTCAGTTGACCTCTGTAATCAAGAGTCACCATTAAATCCGGGATCTTATCGCTGAATTGTGTCTCGCTGTGGATATACTAAAAATCCGGTTTAAACCAGTATATCAGAAATCCTGAACAAAACGCTCCATCTGAAGCATTTTTCCAACGCGAGGGAAAATATGTCCGCTAAGGAGATATTTATAGTTTGAAATCGAAACTGCGTTAATAAGCATTCAGCCGTGGTCGTTCGTATCCCATTTGCGTGCGGCTTCCAAGGGGTCTGATCGAGTGCAATGTCATTTGTCACGCACACGTAATTCCGAAGCGCTTAGAGAACGAAAACCTCCGCTGAGGTGGACGATAGAGCGATTTGCCTTTGAGCGGACGGTTTTTACTTTCTCATATACGAAGTATATTGAGAAAGTATTGTAATCGCAAAAAAAATCGACCTCGAGGTTTTACGGTAATATACATTTTAGGTGTACCTGAGTCCGAAAAAGTGATTTTTCGCAATGCCGTCTGTCTGTTATTGGCTCTAGAGCCTAAATGGTGGAATGAATGCAATCTCGTACTTAAGTCATTTTATCATACAGAATAGAAGTTATGAAGAAATGGTTGGAATTGCACAATAATTAAGGGAAGTTTATTCTACGCTTTTTTAACGACAATTTGATTTCCTCAAAAACGGCTCTAACAATTTTGAATAAATTTTGTACAGTTACTTGAGATACGTCTTCATTAATACCAAATAGTTCATATTTCTCAAAAAAATGAATATAAGGTTAGTTTATTCTAGGAAACTTTAACAATAATTTGATTTTTTCAAAAACGGCTGGAACGATTTCGATCAAATTTCGTACCGTTAGTTGGGTATACGTCTGCAATAATACCACATACTTCATATTTCTCAAAAAATTAATATAAGGCTAGTTTATTCTTAGGCAACTTTAACAACAATTGAATTTTCTAAAAAACGGCTAGTACGATTTTCATCAAATTTCGTGTAGTTATTTAAGTTGATGTTTATAACGATTCTACATAGTTCGTATTTCTAAAAAGATAACTAAACGACGCATTAGTATATAAGAAAGTTTGTACAATGTATGTTGTACCGATTTTTTTTCTTGTTTCTTTTTTATAGAGGGGGTCCTCGTTCGATTCTCACCCCGAGGAGAAGGATGAAAAAAAAGAGACGCCACTATCGAGACTCCGAGGGGAAAAATTCGCTCTTTTGGCATTCGCGGGACGGGAGATATCTTCTTCTACATAACGTGCGCAAATGAGGGCCTCCTTCAGCGCGCCCCATAATTTCGTTACCGTCAGCCTATTCCAAACATGTAAAAAAACTAAGAAACGAATTCCGTAAGAGTTTCCCAATAGTGGGAGATAAGAGGAGCATTGCGTGAGGGAGAAGGAGAGGAGAGGGTGAGAAGAGAGAGAACGTGTGAGAGGAAGAAAGATGGAAAGAGATAGAGAGAGGCAGAAAATGAGGAAATGAGAGATGGGAAAATTAAACGATGTGGATGAATGGTGGATAGAGGAGGAGTGGAAAGAAATAGGAGAGTTGAAAAGATGTACAGAAAAGCGGAGAGGGGGCGGAAAAGGAGTGAATGAAACAGAAAGACAAAGAAATGGCACGGTAGGAACAAATCATAAAGCGAGAGAAGGAAAGAACGTAGGAAAGAGGTGAATAGGAAACGGAGTCCTAGCGAAAGAAAGAGAGCGATGGCGAGGCGGCTGAATGCGTGTCTCACTCTTTCTTATCCATCTCCTACGAGGGTAGGGGGTGAGAGGGAGAGAACGATAAGATTGCGGCGTGTGTGCGCGTGCTTGCGTGCGTGGGAGGATGAATTCCTCGAGAGGAGCGAGTATCGGATCCGACGAGTGATGGGAGCTGCGATAGGAAGAGACATAAGCACCGTTAAGTCCTTGCAGTGGATTAAGATTAATGTTAAGAGTGACATTCGTTGCTTGTCGTGTCTTGTTGGAAAATGTATTATCTAGTCTTCCGATAGACATTTTTATGGGAAGAAGGTAACAAACAGCCATTGCTATTTTCTTTAAAAAATGACGGATTGATCCCATCCTTGAATACAAACGCTCATATCGGTTTGGTAAATTTAATAAATTCGAAATACTTGTTAGAAAATCTCAATATTTGTGGAACGCTTCCTCTTTTAAAAATATTCAATGGGGGTTAAAGAGAATGCTCGGAATGATTTCCAACGAGCGAGGTAAACATTTAAGCAAAATGGTAACTCTAGCGCTTATATGTATACACACACACGGATCTGGGTCAAAGGACCGAAACGACCCGAAGGTCCGACAAGACCGAAGGGCCGAAAAACAGGAAGTCCTTAATTATTCTTATAAGGGGGTATTTATTATCTGGATCCGAATTACTTTTTAGAACGTTTTCTTAAAAGCTAAAACGTATTTATTTGATCATACTATCTGTCAATCTGTGGATAATTAACATTTTTGTTTTAAGAGATATTTGGCCAATTCTTTTTCAATTAGATAGCTCTTGTCAATCTATGAATTTGACACGGATTGGATTTTCCGAATTGTTCATAGATTTTCCGCTCTGTGGCTTCAAAATAGGAAAATTCAAAACTTTTAAATTGCATTGCAGTCAAATTACTGAAGCTAGAGGAGTGAAGTGGGAAGGTCTAGTGAGGGTCTGCATTCCGACGGTGCGAGTTTCCCCCTCCACAAATCGGGACGCAAACCAGAACCCTGATTTTTTTAAGAGGACGTGCTTCCATCAATTGCTTTAGCAAGAGTATCTTACGTGTTAAATGTTTACAGGAATATATCTGCCCATTCCGATATCTAAAATATATTTTAAATTAACCCATAGCTCATTTGTTGTGGCTCAGAAGTTTGTCAATTCCTGATATTCGGTTTTTAATCCTGAAATTCGCTAATATTAGCCTTTTAACAACTTTTATATTAACTTACCGCGATATATGTAGGTAAGTTTTAAGACACCACAAAGAATGTGTAACAACTCGAGAACGGCTGCATGCATTTAAGCCATTCTATCAATTTTAAAGAGTGTCACACATAAATACTCTTATGTGTAATCACCGTGCAAAATAACGCCCTGATTTCGATTCCAGGGACGTTCAATTCCCCCAATAGGATAACATAGGCGGAACCTTCTCGACTTTTTATCTTCTAAACTATAAGTCATAATAATTATATACTCTCGCGGACTTTTTTTGTTGCAAATGTTGTCCTCTATCCGACTAAATTTATTAATCTATACCTTACTGATCATACAAGGGCAAGGTAGAGTAAAATATGGATTTCTTATATTAGCCTTGACTGAAATGGCTTCTCTTGACTGTGGCGCCGTAAATGGCAACGGCCACATACCGAACTACGCTCTACTATAGAAACAAAAATGATTCCGGCTCTTAAAAAAATTGCCGACGTTGGTAGAGGGGTGCTTAGCGTGTCTAGCTTCTAATGCTAGGGTCGCGGGTTCGAATCTTGCCGAAGGCATGTTCATATGTATTCGTTTATGTCATTGTTATATCGCTCATTTCAGAGGCCATAAAGTGCTGTTTATGAGCTAATGAAAAATAAATTTTAAAAAATAAAAAATTTTGCGAATGTTTGGAGATGAAGTAAAGACCGTAAAATTTTTAACTGAAAATAAAAACATTGAATCAAACCATTGGATTGGGTTGGTGTTTCATCTTTACTCTATACACTTCCTAAAAGTTGTTTTTTATATATACTTGTTATATTGGTATATATAGACTTTTGCTTTTTTCATAGGACGAATATGTTTTCTACCATAATAGGTGATGTTAAATTACATTTGTATGGATATTAGTTAGAGTTATCTGCATTTTGAAACACACTTAAAACTTCACTTTTGTAAAAGAATTAATAATAACATGGGCAACGCAGTAAATACCACTTAGGACTACTCATGTGACTGCCTGCATTTATTTAATGACTACAAATTATAAGACAAAAAAAAATTTGGTGACTTTTCCAGGAAAAAGTGAATTGTATAGGTATTTCAGAAGATATGGTATATCTCAAATAAGCTGATGATTTAATTCTGAAATATCGGATTTTTTAAATGTTATGTTGAAAATGAATTAATTATCATTTATCTGTAATTACTGAACATATCTATTTCAATGAATTCTTTGAGGTTTTACAAAAATGCAATGGCTTAAATACTACCCTTCTTTAGCGGTGCAGAATGAAAGGGACCGCATCAGTTGTCGCCGACCCAGCTATGAGGAACAATCAACAGGCAATGGTCTGTCTGTTTCATCCCTACTCAATGCAGAAATGTTGTCGAGGCAAGTGGGAGCTTCACTTGAGGTGAGTATCAAAAATGTCAATTCTTTCGGTCGGGGATAAATGGCCGACAGTTTCTTAATGAAAAATATCGAAGGAAAAGCATTGAGATTTTTTTTACTTTTTTCAATGTACATTAATGAAATTATTCAATAATTACACGGTAGATAACAACATAATTAAATAAAACATCCACCATCTGTAACTTAGGAATGTATTATTCACCTCCGAATTCAGAACAAATTCTGATTAGTTATGTGTCATCACTCCCTTCTGTCAAAGCAGAAATTTATTATTTATAATGTAGAATCACAAGATACATATACTGGATTCTATTACAATAGAACAGCCCAAATCTTAAAACCAAACAATACACCAAAACTATCAAATCTAAGTCAAACTTTGTGATAAGAAAAAATTGGAAATGGCTGAAGAAAAGTTCTCTTTGGAAAATCTTATTTTAATTTGATATTATTGGCCCTTTTTCTGCATTTTGTTCATCCTGCCATTCATATTTAATTTGAAAATAAAAATGCATCTTCAATAATAAAAAGTACAAAATTTTTCACTCATAATATTAAAACATCAGTAATAAATATAATTAATTCTAAGTTGCATGTTAAAAAATTTAGTCCAACATCATTAATAATCTGGATAAAGAAAATTTATGAGTAGTATTTATGGGATGGTCATAATGAAGAACCAAGGAAGGAAATATTAAAAAAGTAGTGTATACATCACAGAATTGAAAAAACATCAATCAATTAAATTTTTATGACTTCAATAATCATTGCATTACTTTAAGGCTGGGTAAATCTCAAATAAAATAGAATTTAAGATATAAGGTTGGTTTTATTTCATTGTGACTGTAAAAAATGTATGCATACACACGTACATATACCTATGTACCTGTTAAAAGCTGTGCTTGAAATGGAAAATTTTATAAAATGGAACGCTTGTATTGGTAGTGGAACGGAAATTTTTACAAAATGGAACGCTTGTTATAAGGGACAATATTTCTAAATGTCTGATGAAATGGAACGGTATCATCAATGCGTGTGACGAGCTGCAGCGACATTCCGGTGTGTTCCAGCTCATTTTGAGCACTGGTTAAAAGGATGTAAAGTTTACATATCATTAAAAGATTTTGTTCTAGGGCTGGCATGATTAAGTGCGGGGCCTAGTTCGATAGTGAGTGGGAGTGGAGCCTATTTATGTACGTATACATACCCGGTGGCACAAAAAATTACGTTTTTAAAGAACAATGGTAAATTTTTTAAATAAAAAGTTATTATTAAAATTATTTTTTTAAAATTATTATGTAATAATATTAATATGAATTAAAATAATTGTGTAAATCTCAATACATGGGAACTGACCCTTGTGCGGGGCCCCTAATAAAACGAGGGGCCCTGTTCTGGGGAACCGACCCCACACACCTCATGCCGGCCCAGTTTTGACCAAAACTGTTATCACCAATAACTCTGTAAGGAGATATGGAAATTTATTAAATGTAGCAAACTTATCCTTAAAAAAAGAAGAAAATATAATTATTTTCCATTTACGATTTATTCGCTCTTGTTGCAGTAATTTCATAAGTAGATATACTGGCAGTCCCCGCTTATACGTCAGGTTACGTACCTGAAAACTACAACGAAAAGCGGATCACTCTTTTCCATGGACACAACATTAAATTGAGGGATAAAGTTCAATGTTCCTGGGATAACGATGTGAAATATTTCCATTTAAAAATATACCATGAAATTATAATTGTAATTTTCCACTTAAAACTTTTAATAATTTGAAAATACGCATATCGATGCAATGCATCATAATCAAACATAAAAAGCAAATTACACATTTTTATGACATCGTCATCACATCTTTTCCCTCCACTTGTAGGACCATTCAGTTTGATCTACGTACGTTGCATCACCGCTATCACACTGCTCGATGCATGCCCCATTTTTTTAAATGAGCATTTTAGTACCTGACCAAGAATACTAAGAGTCCAAGATTCCCGGAAATACCCATTTAAAATACTATTGCAGTTTAAGTTAGGATTTTAAAAACTGACAGGATAAACTTTCACAGATTGGCGAAACACGAAATTTTCACTAAAAAGTTCATAATTTGGCTGCTAGACGCCAGATGGTGTCATCACAAATTTGTCCAATAGATAAATCGGAATGACGAAATCTCAAACAATTGAGTAATTTGGGCATACATAGTAAACAGATCCCAGGGATAGAAGAATAAAACAATGTTTTCATTTAGGCACTTTCATTTGAATCGTAATTTAAACAATCAGAATGACGAAAAACATTAATGCGACAAATAAGCAGATCACAAGGACGGAAGAATGAATCAGTGGTGTCATATTGTACCTGACGTATGAGTGAAACGACGAAAATCAGACCGACGAAAAATGGGGACTGCCTGTATATTGTGATTTTTTACATTTAACATTCAAGCTCTTTGTTTTAAATTTATTATCAAGAGAATATATGAGACAGCACTGACCAGAATATTAATTATGATTCTCTAAATTTTAAAATTTTATGAATACTAAATAACAGCTAATTTTCATCTCTGCCAATTGATAAGTATAGTCAGACATAAATATGATCAAGCATTTTTCTTATTATAAAAATACTTGATAATACTCTTCCATAACAATCTTCAAAAAATTACATATAATTTCAAACCTAATTATTTTGAAATTAAATTTAAATGCCTATCTCAGGCTAGTGAGTACAGAACATCCTTCTCATTTTATGCTATAATTTATACCTTTACAGTCTGGCTCTCCAACTAGTGACTATGACCTTTCTTCCAAGAAGTTTGCAAACATAAATGATGTATGTGATTCAATGAAGCAGCAGCTTCTTATACTCGTTGAATGGGCAAAATATATACCTGCGTTTACTGAACTGCCCCTTGATGACCAGGTAAGATCTGCAAAACAAACATTAGGTACAATTATTAAATTCAAGAATAAGTAATTTAAAAAATAATTACTTTCTTAAGTATCTCCAAAGCCATAACAAGGTTATAAAAACCATATGTACATCTAGGCTACAATGCAGCCATTGTCAGTGGTCATTCACCGAAAGTAGATTTAAAAAAACGTGTGGCATTGTTTTTATAGAAATGGGG
Source organism: Uropetala carovei (assembly GCA_036926305.1). Taxonomy (NCBI): domain Eukaryota; kingdom Metazoa; phylum Arthropoda; class Insecta; order Odonata; family Petaluridae; genus Uropetala; species Uropetala carovei. Next base: position 182,879 of record JAXCHB010000054.1, read on the forward strand.
ATAAGTTCTGGGTGCTTGCTTTTAAGGGTGGACATAGGAGGGTTCTGGGATGTACGAATTTTGAAATGGAAGTTTTTTGAACCTTTAAAGGCAGAAAGTGTATTGCTGGGAGAGGGTGGTTTAGGTTATACCCAAGGATTTTTCTAAGAAATGTGTAAGGTATTCTACCAGGAAATATAGTGGAGAGTGTGGAATCAGGACAATGTTAATGGAATTGGTTTCAGTTTGAGAATTTGTATGCTCTCAAATGTGTTTAGTTTTTTATTTGCGAGTGCTATTAGTTTCAAATTATTTATAGTTTTTAGGTGGCCAACTTCTCAAATGGATGAAATGCTCATATGGTTTTTGTAAACCTTGTTATGGGTATTGGAGATACCAAAGATTAGGGCTTATTTTTTCAAGTGCTTATTCTTGAATTTCTTTTCAGCCATAAGACAAGCTCAATAATTTTCTAGTGAAACTAAGTATATTGTTAAAAAGTTAATACCTCAAAAAACTTAATGAACTACTACAAGCAGCACTATCCTTAGGCATACACAACATATGCATCCATGTAGGGCACCATGAAAGTTTGGGGAACTAACAAAGAGCCATTCTTCTTTTTTTAATTAAGTTAACCTTTTATTAACAAATTTTGACACTTGTAAGAAATATTTTATCAATGCATTTTCTGATTTGAAAGTGAATCTCATTATAAATACTGCATGCTTACTACTTATGTTTATGTTGCTACTAGCAAGGCAGATTTAGGGGCACCAGTTTTAAAATACTGCATAAAACTTAATGATGGCCTTGTCTACAAATACAATTTAATTTGTTTCTCTAACACAGTTCAATTGGATTACATGTTTGCATAGACACACATTTTTGAATGAAATTCTGACTTATAATCTATTTTTTTGAGCAATGCCATACAAGTTTTCATTCTTTTTAGGTTGCACTGTTACGAGCTCATGCAGGCGAACACCTTCTTCTGGGATTGGCAAGAAGATCACTTCACCTAAAAGATGTCCTTTTACTGGGAAACAACTGCATCATCACCAGGCACCCTATAGGTGAGTGACATTATTCTAATTCAAACCTTTAACTAAACCAAAATTCTTTTAAGAAATACTCAAGAAATAATATTAAAAGGAGTCAAGATAACTCATTACAGCAAGCAATGAATTTTAAGTCATTTTTATACTTTCATAAAGATATAAAAAATTAGTACATTATTGCAATTTCATGATAAATTACTCTGTGTCAGAATAAAATATGCTCACAGATTGATGGTTCACTCTTTGGTATTAATATAACATGACTCTGCTTGCATATGCACTACAGTGGTCCTTATAGGGAGGCAACATTTTTTTCTAGATTTTCTTTGGGACACCTACTACTTTTTTCCTTTTGGCGTGAGGGTGCTTTGTGTGAAATTTTGACTCAATCAAACAATGTTTAGAGGTGGCTCATCGAGGCTAAAATATTTCACATTTATGGAAGATTTGTCAGTAAATGAAAAATTGGATATAATCAACTTGTCTGCCATAATTTGGCTTTATTTTTCATTTTTTTGTATTAAGGTAGAACAAAGGAAGAGATAAGTCTGCTTAAATATTTTTAAGAGAGCTTTATTAATCTCACTTAATGTTCATGTCTTTTACAAGTGTTGCCTTTGAAGAGTCTGGATACATTTTACGGTAAAGGGACACAACTTGCAGCAAATCCTGCTTTTGAGCTTCATCTTTAGTGTGCAGGCTATTGTACTGTTCAATTAGAGCTACTGCTCTCTCAGCAGTGTCATTAACTAATTTCAGGTTCTTAACAATATGAATAACACGAAGATAGTCCTCTTTTATATCCTACGTCGATGGGTCAGCATCAAGGAAATCCGAATTCACATCAAGCTGTGAAAAAACAGCTCGTGAATTTGAAGTCACCAGGCCCTCAAACTTAACTGTTTTCCACTTGAGAAGACTTCCAGGTCTCTTCAAATTCACGTCAACTCTCTTTGGAAGATCAGGTATCCTCACCGGTCATGTAGCTCCAATGGCCCTTTTCTCTTGGGTACAGAGAAAACTGATATCCTGTTGAATCTTGATCATTTTCATATCGTCATTATGTGCTATATCAAAAAGATCATCTAATTTGTCCATGAAGTCATGAACCCTCTTTAGCCATGGTTTTTCACTATAGCTTTCCACTCATTATGAAGCTGCACTACGTTGTTTCTTTTGTGTTGGGATATGGGCTTTATCCCAGAAGAATTGCACTAGATTCACGACTGCAGTCACAGTAATATGAATTTCCTCCCGCAGGTTGGTGTGATGATGGAAGAACACACTTAGCATCTGTCTGTTTGTTATCCATGATCTCCTACATTGTATGACCAAATATATAGGCTGAGGTGTAAATCTCATTGTGGATGCCATTTTTGTACACAAGAGTAGTCGGCACAGCGTGCATCCCCAAAGCGCTTTGCTCACACTTACTGCCCAGCATGCCCAGCACTAGTGTTGCGAATGCACCCAAGAGCAGGACACCGGTTCAAACTTTCAGAAGGGGATGCCAGTTCAAACTTGCAGGCAGTTCCAGGAAAACATACTTCACAGTTACAACTGCCAGCAGAGCCAGGCCGAGAGCAATATGCTGCTGCGCGGGAGGGAACAATGCGGCACATGAGCTGTGTTGTGTTGCTAGTGTGCGGCTGAAATCATTGTGTTATCACTGATTTTTAGTGTATTTTAGGTATCAAGCAGAATAATAAGTCCTAACGTGTCAAAGAAATTAATTTAGCCCATTTTTATGGGCTTTCATATAAATTCGTTACAAGTGAGATATTTCAACCTTGATGCCACCTGTAAATGTTATCCAATTAGGCCAATATTTCACAAAAATTACTTTCATACTAAAAGGAAAAAAATGAAGGGATGTCCCAATCAAATATCTAAACTTCAAAAATAAGGACCACCCTCACTGAAGTACCCTTACAAGCTCCATTCAAACATTCATGTGTTAAAGGGATGTTATTTAACCCTAAAAATACAGCATAATGTTAGTAAATATAGTATTATAATGGCCATTCCAGAGATGACTGCAAGCAGTCCTCGTACTATTGGTCCTTGAAAATCATTGATTGAAGCATCGTAATCAAAGCACATTTTCCCATAATAACAATGTTATAAAGTGTGGTTACATTCCTGACTCATTAACCAGAATATACAGGGTGTCCAAAAAAGAGCGAATACATTTCAAACATTTTTAGTGAGAAAATGAATAAAGCTACAAGAGAACAGTTTTCACCACATGAAAGCAGAACTCTGAAAGTTTTATACATGCTACTTCTATTGAGTGTGCACAGATGTGCGCATGCACCAAATTGAGAGAGAGCTACATTGCAGAGACCACGTGGGAGTTGCTCTGACCATGGCATCCGATCATGGCACATTCATGCACACATCCATGCATACTTGGTAGAACAAGTAGTGTATGTAAAACTTTCATGTGGTGAAAACCGTTTCCTTGAAGCTTTATTGATTTTCTCACTAAAAATGTTGAAATGTGTCCACTCTCTCTTGGACACCTTATATATTTTCGCAAAAATAATCCTAAATATTCTAGTAAGGCAAACATTTGTCAGTATAACTTATATAAGATATGACAAATCACAAGTAAATGACTGTTATCCACAACCTAAATAGCATTGCAACATAAACTAAATGACTGAGACTGTGTTGATGAATAGCATTAGGCTCCTTTTAGCACAAAGCCTTCCTTGAAACTAGCCATAGAAGAGGTTCACACAGAAGAAAAGATAAAAAATACTAGTGTTTGCTTGTTCTAAGGCTTTCTAAGTATCTCATTTATCAGTGATGCCTATCACTCAACATTTTATGAGAAAAATGGAATGTTGCAGACTGGCAAATAATGATCTGCGGACCATCAGTTGAGAAACGCTTGTTTATACATTAAACTAGGAGTATTGGTTTGGGAGAGATTTTCAGGCATTTGTGGACAGAAAAGTAAAACCAATACCTCAAGAAAGAGTAAACTGAAAGAGCTTTTTCATGATCTCACCCTGAAGCTGAGTGGGAGAGAGCAAGGGAAAAGAAAGTTTTGGAAATTTTCAAATTAGCTTCATTAATGGATTACTGTCAATGTGTTTTGATTTCAAGTCGTGTTAAGTTACATTATAACAGGTTTTGCATGGCACGTCAGTACTTGTCATTAACATTGTTGTCCGAATTGTCTTTAAGGCTTCAAATGTCTTTTTAGCAAGGTGAAGCATCGTAAGTGTGGAGCGGTGCCGTAAGTATGGAGCATATTCCTTAATTAGAAAATGTCATAGGTCCAGTGTGTCGTATGTCGAGGACTGGACCTATGACATTTTCTAATTCTAATTCTAATTAGACAATTACACAGACAAATACCATTTCAAATGTATTCATCACAGTCAGTAGTGGATTTACAAATCTTGGGCCCTTAGGCATTTAGAGATTTATGCCCCCTCCCATTTCCCCTACTTCCCCTTTTTTAATTAAAATAAAACACCTGTTTTTATTCAAATTTACAAGTAATTTTTATTCTATTATTTCAACATTGACAGTTTTTAATCACATTTTTTGGCTATATTCAAATAATAAATATAAAACATTATATTAAATGAAAAATATGCGTCCCACTAACTGTTTGCACCCTTAGGCACTGCCAACCCCTTCTTTAAGGTTAATCCACTATTGATCAGAGCACATGAATTTATCACAGTTTTTCTGCATATTTCACCATTATTTCGGATACGATTATTGCCATGCCTTCCCATAAATCTGTATGTACACTTAGCATCTTGCATAGAGTTACATGATAATTTTCTCTAAACAGCAGGATGTTAAATAGGTACCTACTTAGGATTGTTTCTATGTGTACAATTATATGAAGCTTATCTCTATTATAGTTGATACAAGTTGGTAAACAAGCTATATTTTAAGAATACAGGCGACTCCCGAGATTCAACAGGGATGCGTTCCTGAAAACATGGTCGAATCTCGAATTGTCGAATGTCGAACGCCGTTTTTCATAGACTTGCATATTATAATTGGGGAATACATTCCTGCATCTCGACTCGCACAAGCTGGACCGGGCAGTCTGAAGCACACCCCTGCATAAATCTATCTATACTAGGGATGGGCGATCCAAGATCGATCTTTTTACAAGGCTGATTCGATTTTTTGGATCGATCTTTTGTTCTACGATTTTTATGTGGATCAATTCTTTTAGCCCAGAATCGAGAATCATTCGACCGCCACCTGGTAGGGTGCCTATGAAGGAGAGGGGCAGTGGTGATTGGTGAAAGTGGTGAACTCTAGTGGTGGACATCAAACCTAGTCGGCAACTTAACCCTACTAGCTCTACCCGTGCAATGTTTGCTTGATTTTTTTCAATTAATTTATCATAAATTAAGAAGTGTATGAAATAAATTGATCTCAATAATTCACATTTTACTCTAATAATGCATTTCCCCTGTATAGGATTTTAATGTATTTGGTTTCCAATGTAAGGTTCACGGGTTCAAATCTCGCTGAGGGGATGGCTGTGTGCGCGTATTGGCAATTTATTATGCGAATAATAGTCAGCCAGAAATCTGTAAAATTGAAAATCATATTAGAGAAGAAACTAATGATACACAATAATTGATCGCGAACTTTTATGTTTTTAATTTTCTTTGTTTCTTTTTATTATTTTATTATGATTATAAAATGTTAATGTAAAATGTTGGTTCTTATGGCTTGAGTCGATGACCAATCTTTATTATATTAAAAAATTGTAACACGAAAATTATTCTTTTACTTTATAACCTTCCTTGTGGCTAGAATCGAAGATTGATCTTTCTTGAATCAATCTTTTTGGTTTGATCTTATCGGTAAATTGATCATTTTTAATACGATCTAGATCGATTCACAGAATCGATCTTTCAGTGTAAGATCGCCCATCCCTAATCTATACATACAACTATATATTGCAGCGAAATTAATATAAAAGTTATTAAAAAGCACAAAATGACTTGCAGCCTCTCCAGTTAATTTAAAGTTATGCAAACCTGCCCTTCTCTTAAATCTGTCAAACCAGCCATCAAATTACGTGAATTTATCACATGTTCTAGAATTTCCTCCTTCTGTTTAACATAAGTGCTAATAGTTGAACGACAATCTTTTATTTGATTCACTTGCATTATCCCTATTACATTTCCTTTTATATATCATGTCAAGTGATAAATTTATAAATAAATCAATAAAATAAATAAATTTAAATGAAAGATTAACAGAAAATAGAGTGAAATCAGCACAAATTCAAACAATTAGAGCAGAAATAACACTGAAACTAAACCTCGCGTGGTTGGTCGGGACGAAAATTACTTCGCATAAACTAGCTCCCAATTCGATCGGCTGCGTCGAAATCTCGAATTTGTCAAATCTCGAACTGTCGAATCTTGGGAGTCGCCCGTATATCTAAATGTGTTTAAGAAAAATGTAATGAAAATATAATACACATGTATTCCGGTTAGTCAACATCAGGGACAAACAATGTTAAATGAGCTACCAAATTGATTAAGATTCAGTTTTAACTTCAAAGGAATGAAAATGAAGTTACCACTTTAACAAGCTCCCAAGTAGGGATCCATAAAATCATCTTCACACCTAAGATTAAGAAATACTTTTTTAAATGTCTGTTGCCTTTCATCCTATAAAGATTGTTCTTATTTTATAAGTTGTATGTCTATGTTATGTCTGGCATATGTATTTGTATGATGAACATTATATCTAGATTACCATAAATTTAATCTTACTTTGGTGTTTATGCCTATCTTTTTTATTTTTAGATGGAGAGATGTCTTCAGACCTGGACATAAGTAGAGTTGGTTCAAGAATCATGGATGAATTGGTCCGTCCTCTTGCAGAAGTCCAAGTAGATGACTCAGAGTTTGCATGCCTTAAAGCTATTGTATTCTTTGATCCTAGTAAGTGAAGATGCATTTAAATATAAGTAACAAAAATGAATAACATTAAATTAAATTGCATTATATTATATGGCATGAATTACATTTCCCTGTGTTGTACCACACTCGACTGACTAAATTTATGGACTTAATGTTATGATCAAAAAGTTCTTCAACAATTGTTATCGTCTCCTCTGTAGGTATCTTGGTGAACAACGACACCACGTGAAAACTAATTAAAATGTCCCCTGGGTCTAATTTTATCTCATGGATAAGGCTGAGGAAGTGCTGAGAATTTCTTACGTATGAAGCAGCATCTTTAACTTTGGGTTGGAATATTGTAGCAAGATATCTGGCTAGTTTATGCGTCAATGAATCTATGGCACTTACTATAGGCCTACAGAGAAGACAATAACAATTGTTGAAGAACTTTTTGATCGTAACACTGCCGAATTGACTAAGCACTGCCTTGGAAGCATCTATTTTAGATGGAAAGATAAATTTTATGAACAGATGGAAGGAGCAGCAATGGGCTCACCAATCTTGCCAGCAGTAGCAAACCTTTTTATGGAAAATTTTGAAACAACATCTATTGACAACGCCAAGGACAAACCTGTACTCTGGCTGAGATATGTGGATGATACTTTTATAATTTGGATGCATGGACAACAAAAACTGGAAGAGTTTTTTTACTTTTCAAACACAAGACACCAAAACATCAAATTCACCATGGAAATAGAGAAAGACAGGAAATTACCCTTTTTAGACATGCTTATTATCAGGAATGAAGACGGGAGTCTGGGACACACCGTGTTCCGGAAAACTACGAATACGAACAAATTCCTACACACCAACTCCCACCATCATCCGAGGCAAATCAACTCTGTGATGGAAACAATTATCCATCGTTCCATCACATTAAACGACTCCAACAACCTTCAACCAGAATTGAAAAAATTAAAAAGGATTTTACAAGCCAAGAAATACCAAGAACCCCATATAAATCGGGCGATCACGAGAAAACTAAAGGCAAAATGAGAAGATGGGAGAGAAAGAGAGAAAGAAAAAAGGGCATATCTCCCCTACGTCAAGGGAACAACGGACAAATTGGGACACTTATTAAAGAAATATAACATTACGACAATTTTTCAGCCGGTCAACCAAATTAAGAGGACATTAAAAACCATTAAACATAGGATGCCACTACAGGTGGAGGGGATACATAGGATACCATGCAGGACTTGCGATCAAGTTTATATAGGGGAAACAGGGAGAATGATCAAGGCACGAGTAGAAGAATACAAGAGCCATTCGACTTAAACATGCCGACAAATCAGCAGTCGCAGAACACGCCACCGGGGGACACGAAATAGATTTTGAAAATACAAGAATTCTCGCAAAAGAAAAACTTTATGGAAAACGAGTAATAAGGGAGGCATTAGAAATAAGGAAGCACAGAAAGAACTTCAACAGAGACAGCGGCTATAAGTTGAGCAACACTTGGACCCCAGTGATAGTAAACAACATGATAAGATGAATGCCGCAGCAAAACTCACCCTACCACCAACCCTCCCCTTCCTATAAACCACCCACCCTTCCTCTGCTACCGTAGTATATATAAAGGCAACATGAGGACACCTGGCCAGATCACCCTGAAGAAGTCTCCAGCAAAGGAGAGGAAACGGCGTTTAATGCAAAAAATTTACGCGGGATAACCTGGAAAAACATAAATTCAGCATGACAAGCACCCGCGAAAGCTTCAACCAATTAATAATTTTTGCAATTGTATCACAGACCTAGAATTTCATATCACATTAGTTTATTGACTATATCATTGGTGTTCAACCAGGGGTAAGAAATTAATTTGTTCATTCCAAGGTAAATTATAAACCCTGTCTCTTTGCAGAGTAAACTACTTAAACATCTATCTAAATTTATGTTTTTTCTCTCATTTTCAAGATGCAAAAGGACTAAGTGAGCCAGCTCGAATCAAATGTCTTCGTTATCAGATACAAATAAATCTTGAAGACTACATTAGTGACAGACAGTACGACTCAAGAGGTAGATTTGGAGAACTACTGCTTGCCCTTCCAGCTCTTCAATCAATCACATGGCAAATGATTGAACAGATACAATTTGCCAAGTTATTTGGAGTGGCCAGAATTGATAGCCTGTTACAGGAAATGCTTCTTGGAGGTGAGCCTATGTATTTGGTATTCAGTGTTACAAATAAGTGAGTGAATATTAGAACATTGTGAGCTGGATACTGTTATTTCAATGAATTCTCAAATGTATTCTCCTTTTTATTTCTACCATTGTGTTACTTAATGTAAACCTTCTGTTTATCAATTAAATCTAATAATAACAAATAATGTCATTGTCATTTTGAGGTACATATTGTTTTTATTATCAGTATATCAAAAGTGTTAATCATAAATTATTAGCATAATTTAAAACACTTATTTGATATAATATATATTTTTTTAAATAATGGCTGAATTTACTGCAATAGTATAGCTTAGCTACATAGACTATAAAGAAGCTTTTTCAATTATAACAAGAAATATCTCTTATGATAATGAATGGGAATGAACATAACACTTATATTCCTTCGTGGAATAATTATGTGAAGAAATAATAGCAGTTGTCAACTTCAGTGCCATCAGTGAAATCACCATTTAAATAAAAAAATGGTGACAAGCAGATTTTCATTTCATCCTTGCCAAGATAAATATATAATGAATGAAATCTTGGAATCCTTACCATGAAGAAGTGTCTCACAAACCTAGTGTGTAAGTAAGTGTGCATGATTTTTGGAATGTTATTTTTTGTCAGGGTCTTTTTATTTTAATTATTTCATAAAGTGAATAGAATTAAAATTTAAGATAATAAAACAATGATAATTTATTATGGTTAAAGGAAAGGAAGTGATAGAAGAAGAATGTCAACTAGGAAGTTATATCTTAAAGAGAAGTCAGTAGCATGAAGAAATAGGAAACAAGTACATAGATAAAATTGTAAAGAATGTAAGAACACCCACCCACACACACACACACATATACATACATACATACATACATACATACATATATATATATATATATACAGTGGAATCCCCATTTAACGTTTGCATCGGGGACAAGATTTTTGTACCTTAAATCGAGTAATACTTTAAATGGGGTTATCTAAAATTGAAAGACTAAAAGGCAGTTCATTAATATCAAATATGTTTTATTAGTTAAAACACAAATATTAAGTGTATGGATTAATTACGATCAATTTTTGCATTCGTAAAATTTCACAGAATGAAGATGGTTGAGAATAATACCAACTGTAAGTCCTCCGCCGAAGGTGATTCTTCTAGCTTATGGTTTTTTTGCGAAATTAGTGGTCATATCATGGCTGTGACCCTCATTGCACCTCCTAGCAGTGAATTTGCGATCTTTAATTTTTCCGAGACAAACTTTCTTAAAACTTTTAAGCAAATAAACACATTTAATTGAAGGACTCCTATATAGGAGGAATCAACCAAGCGTGCAGATCCTTTCAGTTTTTTAAGTTTGCATGCTATAATGAATACATGATATAATTGGGCTCATATGGGTTATATAAGATAATACAGTAAAACCCCGTCATAATGCAGGTTTCGGGAGACAGAATGTACACCCGTGTTATCGGCAACCCGCGGTATTTTGGGAAATAATTTTAAAAAACGTGAAATTATATGCGTTATAACAAATTTAATTGCAAAATACTATAAAAACTGATATCGTATTTCTATTTAAATGCATACCTTACTTTAATCGGTGTTTATAAAACAGTCCGATATTTTCTTTTGGCACGACAGCTGATGGCATTTCTTCGTCACATACGTGTTAATGTTTTGCAAATGTAAAAGATGAAGATGATCACAATCACTCTGTCTCTCCATCCAATTCATCACTTCACTGATGTTATCCAATACTCCATTTATTTAAGGGGTCTCAACCTCACACATCTCTTCATTCTCGCTGTCATCTTCCGATAATTTTTCTGCTCTTCCGCGGTTCTGGACTTCAGCTACAATTTCTTCATCATTCTTATAGACAGTGACGGGAGTTTAGCATCGTAGTAAAATTTTAACCAAGTTGTTTACAAAGAAAATAAATCGCGGTAAAATTTAAAACAAGGTTGTTTACGAAGAAAATAAATGGAATCATTTTGGGGGACACAACTAGACCCATGGTATATCCGAATCCACGGTATAGTGAGGCGCGTTATAATGGAGTTTTACTGTATTTATGAATTTCGAATAATTATCCCTCATTGAAGCAGTGTGGTGAGCGTTGGAAGACATTTCGACGCCTGTTATCGGCTGACCGTGTGGTTAAAGAAATACAGTTAAAATGACAATTTTTAAATTTATTTCACATGTTCATAAAGAAATACATATTTTAATAAATATTCAAAGACACGTTAGCTCAATTTTGTTTTACTTTTTAAAATAATCAGTTATCTGGTTTTGTTTTCTCGAGCTTGATGACTTCATTTGCAGATCCTTTTCAATATAGTACATACAAATACGTCTAATTTTTCATCAGAACCACAAGAGTTATAGTACTGACTTACTTGAAAGCATTCAGAGCTTCCTGTGTAGTGATAAAAGGGCATTCGCTTTCTTGCCCACATTCACTGATTTCAGTTTCATCATCACTGCCATCGATTAAAGTACGGTTAGATACATCAGCAATAATGTTACAATCGGTAGGAACATCTGCAACTGCTGTGTTGTCATCAATAGAGGCATACTCAAAAAAGTTGACTCTATCAGGAATGGAAATACAGTGCCATAGAGCAATCAACTTCATCTGTTACATCATTAGCAAATCCCACTGTTTTGTAATAATAAACTATAGTTTCTGCCTTTACCATGAACCAAGCACAAGCCACAAAAAAGTCCTTGATTTTTTTTGTCTGCCAACAAAATTAAATTCGTGATCAAGACATAAGAGATTGAAATTTGTAACCATAAAACTAATGTTTACAATAGTTAACTAAATAACACAAATGTTTTTGCAGAATTAAATCAGTATGATAAATGCTTTGATTTGTTTTTGCCTTCTGTTAGCGTGCCAACCAAAATCATCTTGCGTGTCACTTATGGCATGCATGCCATAGGTTCGCCATCACTGCACTAGTGTGTCAGAGAGACACATTTACACACATAGATTGAAGCTTTCAGGATGATCCCTTAGTCAGCACAAGAGAGAGACAACTGATGGCAGTGACACTGGGGTGAAGGTATGGGGATGAAAGGGTAGCAAGGAAAGGCCAGGGATTGGAGGATGCAGAGTGGGAGGATGTAAGGAAAGGAGTGGAATACTAGCAGAGGTTAAGGCTGGGAGAAGAGAAAGGGTTTAAGAGGTGGATGTCGGTGAGTTCTCACTGATGGAGTTAGGGGTGTAAGCATCATCGTGGAGGTCGAGAATGGCCCTTACCGGGATTATTACAATATCAGATGTCCTTCATAAGGCATAGTTTAACATTAAAGGCATTAAAATATAAGCTTCTGATTCCCATTAAAAGCTTACCCATATGAAAGCATTAAGCCTGTTGCCTAGGCAGCCAATTGTTGGACGCAGAAAAATTACCACTTTTTTCCGATAAAAACTATAAATTTACGCTAATTCTACTCGGATTGAAATTCTGTCTTCAAAAATAAGAAACTACAATTTATATCCTATCCGATAGTTTAAGTCTCAAGTTTGAATCTTGACGGTAAAAAATCTTAAAATGCAAATATAAAACCCTCTACACCAATTTACGTTTTCTTATGGACCAAAACTAGGGCAAAAATGGGGCAAAAGGGGCCAAAATAGCCCCTCAAAATTGGAATTTTGAAAGTTTTGGATTTTTTCCTTCGGTTGTGACCAAAAACCTATATTCCTACCAAATTTCAAGTTTCTAGCACATCTGGAAGTGCCTCATAATTTTTTATCCTCCTATATATATAATATATATATCATGTGTAAGAAGGGTCTATATATTATAGATATACTAGTAATATGTGCTTGCATTCTGCAAGCATTTTATCCCACCTTATTATAAAGAGTGAGAGCCGACAAATTTTAAATGCAAAAGTGCCCTGCACCAATTTCAATGCTTTTCTTATGGAAAATAATCTCCAATTTAAGGCTGCCTGGACTTGAACCGATGACACCGAGTTCTCAAATAATATGGAGATATTCCCATGACATCTACAGACCTTGAAAATATCAGCTCTTTATTCATCTTAGTTTCGTCTATATGCAGGAATTAATTTTTTCCATGCTTTCTTATGGGAAGATATACCGCGTCGTCTGGAGTCGAACCCAGGACACTTACGGTAAAAGTGATAATGGTTCCCAATAGATCTCGTGGATATCTAACAACCATCCAAGTTTCAATTCTCTATCTTATCGGAAAGTGCCCAAAATTAATTTTCAAAAATGCCACAATGCTTTTCTTATGGGAAAAAACGCAATTTTCGAAATTTCTGGAGTCAAATCCATGACACTTAGGTAGGAGATCTGAATTTTTCCGGTGGTTTCTCCATGCCATCTACAATTTCTGAAAATTTCAGCTCTCCATCTATTGTAGTTTGGGCTTGACATTAGTATCCTCCTATATCCTCCTCTGTAAGAAGCATCTATATATAATGATATATATATATATATATATATATATATATAATGATACATATATGTATAATGATATATATATATATATATATATATAATGTGTAAGAAGCATCAATATATTATAGAAATACAACTTTTAAGGAAGAGCATTTGGAGAATATAACTAGAAAAAAATATATATACGTGGTGTGATCAAACGAGGGTGCTTAGGAGCTATTGCAGGTTGTCCCCTTCTACACAACGATTCCAGTGAATTTTCCACTTGCAGCAGCATTCCTGGATGTCTTCTTTTTTCAGGATCTTCAGAACATTCAGTGCATTTTCTTGGATCACTTCAATGGTGTCAAATATTTTCCCTTTGAGCGGCAATTTCATTTTTGGGAATAAAGAGAAATCACAAGGGGATAGATCCAGCTAATAAGGGGGTTGTGGAAGCATGGGGACCTGACACTTTGCCAAAAATTTGGTCACAGTGAGCGCACAGTGGGTCGGTGCGTTATCTTGATGTCACGCCAAAGTTCACGCCAGTTCCTCCTCACTTTTTCTCGCAGTCACTCCAATTCACTTTGTAAAATTGCTGATTCACTGTCGGACGTGGAAGAGTGAATTCATAGTGAATGATGCCCGAAGAATCGAAGAAAATTATCAAACTTGTTTTAACATTTGAGCGTCTCTGTCATGCTTTTTTTGGTCATGGTGAACCATGACTCTTCCATTGCGAAGACAGGATTTTTGTTTCAGGGTCATAACTGTAGACCCATGTCTCGTCACCAGTAATGATTGAATTAATGAAATATGGATCGTTTTCAGAGCGCTCCCGCAGTTCCTGACACACTTCAACGTGTCGTCTCTTCTGGTACTCGGTTAGGATTCTTGGAACGAATATGGCAGACATGTGCCAGATCTGCAAATCTTTGGTTAAGATGGCCTGAACTGTGTAAAACGTCAATTCTAGGCCATTGGCTATCTCTCTTGTTGTCAATCGCTGATCGCTACGCACGAGATCTCACTCGTGTGATGTTGTTGGCAGTTTTTGAAGTGGATGGACGTCCAGCGCAAGGGTCATCTTGGACCAATTCCTGGCCATCTTAGAATTTATCATACCACTTACAAACAGTACTTCTGCTGAAAACACAGTCCCTGAAGGCAGAATTGTACATTTGCCTTGGAATTGCTAACCTGTAGACTAGGTATTCTACTCAAAATTGTTCTTAAATAATTGCTTGACATTCAAGGAAGTAATGATATTCAAATATACAAGTATTCAACACGTTTAATTGGAATTTTAATATTTACTAACTACATTACATCCAACAGAGTTTCTCGTATGACTATCGCTATTAGCTTCTCTTTTGTTCTAATAAAAATGTGAGGTAAGTGTTATCTTCGTCCAACCTATAGGATTTTATGACAAAAAATATCGTTTCCTTGTCCAAGAAAAGGAGAGAAATTATCCACACCCAACACAATGTATTAGCAGTTAAGTTAAGCAGTCTTTATTTTCTTTAAAACCTTCAGCACAAGTCTCACTTAAATTAGCCAGAGTTGAATGTGGTAAACATTGCCAAAATAAACTAGTCTCGTTGGCATTATAAATTTGATCAAGGATTAGGCCATGTTCCTTAACTTATGTTTCAAGAAAGTCACAAAATTTGTCGGCAGCTCCTTGGTCGGCCGATTTTTTATTACCTGAAACATCTAGATGTCTGATCCTATTCCTAATCTTAAAAAGTGTTAGCCATCCATCTGAAAATGCACACAGTTCGCTAATCTCCATTTGTTTATAAAAATCTTTGGCCTTTTCAATCAACATTGGTTCAAAAATAGGTGCTTTCTCAAAATGCTTTATAGAAAACTATTCATAAATAGCAATATCCAATTGCTCAAGTTTCAGCTTACGAAGAGTGCGCCGATATTCATTTCCTCTATTTGTCTCAGAAGACGCAACGAATTTCAATAACTGTGATTTCAGTGCCTTAATATTATCAACAGTGGAAGAACCGACATTGAACTCTTTCATTAAAATACTGTGGTTCTCACTTTTCTCTAAACGTTTTATTATATCAAGTTTCTGCATTAAGGTTAGCACAACCTGTTTTCTTTTATTGTCTATAGTGCATATTGGAGTTTTAGGAAGCATTTAAAAAGGGTGTGTGAAATATTTTATTTAACACAAACACCAAGTACAAGAAACATCCACAATTGCATATTGTGACCGCTGAGAACGCAAATTTTGGCAGTAACATTCCGAATTAGATGTAAGCAAAAAATTGTCGAAAGCATCAATTTTAGAGAGAACATTCTGAAGTATAAGTAATAAAAAATTAAGATGCCAGAGATGCTGGTTGTTTGAGAATTCTGGTTACATGAGTGCCAGATAACAGGGAGTTTACTGTATTATGAATTTGTCATCTTTCTTTGTATTTTAGTTCAGAAAAAAATAGTAAGTGAGCTGGGGCAAACAGGCATATGGACATACAGATAGAAATCAAATGTACACATTAAAAAATGGCATCACTAAATCAATGTATTCCAACATGTTATCTATAAGTGTTTTGGCTCAGCTGCAATTCAGTTTTAGCAAGTGAATGCCAGAGAGATGGATTTATGGATGACCAAAGTAAAGTCCATAATCACTTATAAAAAAGAAAATTAAAATTAAATACCGATTTTGCCTGAATATATTGTGCGCCCCAATTTTCAAAGGTTGACTCCAAGAAACATTGATAGAAAGTGCACAAATATGAAGCGCAGTAGATTTTTCTGAAAGTGATTTTAGACAAAAAAAAGTCTGGATTATGTTTGAGCAAATATAGTGGAATGGTAAAACATTTAAGGAAGATGACACTTATTGTAAATTTAATTTTTTGTTATATGTATTTTTTTCTGATTGAATTTTAACTTTTACACTGAAACATATCAAAGGCATATCACACAATATACATCTTTATTCCACAAAGACAAACTTAGTTTATTAACAACAGCATTTTATGCTACATTACACTCATTAAATGTAATTTAAAAGTTCCATTAACTATGTTTGAAATTAATATCCATGATTTAACAATCAACTTATTCAGCTCTTAATATATTTAGCATATGGATATATACAGGGTGTTTCTGAAAGGTCTCGTCAAACTTAGGGAGCGTGTTCTACTGACCATAAGGATGAAAAAAGTTCATATGGACACAGGTCCAGAAACGCTTCCCTTCCGAGTTACAGCCCTTTTACCTTTTCGATAAAGTGAATGTAAGAACGCTTGTCAAGTTCCAAGTAGGGAATCCACATCACATCCCCATTAGACCACACCACACCACACCATCGACTAGCAACATCAGTAACTGAGCTGACTGGTCAGTTTGAACTTATAGTCAGTGCATGCTGCACACAGGCACATCGGTCATCAGTTGTTTATCAGTTGTCTGTCAGTGATTTAGTAATTTCTTTTCATTCCACGTGTTCACTTTTTACCTTGCCATGAATCGCTACTCTAATGCTGAAATGGCAGACATTCATTACACGTATGGACGAGCGAATGGGAACACCAGTGAAGCACAGCGTCTCTACCGGGTAACTTTTCCGCAATGACGAAGTCCAGCCAAGGATACTTTTGCAGCCATTCATTGTCATCTTCGAGAGACAAGTTCCTTTTCGCCTTTTACCACTGATTGGAGGCAAGCCAGAAATGTCCGAACACCTGACGTAGAAGAACAGGTGATTGACATCATCAAGGAGGATCCTGGAACTGGCACAAGAAAAGTAGCTGCAGTAGTAGGTGTTTCACATGGAACTGTATGGAGAATTCTTCGTGAGCCGCAACTCTAGTCATATCACGTGCAGCGAGTGCAGACCCTTTCACAAGCTGATTTCCCTCCATGACTCATGCTTTGTCAATAGTTTCTGCAGCAGTATATTGAACCTGATTTTCTTCGTCTACTTTTCACGGATGAGGCAAAATTTGCAAGAGATGCCATTATGAATTTTCACAACAATCACCAATGGGCAAAGGAAAATCCTCATGCTATCAACCGGTCTCAGCATCAGCAGCAGTTTTCTTGGAATGTGTGGGCCGGTTCAATGGCCAAAATTACAGGCATGGAGGAGGAGCTACCTGCATTGCTAGAAGAGATTCCATTGGAAACACGCCGTCAAATATGGTTCATGCATGATGGAGCTTTAGCGCATTTCAGCCTCACTGCTCGAGAATTTCTCAACAATATGTACCTTGACCATTGGACTGGTAGAGGAGGACCAACTGTATGGCCTGCATGCTCTCCTGATTTAAATCCCCTGGATTTCTTCTTATGGGGACACCTTAAGCCTCTTGTTTATGCCACCCCAGTTCCTAATGCAAAAGTTCTCCGAGACCGTATTGTGGTTGGTTTTCAAACAATTCGGAACACTCCTGGAATTTTCGAACGTGTTCGATGATCCATGAGAAGATGCTCTGAGGTGTGTATTGCTGCTCAAGGAGGCCATTTCGAACACTTGTTCTGATGTAGATGTAAAGGAAAGTCCTTAACGTTGACTTCACATGTTAAATATTCACTTAAAATTTGCATTAAAAACATTTCTCCAAAAATTGTATGTCAGGATTTCTGGACCTATGTCCATATGAACTTGACAGGCGTTCTTACCTTCACTCTATTGAAAAGAAAAAAGGGCTGTAGCTTGGAAAGGAAGTGTTTCTGGACCTGTGTCCATATGAACTTTTTTCATCCTTATGGTCAGTAGAACACACTCTCAAAGTTTGACGAGACCTTTCAGAAACACCCTGTATATTCAAATTAAGCATCACAAGAAGAGATAATTCTATGTCACTTCAAAATATATTCTCATAGTAAACCATCATACTTTTAGAGTATATTTACTTTGTAGGATTAACTAGTTTTATATTACAGGAGCAACAGGAGATGTATCACAGGTTGCAGGAACAGGAAACAGCCAAACAAATGCTGGTGCTAATGCTCCTGGAGCATATCATGAGAATGGAGGAAGTGAGCCATCTTCTGTCTCATCAGTGGCTGCAAATAGCCCTCCTCCAAGACACCAGGTAAGTTGATTAAAAATTTTTTTCACCACTGTAATTAATTTATCCTTCCCAAAATACTGTGTTACGTTTAAAATATTCAAATGCCAATATCTAATTTTAAACAAATAAAATGGGATATAAGGTACAAACTGATTGATAAACAGCTAATGTGGCATTATAATGCTCAGAAAAGATATATTACTGAAGTACAATCTTTGATAAACACAGTGCTTCAGAAAAAGAATTCAATTTAAGATTCTTTTTATTATTTGTCTGATGAAAAACAAATTAAAATTTGGCATATATAGGAATACCTTGTATTTTTTCTCAACTCTAATGGCATAGGTATCAAAATGTTGGCTATAATTGTTCTAGGGCTAGGGTTAGCAACCTATAGTACACATTCCCAAAATGGTGCACAAAGATATTTAACTTGTCATGCTAATCTACAGAAAGATTACAAAAATATATTTTTTAAAAATTCTTTTCAGTTACCGTATACTGCGGCGTATAAGTCGACCTTGACTTTTCAGCTTGAAAATACATTATTAGCAGTGTAGCCAAATAAGAAAGGGAATCAGTGGCATATCCAGGAGGGGGTTTTGGGAGTCATAAACCCCCCCTCCCTCCATCTCAATTCAAAAATTTTCTTCACGCTCGCAAATCACTAAAAAAAGTATCATGGGGTTTAGCTTCAAACCCCTCCCCCTCTCAAGTTCAGGTTCAACCCCCCCCCCCCCCCCCGACAAATTCCTGGATACACCACTGAAAGGAATGCCTAACCACTCAGAATAAAACTGAATACATACTGAGATCTATGGTCTTTAATAAATATAAAGTAACTTGGAAAGTGTAAAATTAAAAAAACAATCTTGTTCAAATCAGATGTTGTCCCACAAGAGAGAGGTTGAAATGTACAGACATTCATCAGCCTTTAAATTCTTGTAACTTAGACATTTTTTATTCATAACATTTTAGAAACTTCCTCCCAAATAAGTGATGGAATGCCGTTCCCTTGCATTTCTCCAGAAATTAAGCACTGATTATCAGGCATATGTTCACTGTATAAGTTGACCCTTATAGCTTCACTTAAAAATATTTTTTTCAAACAAAATCAAGGTCCTGTACAATCCAATTTTTAACAAAACAGACATAAACATAATAATAAAAATACATAAATATTGTTTAGGGTCTGTGCTATTCCTCTTGAGCCTTCCATGTGACAGGTGTTTTAATTTCAACCAATAAGAACCTGCTATTCTCGGAGACCCAATAAATAAAGCTTCCTATAATTTGATTGATGTCAGCTGTTAACGATACTATCAAAACTTACTATACCTAGTGATTGCGATCCATCTCTATGGTGGTGAAATTCAATTAAATATTGCATATGTGCAGTAGAGGGCGGGGCAACCGGGGCACAAGCCCAGGGCACAGCTTCGTAAGGGGGTGCCAAATAGAATTCTTATTATAAACTTGATAAAATATGGTTACAGTTTTGTTTTTTCGATCTCTTCGAAACTTATAATAGCCAACCTGAGGTTCAGCCGAAGGACCATGACTGTACCAAGTCATAGGTTAATGTGTGCAAACTTAATTGGCAGCTTTTCGGCTGCCTCTACTCTTTATGCTCTGAATGTAATTTCTTTTATTTACCCCCTCGACCCCAAAAATGCACGCACCCTATCGCATTGCATTAGTCGAGCAGAATTTTCGCCCAAGTTGTCGATAAAAAAATAATTATTGAGGAGGTCTTTATTGATTTTATTGCTGTCAAATCGAAGAAGAGAGACGAAATCACGTCAGAAATAATCCAAAAGTTGGAACAGGATGGACTAGATTTACAAAACATATGAGCTCAATCGTATAAAAATGCTCCTAATATGACCGGTAAATTAAATGGATGCAAAGATATCCCTCTTGCACATTTCCTACCACGTACAGAGCATTCACTTAATTTAGCTTATCATCATTCCACTGAAAATACTAAGCATCAAATTAGGGAATTTTTTGCAGAGGTATAGAAACTGTTCCTTTATTTCCCTGGTTCCACATCGAGATGGGTTGTACTAATAGAAGTCCTAAAGGTGACGTTGGAAAAACATGGCACAACACAATGGTCATCAAGAGAAAATTCTGTGAATTGGATGGGATTACAATTGAAGGAAGTTTATAGGGTGTTAATAAAATTGAAGAAATGCTGAAAGTTGCTAAAACAGATATTTATATTTTTCTTGTTATTTTGGGACGATTGTCTCCAGAAGATCAACCGCCTTACTAAATCTCTTCAGGATTCCGATGTAACTGTGCATAGAGCCGCTGACATGATCTGCGATTTGGTACTAGACATAAAAAGTTCAACGTCAAGACTGGAAGAGTATATGGAAGAGGCAACGAAATTTTACAGTGAAAAAGAAATAGGAAATTTCATGACACGATGGAAACTGAAGCACCTGCAATAACTGAAACAACAGGAAATTTTAAGTTGTGCTTTATTTAATATGACCGAAGATAAAATGATAAATTCCTGTGAAAATGTTGCTAGTAGGTAATAAAAACAATGTGTATGAACGCAAGTTAATCAAAGAAGTGTGCAGTTTGAAGCACCACCAGCCTTCGAAAAAAGTGTAAAAATTACATAGCCTAATGTGGAAAATTTTTTTGACATTTGTCACATCAATTTCAGCTGGAGAGCATTCTTTTAGTAAATTGAAATTGATCAAAAATTACATATGCTCATCAATGAACTAAGAAAGACTTTTTGGTCTAGCCATCTTTTCTATTGAATAAACTGTTAAAAATATAGATTTCAATGTTTGCCATAAGTAAAGCCTGAAAAATAACTCTTAAAAGAAATGATTGTTTATTTAAGTTAAATACCTCTTTAAAAATATGCACTTATCATTTTATTAGATCATTTTGGGATGCCAAAAAATCCTCTGCCCAGGGTGCCAAAAGTGGTCACTATGGCCCTGCATATGTGTATCCTGTGCAGGTGCACACCCAGGATTTTCTCTGGGGGGCTCAATTCTAACAAAAAATATTTCATGAAAAATTTGGACAATTTGGAGTTCCCTCAACTACAGGCAGGAGCAGAGGCTCCTCCTGAGTACGTACATTAATACAAATTCTTAGAGTTTAAGGTTCTTTAAGGCAGAAAATTTAGCATTATGGGCAGGGGGCTAAGCCGTCAGCTCCCCCTGGTTGCGTGCCTGACCCTGTACACCTTTTTTCCCAAAATGTCAGTAAAAAAAGGGAATGCGCATCATACATGAAGATTTCTGACAAAAGTTTTAAAAATCGCAAGTTTCAACAGCAAATTTACTGCAACATGCTTTCGTCTACCTTTATATTTGCAAAAGATGAAGATACACGTATCTACATGACAAAGCAAACGTTTAGGGTTTAAATGCAAGGTTTATAATGCTGTTGGTGCATCTTCAAGACTGAGATGATGTAATATTTTTATAATATTAAAGCTGTCTGTACCTTTTGATTGAGTTTTAAGTTTATTATTGTTACTCAAAATAAGCAGTTCTGTCATTAAAAATTTACTATCTATTGCTACCTATACTTTTGCCGGAATAAGTTGGCATCTGGTATCTGTGTATGCTGAATTCATCGTGAGCCACTGATGCTCCTTTAACCCGAGAGAGAACACTCCTACAGGGAATCCCTGCACTTTTTTGACTCTTTTATAATTTTCCACTGCTGTAGACATCAACTTATTCCAGCACAAATTAATTTTTTCCCTCCGAACTGGCCCAAAAATTGGGATGTGTGAGCGAGTAAATATAGTATTCAAATTAATTACTTTAAATATTCTAAAATAAATGTCATAAAATGTAAACACTGGAGCAACTGATTCAAAATGGCAACCATTTACACCAAAAGATCAACTATCTTCGTAAATATTGATCTCATTCATCTGTAAGTTAAGGTTCACAACTGTAAGTTTTAGGAATTATTTTAAGCTTCATAAGTCGACTTATATGCCACAATATATGGTTATTTTGCTTGGTATCATTACTATCCCAAATCATAGTAAGGGTATCTAATATACATAAGAATCACTTTTCTTAAACAGTATGGATAAAATGAATTTAATAGTGTGATGCCCAAAGGATAATGAACTTTGAATAATTATGAGTGCGGCATCCAACAGAAAAATGTTGCCAACCCTTGTTCTACACCAGGCCTGTGCAACCCGTGGCCCATTCAGAGTTTTTTTGCGGCCCACAAACTTCTTATGGTTTTCCACACAAAAGTGGCCCATTTAATTTTATAATCCAAACAGTTATGGCATTCTACCGGAAAATTTTCATTGCTAGACTTTTCCTGTTGCAAAATTTGACATTTTCATTAACCTAATTTGTAAATTGTCAGTTTTAAAAAAATGTTAGTGGTAGAAGCAATAAATATAACTAATGCATCAAATTAAATTTTACTTATGGTCTGTATTCCACATCTCTAACATACACAGCTGCTCCTTAAGATATGCTTTTTGCTGATATGTTGTATCAAAATTAAGAAGGAAAATCATTCCCTTGATAATGCAACATCTCAAAAATTCCATCAAATATTTTCAAAATATATAAGATGTACTAAATTCATTTAGAGCATTTGAGACTGATATTTCTCCCAGCAGATTGCTTCCAGTACAGAATGCAATCTTTTAACAACCCATTAGCTTAAAATTTTGACAACTGGTCATTTACTTGCTTGGATCAGGTCTGTTTATCAAAAAACATATTTCTTAAAGAAAATTATGCCGAACCTGCAAGTGTATTCTTAGGCAATTAAAATAATTCGTTAATCAAAAACACACTAAGCACTATACGAGTCTTAATGTCATTTAACCATCTATTCATTATCCCTTTCCCTCCAGGCACCAATGTCTTTTATTAGTATTTTTCATTTTATATACCTTAGTAGAAGTTTAGAATTTAATAAATAGTGCACTGTTTATTTGTGAGCTATCATAGTGCTTCATAATGCGTCACCATGGTTTCCTATTTCAATGTATATATTCCAGTCACATAGGAAGTACAGGTGACTCCCAAGATTCGACCGTTCGAGATTCGACCAACTCGAGAATTCGACCGGTTGAAACCCACTTATTCAACCCAGCCGATCGATCGGTCGGTTGAATTAGGAATTACATAGTTTACGCAGAGTAATTTTTGGCCCACCCAACCACAAGAGGTTTAGTTTCAGTCTAGACATTGTTATTTCTGCTCTAATTGTTTGAATTTGTGCTGATTTGACATTCGACTCTTCGAGATTCGACCACGTTTTCAGGAACGCATCCCGGTCGAATCTTGGGAGTCGCCTGTATAATGAAATAAAAACAAAATTTGCAATAATATTTTGATTTCTCCTAGGTAAATAGTCCACCACTGCATATGCAAACCAATGGCCACATGCAACTTCCTGTACAACACCACACAATCCTTCAACAATCTCATCTCTGCAATGGTGTGGATCAATCACCTAGTTCACCCAATTCTCTACCGAATGGAGCACAGTCATTGGGTGTAGTGATATTAAGAGACTATCGAGGAACACCCTCTTCTCCTGCTATAGTGGAAGAAATGGACAGGCGAATGGGAGTGAGTGGACCAAGGGGCTGTGTCGTAGAAGTTGTGGGGGAGTGCAATGGAGATGTAGAGGTTGAGGATAATGGAGTAGTAGTAGGAAGAGATGAGAACTCATTTACCCTGGCAGCATTCAAGCAGGAGCCAGACAACTCTTTCTGAAATCTTCTGTCAAAAGGTCAAAGATTTTATACATTTTTTGTTGTAAATGACTGTTAAGGAATGGGAAAAAATATTCCCTTTCTGGTTTGGTAAACATTGTGCTGGTATAGGCCAAAATATCAATCATTTTGATTAGAAATGAGGTTGGAGATCTTCAGGAAAGGTCATTCAATAGATTGGTTTGGAATTTTTTAGATGAGAACTTTTTAATTCCAAACAGTTTTGATACACAATTAATGGTGTAAAAAGTAACTCGAGCATATACTCAAATCAAAAATGAAGAACAGAAGAATGTCTGTGAATGGCTGTGATTTCATTCCAAAACAAATGAAAATTGTCCAACTATCTTTAGACTAACTTAATGATGTGTTACAAATATTTAACTTATGTTTTATCAATAGAATTCGAAGATCTTTTATTGGCTTGTATTACAATAATACCTGTTCCAGATAAAAGTTCATGGCTAAATGTTACTTGTTGAGTAAAAAGAATCTACACGATAAAATTATTAGCCTGGCTTAATTAAATATTATTTCATTGATGAATGTTTTTGTTATCAATATAACTCTTATGGCAGCCAATAACATTTTAAACTCTTCATATATTTTATGTAATAAGCCTAAAATTATATGAGTAAGTTTACCGGTTTAATACAATATTGAGCTAGTCAACTATTTGATGAAAAGTTCATAAGAAAATGTATCTTTTAATCATATATTTAATTTTGATTCATTTGACTGCTTTACTTGACAAGTCATTATTCTGTTCAGCTCTGCTGGAAAATAAGGGAGTAGATTAGGCCTTATGGGAGTTTTTGTTGGAAAATACTCTATGCTTTCTTATTTACTTATTATAACAATAATGGTTTCTTAAAATGCATTCTTTAATGTGAAAAGTGAAACAATATTTTCAAATTTAATTATCCATAAGGATATGTAAATATTGTAAATAGTTCATCAAGTGGTAAAGAATAGAAATAGATGTAATATTTCACAGAATCAAACAATTTCTTATAATGTGTGCTTTATTATTATGTTTTGACAAAGGGAGTTATTAATGTCAAAAAGAAAACCATGATCAGCTGTGGTTTTATGAAAAAATACAGTTATTTAAGTATGGTACCAATTTTTATTTATAATGTTAATATAATTTATTTGGTTTTCTTGCAAGAAAATTAGGATAAAAAGTAAAAGATTCCTGCACATGTGGTATCTCTTCTCTGTACATGCATTTGGCTACTTTTCACTTGTAGGTCTTAGACCCTTCTTCCATTCCATGAGCCTTCATTGCACTTGCCATTAGGTAAGTCTAATACAGCAGATTTTCAGCCTAAATGAAAATGTAAAAAATTCCAGGTTTCAATGGTAAATCAGTAGATTTTCTAAAGTCATTTTTTTGCAATTCCTTCTGTCACTAGCCTATTACTGTAAAAACCTGTGTATAGGACGCATATTTTTTCCAAATTTTCGAGGTTAAAAATTCGGGGACGTTTTATACACGGGTACATAATATTTGACTTTTTTCTCTACAAAATGTTCGTCAAAAATGAAAACTAAACAGCAGCAAACTAATATTTAATAACCATCAAAGTTTTTATATTAAAATCAAACTTTTTAATATGAAAACAGATTGCACTTTTACAAAACAAAATTGTATATCAAGAATATTTCCGGTCATTAGCCGACTCATCCTTGTACATACTTGGGTACTAAACATTTTTCGTTCTTTCTGTATGGTCTTCAAAAAAAATGAAATGCCTGATGACTAAAATTTAAAAATCACACATCTGTCCATTAAAAGAATCTTCAAGCAACACAGCAAATCAAACCATTATAATTTTCCTAAAATCCAAGAGATTCGCCATTAGCTGGGTTGTCTTCAATAATATGGAACTGGCTGTTAACTTCATCTGCTTCTGAAGTTTCAGATGCGTCCTATTCTAATATTGCAGTAGTTGTGGCATTGCTGTCATCATCTTCCAATAATACGTTGTCTTCAGTTCCATCTAAAGCAGTGGTTGTTAACCTTTTTCGTCTCATGCCCCCCTTCTGATCTTCTAAAATATCCCCCTCCCAAGAAAATTTTCTTTAGTGTTTTTGAGGGCTTTATCAAAAAAATATTTGTAATTTTTGTTTTATCAGTTTTTGACTGAGATCAACCAAACACAAGATTAGAATAATCAAAAACAAGTCATTTTTCTGAATTAGGTAGGCATATTTTTGTACCAATTTACCTTGAAAACACTTCCCAGCTTAACATACAACAATAATATTTTTACAATTAGACACAGGATTATGACAATAATCACTCATGGCAACTTCAAGCCGGCCAACTCGTGAGGCAGTCAGACATGCTGTTGCCACACAATATTATGCTTTCCCGTTAGGAACAAATTGCGTAAAAAATCCTTGCTGTTTTTAGGAAAATATTATTTTGGTTCAAAAAGCTTCACACCTCCTCCGGAATCATCGTATGCCCCCTCGGTTGAGAACCACTGCTCTAAAGCATTACTTATCCAACATTTTTTTAATCCCTTAATTATCGTTTCCGAGGGAAGGTCATTCCATGCTCCCACAATCTACTGAGTCCCCATTTGGTGAATGTGTGTGTGCCATTCACCATCCAATCAGTCCACTTCTTCTTCATTGCCGATTTAAATGGCTTGTATCGCTAACTATGAACAGCAGCAAGAGAAAAAAAATCATTTTTCTATGTAGACAGGACAAATGACTAAAATGATTCACTTTCATTTTGAATATAAGAATAATAACTAATGAAGAAAGTAATGGAGAACAGATGAAAATAGTTGATGCTATTGTCCAGAGAGTAACACGAATCATTTAAAAAAATTCCTGAATTTATCATAAATAGAGTAGAAAAACTGCAGAATTTTCACATCGCAACATCACAGTTACATACAAAACTGTGGAGATTTCATTGACCGAAACTGTTCCGTATGACTTTTCTCCAAGAAGTAACTATGTTGCAGCTTCAAGTAACTGAAAGTGTAACAAATTCGGCCATAAAGTATCAGTTTATTAAAAATGTATTTTCTGTGGTCATAACTGGAGGGTAAAAAATGCAGTAATATCCTTCCCTTGCTTATAACGTAAAATATACCGTGGCACATCAAGGGCTTTATCGCGGCACACCATTTGCGGAGCTCTGCCATATCAACACAATATGAGAAGCATAGATACGAATCTCTAGACACAAGATTTTTATAAGGTAAAATAATTACATGAATCAATTTGTCAGTATTTTTTTTAAAGTTTTAATTGGAAGTTTTTATAATTTAAAGCTTACGGGAAATTTAAAGGTTAACTTTGGATCTGACTTGTGAAAACGCGTCTTAGTGAGACGAACCACCATGTCTTCTAAGGTTTGGTAGGGAAACGTATACTGCATCTTAGTGAAATTGTGTCTTGTGAATTCGTGCTATGTGAGGTTTAACTGTACAGTCTTGCCAAATTTCAAGTCCCTAGCTCATCTGGTAATGCCATATAATTTTTAACCTGATATGAGGCAAAACAGCCCCTAAAAGTTGAACGTTTTATAATATCATATGTTTACCATTGGTTGTGACCAAACAAATACAGTCTTGCCAAATTTCAAGTCCCTAGCTCTCCTGGAAATGCCTTATAATTTTAAACCTCTTATGGGGCAATAATGGGGCAAAACAGCCCCTTAATAATAGAAATTTTTATAATATCGGATTTCCTCCATAGATTGTAACTAAAAACCTATAGTCTTGCCAAATTTCAAGTCTCTCGCTCATCTGAAAGAGCCTCATGATTTTTAACCTCGTACGGAGCAAAAATGGGGAAAAATAACTCCGAAAAATTGGAATTCATATAATATCGGATTTTATCCATCGGTTGTAACCAAAAACCTCTAATAGTGCCGCATTTCAAGATGTAGCTCATATGGAACTGCCTCATAATTTTTTTCCTTGGGGTAATAATGGGTCAAACTGCCCAAAAAATGGGGAGTATATCAATATTGGATTTCTTTCATTGGTCGTAGTTTAATATTAATGACATTATAATATAAGCCTCTGATTTTCATTAAAAGCTTACCCATATAAAAGCATTGAGCTTGTTGCCACGGCAGCTGAGTGTTGGGACTAGGGTTGCTAACTTTTAGATCTTCATGAACCAGAGATGTTGCTATGGGTTGCCTACTTTAAGATATTCATAAACCGGAGTTTGCTTGAAATCTGGATATAGGAGACTCCCAAGATTCGACAGGGATGCATTCCTGAAAACGTGGTCGAATCTTGAACAGTCGAATGTCGAATCAGCACAAATTCAAACAATAAGAGCAGAAATAACAATGTCTAGACTGAAACTAAACCTCTCATGGTCGGGTGGGCTGAAAATTACTTCGTGTAAACTAGTTTCTAATTTGACCGATCGATCGGCTGGGTCGATTCGACCGGTTGAATTCTCAAGTTGGTCGAATATCGAATGGTCAAATCTCGGGAGTCGCCTGTACTTTAGAAGTAACCCAAGAGGAATTAAATGTAATGATAAATATATTCTATATTCTGAAAGGCACTCATGATTTTAGGGCATATGATTACAAATCGGTTTATTTTTTTAAATATTGCTAATTAACGAAATTGTAAGAGCATCATCAATTTAAGTCTTTTGTATAAAAGAAAATACAATGGAAATTAAAGTGCAAACTATCTTAATTTGAATCATTTATAAAAAAATGCAAAAAAGTCATTAAAAGGGCTTTCCACTGCAATCGAAATTGAACCGGAGATTTGTGCTACTCACCCAGAGACCGGAGATTATGGCAATGACCTGGAGATCTCCAGCCTGAAAGCCAGAGGTTGGCAACCCTAGTTGGGATCCAAAAAAATTTCCACTTTTATCCGACAAAAACTACAAATTTACACTAATTCTACTCGGATTTGAATTCTGTCTAAAAGAATAAGAAACTACAAATTCTATACTTTGTGATAGCTCAAGTTCCGTGTTCGAATCTTGATGGGAAATAATTTTAAAAAGTAAATATATAAACCTCGACACCGATTTATGTGCTTTTCTTATGGAACAATATTGGGGCCCTTCAAAATTGCAATTTCAACAATTTGGATTTTTTCCTTCAGTTGTGGCCAATTACCTATAATCATGCCAAATTTAAAGTTTCTAACACTGCGGGAAGTGCCTCATAATTTGTATCCTCCCAGATGTGCTAGAAACTTGAAATTTGGTAGGAATATAGGGTTTTGGCCACAACTGAAGGAAAAAAATCCAAAACTTTCAAAATTCCAATTTTGAGGGGCTATTTTGGCCTCTTTTTCCCCCATAAGAAAACGTAAATTGCTGTAGAGATTTTTATATTTGCATTTTAAAATTATTAAGCTATCGGATAGGATATAAATTGTAGTTTCTTATTTTTGAAGACAATAAAAATCCGAGTAGAATTAGTGTAAATTTATAGTTTTTATTGCAAAAAATTGATAATTTTTCTGGGTCTAACAATAGGCTTCCTAGGCAACAAGCATAATCCTTTCATATGGGTAAGCTTTTAATGGGAATCAGAAGCTTATATTTTAATGCTGTTAATGTTATACTACACCTAATGAAGGAAATCTAATATTGATATAATCCTCATTTTTGGAGCTGTTTTGCCCCATTATTGCCCCATACGAGAACAAAAAAGGCGATGCAGCTGCATAGGACCCAGAGACTTGAAATTTGGCACGGTTATAGAAATTTCATTGCAACCTAAGATAAAATTATAAAATTACAAAAATTACAATTTTAAGGGGCGGTTTTGCCCCTTTTTGACCCCATAGGAGAACAAAAAATGCGAGGCAGCTGCATAGGACATAGAGACTTGAAATTTGGCACGATTATAGAAATTTCATTGCAAACTAAGATAAAATTATAAAATTGTAAAAATTCCAATTTTGAAGAGGTGGTTTTGCCCCTTTTCAGCCCCATATGAGTGTGATAATTATAAGGCACTTCTTAATGAGATACAAACTTGAATTTTGGCAGAATTATGGGTTTTTAGTTACAACAGAAGGAAAAAATCTGGGTGTAAAAATTCATAATGTTAGGGACTGTTTTGCTCCATTATTGCCCCATACGAGGATTAAAATTATATTATGGCCCCCAACTTGAGGCCCTCAAGAGCACTTAATGAAAAGTGATCAGTCAAATTTAACATAGACAATTTCATACTATGGTCTAAAAACTTTTTCTGATGAAATTCTGTTAGTAATCATTTTAACTTGATTTTTCTATGGGACCACAGAATCTTTAGTTAACTTCAGATGTAAATGCTAATCCAGCTCGCAGAAACTCTCATGATTTCCAATGTGTCCTTTTGAAGCATTCACAACTACAAATGTACTATGGAGTAGTGTACAAATGTGTGCCATGAAGAAAAGTTTGCAGACCCTTGCAATAAAAAAAGTAAAGCAATTTCTATGTTTTATGTCCTCATACCTATAATGTTAAACTATTATCATTAGTTGAAAATAACTTTCAAAGGTAGTCATCAATCATTTACACATTATATGTGTGTGTGTGCGTGCGTGTGTATACCATGATAATTATTTGAGTAAAGTTTTTACAGCTCAGTTGAGATGGACAAACAAACAAAATCAATAAATGTAGCATTTCTAGGGCCAAGGAAATTTTATAAGAATAAAAATGAATTTGGTGATTTTTTAATGTTCTTGTGAATGCAAATTTATTAATAATGTTCTGTTGAAAAAGATGGAAATAGAGAGCTGAAGACTACATATTAACAAATCATTTCGTTTTTTACAAAGTTGCAGATCAACCAACTGCTGCACTGTCCCTAAATGAATTAGGTGTCTGCAGAAACAAATTTCAAGAGCTGAAAGAAGTGTTGGTCATACCCAATGGCTGTTCAATTCTATCTGAATTTGGAAAAAGGGCTGAAAAACCTGAAGTGATACTTTGATGAGCTTAATGAGGGCCAGGGGTTAAGCGATTCAAATAGTTTGTTCTGTCTGAATGTTTTTTATCAAATGTTATATATAATCACAAGCCAATTGAATCATCACTTCTATGGTCTTCAATAACTTGTATCCAGTTTTGAAGTGTTATAGCCCATTTCATTACAGAATCTTTGACTTTGAATTGTATAAAGAAGCAACAAACTTTGTCAGTAAATGAAATAAGCACATGTCACAATAATTTCCACAAGAACTCCTTGAGATCCAGACTGGGAAAATGTAAAAAAGGTTTCTGCCATCAGAGAACTAGCTAATTTGTTAATTTTAGAGAACCATTCTCTATCACAGTTTCCCTGGAGTATGTACAGCTTTGATTTGTTTTTTGCTATGTTATAACATCTACAAGTGCCAAGGGATATTTTTCAAAGCTAAAAATAATTAGACTACTAGCACTTTACGATGAATCGAGAACGATTATGTGCTTTAGTGCTGCTTTCTATCGAGTAAGCCTTTTCAGGAATTTGATTTAATTAAAATCATCAACCAAATTTCAGAGGCAAAGAAAAAGAATTTTTAAAGATTCAGGTAAGGAGAATTTCAAAGACAAGTTTTTTCACATCTACACTTCATAAATTAAGGATGCTCGTACATTGTTTTAGAGTTATTTAACACGAGAGTATTTAGAATAAATATTATATGGACCTTTTGTTTGTTTTATACCTATATTTCTCTTGCTTGGTGATTTTTCTTTTCACGTTATTTAAAAGGCCTCAACTTGTCAGCAGATTCGTGATAATTGGTTAGTAAGTGCGATTTGATAGGCTTTACAATGAGTTTGTTTTTAATTGAACATATGTATTTGACAGGTGACCTGCAGTGCATAAAAAAGCAGAGGGTATACTGTACTAAAGTAAAACTTTGAGGGAGAATTCTTACCGTTTTTAGAGTAAATTACACAACTGTAATGTTACGATGACGGAGAAAACGTATGAGCTGTTTTCTTTTCAATTGACCTGTACAATTTTTCATACGGCGTGAGTATACGCTATCTGTTCGAAAAAGCAGAGGGTATACTATTCATTCGAAAAAAAGCAGAGGTATACGGCGTATACCTCCACTACAGCACTGGTGATGTGGGAGAGGGGCCGTCGATAATATTTTGCCACGAGCCCTTCCATCCCTATTGCCACAATCACTAATGCAACGCGCTAAAATGTATACATAAGTTTCTCTCGCTAATACGACACCCGACAAAGCAGATATTTCTTTGTCATGTTTCGCTGTTTTCTCGCTGACACGATATGTAATTCTTTGAAAAACGCGGGAAGACCATGAACTATAATCAATGCTATTTTTATAAAAAAGGTGCCGGTACTCATATCTTGATAAATTGTAAAATGCCTCTCCCACTCCCCTTTCTCTATTGAATTTTTTATGAACTTTTAATAACAAAGTTGATAAAAAAATCAAAATGTTTAACATTTATATAAGCCGTTTATTACTTTGTTTTAAAGAATTAAAAAATAAAAATGTACCAAAATTAGGCGCGTCAACATCGCTCTGAAAAAGGTGCCGGTACGCCATACCGGTGCGTACCGTCACAATATAATCCACCCAACTCAGTCACAACCACGGTCGTAGAATATTATTCTACGACGGTTGTTACAACCTTGCTTGCCATATTTATAAACTAATTAACTGTCTTTATAAGGGAAGCCCGCGTGCATTATGCACCGATAATTATGCCAATGCCCTGCACCGATTTCCAGTTTAAGATTGCGCGCCATAATATGCAAAAACACCTCTTAAAATAATAACGAATATTTTACAAGATATATATTTATATATGCATGCATGTGTTTGTATGCAATAAAAATAAATTAAATGAATGAAACTATTGTACATCTTCTACAAAAATATCACAAAAAATGGCGCAGTTGCAATGCCATCTAGCGGATTTCATAGGTTTCTGTATAAGCAAAACACTATCGGTAAAAGCATGGAACCACGGAACAGTCGTGAAAATAGTGAAGGTAACGTTTGCTACAAATTGTTTAAATTTACATTTTAGGGTAAAGTGCTTTATTTCTAAAAAAAAATCAGGTTATCAAACCAAGCAGAAGAGTGCAATCTAGGAAAGTCACGGCAATTGACAAACGCATCATTGACGTTATAAAATGGTGGATTAGAAGTCGTGCAGCAGTATCAGTAAATGATTTTGCTATGGCATTGAAAATCACATGTGGTCAGCGGTTAGTAAGTTTGCGATGCGGTAATTAATTAGTGTTTTTACGGTTTATATATACATGATTTCGTGCAGCGCATCATTTCATGAAAACTAATGATAATAGCACACCTATTGGGTAGCATATTAAAAATAAGTAATTATAATTTTTAATTACTCTAATCTATTAGAGTGATGTAAATGTTGTGTATAATATATTTTCGATTTCATTTTTATTGCAACTGAAAATTGAAATAATATTCTCTCTCTATGAGCCACGTGGTGGAATTGGCATGCCAGCTATACCATCAATATTAAGCACCGAGGTTGATAAGGGAAATTTCCTGATTCATATATTGTACATAAATTACCGACTTGAATTTCTAGCTCTTGTAGAAAAAGTTATTCCTCGTATGATTTATAAGTGAACCATTTTCGTTTTACAGCCGTTTAAATGTAAATGTCTTAAGGGAAATATTAATACAGTTACGTCACTATGCTAATGGAAATTTCCACATTACATTTTAATATGCTATATATCCACTTAACCAGATCTGCATTATTAGCATTTCCGGCTACTCATTTTATTATATGAATAATTGTTAGAATTAAAGGATTGGATTAACCGAATAGTGATTTATATATAGAAACTGGGAATGCCGTTGATGAATAAATAGTGGCTCATCCTGATATGTGGTAAAAAAATAGACAATTTGCAGTTTTTTAAATGAAACTGACTATATCTTATTTAATTTTCAGTTCGATTCACAAAGTAACCCATGAAATACAAGGAAGAGAAAGAAGCTTTTATGATGCTTTAGTTTCGGCTGGGGATGACAGAAGAGACACTCAGTGATGTAAGTTTGTAGTTTGTTGATAAGCTCCGGAAAGTAGGTAAATTTTAGTTTTGGTACAAATTTAAAAATGATGATTTCTACATGAAAAACTTGAATGATTTTGATGAATAAATAGAGGCTCTTTCTGATATATGATACATATTGGCTTACTGCGTTATTTTAATGTAAAATTATAAATGAAATCTTTGTTTATTTTCAGATATCGTTATAATGCCTTAGAGAATTTTCCATTAAGGTGAGTTGGTAAGATAATGATAATGTAATACTATGCCCAATGCCACGCTCAGTGTCCTTTGAAATGGGTGTTTGAGTGCCAGTTTTGAGATTGGGTTACATCAAGTCTTCCCCTTAGGAAGCAGCATGTCCTGAAGTGGTCATAGCTGTGCCGAAATTTGTGGGATACATTTATTTTAAAACTTATGTTGTTTTAGTTGAATGAATACGGATGGTACTACAATTTTTCTTTTATCACCAGGCACAGCAAACATTTTATGACCGCACCATGTGAAATGAACATAAGTAGATGTCCAGATTAAGGAAACGCAATTAGGTAAGTTGATGAGATGAGATGATGTTTAATATTAGGAATAGTGCATAAGCTCATAGTGATAGCTTGGAAAAAGAGGATGTCATTGTTTTGGTGATTGTCCTACCCCAGGATAGAAATAATTTATTAGTGTAAGACCCATAACATTCATTGTTTAATGGCAATGCACTTTATGGAAATGGCATTGCATTCATTATTATGTTAATTACTATTTCTGCTTGTTGCAAGATGGAAAAATAGTGTTCTTTATCATTAAAAAGGTATCTTCTTGCGAAATCTGCACATATTCAAATTCTGTAATTTTGGAAAAGCAAAGAATCATACTTTCTGTCATAAATATTGCTTCTCTGATCTTTGTCTTGATGGTAAATAATTTAACAAGTCAAGCAAAAAAATGTCTGAACCGATTTCAACGCTTTCCTTATGGGCATTTGAAATCTAATGTGTATGTAGGGGTTAAAAACACCTCTAAGTAATCAATTTCTTTAAGATT
Source organism: Uropetala carovei (assembly GCA_036926305.1). Classification (NCBI taxonomy): domain Eukaryota; kingdom Metazoa; phylum Arthropoda; class Insecta; order Odonata; family Petaluridae; genus Uropetala; species Uropetala carovei. The sequence continues at coordinate 218,376 of JAXCHB010000054.1, forward strand.
TTCAATTTTTCTGGTTGTTTATGGCCAATACCCTGTCGTAAAACCGAATCTCATGTTGCAACGTCAAGTAGAGGATCCTAAACATATCCTCCTATGTAAACGATCTTGATATGTGTTTTCATTGTTTGCTATGAATGTGACAAATATGTATAATGTTAATGAGTAACGTGAATTTTTGTTAGCGCTTCATTAAGCGTAGCTCCTACACTGTTACTGTAAAAAAATATCCTTTATATTCAAAGGATAAAACGTATTTTTAATGTGCCTTTAATTGCTCATAAAACGTTATTTTATCAATGTATAACTAATTCCTGTATTTTGAGTGAACAATAAAATATTTGAAATTTTAACCATTATGTGTTTTTGATAGTATCATAATGATTAATATCCTTTTAGGGTATAAAAAAGTACAAAAGAAATGAAAAGCAATGCGTGATACAATTTTCAAGGGGTGGTGTGATACGATAAGGGGAGGAGGGATACGATAATGGGAGGGGGACCAAGTAGTTCCTGCGGCCAGCCACGGTGGCAGTGCGTACTCAGTCCTACATTTTATACATGGATAGTCAGGCCCGTGGTGCACTCCCCGTGCTATACCCAACGCCACACTCAGTGCTCTTGGAAATGCGTGTTTGAGTGCCAGTTTTCAGATTGGGTTACATCAAGTCTTCCCCTTAGGAAGCAGCATGTCCTGAAGTGGTCATAGCTGTGCCGAAATTTGTGGGATACATTTATTTTAAAACTTATGTTTTTTAGTTGAATGAATGTGAATGGTACTACAATATTTTCTCTTATCACCAGGTAGGGAAAAAGGATTTTATAACAGCACACCATGTGAAAAGAGATAAATAGATCTCCAGTTTAAAGAAATGAGGCAATTAGGTGAGTTGATGAGATGATTATAATGTAATACTATACCCAACGCCACGCTCAATGCCCTTTGAAATGGGTGTTTGAGTGCCAGTTTTGAGATTGGGTTACATCAAGTCTTCCCCTTAGGAAGCAGCATGTCCTGAAGTGGTCATAGCTGTGCCGAAATTTGTGGGATACATTTATTTTAAAACTTATGTTTTTTAGTTGAATGAATGTGGATGGTACTACAATATTTTCTCTTGTCACCAGGTAGGGAAAAAGGATTTTATAACAGCACACCATGTGAAAAGAAGATAAATAGATGTCCAGTTTAAGGAAATGAGGCAATTAGGTGAGTTGATGAGATGATTATAATGTAATACTATACCCAACGCCATGCTCAATGCCCTTTGAAATGGATGTTTGAGTGCCAGTTTTGAGATTGGGTTACATCAAGTCTTCCCCTTAGGAAGCAGCATGTCCTGAAGTGGTCATAGCTGTGCCGAAATTTGTGGGATACATTTATTTTAAAACTTATGATTTTTTAGTTGAATGAATGTGAATGGTACTACAATATTTTCTCTTGTCACCAGGTAGGGAAAAAGGATTTTATAACAGCACACCATGTGAAAAGAAGATAGATGTCCAGTTTAAGGAAACGAGGCAATTAGGTGAGTTGATGAGATGATTATAATGTAATACTATACCCAACGCCACGCTCAATGCCCTTTGAAATGGATGTTTGAGTGCCAGTTTTGAGATTGGGTTACATCAAGTCTTCCCCTTAGGAAGCAGCATGTCCTGAAGTGGTCATAGCTGTGCCGAAATTTGTGGGATACATTTATTTTAAAACTTATGATTTTTTAGTTGAATGAATGTGAATGGTACTACAATATTTTCTCTTGTCACCAGGTAGGGAAAAAGGATTTTATAACAGCACACCATGTGAAAAGAAGATAGATGTCCAGTTTAAGGAAACGAGGCAATTAGGTGAGTTGATGAGATGATTATAATGTAATACTATACCCAACGCCACGCTCAATGCCCTTTGAAATGGATGTTTGAGTGCCAGTTTTGAGATTGGGTTACATCAAGTCTTCCCCTTAGGAAGCAGCATGTCCTGAAGTGGTCATAGCTGTGCCGAAATTTGTGGGATACATTTATTTTAAAACTTATGATTTTTTAGTTGAATGAATGTGAATGGTACTACAATATTTTCTCTTGTCACCAGGTAGGGAAAAAGGATTTTATAACAGCACACCATGTGAAAAGAAGATAGATGTCCAGTTTAAGGAAACGAGGCAATTAGGTGAGTTGATGAGATGATTATAATGTAATACTATACCCAACGCCACGCTCAATGCCCTTTGAAATGGATGTTTGAGTGCCAGTTTTGAGATTGGGTTACATCAAGTTTTCCCCTTAGGAAGCAGCATGTCCTGAAGTGGTCATAGCTGTGCCGAAATTTGTGGGATACATTTATTTTAAAGCTTATGTTTTTTAGTTGAATGAATGTGAATGGTACGACAATATTTTCTCTAATCACCAGGTTCGGAAAAACAGATTTTATAACAGCACACCATGTAAAAAGAAGATAAATAGATGTCCAGTTTAAGGAAATGAGGCAATTAGGTGAGTTGATGAGAGGATTATAATGTAATACTATACCCAACGCCACGCTCAATGCCCTTTGAAATGGATGTTTGAGTGCCAGTTTTGAGATTGGGTTACATCAAGTCTTCCCCTTAGGAAGCAGCATGTCCTGAAGTGGTCATAGCTGTGCCGAAATTTGTGGGATACATTTATTTTAAAACTTATGATTTTTTAGTTGAATGAATGTGAATGGTACTACAATATTTTCTCTTGTCACCAGGTAGGGAAAAAGGATTTTATAACAGCACACCATGTGAAAAGAAGATAGATGTCCAGTTTAAGGAAACGAGGCAATTAGGTGAGTTGATGAGATGATTATAATGTAATACTATACCCAACGCCACGCTCAATGCCCTTTGAAATGGATGTTTGAGTGCCAGTTTTGAGATTGGGTTACATCAAGTCTTCCCCTTAGGAAGCAGCATGTCCTGAAGTGGTCATAGCTGTGCCGAAATTTGTGGGATACATTTATTTTAAAACTTATGTTTTTTAGTTGAATGAATGTGAATGGTACTACAATATTTTCTCTTATCACCAGGTACGGAAAACAGATTTTATAACAGCACACCATGTGAAAAGAAGATAAATAGATGTCCAGTTTAAGGAAATGAGGCAATTAGGTGAGTTGATGAGATGATTATAATGTAATACTATACCCAACGCCACGCTCAATGCCCTTTGAAATGGATGTTTGAGTGCCAGTTTTGAGATTGGGTTACATCAAGTCTTCCCCTTAGGAAGCAGCATGTCCTGAAGTGGTCATAGCTGTGCCGAAATTTGTGGGATACATTTATTTTAAAACTTATGATTTTTTAGTTGAATGAATGTGAATGGTACTACAATATTTTCTCTTGTCACCAGGTAGGGAAAAAGGATTTTATAACAGCACACCATGTGAAAAGAAGATAGATGTCCAGTTTAAGGAAACGAGGCAATTAGGTGAGTTGATGAGATGATTATAATGTAATACTATACCCAACGCCACGCTCAATGCCCTTTGAAATGGATGTTTGAGTGCCAGTTTTGAGATTGGGTTACATCAAGTCTTCCCCTTAGGAAGCAGCATGTCCTGAAGTGGTCATAGCTGTGCCGAAATTTGTGGGATACATTTATTTTAAAACTTATGATTTTTTAGTTGAATGAATGTGAATGGTACTACAATATTTTCTCTTGTCACCAGGTAGGGAAAAAGGATTTTATAACAGCACACCATGTGAAAAGAAGATAGATGTCCAGTTTAAGGAAACGAGGCAATTAGGTGAGTTGATGAGATGATTATAATGTAATACTATACCCAACGCCACGCTCAATGCCCTTTGAAATGGATGTTTGAGCGCCAGTTTTGAGATTGGGTTACATCAAGTCTTCCCCTTAGGAAGCAGCATGTCCTGAAGTGGTCATAGCTGTGCCGAAATTTGTGGGATACATTTATTTTAAAACTTATGATTTTTTAGTTGAATGAATGTGACTGGTACTACAATATTTTCTCTTGTCACCAGGTAGGGAAAAAGGATTTTATAACAGCACACCATGTGAAAAGAAGATAGATGTCCAGTTTAAGGAAACGAGGCAATTAGGTGAGTTGATGAGATGATTATAATGTAATACTATACCCAACGCCACGCTCAATGCTCTTTGAAATGGATGTTTGAGTGCCAGTTTTGAGATTGGGTTACATCAAGTCTTCCCCTTAGGAAGCAGCATGTCCTGAAGTGGTCATAGCTGTGCCGAAATTTGTGGGATACATTTATTTTAAAACTTATGATTTTTTAGTTGAATGAATATGAGTGGTACTACAATATTTTCTCTTATCACCAGGTACGGAAAACAGATTTTATAACAGCACACCATGTGAAAAGAAGATAAATAGATGTCCAGTTTAAGGAAATGAGGCAATTAGGTGAGTTGATGAGATGATGATAATGTAATACTATACCCAACGCCACGCTCAATACCCTTTGAAATGGGTGTTTGAGTGCCAGTTTTGAGATTGGGTTACATCAAGTCTTCCTCTTAGGAAGCAGCATGTCCTGAAGTGGTCAAAGCTGTGCCGAAATTTGTGGGATACATTTATTTTAAAACTTATGATTTTTTAGTTGAATGAATATGAATGGTACTACAATATTTTCTCTTATCACCAGGTACGGAAAACAGATTTTATAACAGCACACCATGTGAAAAGAAGATAAATAGATCTCCAGTTTAAGGAAACGTCGCAATTAGGTGACTTGATGAGATGATTATAATGTAATACTATACCCAACGCGACCCTCAATGCCCTGTGAAATGGGTGTTTGAGTGCCAGTTTCGAGATTGGATTACAAGTCTTCGCCTTAGGAAGCAGTGTATCATAAAGTGGTCATTACTCTACCATAATCTTTGGGATACACTTTATATATTTTGTGTAGAATATTTTTATTTATTGTTTATCCCTAAAAGATTTTATGATGGTTGGAATGTCATTGTCTTTTTCATGTTCCTGTTTTCTTTCACGCCTTTGTTCAAATATATTTCTCGTGTTGTTAACATGTATATTGAATGCCAAAAGTGATTATTTTAAAATTTTATTTTCTTATTGTTTTAGTAGTTTATTATTCTTCCACATGCGTTAAGAGAATTTTATACTGGTTGACTCAAGCTAGTATGGTGATATGCTATATGTAGTTTGTAGTTTAAAGTCATGTGACTTTGAGCCAGGAGTTTCATGAATGTACTCTCTGCAGTTCATTTTCAGACTAATATTTGGTCAAATTACTGGCAAAATTCAGTAGACACACAGAGGTTTGTGATATCCTGTTACATTTATCCATGAAATTTTGCAGGAAATGAGAAGCTGAGGGTATTGTAATAAAATTGCATATTTGAAACTTTAACTTTACTGTATTTACTCATGTACCCTGAACACTTTTTTCCCAAAATGTCAGTAAAAAAAGGGACTCCGTCATACATGAAGATTTCTGAACAATTTATATAAATAATCCTATATATAATTTCTGAAGTGTCCCCCCTCTATCTTAAAAACAGTTTGGCGTAGAGATTTGCAGTAAACTGCATTTTGTTTCTACAGGCCAGGAGGTCCCTAGAAAACTATTCTCAATTTCCTAAAGTCCCGGGTTCGATTCCAGGAGATAATTATATGTTCCCATAAGTTTACACGGGGTTTTCGAGTTTTCAGAGTGCAAGGTTTTTTTCCTTCATTAAAATACGTAAATATGGACCGATTTTCTTTGTTTTTACTTTATTCCACGGCTAAAACTCTATACTATCTTATTCTTGCAATGTTTACATGTTACACGGTCGAGATTTTCAGAAATACGCAATTGTTCGAATTTTTACGGATATTTCGTACTCTTTCCGGGCATTGCTAAGGCGACCATCATTGTTGCTTCCGATTCAATTGCCATCGATTAAATGTTCATATTGACGTAAAAATGGAATCTTTAAGTTAGTAAGATCATTATACGCTACATTTTTGATGTAATTAAATTTTTATTGTTGTAAATATAACAATGGATGAATTCATTAAGATAATGATTCAACTCTAGAACATTCAGTAAGATTATTTTCTGTGACTAGGATGCATTTATCGTAGATTGTGGTAGAAAAGCATATTTACTTTTAAAAATACTGTATCTGAGTATTCAACCTTTTGGAAATACCAAATGTTTTTGTTTTCGTGACTGAAGTGTCCAAGAATCACCCTGTCAGTGGAAATACGCGTAAGACTCTGCCATTTCATTACGAAGGCTTTGGTGAGGAGGAATCTTCCTAAACCCCGGTAAGTTTTTTCTCCGCATTATTTTACAATCAATAGTTTCAGCGCTTACTTTTTTAATACTTTCGCCTGGCTTAAGTGGCTAAATAATTATTTTTTGTGACATCGCTTTTACAAGCGTTATGTTTTGTGATTGATTAAGTGGATGACATTTCCTGTAAATTACAGAAAGTTCACATCTTTCTTTTCCCAATATTTGCTTTCTTTGAGGTGTTAAGACCCAGTTTGACTCCCGGTCTTAGCAGTTCTATTCTTCTGTTTCCTCATTTCACATCACTACAGTTTATGCCTGTCGCGTAAGAATCTTCCGATCACTAATCATTTCAATTTAATTACTGTGCCGCATCAATTTACTCTCGACCATAACTTATAAAATACAGATTTCTGATTACCTACGGATAACATTTTTTTTAATATGCGCACACTGCCTTTCCCTCAGTGAGATTCTAACACGCAAACCTTACATTGGGAGTCAAATATCTAAGTATCCTATACTGTGTAAATTCATTGCTAGAGTAAAATATGAATTATTAACATCAACTTATTTTACAAACATTTTTTTATGAATCAATTTAAAATTTTGCGCGGGCTCAGCTAGTAATAATAATAATTCGACTTTATTTTCAAGGAGATATTTAGACAATTTATACATCCAGAGGACGACAAAGTAAGTAAAATTCTCAATGTGCTGTCCCCTATGAACAGGCAGGAACTGCAGGAATTTTTAGGACTTGTAAATTATTATAATGCCTTTTTTAAGAGACAAGGCAACAGCAGCCAAACTCTTTCATCATCTTTTGCATGGGGACAAGGATTGGGAATGGGGAACTGCCGAAGTATAGATCTCTAGAATATGTGCCTTATATTTGGGCTAATACGGTAATGTGCCTACAGAGAAGCTTCCACAGTGGAGACAGTTCAAGAAGGGTGATCCAGTATATGCAAAAGACTTTGCGGGAGATATGTGGATGCCAGCCACTATTGGGAAAGTGCTGGGCGCAAGGGTTTTCATTGTCCTGACCATAGTTCCTTCTAATTTTTTTCATCCATGGGCGGTATGAATATCGCTATGCGCGCCTACGTGACGATAGTGCGCAGATATGCACCGGGGTTGACATGGTCCTGTTCTGATATATTCTAAAATACACACAATCGTGCGCGCTTGGAAAATTTAGTGCGCAGCACTTCAAAAACTGCCACGCAGTCATGCAGCTTAGAGGGAACCATGGTCCTGACTGATGGCCAACCATACTGGAAGAGACATCAACCAGCTAAGACCAAGACAAGGGGGGGGGGGATAATAGGGGGTCTAACAATTCTTATCATATTTTCAGGAAAGGCCAAGAAGAGAGATGTGAGGTGGCTGAGAGGACTACCTTTTTCCACATAGCCACAGCTGGAAGTGAGAATGGCAAGTGGAGATACTCCAGGGATAGAGATAGCAGACCCTCAGCCAAGGGGGTGAATGCAGCCTCTAGAACATAAGCATGCTTTCTTTCCCAGGAGGGACACAAACTATAGGGCGGAGGGATGTTGTGGTTTAGGAGAATTGTTAATGGTGGCCATCTTGTATGGAGATATGGCTACAGTGCCATCATGCATGCCTAGAGGTTGGCAAGGAGAAAGGCAATCCACTTTCCGGGTGTCCACCTGTGTATTCTTACTTTGTTATATCTAAAAGTATAATAAAAGCCTTTGGCCATCCAAACTCGTGTCTGTGTTATTCCCTATCTCCTATGATATGACAATGTGTTTCTCCTCTTCCAGACACCCCTGTGACATCTCTATCCCTAGTTCACCAAATATTGTCTCTGCTACGGAATTTAAATTTCTTGGTATTTTTATTGACCCTAATCTCAACTGGAAATCACATATTGTTCATTTTTCAAAAATACTTAATTCTATTTCTTACCTTGTCTCTGCCCTAAAGAAAAGTATTAGTTTTCAAGTTCTGCTTATGTTTTATTATGTCTACTGTAGTAAAGTATAATATTATTCTCTGGGGTTTCTCTCCCTGCCTGAAGGAAATCTTAAGCGTTCAGAAGGAATTACTTAGAATCATCACTGGTAGCAGGTATTATGCCAGCTGTCGGCCATTATTTATGGAATTAAATATTCCCACCATCAATATACATTTTCTGCTTGATCTTATTGACCAAGAAGAATTTTAATAAAATGGAGAAAAACAGCATGGTCCACAACTACTACACCTGATCAGCTGACGATCTACATCTATACTTTAACTCTAGCAAAATTATCCATAAAGGCCACAAAGTAATGGGTATAAATTTGTACAATAAATTGTCCAAAAACCTTAAGATAAATAATTTTATTCTTCACAAATTTCTTAGAGAAAGAACAAAGGAAAATCAGGTACAATACTTCAGGAATTTTGTATTTAATCAATTTAATACATATAAGGAATTTTATTGTCCTCAAATTCTGAGAGAAAGAACAGTAAAATTGGGTACAATTATTTAAGAACTAGCATAATTGCCCATCAATATGATGGGATATCTTTAGTAAACCTTACCTCTCCACCCCTCCGTTACAATCCCACTCTTTCCCTCCCTATCTCGTATTAAAAATATTCAAAGTATGCTTACACCCATAAGGATTGATTTAACAATAGGATTTTGAGGTCTAAAAATATAATTAGTCACCATGGCAACATTCCTTTAAAATGGCAAGATTCCATAAAATATGTAAATTAAAAATTTAACATGGGATATTTCGAACAGTGGGCGAAAAAAGATGAACAGAATAAGAAATTTTATAATTTTTTCTTCAAAATGGTTCAAATCCGAAGGTCATAGGTTAATTCCTCCTAATTTTAATTTCCAAATGAATAAAAGCCTGCACGTCAAAAAATGCGTTTTGCATGTTAAGTAATGGGAAATGGAAATGCCTCTGATAGTTTGAGCACAAAACAGATTGGTGAGCAAAGTAAATTCATTTAATAGTAATGACAAAATTCATTTACACCATTGCTATCCATTTTATTTGGCTCTTCGGATTAGTTCATTGTCAGTTGCTTGAGTGATTTCTGCGAGAAAGGATTTGCTGTAGTAACTGAAAACTACCATAATGTGGTACACCTCGAAACATCAAGGAACATACATGCTTAAGTTAGTGTCTTTCTTTGTGCTTTTCATTACACATAAACCAACATAGACCAATTTTTGGACATGGACAGCTTTATGTAGCTCTATCCAGAGCAGTCACATAGGGGAGTAAAAATACAAATAACTGGAAGTGTTACTAAACCAGAAAATAACAATTAATAATAACTATAATTTATAATAACTATAGTTTATAATGAAGTGTTAACTTTTCTTTTAAATTTATATTTTGTTAATTTGTCATTAAAAATTAAACATTCCTTATCAAATACACTTAATTAATTTTCATAATATATTTCTGCTATACTTACCTAAATCCAATACATGGTAAGAACGAAGTGACTGCGAGCAAAGGGGGTTTGGCAAGCAGGAGCAAGCAAGCTCCCTAGTTCTATAATATATATGTATTTATTATAAAATAAATTTTTAAAAGTTTTTCCGGCCTTTCCTATTGTAAAATTTCAAATCACATAACAAACAATGATATTTTTTGTCATAAGTGACTATGTGAAAACATACAGGCAATGTGTGTAACAAGTTCTAGTATTTATTTATTTCCTTTACCATCGTATTGTTTATAGTATCCACGATATTGTTTGAGCTTCAAAATAGCGTCGACTTTCTTTAATATATATTCTATGTTACAGTGTACATATTGTCTCTTTATTCCAGTGCCAAGTTTCCATCATCAACAACAGAAATATTGTTTAATGGAATTAAAATTTATAACTACTTCACACAAAAATTCTTTTGACTAATTATTTGTAACGATAACAGTGAAAGGTTGAAATGTAAATTAAAAGTGTAGAATGATATTGTGAAAGAGCTATGAATTAACATTAATGTGAGTAGGGAAATGTGGAAATAAGTGAAAAAAATTACCCATGACCAGGAGTCGAACCCAGGTCTTCCACTTGCAGGTCAGATATTCTACCACTGAACTACCATGGCAGACTAATTCTGTTTCAGAACGGGAATATTTTCTTGGATTGGGACCAGACCAACTATGCTAGTATCAACCAGCCCCAACGAATGTCCTCGGAGAGATACATCAAAGAAAACACCTACCCTCTCAAATGGTGACAATGCTATGTTATAAATTTAATTTTAACGAAACTTGCCTACAGTTTTTGAATTTGTACAAAAACAACCAGAACTTTTAGAATATGCAAAATCAAGCCAAAAATATAAATTTAAGGTCTGACTTTATTATAATTGAAAGCTGATTTTCTGTTGATAGAATATGTTAATCAGTTACTTTATGAGATTCCTCACCTGTGGCAATACTCTGTAAAAGAAACATTATTGCTATGGTTATTTAAGCCTAAAATTAATGTAATTATTTTGCTAATCTTTGAGAGAATTGATATTTTGAAGATTCATTTACTGTAAATGCTTATTAAAAAATAATTTATATAATAAATAAAGCTTACCATCTTTTTCTAATCCCAAGACCCCTAAAAAAAATAGGTTGGGCCGGCCGTGTCCCTACTTCCCATTTCAAAAAGGTGGTAACCCTAGGTATAAGAGACTCCATGGTTTGCAAACCTAGACCAAGTTCTTCCTTTGGTCCATAGGATGGCCCATGAAACTTTTGAATTCGATAGCTTCAACGGTGTAAAAACGTACATATAAAGAACATACATACACTAAAATATTTATAAGATACATATTTCAATTAAAATCAACATATATTTTGTTTCCATGTAAACAAAGCAAAATCACAGAGAAATTGAAAAACAATTTTACGTTAAATTTTTTTCCATATAAATGCATTGGAATCTCAACTTCGGTGACAATAGGAGTTGTCATGGTAGTTTATAATTGGTATTGTCATAAAATTGATAAAATCACTTATTTTTCTGATTCTAAACGCATTTTTACGCTAATTCGATCAGGATTAGGATTCTGTCTTCAATAAAAATAAACTTTGTTCTTTCCTTCATAGAACCATCTAAGTCTCACGTTCGTAACATGTTCCTAAGTATTTTAAAAATTCAAATGAAAAATAAACTGCACTCATCATGTTATTCAAATGGAGAAAATGAAAAAAGAAAATAATTTCTAAAATTAGAAAGGTCAATCAAATCGATATAAAAACCTGACTAGACCATTTAACTCTTTATTTCTGTTAAAATTATACCTTCTTGTTTCTACGTGCTGTAGTTGCTGAGCTATAAAAAACACATACATACAAACACTTTTCTTTATAGATATCTATAGACAGATAGATTTGTCATGCATACCCGTCACTGTTGACGGTAAATTGCATTAGTTAAATAATAGAGTAGAAATTTTTTGTATAATTAACGGCTGATATACAAATCATTAATGGATTTCTCATATTACTATATAGCTTTTACGAAAATATAAATAATATTGACACGTTGTAAACTTAAGATATTCAGACTTTGTCCTGTTATTTTCATTTAAAAATAATTTTTAACTTATTAGAGGAAAAACGTTGATATATAATACATCCTAATATTATTACAGAAAGGTACTTCTAAAATTGATTTTAAATATTTTAATAGAAAACAATAGAAAGTTAAGTCTGCGCCTCTCTGAACTGAGAAACAATATCGTTCGTCAATTTACTTCGTGACTTGGGAAGTTGAATTAGACGGTTCTTTCTCATTTGGGTGTTGGGCGAAGTCGTTAATAGGTAAGGAGATCATTTTACATTCTCATTTGGAATTAATGTTGAGTTTATGTAATCGGTTTTTCATAATTATCTTACTTTGAACGATGCGAAATTGACTCCTTGGTTTTTACGTACTGTAGGATGCTTAGCCATAGTAGCAAAAACTTAATTTAATTCTTAACTGACGAGATATCGCAAATAACGATCGGATTAATGTTGCCGTACGAACATCTTTGACGTTTGTACAAAAATGGCTCCTAAGTTCCTATAGCTTTTCCGACGCAGAGTTTTTGGAAATCGAGAAACTTAATTTCTCTTGAGATATCTAACTCAACACGAATGATAATGTGGTTCATAACCTTAACTCAGCATTTGTTAGGGGACACGTTTAATTTGGTTCGGTGCAACTTTTTCCTTGTTGAATTAGTTTTTTATAGACCATTTCTACTTTTGGTAGATTTAGCAAAGTTGTAGACGTGAAGGTGGTTATCGAGTAATCGAATGGATCCGTAAGCACAAGGTTGGAACTGGTTGGAACGTAAAAGTTCTACCGCATTGATTATCACGTCTTCTTTACGTTTGGAACAGCTGCTTGAGACGAATGATACATTAATCGTTATAATTTGCTTTGGTTAAGACTCCATTCTACCTCTGATTGTCAGACAAAACTAAGCATGCTTTTGCCGAATCAGATTTTCTTTAAAGTGCCGACGTTGCCCCCCATGATATAGGTGATATTTTCTTAGTGTTAGAATTTCATAAAGTAAAGCATATAATTTTCAGTGGAAACATTTATTGAAAGCAGTGATGTATTTCTTTGCTGTTCAGTTGAAATTGTTATTTAGTAATTAAATAATGGTTTAAAAATAAACGTTAAGCCTAACTAAGTCACTTATAGGAAATAATTTCCCTATTTTCTCACAAATCTTTGAATTGAAGATTAACTTGGGTTAAAATACAATTTCAGTTTTGAATGTTAATGGAATGATTTAGCATGAGATAAGTGGGGACATTGCATAATCTACTCAGGAAGTCATGAATATTATTCAACATGAAATTGTGGTGCTGGATTTCTGATTAGATTCTCTTGTTGTTTCAGAGGCATGCATCAAAGATTTACTTTCCTGGGGATTCTCAACTTGCAGTTTGGTGCACATATCCTGGAAGTGATTGACCATGTGATACCAAGAAATATTTATGGTAAGTATTATCAGTGTTACACCTGATTACTTTCAAACGCACAAATATTAACTGTAAAAAGGACTCTATAGAAACAAAGTGATTTTGTGATGACAATGCAGTATGAAATATTTGTTGAATTTGTTCCTTGGTGCTGTCTAATAGCCTTAACCAACATTGTGGTGCAATTATGAAAATGTTTTGAGACGGATCCAAATGCTACTGGATGGGTGCATAATACATATGGTGATGAGTCTTAACACCTAAGTTTAATTTCATTTTTAATTGTTTAAAAAAAATCTGATGCAGCACTTCCTAAATTAAGACAGGGGCTTTGCATTTTTGCCAATCAATTAAATATTTTATTGTAATGCAGGTTTTCTCAGTTTGTCTAAAATTTTATTTCAGTATTGTATTATTTCTGGCTTTCTCTTAAACACTGTTCTCGTGCTGTAGATTATCACAGTTTCAGCATCACCATAATTTAAGATTGGCATTGTAAACATGGTTTTTACTTTCTCCATACGTAGTATGGGAAAGTATTGTGATCATGAAAAAAATCGACTGACAATGAGATTTCAACGGAAATACACGTTTTGAGGTCCATAGAACGTTTAGATTGTTTTTGGAATGATGTCTGTGTATATGTGATTGTGGGTGCTCTAACTCAAAAAGTACTTGCCATATCGTTACCAAACTTCATATATAACACTTTAGCATGAGCAGAAAGAACTGATTAGTTTTTGGCCAATACCAGTTAACCGGAAGTCGAGGTTTATTCGAAACCCGATTCGGTTTTTGCGATATTTCTCCGTTAAAACATCATTATTGTATATACAATTCTATACAAAGGTTACAGAGAATGTAATTTCCTACAACTTTTATTTGAAACAATTTTCCATAGCAGTTATTGTTTAGGAATTATTTATAAATAATCGGTTTTTTCGGTTTCCATCAAATATCTCCTTAAAAACGTCGTTATTGGTAATCTTCATGAGGACTAAAGTTATAGAGAATAATATTTCTTGCAAGTTTTGTTTGAAACAAATTTTTGTAGAACCTTCCATTTAGTAGATAATTAATTTATTTGTAAATTTCCAGTATACAGCGCCACCATCTAGCGGTGAATTCTATAAACGTATTCAAAATATAATTTACGGCAATAAGGACGACTGTATTCTTTTACGATATGAAATGATAATTTTCCCTCATAATGCTATTCATAATTATTTAAATATCTATACCCCAAATATGGAGAAAGTCATGTGTTGACCATATCAGATTTTTGCTTTATGAAAGTAATGTCTTTGTCATGGATAGTGGATAACTGAATTTCATGGACTTTAGTCTTTGAAAAAATTTGGAAGGCTATAGTCTGAAAAAATTTCATGGACTATACTTGATGAAAATAATTTGAAGACTATAGTATTAGATAAAATTTAAAGATTATAGTCTTTGAAATTTTTGAAAAACTATAGTATTTGCAAAATTTTCATGGACTATAGAAGAAAAATTTTCATAGACTAGTATTTGAGAAAATTTGAAGGACTGAAAGATTTTCATGAACTATTTATTGTCTTTGAAAAAATTTGAAATATTATAGTCTGAAAAAATTTGAATGAGTATAGTCTTTGAAAAAATTCATGGTCTATAGTCAGTGAAAAAATTTCATGAAATATAGTCTGAAAAAATTTAAAAGACGGTCAAGGGGTCAGCTTCGCGGTCAGTTTTCAATGTGGTCCCAGTTAGTCAACACAAGCCAATTTTGCAAATAAAACTTTGAAAACAGAAATAATTTTTTATTTCATAAACTGCAGCAAAGCCACAAAATTTTGCTGAGACAGTTATTCTTTAAACTCATACGAAGAACAGTTATCATCAGAATGGATATGCGAAGTGGTAGCTGTTGTGTAGGCACAGCATAAAGAAGTTGAAGGTTGAGGCTTTGTTGAAACCTTCTTGGACATGTCCTTCAGAGTTCCATATGTTTTGGTCTCTCTTTCTGGAACACTTTTGTAAACCCACATAGTATGCTGCTCTATAATAAAACTCCTGTTCCATTCCATGAATTAGTTCTTCTGTTAATTGTATACACCTATCAATGGATACTTTGTTCTTTTCATTCAACACCTCATCATCCCGTTCAGTATCACTCTCGTTCATTTTATTATGACTCATAACTATATTGCAAATTTCACTATCTGTAAGTTGGAGGTAAACCGGAGCTCCGTTGTCAATGTTTAAATAATCTTTATCTACCAATTTTGCTGTATCACATGATGTTTTTGTAAATGCCAGTAAGTCTTCAACAATTTCACTTTCTTCAACCGGAAGTAGCAGTTTACCCTATCTGCCCAAATACAAGCTGGTGTTTTTTGTCAAAATCTATCATGAAAAAATCACCCCTCGGCTTCAATGCAAGTCCGAAGAAAATTTGGGTTATGGTTAAATCTCGAAGTCTCTCATTGCCTTCGCGTTCAAATGATAGTACTATATTTTTCGTAAAGTAAATATTTGACCTACGATGAATATTAAATAATAAAGGCTAGAATATTGAATTTGGCACTACCTGTGCTTTGTTAGCATTTTAAGGGTGGGTTTTTCACATTGAGTAATTACATTATTTGCATACGTTGGCGATACAGATGATTATGCAAAATGCGTTGACGGCTTTGAATGATCAACTGTTTGAATTTCGGTAAAATTTTACATAGAACGTGTATGATTATAAAAATGCCAATTTCTTAAGGCAATGTAAATGCTAATTTCATTGGAAATAGACTTGGATGAAAAAATATCGTGGCAAGATTGCTATTACTATATTTGACCTTTTGTGAAAATGAAGATGAATGAAATTATTGTCACTGAATGTGGAAAATTATTCAGCAATGCAAAATTATTAATTGGAGTAATATTTCAAAATGTCAACAACTAAACCATTTCCCACTCATTTCTTCGATCTCGAATAATGTATTCTAATTGTAAGACATGCATGAATGCCCAGCACACTTCAGCATAAAATCTACGAAATTTACGTTTTTGCCAAAAAACGAAATTTTTGGGGGTCTGCTTAAATCCGGGGTTGACTTCTATTTGGGCAGATACGGTACTCTTGTAAAATTTTAGTTTTTCTTAAATATTTCGTTTAAAACTGAATTTTTGTTAACATGCACACACACACACACACACACATATATATATTGTTCAATAACTTTGGAACATCACATTCTGCGTAAAATTTCATTAATTGACTCTTTTGCTTCTTCAAGTCATAAACAGTCGATGAACTAACACCATACTCATTGCACAATGTTTTCATCGAAGCACCTTTCTCTAAATGCTGTAGCAATTCCACTTTCTTCTTAATACTACATGTTAGGTGCTTCCTCTTCGCATTTATGATAACCACGGGTTTTTCCACTGATCTTTTCAACATTTTTATAAAAAGAGGACTACAAAGATTTTAAATTTGTGAAACAGCATATTCTAACAAAAGAACAACGATAAAACAGCAGCGCAATTATCGTCGCTTTTGCGAGATTGCAAAAGTTTCCGGTATCTACAAATTTCAAATTGGTAATCACACAAGTTTTTGCCAGATTTCAGGTCCTGCCTGATTTTGGGGTGCTGAATAAAGGGTCCGATACTGTGTGTGTGTATGTATTATAATAAATGCTGTAATTCATCAATTTCCAAGTATGATTATGTGGAATGATTTTCATAAAATTAATGGATCAATTTCGTTGATGTTTAGCATAAATTGAAATGGATAGTGTTGTTAGACTGAAATTATTAATAGATTAGCCCATACAGCTCTGAAATTGGAGCTCTGTAAGATTATTATGTTAAAAAGGTCCAACCAACCCAAACGTTTTTAATACCATTCTTCCAACCCAACCAAACGATTTTTTGAAACTCTTCTTCCAACCAACCCAACGTTATTTTTTAAATGCTTCTTTCAACATGCCCAACCCAACGATTTTTTTATACCCTTCCTCCATCTAACCCAATCCAATAATTTTTTTGATACCCTTCTTCCAACCAACACAACTGAATGATATTTGATACGCTATTCTTCCTTCCATTTTAAGGCTTAACTGATGCTAATTTAATCAGAAAATGCACATCGAGTCGGAGACATGATCGCAAAACTGCAGTAAGCTATGCATTGAGCAAAGGTAGAAAGTGTATACCTTGATACTTGTCGCATTTAATCCATAGGGCCAGATAAGCAAATACTCTTTATATAATAACTTTATCTTAATGTCTATAAAGACTGATGTTGCTCCAACAATACATAATTTCAAAGCTAAAACAAAAGTGTGAAGCAAATAACGCTATTCTTCCATCTGTTTGAAGGTTAATTGACTGTAATACAATCGGAAAATGTACATCGAGTCAGAGACATGATAGCAAACTGCAGTAAGCATATGCTACGCATTGAGCAAAAGTACAGTGTGTATACCTCAGGCACACATCCAGAGGGGGGGGGCTAACAGGCTTAGCCCTCAAACCGCTAAATTTTCTGACCTAAGAGTTTGTATTAACCAGATATGTACATCCTCAGGTAGTTGTGGAGATCCCGAATTGTCCAAATGTTTGGTGAAAATCCTGGGTGCATGCCTGATATACCTTTTAAGACCAAAAAGGATATGCGTAAAGCATTAACGGACTTCAAGAAAAAGACTCTTAGTGAACATCTAAGTGAAAATCACAAATGCTTTTGGTCAGGTGTTACAGAAGTTCAAGGTCAACGTCCAACCGTAGCCACGTTAATAAACTACAAAGGTGAGGTAGTTAGCGATAGCACAGATAAAGGAAATTTGTTAAACTTATTTTTTCAGAGCGTATTTACTACCGAAGACGTGAGAGTGAAGGTCGTGGCACCCGAACCAGGCAAGGAAAAAATGAACGATATAGTCATATCAGCGAAAGGGATAGCTCAATAGCTTATAAATATCAAGTCAAATAAATCTCCAGGTCCAGAAGAGATACCAGCTAAGAGTATTCAAAGAGTTAGCACTGGAAATAGCACCTTATCTCGAATAGTTTTCAGTAAGTCACTTAGTCATGACGTTGTACCTAAGGAATGGAAATTAGCCTTTATAACGCTGTTACACAAAGGTGGGAAAAAAGACAACAGAGAAAATTACAGGTCAATTTCGCTTACCTCCCTATCTTGCAAGGTTCTTGAGCACATTATCGTTAGCTCCGTGATGGACTTCTTAGATAGCCAGAACTTGCTAAGTAAATATCAGCATGGCTTCAGGAAGATGAGATCTTGTGAAACACAGCTCGCTCTGTTCGTTCACGATATACTAAGATCAAGAGACCGTAAGACTCAGATGCGGTTTTCATCGACTTCAAGAGGCTTCCGATAAAGTTCCACACAGTAAGTTAGTGAAGAAATTAAATGACTGTGGAATTAATCGAAAGATAATCGAGTGGATCAGGGACTTTCTTAATGAGCGTGAACAAATAGTAGTTATAGATGGATTTAAATCAGATTCAGTCAGCGTAGCCTCAGGCATTCCACAGGGAAGTGTAATCGGCCTCCTACTATTCCTTTTATATATAAACTACTTAGATAAGGTTATTAAAAGTAAAATCAAGTTATTCACGGATGATACAGTAGTTTACAGAGAAATTAACAGTCCTAATGATCAATTATTACTTTCTAACGATTTAAATGCAATTCTCGAGTGGTGTAAAGAGTGGCAGTTAGAATTGAACTTAGGAAAGTCTTCCTTTATGAGATTCTGGGGAAACAAAAACATCGACGCGACAAATTACTCTGTTGAAGGCATCCAACTAAAATTAGCCGATTCCGTCAAATACTTAGACGTTACTTAAACAAGCAACCTCTCATGGGATATGAACATACGAAATATATGCGGGAAGGCTAAACAGAAACTAGGATTCATCAAACGCATAGTAGGTAAAAGTGAGGAAAAAGTCAGAGACATGTTACTTCTCGTTAGTAAGACCGCTATTAGAGTACACGTCAAGCATATGGGATCCGTACGAGAAAGGATCAATCTCAAAGTTAGAAAGAGTGTAGCAAAAAGCCGCTAAATTCGTCAAAAATTGTTACGATAGAAACAAAAGTGTTATAGGCTTGACACAGGATGGGAATCACTGAGCGTCGATCACGCTCTAGGTTAAAATATGGACCATCCTCATAAAATAAGACAGATAGCCTTTAGGACTGAGAGGTACAAAGGCTCGTTTTTCCCTAGAATGATTTCTGAGCAGAACAGAAGTTACAATAAGAAATCAGCCGACGTAGAGTGATACTATTCATTATTATGCGCTTTCCCTTGGTGCTATTGTACCCCCTGCCACACACCATTGCAGTGGCTTGCAGGGTGAACTGTAGATATAGATACTTGGCACATTTAAGCCACAGCCCTAGATGAACCAATATTTTGTAGCCGGGCTAGGAAATGTCAGGTTACTGCAAGGGCACCAAAGATAGCTAAAAAGGACTGATTAGTGGAGGATTAAATGGGCAAGCTAAGAATTATCGTATATAACTAATCCATAAACTCCTTATGATATGACACAACAGGCATTTTGAATTAGTAAATGTAAATGCTTCTTTCAACCAACCCAACCGAACAATTTTTTGATACCCTTCTTCCAGCCAATGCAACCCAACGATTTTTTGATACACTATGTTCATAGAGTCAGAGACATGAACACCAACTATAGTAAGCATATGCTATCCATTGAGCAAAGGAACATAGGCTTTACCTTCCTCCCTACTTCCCTTCAAGCGTTGCTGATTCAAGAGAAGGGAAGAGAAGATTTTACTTATGAAATTGGTATGGTTTCAATATTCAAATTGGACTGCCTTGTCCAGTACTTTTACTTATATAATAGTCATATAAGTCGCTGCCGCCGCTGTGCACTCAAACCATCCACAGGACCTCCTTGCATTACCTTCCACTCCACTTCTGCTCAAGCATGGCTGGGTGAAAGTGGAGGGGTAGCTTTGCTTTGGGTTGTGACTGACATGACCTTCCTTTATTCATTTAATATATACATTGATTATATTTATACTTGTCAGTAGTTAACAATGTTTATTCATGAACAGTTGACTAGAATCTATTATAATGCCATCTACATATAAAACTAAAAAGAAACTTTTATGAAAATTTGGAGGTAGCAGGAGATGCCTTCTAAATTATCAACTTAAGATTAAGTTAACAGATAGAACGTTGATATTTCTTCATTGACTATTGATGTATTTACTCTGCCATGCAATTTTATTGCTAAAATTATAGTTTGTTTTAATTATAAATAAATCTCAGTAAATAAAATAAATATTTTTGTGCCAGCAATTGAGGGACCAATTTTTCATTTTGTTTAGTTAATTTTTAATTTCAATTGATTATTGTGTTATATAATGTGATTGCTTTATTTCCTCTGATAACTAATGCTTTATTTTCTAAAAAAATCAATTACATATTTGGTTTGTCAGTTCAGGCAATATGAAAAGTTAAAATTGTAAAACTAATTGTCAAATAAATCTGTTAATGAATTATTTGAATCAACTCTTAAAGAATTTTAAATTTTACAATTCTAAACAGGCCTCAATAAATAAGATGTGCTCTTTCATATTGTGTAAGCAAATCTTTTATATTTAGATTTTTTAGATTATATTTCTTCACTGAATTCACAACCATTTTTCCTCTTTAGTTTAAGTACTGGCAGTTGATGCTGTGTCAAAATCCACTGGTTTGAGCCATAGCGGAACCACGAATTGAAGAGTACTCTGCTTTGTTGTGACGAGAATTGATGCATCTGGGTGCGATAGTAAAGAGGATTATGAGCTGGAGGTTATAATACGGGATGAAAGGTTTTTATTTACCTTTATGTTGCTAATCCTGGTTTGTTGATGTTGATGACAAATATCTTCTATAATATATAGCTGCAAATAACATAGGATATAGAATGAGAATATAAATTATAAGGCTCTTCCAGATTAGCTAGAGATTTGAAATTTGGCACAATTATAGGTTTTTGGTCCAAACGAATGGAAAAAACCCAAATTTTTGAAATTCTAATTTTTGGGGCTATTTCTGCCCCATAGTTGCCACATAGGAAGATAAAAATTATAAGGCACTTCAGGATGAATTAGAGACTTTGAAGCACAATTATGTAACTTACATTTGCAAAAGTTTATCACCATACTTCTATAAATTTTAAATTTTTGTCAAAAATTTGACTTTGCTAATAAAGAATCTAATATAGTAACATGTTATTTGTGAATTACAGGAGACCGTATATAAAGATATATTGCATTTAAAAACTGAAAACTTGTTAATTTCCAAAGTTTTCATATTTAGACCCATGTTTGGGACGGCTCTCTACTCGCAGACTTATCGTGCGTTTTATGGTGAATATCGTTCAGCAAATTGGATGTTGGAAAGAATTAAATTTAACCTTAATATGTGCATTAATTAAAAAAGATTTTTTGGATAAGGATTTTCAGTGTTCTGTGTTTAAAATTTAGCAAGAGGGTTTGTCATGGTAAAATAATTTCAATTTTGTTTAATAATGTAAAGGTTGCAGATAAATGTACAATATGCTTGAATTAATTTCGAAAATATTTTATGGGTTTTTATTGTTTATTCAAGGGAGAAAAAATTCTATTGTATTCAAGTTGTCAAAATCAGATAAGGAGATTAATGCAAATGAAATTTCATTTAGTTTTGAGAGCTTTGATTGTAAATCCGGACTGTTTATATAAAGAAATTATAATCTCAAATTATTAATTCATGCATTGGAAAAGGTAATTTGTTCTTAATTCAAGGCGATGTTTAGAAACAATTCTAAGTTAGTCGAGAGACAAAGTGCTTAATTCAAGAAAAATTCTAACATCCAATTTGCTTGACATTACTTTGTAAATAATTTTTCCATTTACTTTCTTTCAAGTGTAATAAGCTATTATATTATTCAAAGTAATAAATTCTTTTTACAATCAAATATATATAAACTATTGTTTTTCATTTATATAATTACTGCCATTTTTTTTAAATCTGAACAAATCAGAATTAGCAGCACTTTTGGACATACATATATATTGTCTCTCATCTCATATATTTTTCTAAGACATGCTTTTTTCTATTTACTTTTGCATCTTTTGTTTACAAAAATGATTTTATCCTTGTCCAAGTATTTTGTAAAAATGGCCAACTTTTAAATTAATGTCTGCTATATAAATTTTTTTCTGCATTTCAAGAAAATTTTTAAATTGATGTTTTTGCTATATTGAAAGGCTTATTTATATAAGTCTGATAGAAGTCCATAAGTATTTTTTAAGTTGTCAAAAATTATTTTAAATTTTTTTCTGCATTTAAAGAAAAGTTTTAAATTGTACTGTTTTTGCCATATTCAAAGGCTTATATAAGTCTGATGGAACTCCAGAAGTTTTTCTTAAGTCTAGAGTCAAAAATTATTCTAAGTCCAAAATGTAAACAATCTAATTTTTTTTCTTTTTTTCCAGGTGGAAGTCCAGACATTTTTTCAAATCCAGGATATTTTATTTTGAAATTCAGGATAAAATAAGTATATAAAATGTATTTCAGAGTGTAAAATTTTTATTGAACATGTATTTTTTTATACATTGTACACTGTTTTATTTGCAATAAAGACAATTTTATTATGAACAAACCTGTGTACTCCTTTTAGATAAAATTAATTTCGTTTTCTCGGAGCCTGTTTTAGGTATCGTAACACTTAAGGGGTTTTTTTTGGTATTTTTTGGCAAGAAATCTAATATTTTAAGCCAAAAAACCCATATTTTTAGCCAAAAATGACATTTTTTACCACAAATTCTACTAAATTTTACTGTTGATGACATAATTCAACAACTGACATAACTTGCATATAACAATTCATTATTTCAGCTATTCAACAGCTGACATTTCTGCATATATATCAACATAAAACCAACTATTCAACAGCTGTCATAACTGCATATATCACAAGACAATTCAAAACATGAATAAACATCAAACACATTTTGCAGCTGAAATTGAACAAGTGCTTAAAATATTACTTGCCTCTGATAAAAATAGCTGCAACTGCACTGTAAAATGATTAATACACACATTTTAACTACAGAACAGCCGCAATCAGTGGCAAAATGCTGCTGATGACAACTGCTCTGTAGCCGACATGCATGTATTAATTTTTTCACAGCCCAGTCACCGCTATTTATATCAGAGGCAAGTAATATTTTAAGCACTTGTTCTAGAATCGCTTAAAAAAAGAAATATTTCACATTATAGATAGCCTGACACTAATTAATAATGCCTCCTATTGGTCAAAAAATACGTAAAGCAAAAAGGAGTGCATGCAATTGATTCTAAATGGGAGCAATGTTCTCATAAAAAATGAAAAAATAATGCAGTATTGAATCATGCAAAGCAATGTTTAAATAAAATTACTTATATGTCAGAATAACATTTTTATAAACTACTCAATGCAAGGAATAAACAAATGCAATTTTTAAAATACCTATTTTAACTGCTAATAAAATTAAACCTCTTTATATTTGCCAAATTAATTGTCTTTGTATAAATGCATTAAAATTACACAGTATGTACCTCAATTAGAAGTTTCACTGTTGTTTTAAAAAGATTAATTTCATAATATAACCTGAAAGATTACATTCACTTCTGATAGCAATTCAATTTTTACAGCAGCAAAGACTGAACTAAATACTTTGTCTTTAAGAATTTTCTTGCTTGGTTTTAAAAATATAACTTAATCGAGGTGAGATTACGTTTACAACATCAAAATATAACAGCTTATCAAAGCAACTGCATTATTTATCAATAAATTTGGCATATTCTCAATGTTTTAGTCATATATCCAGGTAAATAAAGTAAGTTTATATAATTTAACGATTTGAGGTTAATTTATGTAAAATTTAAGTGGTAATCGCATTGCGTGACTCAGCTCTGATTATCGTTAACAAATTACATTGCTCCTTATTGATAGCTTAACACTTTCATGGCCAATTTGTTAATTTACGAGTAAAATCAGCAAATGAATTCCTTCTCAGTAAGGCTTAGAATAAGTAAACATCTCATATAGAGTTTACCAAAATTATCGTTACAATAATTTAATGAAAATATTTTAAACGGCCATGAAATGGATAATTAATCTCAAATACCAATAAGAGACATTTACATTAGAGACCAGCTTAAGAATAAAAAATTGAAAATCAAAATTAATATCCTATAATTATTATGCCAAGTGGAATTGAATGAGCTTCCCACAATATATATAACTATATATATAGACACTTCCTACACAGGATATATCTAGGAGGATACAAATTATGAAGCACTTCCCGATGTGCTAGAAACAAAATTATATACAATCTATATGTATATAAATATATTTTCTAAAGATTGTTTGTGTCTCATTGTGCCTATCATCTTATTAATAATTTAGAGTGTATGTGTGTGTGTATGTTCTTTATACGTTTTTACACTGTTGAAGCTACTGAACTCAAAAGTTTCATGGGTCACCTTATGGACCAAAGGAAGAACTTGGTATAGGTTTGCAGACTGTGGGGTCTCTTATACCCCATGGGGTCAACAAAATACTATTTCCATAAGAATGCTTGAGAAATTGTGTAGAAGAACCCCAAAATGCCATGCAGCCCTTCACTGATGTGGATATAAATATACCTAAATATTAACTTACGATCATGGGAAATGGCTTATTTTACGCACGAAAGACTGAATATTTTAATTCTGTTCATGTTTTGTCGTTTTACATGCTAAATCACTCGCAATTTTCCTTTAAGTGCAAAATTTCTCGGTTTAGATGACCATTTTCCAGGCGGCAACAAAGCTAAATTTCTTAATTGTTGTCCTCTTCAAAGGGAGAGATATACACGTAAAGATTAACGCAAGGAAAATCCATGCCATGGCGCGCCGTAGAGGAAGAATCGCAAACACCAAGATAAAGGGTACAAATGGATTCATGCCTAAATATAATTTATGAATACTTTTAAAGTGAGTCAAATGATTTTTAAGGAATATTAGAACATTGTTATCTTTTATCATTAACATTGAAAGACTTATCGCAACATAAATCAATACATCTACTTACATTTGTTCGGTAATCAAGATGTTGTTTATTGTTTACGTTTCGGCTAATAGTATTTACATAATCCACATAATTTTATTGCTGCTTTAAAGGCTTCGGTGCATCTATCCATGTGAATATTAAGTAAGACGTTAATGCGTACAATACAATACATAAAATAGTAAATGTTAATGTAAGCATCGCTTGCATAATTAAGGAATGGGGAAAGTTTGCCCCGAACAATAAAAATCGTTTGCCACTCTTTCCCGAGCGAAGCCGGGCGTTTCAGCTAGTTGATAGATATAAAGACATGCTCAATATTGTGGGAAAGTAGAGTGGAGATGGGTGCAGATGAATATTTGCTATGAATTGCAACAAGTGCACCACCACCATGTTGTTTAGTGGAAGATCGTGCACGTGTAATAATATTAATGGTACAACTTTACAATATGTACAATACATAAAATAGTAAATTTTAGTGTAAGCAACGCATGTGTAATTAAGGAATGGGGAGCGTTTGCCATGAGCAATAAAAAGCATTTGCCACTTAAAAGAAAACTTTCCCGAGCAAAGCCGGGCATTTCAGCTAGTAAACTATAAACAACCAAATTTGCTACAGTTCTTACTTACATCTTAACTTAGTGAATACCTATATAAGGTTTGGTCAATTGGTTAATTATAGCCAGTGCTATAATAATAATATAGGGATTAACATTTAATTCCATGAGACGTATCATGTCAAAGTCCATTGCTTTTTGACTTGTGGAGGCTTCTATTCTTTCTCAAATTTCAATCACTTAAAATGAAGATACAAACTCCCAACAAAAACATTTATTAAAGATCTCTATGTACTAACAGCAGAAGGAAAAACTAAGAACATCGTCTACTACCAAGCAATGTCAAATGAATCGACCGCATTCAATATGAATTTTAATTTAGAATTCTCAAAATATTTTATAAAATTTTTGTAATTAAAATATGAAAAAGCTTCCCAAATAAAACTTTTCAAATGTAGAAATAATTTTTTGTTCGTAATTATTGTCTTAATTTGAAGTCATGTCAATTTAAAATGTAACCTGAACAACGCCAGGTAAATATACTAGTTATTTATAAGCAAAGAACTCTGAAATACCATTTTAATTTAATTTCTTCATCAGAGAACTACCGCACGTACTCGTGTATAACGTGCACCTGTACTTTTTGCAAAAAAAATCTCAACTTTTTCTTATAGCCCATGTATAATGCGCACCCCTGATTTTGGTGGGGTATAAGAACAAAATTATATCGTCATACTAAGAATTAACTAGAGTACTGTAAATAAATAAGTTAAAGCATTAAATTATTGCCAGTTAACAATTTTAAAACGCTTGGAATTGCCCATATGTATTACATTCAATAAGCTCCACATTATGTCTTATAGAGACAACATCAATAATGAAAGCGAATGAGTTGAGATGGCAGCAACAGTAAGTTGGCCAAAAGGATGGCGCACAGAAAACCACAGCCACTGCTGCCAATCCTTTTAAATCAGACAAAAAGAGATCTAAAAATAGATAGTTTTGATTCATGCTGGATTTTGGTTCTCTTTTTTCTATCTCATTCTAAAACTGTTTAATAGAAGGAATAACGTGAAAATTTAACAAACAAATCTAAAAACAGGAAACGCGACAGGTAAGATTAAGTTCATAAACGTCATTCTATGGGTTTTAAATTACTTACATTGTTTATTGTACATACTAGAATCATTAACTAAATAAAATTATTTCAATTTGCTTATTCTACGTTTCTTTGTTTTCCATGGGTGTTTTGCGGGAAGTCTACCTGGCGATTTTGCAATGATTACAGCAATCAGCTGATGAGCTAGTGAAATGCTGAATATTTGGATAGGATGGAATTATAACTGCATAGAAGTAATTAGGTGTTCTATATGTATAATTAGTATATGTATAACCTGGATTATCGATAATTATTGCTGTTTTCCCCTTAATTCATCCAAAACCTGAGAATCTGGTGCGAGGTAGGTACATTTAAATTTCTGATTTTAAGTGCACAGAATTGTTACCTGTGCATAACGCGCACCCCTACTTTATGACCTAAACATCTGACCTTCAAACTGCCCATTATACTTGAGTATATACAGAATATAAAGATATTTCTGTAGCATTGTAAAATAAATTCAAATAATTCCTCTGAGATTAGATGTACAAAGATAATTACAGTGTAATTTCCCAAATAAATGTTTAATGTGACTAAATATAAAAAGGATAATCTATATTTTTCTTTAGAAATAATTTTATGAACTCTGTATTTATCTCAGAATCACTGCAAATACGCCAAAAATTTGATGCTAAAATAAATTAAAGTTATGATGATTTAATGTTGTGCTGATGGGAATTGTAAAACATTAGTTAAATACTTCATTTAAAAATGAATGCAAGAGTGTAAAATAATACTAATATTTGTAATGAAACAGTTTAAAATATAAATAAATAACCTTGTATAGAATTACATTTACAGATTCACATACAATTTAAAAATTTACTGTAATGACGAAAAATATGTTACTTATTTCATCGATATACAAATAGAAGGTGTTTGCATTCTGTAAGCATTTCAGCCTACTTTGAAGATGCACTGTAAATATTTATGACTTTTGCAAAGTAAAAATTCAAAACTCGTTAAATAAAATAACTTGAAATACACATTAAAATATACTTCATTAGCCCACGATTCCCATTAAAAAGCTTCAATCGACACTATTGCACTAAAGATTATCAATTCCCATTTAAAAAACATTGCATTCATTGCAATGGTAGTTTATATTTTTTATCGTTATAAAAATACCCTTACTTTCTGATTAAAATCAATTTTTTTTGCATTAATTTGGTACGGATTTCAGCTATGAAAATGTTCTCATCCTGAGTTTCTATCTCAATTTTAACTAATTTAAAAATGCAATTTTAATAAAGCCCTGCACCCTATTTCCATGCAAGGGGGTTAGAAATTATAAACAATGGGGCCGGAAATGCCCCTATAAAAATAAAATTAATTTGGATTTTGGATTATTTCCTTTGTTTGTATCCAAGTATGTGCCTAATTTACTTCCAAATAAGAAAATTAAAACAACAGTGCATTTTTCCTGAGTTTATAAGGCAATTTTCTTTGTTCATAAATTGGTTATTCCTTTAATTTTATAAACTAAAAACCAGTGGTAGATTAAACCTTCTGGGGCCCCGAGGCACAGGCACTTTGGGGGTCCTCCTCGTAGTTTGTGATGGTATAAAGAAAATTACGATATATGTACTGAAAAATGTTTTACTGACAAGATAATAATATCTTATTTTTTTCAAGAAACACAAAAATAAGCCTCACAAATTCACCTTCTGATCTTTTGAGACAGCAAATTTCTAAGCTTGGGGCCCTTAGGCACGTGCCTACTGTCTCTATTGGGTAATCCGGCACTGCTAAAAACTGTACGAAGATAGTGAAGATTCATGTGAAAATCCTAGTGGTGACTGTAGCAGCAATGATGACGATTTCCTTGGCTTTTATAAGGAATAAACTTGATTATTTTAATGTAGATTAAGCATGTTTTTGTTCTTGTAAATTTGGTAAGGTAAAATCCATGCATATTTTTTTCTAAAATTGCAGTGTGTCTTATAGGCCAAGAAATATTATTATTGGAATAAGTACTGTGTCTGAGTTTGCTGCACCGATCACTTTTGCTTTGATTATGTGTGTTTGTATTCGAATAACAGTAAGTCTTGTACCATTACATAGTCCTCTCAATGGCATTAGTTTCCTAAGGAGCATGATAACAGTTTCAGTTCATGAGGAGGCATTCTGGCTGTACCCACGTTATGTTGACGCGGATTTATTTCAATTAATTTATTAATAATAATGTGAATCAATTAATGGTGCAAATGACATCCCCATAGAAAACTATTCTATTAAAGACGTATTTTACTATTTTCTTGAATTATTGATACATCTCCCTCTCTCCCTATCCCCCCTCCCTCACCCTGTCTCCTTTTCCCATTACCCTCTCTATTACTGCATTCCTGCATAACCCTCCTTCTCCCCTATTTCCCTATCCCCCTCTCCCCTTTCTCCTATCTCCCTTTCACCTCTATTCCTTTCCCTCCCTCCCCTCTCTCCTTTTCCCTTCCCTCCTTCCCAATAATAAGAATTAAGTATATTATTGATTTTAAATGCTGCTCGGAATATGTAGACATTTCATTTTCTATTATGCTATATTTTCAACAAACACTGTTTAATTTACTAGAGGACGTTGCTTGCACTCTGCAAGCATTTTTAAATTTTATAATTTTGAATTTTTCCCATTGATTTTGTCCAAAATCATATAACTGTGCCAAATTTAAAGTTTATAGTTCCTCTAGAAGACCTAAATTTGATCCTCGTATGGGGCAATAATGGGGTAAAAATTATTTTTTTACAATTTCAGATTTTTTCCTTCGGTTGTGACCAAAATTCTATAACCGTGACAAATTTCAAGTCTCTAGCTCATCTAAATGTTCCTTATAATTTTTATCCTCGTATAGGGCAAAAATGGAGCAAAGCAGCCCTTAAAAATTTGAATTTTTACATCGGATTTCTTCCATTGGTCATAGTTTAAAATTAATAGCAATATAATATAAGCTTCTGATTCCCTTTAAAAGCTTACCCATAAAAAGCATTGAGCTCGTTGCCATGACAGTCAATTGTTGGGACCCAAAAAAATTCCCATTTTTTCCAATAAAAGCTAAAAATTTATGCTAATTCTACTCGGATTTCAATTGTCTTCAAAAATAAGAAATTCAAATTATTAAGCTTTATGACAGTTCAAGTTCCGAGTTCGAATCATGACGGGAAATAATTTTAAAATGCAAATATAAAAACCATTTTACGTGTTTTCTTATGGGGCAAAAAGGGTCCAAAATATCCCCCAAAATTGGAATTTCGACAGTTTTGGATTTTTTCCTTCAGTTGTGACCAAAACCATATAACCATGCCAAATTTCAAGTTTCTAGCTCACCTGGAAGTCTCATAATTTTGTATCCTCCTCCTCCTATACCCTATGTCAGAAGCATCTATACATATAGATACAAAATATGTATCCACTGGTGCTCTTACTATATACCTCACCCCCAGAATACCCCATTCTTTTTAATTTGAAATTATATGTGGTCTGAAACAGCCCAGATCCCAAGCTTTTCGAATTAGCGATGCTTGACTGTATTAATAAATGTCAATGTTTGTGTGTGTTTCTTGCATACATCCAAGACTGTATGACCTCGAGACCTGAAACTTAGCATACATAATAAGAGTACCCTGAGGGTGTGCATCTCAGGCTTCTTTTTTTGGCTTGGAAAGGGATGTCAAAAAAAAATAAATAAACAGAAAAACTAAAGAACTGAGTGCAGCATATTTTTCATTTGCATTTTTAAATGACTTAGAATCATTGTACGATACTGTGACTTGGACGAAATAATGCTTAAAAGAATACAAATTCATTTTCTTATTGTCGTTTTTAAAATACGTGACGAATATGTCCATAAATTAGTTCTGAACGTGAAAATGAAACATTTTTAGGTACAAATTTATTGTTGTGATGGAACTGTATTGTTGTTAAATAAGATTGTTGCTAATTGGATTTGAGACGTCTTGAAATTCGTCTTCCATCGCCCCCTGGCACTGAATGACCTACTGCAGTAAAATTTATCAAATTCTCGGTGGCTAATCAAAACCTTCGTAAATAAAATATATAACAACATATAAAGTTTTGGTCTATGTGTCCGCTTAAAACTCAAGAACAGCTAAACATAGAGCCACCAATTTAAATGAAGGAAGTTTATACTTCGAGCCAGGTTTTCATTGTTTGGTGAACTGGGATTAGTCAGTGCTGCTAATATAAGGGATTTACATTTTTCCATAATCATTAAGCACGCTCAAACTTTAAGACCTAGAATAACCAAATTTGGTACAGTTCTTACTTATGTATTAACTTAGTGAATGGTCAAGGTTTGGACAACCCGGATTAGTCAGTGCTGCCAATATCAAGGTTTGACAATTTTCTATAAGATAACACAAAAATTGATTGCTAGACGCACAAGATTTGCAATTTTAAATTACTTAAAATAAAGATATGAACTCGAGATAAAAACACCCATTACTCTGAATGAATCAACTTTACATTTTTTTAAAGGCAGAATTCGCATCTAAGTGGATTCAACGTAAAATTTAGATTTTAATCATGAAAAAAGATAGTTTTATAAGTTTGTAACAATGGAAAATGCTAAATACCATAGCAACCTGAGCAATGCAGGGCAATTTTGCTAATAATTAATAATGGAATACATAACATTGATACAACTTTTGTGCTTGCCAAATCTTTTGGACCCCTCACTTGAGAGAATCCTGCATGCGCCATTGGTCTGGCAGTGTGACCACTAATACATTGTGTCTCATGCAGAACTATCACACGAGCATGATTTGGAAGACCTAATCACAACATTATATAATTATATACATACTGTAATGTATATAACTAGATACTATGTATAATTTAATGAAGCATAAAAATAATTTTTATTTCATGTACATATGAATATTCTAGTTTTTGCGTGTACCAGGATGTCAAATATATATTTAAAGCGGGAAGCTCATTCATTCTAATTTGTAACACAAAATTAAATACACTCACCCATCTTCTTTCTTGATATCGCAAAGTAGAGCTGGTCCAAGGTAGAGACAGGATATCAGCTGTTTTATACTTCATTTCTCAGAGGCATGCATCTGAAACAACGACAGAACCGAATCAGAAAACTTGCTACTATAATTTTTACATTAAAAACACACTGTTAAATTGATAAAAAATCCTTAAGTCCATGTTACTAAACACATGATATTAATAATTTTTCCGCTGATAATTACAAGCTTTAATCTAAGAATTGCTCTGAATATAACAAAAATGCCATTTATGGATCATTGGAATAAAATCTGAGATAAAAATTCAGATAAATTTCTGGCATACGGTGCACTGACCGAAATTAATCTAAATTAATACTAATCGTTTAATTCCCTTATTAAGTAGCAAATTGCAATAACTTCCATGTCAACTATGAATCAACGTTGGGAAGAGAAATTAAGATTTTCTTACCTTTAACTGTCCTGTATGCAGCAAACGCTCATCTACGACGGCTGTATCACATAATAATAACAATACCTTTATTTTTCTATGATGTCAAAGTTACATGGGAAATCTTCAATAAGACAATCACAATCACATAAGAAAATAGGTACAAAGAAAAATAACACTACATAAAAACATCAGCCAATTACGTGACAAAACAGGACGTAGTGAGTAATTATATATACAAATTCACATCTTATTATATTACAGAACAAGGATGAAGAATAGTTAATGTCCAGTAGGCAAAGATTCATATGGTAAAAAACGTTCGATAAAAACTTCACAAATGGCAAAAGTCACTCCCTTAAAGTGTTTTTAAAACGTACACAAGTAACTGTAACATAAAAGTATTTATATATTGCTGTCAAAGTACTTGTAACATTATTATGCCACGAGGACAACTTTTCGAAGAATAAACGGCCAAACTTATGTCACAATAAAAACTATGAACATTAAACTTCGAACACAATAAAAAGTTTTAGTTTCTTCCTACTAAAAGGTACTGGTGTAAACACAGAAAACGGAAAACTCGGAATTAAAATCTCGTTTAGCGATAAACTACCTTACGACAGCCATTTTGGTATTTTTATGACGTAACCGGACGTAACCGACGTATTTGTAACTAGGGATGGCCAATAAATCACTGACTGATATTGTCACAGATATTTTCCGGTAACAGTCGCACACAGTCGTAACCTGTGACTTGGTCTTGAAAGTATGAGTGACTGTGATTTTATGTTACAAGGAGAAAATGTTAGATGAAGTGAAACTGTGACTCAAATTAAAAATCAATTGAACGTACGAATATATTAATATGGAATTACGATACTTAATTCAAGAGGCGACTATAAGTTTTATATACAAATTTATGATTGTTCTCATCTTAGATTATTATTTCAAAGCATTGTCGAACTTGCTTAACCCGGCCAGGGGCGTAGCCAGGATTTGTCTATGGGGGGGTTCAGGTTCAGGACCATGGAGAAAACACAAAAATGCCTGCCATCCAGGGGCGGGCACAAATACGCACAAAATATAATAAAAATGGGAACAGACGTACTATTTTACTCTCCAAACTTATTCTTTATTGTCGTAACAATAACTATGTTCGGTTGATTTCGAGTGTTTGACATTGTTAGTTTTAAACTTATGGATTCACTGAATACCACAGTATTTATGCGAACTCTAAAAGGATGGAAGAAATTATATTCAATCTAACTGTTCCAAATGGAGAGTAGATGCACATTTTCTTGGAGGTCGCTCACGCAATCCCCTATGTAATACAAGAAAATTGTTGTTGTCGCCTGCAGGAGTTGTTGACTTAGTTGACATCGAGTTATTGAAAACTTCAAAGGAGTGCAATACTACACCTAAACCTAAAAATGTAAGATATAAAATAAATAGTCATCAATTTGGCTAGATATCGTATTAAATTATTTGGAATGGCCAATTTTCATATTTTTAAATAATCTTCAGTATGATGTTTTCGTTTTTTCATATTTCGAGAGAAGAACAGTTTGTTTTGTCAGCAAATTGACACAGCAGAGATGCTTTCTTTGACAGATGATGTGATAATAAGAACTCTGCTCGTGCTGCCCTCGAGGAGCCAATAGTTCCTAGCAAAGATTCCCTTGGAAGTTTGAAGAAGGGCAATTAAATTGACCACAGGAAAAGGAGATCGCTCTATTACACTGCTGCAATCTATTGAAAAATAGGGAAAAATTTTAAAGAATCTCCAAGATCAGGGGGTCGGGAACCTGGTTTTAATACTTCCCATTCATCCTTCGGATGTGTAGAACGATATTTCCAAACGATAGCTTCATCCCGTTGCCAGCTCCTTACTTATTTTCAACTGTTAGCAATACAGAATTTAAATATTTTCCAAATTTTGCGAAACAATTTCCAAAATTTTGCCTTCCGAAGCAAACGCTTGTTTTGCTCTAGCTGGAAGAAAGACATTTTTACATAATTTAGTAATGTGCACATTCATGCTCCGAAAACTGCAGATATTATTTGAGAAAATAAATACATTTTATTAGCTCACCGAAATAAAAAATGTATTAAAAATAATGCAATTCATGTAATTTGTAATTAATAAATTTAAGTGTTTCAAAAGCAATTTTTAATCTTTTACATCATGAGAGGCGTTGCAAAACGAGAAAAATAAAATTCACTGATGAGGCCGAAGTTTTGTGGAAATCCATAATGTAGGAAAAATTAATAAATTTGGTACTTTTTCCACAATTTTATTTTCAAACGACCAGGTTTCGACGAGTAATCGTAATCTTCAGATAAAAGAACCTGGTCGTTGAAAATAAAATTGTGGGAAAAGTCCAATTTTATTAATTTTTCCTACGAGAAAAACAATTCACTTCTTTCATAATGACTATTTTTAAGTTTAAAACTATTTGAGCACTTTTAAGTTCAGGATATATTGAAGATACTGGTATTAGGTAATGAAATATAAATATATAGTTTTAAATAATTTATTGTGAAATAAATTATATCTCTATTAATTTTCATTAGTGTTAAAGGTTGAAAACTTACATACACTTTACTCTATATGACACACAAATTAATGTTACAAAGACATATTATATATAAATAAGCTTTTCTATATATAAAGAAAGCTTCAATTTATTATTTTTAAATTGCCATTAAAAACACATTGTTTTACATTGGATAGTTAGATAATTTATAGTGATAAAGATTTCTGTGATTTATTTTATTATTTTACATGGTATAAGAAAAAAATATTAAATTAACCTATGAAAATATTTTACAAACATTTTTATTCACAGTACAAAATTGAACTTTCTTTTTTTCTTTGCTAGCTGATTGATTATTTCATCCTCCGTGGGAATTAAATTCTTATACAAGTAGAGTAAAGTAAGGCCATTCAAACGGACATCACCTGTTGAGTTTCGTAGGTAGTTTTTTACATTTTTTAAAGTTGAAAATGATCGCTCAGATTTAGCGGTAGAGACAGGTAACGTACATAGTATTACAACTAATATATAGATATTCGGATGTAAATTAACTTCACAAATTTCTAAGGCTTCCATAGCAGTTTTAGGGAGATCCTTCATTTGTCGAGCTAAATAACGATACCACATTTTTAACTCAACAACTGCTGCCTCAGCATCACAGTCTACGTCATCGTGGTAAAATTGCACCAATTTTTCTATACTTTTTAATTGTACTTCATTAGGACCGGCTTCAGGGTTTTTAGGCAGTAAGCACATAAAATCTTTTAAAATACCTTTATGCTTAAGAAAACGTTTTTCCAGACTACTTTGAAAATCAGTTAGAAAAGGAATGTACAAGGAAATTCTGTAGTAATCTACATCGGTGGAAACATCTACATAACATCGCTTGGTTCGATGCATTGCAACTCGTGGACGTGATAGGGAAATACCATACTTTTCCGTAATTACTTTGGCTTGCTGGAAAATCTTCCCAAATTCGGGGGGGGGGGGGGGGTTTGAACCCCATAAATCCCCCCCCCCCTTGGCTACGCCTCTGAACCCGGCAGCATTCGCTATGCCAGCTGCAACGCCAGCACTCGCGCGTGAGATTTTCTCTCACATTATTTTAAAATGTATTTTATACGTTATTTATTTACTCTTGTGACGTAAATCACTATTTTCCACTCTTAATTTTATAAATTAATCTGAAAACAATAAAATAAAAAACTTTTTACGTGAAGTTAATTTTTACAATTTAATAGTCAGAAATTGTTCCAAAAAGCAAGAAAAAGACAAAGCAAGAAGAAACATAAGAAAAAGAGAAAATGAAAATTAATTTGACGATTCGTTTGACTCTTTCGCAGCACACGTAGGACATGAATAGGTTGAGTGTTCTGGGCATATTGGCTTATTACAATTGCCACTGCTTCGTCGTCATCTATTTTTCCTCCTCGGGCAAAAGGCACAAAATCCTTTGTCACCATCTTTACACGTGGCTATTTCCTGTTCGTCAATCCCTGCAAATCTTTTCATTGTCCTCCGAACTATCATTGGAAAAAATTAGTTATCGATGACCGATTTATTAGGTGTGGTCTTATCAGCTCAAGAGCCAAGTTTTTGAGAGAAAAAATGACGATCTTGAATTTTTCTGTATTTGATTTGAAGATAATTTGGCAGATGATGCCGCCAATGTTTAATATTGAAAAAATATTATTAGAGGCCACCTGCAACTAATTCTGGAAACAAGAGTACAATGATTTGAGTTCATCAACAACATCCACACCTCCCTTTGTCAAATTATAAAAGGTTACCACTTCTGGTTTTGCCAAGTCCCCTGTCTCCTCATCAATTTCACCGTTGCTATGAAGTGTAGACAACACAAGTACATTTTTATTAACTTTTGGCTTATACGAAACTAAAACTCCTGTGTCTAAAAATGCAACTGCACTACTCAAAGTCGGTCGGTCTTTTACGTTAACAAAATTTGTTGGGATTTCCTTCTTATTTTTTCGGATTGTACCTACAATGGTAGTTTTCATTTTTAACAATTCCAAAGCAAGTGGCACTGATGTAAAAAAATTGTCCATTGTGACATTTCTCCCTGTGTTCAGAATGGGCTCAATAATACGCTTGACTACTGCACTCGCACTATTACCTTGTACGCGCCATCAGGTTGTCGACCAGCATATATCTCTAGATTGCTTGTGTAAAAAGTACGAGAATCTACCAGAGCATATATTTTTATGCCGTACTTGGCAGGTTTGTTCGCAATATACTGCCGAAATTTGCAGCGGCCTCGAAAGGATTCCAGCATTTCGTCCACTGTCGTATATTCGCCCACCTGATAGTTTTCTTTACATCTCGAAGTAAATTCTTCGAATACCTGTCTAATAGGAGCCAAATTATCATATACTTTCCGCTCATTCCGGTTACTGATATCGTCGAACCTCAGTGCCCGTAGCAAAAGATAGAACCTCTCTCTGGACATGGTTGCCCTAAAACAATTGGAGCCTATATATATATATATGTAGGCTCCATGCCTAAAACATTCTGGTGCGGTTCCATCTTGGACCCATAATTCCTTAACATTTAAATGGTGAGCTTTTTTTTACGCCCGCCATGTACAAAAGTCCAAATAAAGCACTTAACTCTACGTAATCCGTATTGCGACAATCTCTTGGACGACTGTAATTCTGGCGCAATTTTGAAAGGTAAATATTGGTTCAGTTCACAATCTGGAAAAAACAGTTTCCAACATTCAGTAGGTGTTTTTGCATGTTTAGCAACATTTTTGACACCTGGCAGATGAATAACAATGTTATGTTTTAGTCTTCGAACATTCTGTCTAGGAGGATTAGCGTGGCAACGAGTTGTTTTGTTCCTGCCTATATAACCAGGAACACTATTCTCTGAATCACTACATTCCGAATTACTATTATTCAAAGACTGTTCTGAATCAGTTTCATGGTCGCTGTGCTCACTCTCAGCATCACTTTCTATGTTGTCGTATCTATTTTCATTGTCGGCTAAGTCATCAGGCTGATTTCCCACCGTCCATGAAGGAGTTTCTAAAAACATGAAAATATATGGTAATCCCTTGCTATTGCACTAAAATAAATAAAAAATAATCTTACCTATTAGTAGTTTTTCATATTTTAGTTTGCCCTGTTCAGCAAGCTTTTTATTCAGTCTCTCTTAATTGCGCTACAAAAGAAAGAAATTATCTCAAACACACAAAACCACAAATAAAAAGAACTAAGTGATCGGAATATACTCACATAGCAAGCGCACCAGCGCTCGCGCGATGAGAAAATGTTTCACAAAAAATAACTACCGCTAACACTCGCGCGATGAGAGAAAGTCTCACACTGCAGTTACTGCGCCAGGGACAACCCTCTGTCACGGGTTTGTTTGTACAAATTCTAAATATAAAGCGATTTACCATTAGGCAAACACTCCAAAGTCAGCTAGAAGAGGCGATACCCCCACTCCACTTCCCCTCACCCGGCAAAAAAGTTTTTCGAAACATGTGAGAGAAAATCTCATATAGCGAGTGCTCCCGGGTTAATGGTAGTTGCCACCTCTCCAGGTTTTGGCAGTCGTCTCCGAGTCAACAGAAAAATCCTCCGGGTTAACACGAAAATTTTTTAATCTGGTGTTCCACAATTTTTGTATTACATTACTTATACTTTTTAAAAGAAAAAATTAACAAGTACATGAATACTTTTCGTTGCGTTATTAACCATTCAAAAGCGTCCTGCTATATAGAAGAACATTTCGTATGCCGCAATTTTGAAAAGTAACTGTAATTGCCATGTCATACATAACGCAGCCAGAAATGCATGTAAGGTATTGTCATTTGATATGGAAATTTAATCCTAAACATATTTTCTGAATTTTCAAATAGTCCAAAAAAGTCAGAATTAAAAAATTGTTTTGATTTTTTGGGGAAGAAATATGAGGATGTTCTGAGGCATGTACCAACAAGGTGGCTTTCACTGTTCAGAGCTCGGGAACGCATTTTAAGTTCTTGGCCAGCAATAAAAATAAAAAGAAACAACTAAAGTAATTTGGAGTTTTGAGCAGGATCAGAAAGATGAGCTTCAGGATGACAGCAAAACTCAGTTGAATCTGCCTCAGTGTTATCTTTACTTTGCACATCATTTTATGCCCATTATGACCAAGGCTATTTCAGAAGACAGACAGAAGTTCTTAAAAGAAACAACTCAAGTTTACTACAGGGCAGTTGACTATCTCAAGAAGTGGTACAATTTTCAAAATAATCCATTTGAATATTTTTCAGTTATTAACTTCAAGAATGAGAACCTTAAATATTAAGATGTTTTGAATGCATCAAAACATGTGAAGGTCAATTTACATGAAAATAATTTATACAATGAGAT
Source organism: Uropetala carovei (assembly GCA_036926305.1). Classification (NCBI taxonomy): domain Eukaryota; kingdom Metazoa; phylum Arthropoda; class Insecta; order Odonata; family Petaluridae; genus Uropetala; species Uropetala carovei. The sequence goes on from JAXCHB010000054.1 coordinate 257,778, forward strand.
TCAATTATTGAACAAACTTCTACCACACATGTGTCCATTGACAAAAAGTGGGTTGAAATTTTCTCCAGATGTAAGAGTTTAATGAATTGCCAAAACTTGTAGCCAAAATTTTATCTATTCCAACAACTAATGCCCAGGTAGAAAGAATTTTTTCCATAATGGAAAATACATTAAGTGATAGGAGGAACAGAATGAGGGTAGACCTTGTTAAGGCAGAAATTTGCACTAAAGTGAATTTTGGCATGACCTGCCTGGAATTTCATAACTTCATTAGTAAGCCTGAGCAAGTTGAATTACTCAGAAGAGCAGTAAGAAATGAAAAATACAATTGGAAATTAAAATAAAAAGTACAAGTGGGAATATTACTGGTGCAAAAATCTTTTTATTTTTTATAATAGCTCATTTTAATGTCTTTGTAAACTAAAAAATAAAAATATATATAAACTCTCAAAATACTTATTTTAAAGATTTTTTTCTCCTCAGTTTCTCAAGAATTTATGATATAGGAATTTCCTATTTCTTATATGTATCACTTCATAATCATACTAAAGCTCATTTTAAAATTCACGTCCAAAAAAAATTCTTTGTTTGGGTTTTTTAAATTTCTGGGTTTGGGTCCAAAATCTCAGGGTCAGAGCTCATGGAAAGGTGGTAACTCTATTAATGGCTGAATTCCAATAAATACAAATTAGATGTCCCCAATACCCATGAAAAGTTGGTTAAAACCAAATGTGCATTTCGGATACAAATTAGAGATTCACCGATAGTAAATTCTATAAATAATAATAATTATAATTACAAATTCATCATAAAGTACATCACCATTGATTATGTGGGTAAGGTTCATATCCTGAACTGCTTTTACCAAATCATCAAATGAAAACTGATTTTAAATTGAAAATAAAAAAAAACTTATATGTATTTGGAATTTTCAAAATCAAACCATCTTTTTAAATATGTGACAAATCGGTCATATACTTCCACTACTTGGCTCATGAATTCTCTCTGCTGATGCCTTTCACATTTTGGTTAATTTTGCCTTATTTTAATGCAAAAAAAGATTTCTTTCAACCTAGTTTTTTTTAGGAAGTCATTCATTATATTATATGATTCAGTGGGGCTTGTATCTTTTTGTTCCAACAATTTTACAGATTTTACAATAAAATTCAGGTAATTATGTAAAAAAATAGATGTAATATTCAATGTAAGACAATTCATTTTCAGTTAGTATTCGTTTTTTTATCCTTGATGAATCTTCAAATAATATTATTGGTATTTTCCTCTCCTTTCTGAATAAAATAAGCCTTGATAGCTGTTCAATTTTTTAACAATATATCAACAGCATTGAAAAGTGAAATCCAGCATATTGGAACATGTCTTAACATTAAAGAATATTCCTTATCCACAAAATCAAAAATACTCTTTAAATTACTTGCATTTTTAGAGGATGAGGAAAACCTTAATAACAAGATTATCAACATCATATTTCAATAACTGGCGAATTTGGCCATATTATGGATAATATGGCAATTGCAATTTGCTTTAATAATACATATTTGGATATTTTACTGAAAGCTTCTGAAATACTGAATTATGTTAACCAAAATTAACAGCTGCATTATCTGCTGCATAAGGACTAATAAATTTGTTATCCATGCCATTAGACAGTAAAATATTTTCAATGTGTTTAGTGATTGCTGAGGAATTTCTTTCTGGAGCATCATATAAATCTAACTAAAACTCTTTAATACCTTTGCTTATGTAAAAATTTAAAAAAATAAGTGGATAACATTATGCATTACCTTTGTTGGAAGCGTCTGAAGCCAAAGAGAAATATTTTGGTCTACAGTCTTTCTGCAATACTTCGCAAGGATATGGAGCCATAACATTTGGAGCTAAACTTTCTAATTTAATACGATTACAATTTATTTTTGCTTCCATATTAGAGTCAGAAAATATTTTACGTGATAATTTTGTTCCACACTCTAAAGACAAAAAATTGTGGTTGTGCATAATTCCATGATAAGCAAAACATAGCTCAGCAACTGTGCTGTATTCTATTCCTTTGGAAGGAGGAGTTTGAAAGAAGGAAGAAATTGTCTTGGAAGTTTTTGTTATAAGCGAATTTTGAATATGTTTCCCAGCTTCCAAGTGTTTTTTCAAAGTTCCTGTGCCATCACTTTTTAAATAAATCAAAGAGAGACATAAAATGCATTTTGCAGTGACATGATTATCGGTTTTTGCAATCCATAATGAATAATTTGGATCTTTGAGCCATTTGTCTTTGAAGTTGCAAAATATTTTCTTTGGTGGTGGGGATGACAGCGTTTTATCTGACGTTATAATTTTACATTCATCCATTTGGGCTGAGCTATCATCGGAATTGTCACCATTCAATTTTTCAATTTCCTTTTCACAAAAGAAATTTCAAAAACAAAATTTAAAATTCTTATTAATTACTAAAGTAAAAATATTATTGATAAAATACTTATTTGAACTTACTTACAATAACATCAGTAGTTGACCTATTATTTCTTAGAACTTCAAGCTATTTACTAGCATACTTCAAACACTACTTGTGCAGGATTTAAATTTATATTATGAAGACGTCCCTACTACACTCGTGACAACTTATTGGGTGTCATAGACGTGTAAAATCTAAATATAATGGATTTTTGTGGATAAAGTAAATTCAATAAATATATAAATTAATTTTCAATAAAACAAATTCTAATTAATGCTGAACAAAAAACTTGTGACAATTTGGGAAAGAAGTGAGCCAAGAAAATTTCTAATGTCGAGACTTTCCCGCTAAAATCGGGAAGGGTAGCCAACCTGGTTTGGTGTGACTGTGACAAGTCTCTGATAAAAATCACAGATAGTTTTCTGTCACAGTCACAGGTGTCACTGTTTTTCGAAAGTAGCAGTTTGTGCCAACCTACTGAGTGGTGCAGGCCGATTCTTTGGAATTAATTACGGGCCCGGCTTTAAAATCACACGAGTCACACTGGCCCTCCGCAATGTCTCATGGGCCGGGCCTGCAATTTCTTCGACATCGTACGGGCCGGGCCAAGTCTAGAAAAGCAGGCCTGTAAAAAAGTCCTGGGTTCAACTCCAAGGAAGACATTTCCATTTCCTATAAAATAACACTTAAAAATCGGCTTTTTGGTGTGCAGGTTTTCATTCTTTTTTAGATTAAAATAAGAAATAATTTACCCACAATCTTCGGATATGAAACATTTTGAAGAAAACATTATAAAGTTTCTTATACTGTTCATCTTTTTCCGCCTGCATTTTGAAATCACTCATTTTAAATGTTTATAATTAACATATTTTGGGGAAATCTTGCCATTTTAATGGGATGTTGTCTTGCCTGCCAAGTACATTGTTAGACCTCAAAATACTATTGTTATTTCAATCCTCATAGCCCCCCATACATGAGCAGTTTTCCGGATGGTTTTGGAGATGCAGATGTACAGAGACGACCTCCCATATATGCATTCACGTCATGCACTTTATGCAAACAATGCATAAAAACCAGAGCTTAAGAATGGAATTTACATAAATTGAGTAATCATGGCTTAGATATCATCATATGGCATTTCAGTGTTTTTAAAAGCTAAGATATGTTTTAGACAAATTTATCGTATTAGTTTTAAAATTAAAGATACCTGATAAACTTTAAATTAAGTTTGAGAAATTGTATGTAATACTTTTGAATAAAATTAATTAGCTTATTTATTGAGTTGCACCTCAATTAAGTAATAAATAATTTTGTTTAATAATGTCACAAATAATGGGAAATAAATAAATAAAACAATGAAAATACATAAATCTGCCGTAGGTATATATTAAGCAATTTAATGTGTAAACCTCATGGACTACCCAGTGGCCTTTTAGAATGTTTAAAATTCCAAGGAAAAGGCTAGACCCACGGTAAAACCAAGAGTTTGTATCATACACCCAAGGTCCTGGATCGTGGAATTGGAGGCAACGGTCCTGATCTGCAGGAAGTGAAAGGACTGGAATGTTAGTGTATGGGTGACGAAAGTTCTGCATCATGGCGGACCAAGTCTGCCATCTTTACCGTCAGTCCTGGAACGTTGTTCCAAAACCATCAGGAAAACTGTCGTATGGGAGATTTATGGGTGTAAGTGTGCAAGTAATGCTTTTAATACAAGAGAGAGAGAAGGAAGGAGAGGGAAATGATTTTCATACTAACCAAAGTAAACAACATTCTTAAATTATTATATTGAATATACATTCATTCTCTTTCGTGGAAGAATATATGCAACTATTTTAAGTTTAACTAATGATAGCCCGTCATATACAACTCAATAAAGGCTCCACAGATAGTGCACCTCACTTCAGGCATTAAATTTGGAAAGGCAAAAAGAAAGATAACTTAAGACATATTATTGTGCAATGAAAATTATTTTTTGAAATTTCCATATTTGATATATTATTTCAACAAGGCATATTGACGGGCTATTACATAGTTGTCTTATATTTATGCTATACTCAGTTTTCCCAACTTGAGCCCTCTCACCCCTCCCTCCCCTTGCAGTCCCGAGGTAAGGAAGTCCGAGGAGGACATGGGATTTCTTCCTCCTGCAGTTCCTCTTACTTTCCACCTGCATTCATTCAAGCATGCTCAAATTTTTCGGTTTATTGGTTGCATCTCTGAGAACGAAATATATATGTATATCTTACCCAGGGCCCAGGAGAGGGGGGGATATTATAATTTATTATTAAGTCATAGTCAATTCAATATATAATTATATTGAGCTCTATATTTTGTTAGATTGCACATCTATTTTATTTTCTCAGCCAAGAATTATTTCATAGAAAATTTTATATTTTTATTGTTCATAGTATAAATTATAATAAACTCAAGGGGAGCCCACTCTTAGGAAAAAGTTTCCTGTGAAGTTGAATCACAATACCTGCAATCAATTAACTTTGTTTTCAACATTTATACATTCTGTATACACCTTTTCTTTGCCTTAAATAAACCAATGCCTTTATTCAACTATATTATTTAATATTTGTATTGTGGTTAACGTCACTTCCTCAATTTTGTGCTTATTTGCATTCTTTGAACTTTTCATAAAAATAAATAATTACATAAAATTTACTGATTTACTTGTTCATTTACTGATTTAAAATATTGCTGCACCATATAGTGAAAAATTGTACTCAATTGTAGTTAAAGAAAGGTGGCCTGGAAACAGAAAAAGCACCGGGGCCCGGCTTTTGGGTTCCTTTCGCTGCTTCTCAAAATTACGTTTAAAGATTTGTTCTCTTCTTAATGTTTATTTTATATTCAGCATGTATAGCATCATATTACATGTATAAAAATCAAGTACACTTTGATTAATTGTCTGTTAATAATAAATGAAAAAAGGAAAGGCAGCCTTACTAAATGTGAGCTTACATTGTGTCTTATAATAAGAAGGTGGGAGAATATTTTACTTGGCAGTATGGGCCAATATCCCAGGCTGATTTTTGCTCCCAATGTGCCCCTGGGGCCCACAGTGTCTCATCTCATCGAAACCCTTTCAATTTTTCCTGCAGATATCATAAATCTTGCAAAAATGCATTACTTGTTTTCCCTTATTCATTTGTATCAAATGCCATGCTTTTCTTAGTAAAACACTTTCTTACTTTGCATTGAGTTGAGATTTAATATTACCAATTTTTTATGGCCAGTATTATTCTACTTTTTCAATATTGTAGACTGCTATTTTCTTTCATTAATTTTTTGTTTCTCTATGATATGAATCCAGATTTGTTAACTTTTTACTTACAGTGGTTGAGAATCCATTGCTTACTGAATAATATAATTTAACTTTAAATTCATCTTTCTATTAAAAATTATTATTTCATTGTAGATGCAAACAATTAATGCACTAAGGATAAGTTACATAAATGCAATAGTTAGTGACCTGAGTACTTGCTCTATGGCTACAAAGCTATGTGACCTAATTTATAGGTCATCATCAGCATCCTTATCCTCAGCATCACTCTTGTCCCATGCAAGTAATGTGTTCATATTGGCTATGTTTTGTGTGCTCCATGGCACAGGTTGAATTAGATCTCTTCTCCAGCCTGATGTAGTATTGTCACTTGAATTCTCTGCATGTTCCTCATCTTCAGAGTCCAATCCCATTTCATCTACCTGTCCTGCTGTTGCAGGTCTTGCAGGAAGATGACTTGATGCACCTGATCCCTTTTTTGGTGCCACTCTATTACTCACCCGTGGTTTTGTTGTTTTGGGACGTAGTTTTCTTCGGGTATGACTTGTATGCTCTCTTTTGCTGAATTGATGACTTCCACTCTAAAGAAAGAGGTTTCTCATATATTTTAACCTCATTATCCCGAAATATATGAATCGTATTTCATTTAGGATAACTTACCTTTTCATAATTTTGTTCAATTGTAGGCTCTGTTAACATATTAGTTGGATTGCAACCACCTACTGACATATCTGGACTAACTATCAGTCCATAATTAATGTAACCTTCAGAGTTGCTGGAAGAAGAAGTTGAATCTGCTCTCTGCCATCCCCACTAAAATCATATTAAAAATTTGGTTTTTATTATTTAAGAACACATTAAAATAGCACATTTTTCAATATTTTTAATAGAAATACCGTTCAACAATTTAACTGTTAATAACATATATATTACTGATGATAAAGCATGATAAAACAGGTGTACAGAAAAATTAATCATAATCTAGCTCTTCACCTTTTCATATGATTTTCCTCCTTTTGGCCAATGCCATCCAACTGGCTGATTACAGTGACTTTCAGTAGGAATATTATTAGCTTGTCTCTGATGGTTAGAAGAGGGATATCGCCACTTACTTGAACGTGCCCGGTATATTCTTGCACTGCGCCCCAGAAGAGGACCATCCACTGAAACATATTAATGTGAAAACAGTCTGCATTAATTATTTAATTTTTGAATTTTTTGATAGTTTTGACTGTGGCACAATCATAAGCTTCAAAACAGAACTATTTTTAAAATGCCTGACATAGGAGACTTTTTAAATTATTCAATGCACTATTAATGTCATTCCTTCAAAATTATCTAGTTTCATTGATTTCACAACAGAAAATTATATTCAATTCAAAGAAAACATAATTACCACCAGACTGTTCTAGACCATCACTGTCACTTGGTTCAAGGTCTATAATGGTTGATTTTTGTGAGATAACTTGATTTGCCTCCTCTTTGTTATTAGGTGGTAATACTTGTGTAGAGTGGTTTGCTGCTGATAAGATTGAGAATGTTAATTCATTAATATTTAACTAATGGTTAATAATTAAATTAACATATCACAAATATAATAACCCTTAGTTCCAAAGTAATAAATTAGAATTATCAAATAATAAAATTGATTCTTAATGTCAGAAAAAATATTTAATTATAGTAAAATTAAGGGCTTTAGTCTTACATAATAAGTTTCATTTAAAGAGTCCAGTTGAGATAACAGTATTTGATGTGGGACAAAATTTTAACTTTTCAGCCATGAATGCATTTAATGCTATATAATAACAGTATGTTTTACTAGCTGTGGCAGATTAAGGTATCTGAAGGTCCCAGGCGCAAAAAAAATCGGGAGGCCTCAACAGACCGGGGGGGAACTAAATGGACAAAAGTTTTTACAACTTACGAATGGAAAAAAATTTTGCAGCAGGTTAAATAAATTGAATTACAGAAATGCATAAATAGACAATTTAATATTTATTATATAAACTTGCAAATGTTGAAAAATAAGCAAAAAATGAATTATAACTGTGAGATGTGTTTTCGAATGATGCAAGGGATGTTACATTGTAACAAACTTAAGTAAAAACATGAGATGTGTATGTAAGTAGTAGATTATACTGATTGTGAAATATTTTAATAAATAAAATATTGAAAAAAATCGAGTTTTGAGGCCTTCATGAGTGTCGAGGCCCCAGGTGAGCGCCTCATGTGCCTGTGCGGTAATCTGCCACTAGTTAATAGATTAGACATTTAAAAAATTAATACATGATCATGATGAAATGACACTGTTCATCCACATGAAATATAATACCTTTAGAATTAATAAGAAACCAAAGAATAGGAAGTAACTGTCAATAAATAGATAAGTACTCATCAATCAACCCATAAGATATCTTTATTTACCATGGGAATGGCATCTTTCTGCAGCTGCAGCAGCCAGGGCTGCTGCTGTCTCAGCTTCTAAGCTTCCATCTCCAATAACTAATAAGTGAAGAGGATCTTCTGTATGTAGCCATTTTTGCTAATAACAATTAAAGAGAACAAAGTTATTTTAACTTGGATTGACAAATGATATTATGTATAAACTGAATTAAACAATAAATTAAAATATTTTTCACAGAATTTATAACAATATTTTTTTAGTAAAATCAATGATATGTTAATCATTTCTAACATAAGATAGTGTTTTCTTTCAAGTTTGTGAAATGTGACATTTTCATGGTTGGTTATGTAGTTATTAATTATTTCATTTGTTCTTTCTCATCAACTCCTCACACTCCCATAAAATTTATGAGTGAAGGATATGTAAAATCTTTCCACTGTTTTAGTTTAAAATGATAATAAATACAACAAATTAATTTAATTAGGTTTTATGAATTAAAATAAATATTTTAAACTATACATCAAATTCTGAGTATATTAAACCCTCAGCAACTTTAAAAAGTGGTATTTCAGTATTCTACCATTAGGGCATAATTAATATTCTACATAGTCTAGAATATGGTCGCCATCAACCCCTTACATCCTACTTTGCATGGCACTGTGCAGGCTTTGCTACCATCTGGTGTAAAGGCAGGAAAAGATAGCTGAAGGCATCCTGCATTGGATGATGCAGCCATTTATGCAGCACAATATCAACTATGCAGTCAGCTTAACCTTGAACATAGCTACGAGTGTGGCACTTAGCATAGCTGTTTGGTATGGTGTTACCTCTATGAGTCAGACACGTTGTTAGGATGCAAGATGTTAAGGCATACCCACAAACAGGATATGCAAAGATAATTGTGCTAAGAATCTTACATTTATCCTTTAATACTTACCTCTTTTGAATTATTTTCTTGACTGTTTTTCTTTTCTAAATCCCATGGTAATGTAGAACTTCTCTCACTAATTTTTGTTCCTGTTGATTATCAGAAAATAAATACAAAATGTGAAAGTGTTCAAAATTATGTAAACTATATCATCAATAAAATATTTATCCTAATAAATCTTTGTTTTATTTATTTATATTAATTAATATGATTTTTTTAATTTCTCAAATCCATAATTTTGGGTTTCAAATTTAAATAGTCAAAAAATATTTCATCTTGGCTGAGATGAAGGTGAGATGAAACATGATGTACCTAATATATATGGGAAGAAGGTTAATTGCAAAAAATACAGTGAATACATTTTCAATCACAAGACTCAATGTCAGAGATATTGAAAGATAAAATAACATGTAGTGGCCTCAGACGGATGGCGCCGCAATTGCCACGAACAACCGACGTACAAATGGCCTACAATGTTCTATTCTGCCACTACATGTAGTGGCAGAATAGAACATTGTAGGCCATTTGTACGTCGGTTGTTCGTGGCAATTGCGGCGCCATCCGTCTGAGGCCACTACAAACATATTTCTGTTAAAAAGTGTCCTTCAACCTAGGAGAAAATGCACTGATGGGGAATCCCTGCACTTTTTCGATTTTTTCTAATTTTCCGCCACTGTAGATTTTAACTTATTCCAGCATGAATTTATTTTTTTCCCTCCAAACTGGCCCAAAAATAGGGGTGTGCATGATATATGAGGGTGCAGCTTATGCAAGTAAATACAGTACAGGCGACTCCCGAGATTCGACCGGGATGAGTTCCTGAAAACGCAGTCGAATCTCGAACAGTCAAATGTTGAACATGCCTAAAAACGAGTGAAATCAGCACAAATTCAAACAATTAGAGCAGAAATAACAATGTCTAGACTGAAACTAAACCTCACATCGTTGGGTGGGCCAAAAATTACTTCGCATAAACTAGTTCCTAATTCGACCGACTGATCGGCAGGGTCGAATAAGTGGGCTTCAACCGGTCGAATTCTCAAGTTGACTGAATCTCGAACGGTCGAATCTTGGGAGTCACCTATATTAAAATTAATTATTTTAAATCTTCTAAAATAAATGTCATAAAATGTAAACACTGGAGCAACTAATTCAAAATAGCAATCACCTAGACTAATTTAATGTCAACATTTTTATATTCAGTGTATAAGTCAACTTTAAGCTTCTAAGATCAACTTATACACCACAATATACAGTACTTTCCTGAGGAAAGCTGTTATGTGAATATATGGATAGAATGATCTTGATCATGTGTTCCAAAATGTAGATCTTGTATGAATAGTTTTATAGACAATAGCAGATGAATTATCAATCATGGAATCAAGATTTATAGACATGTTTCTTACAATCCAGTATAATTTAAGAAATACAATTAATTTTCAATCCTTTCAATAGAATTTAATGTTGTAAAGAAAATTGATTAAAGCAAAATATTAAAGTAACTTGTTTCAGTCAATGCAAGAAGGAATTTTAATGGATTGGTTAAATAACTGCATTAAGTCAATATCATTTTCATGCATTACTCGATTGACTCCTTTATGTTGTTATAATTTTTAATGATTTTCTGTTTCAATTATGAATGAAAAAATTATATTCATTTTGACAGAAACAATTTTTCCTTTAGTGCCACCAATTTACTTTACATTGGCTCTTGTATAACTGTGTGTGTGTGTGCATGGGTACATAAAATTCCACATTACATTACTGCTGCTACCTTAATTCATATAAAAATGAATTCTTGGATAGTAAAAATTACCTCCTGCTTTGACTTGTTCTGTAGGTTTCACTGATGTGTTAGAGGCTGCAGGACTAATTGAAGTTTTGTAATCAGGAGGTGGATCTGGCAACCCTGCAGCAGCTCCTTTAAGGTCAATATCATGTGCAAAAGCTATTTGATCTAATGCAGCAGTTAAGGCATCAGTACCTGTTGGCCCACTTGGTGGTCCATCTCCACTACCCTCTGCATCTCCATCTATTGCAGTTACCCTGTTGTAATATTATAATTATACCATTATTGGAAAAGAATCAGTCTGGATTCTTCATTTATGTGATACATATTACCACAGCTTAAATACAGTAGTCCCTCATCAACCACAGGTTTGCCGAACATAGTTTTGAATATCTGTAGTTAGTGAAATGTATAATATTTAGCCAACTGTGGTACTCACTGAGGTTTCAGGTGCATAATCATTATTTTTTATTACAATGATTTTTCATAAATATGAACAACTTGATGTAGTATTTTAACAGAAGAATGTCTATACTCACTATTTATGTTTAATTCAGCAATTTTATTTTCTTATAACATACTGCAAGTTCTCTAATGCTGTCACACTCAAGCACTACCACCACATGAGGAGGGGGAGTTTATTTACATTTAGTTTATAAGGTGTTTTTATTTTAGTTTTATTAATAAACATATTTATCGGAGGTACAGATGTCCATTTTTAACTTTATAGACTTTACACTAGCCTTGGAAGTGGGTTCCCCTAATCTCCTATTTCCCATAAACCCAGGGGTTTTATCAATCATGGTTTTGCCAATCACAGTGTTTTCCAGGAACGTAACCCTCATGGTCAGTGAGGGACTACTGTATATGCTGTATTTTTCAATATTTCAGAATCAAATCATTAGAAATAATTATTGTGAAACAATCAAGTTACCTTAAAATTATTTACTGTCTACATGCTCTGGCATAAATTTTGTTTGTCAATGAAGTTTCAGTAAAATATTAACTTTTTTAGTACAGGCAGTCCCTGCTTTTCATCATTCTGCTTTTTGTCATTCCGCTCATACATCAGTTCCTCATTAACACCATTGTTTCATCCTTCTGCCCTCGTGATCTGTTTATTCGACATATTTACACTTTTCGTCGTTCTGGTTTTTTGTTGTTTCACTCATATGTAAGTGCCTAAATAACAAACAACACTGTTTCATTTTTTTAATGAAAATATTTCACATAATTACCCCAGGAACAGTAAATTTTATCCCTCAATTTAATGTTGCGTCTATGGAAAATAGTGATCTGCTTTTAGTCGATCCACTTTTCATCGATCCATTTTTCGTTGATTCACTTTTCGTCGATCCACTTTTCGTTGATCCACTTTTCATCGCAGTTTTCAGGAATGTAACCTGACATATAAGCGGGGACTGCCTGTACTTGCAAATATTCACATGCTGCAAAGTTTGCTTTATTATTTACAAGCTTTATCTAGCTATGTTTTGACTCATATAAAGCAAATAGCTTTCATGCATTGCAACAAATTTGAGCAAAGAAAACAAATAAACTTTCAATTCTAGCTCAATTACCCTAATGTAGCTGCAATGAGGTTGACATGAGTTGGTGTTGAAATTGATGCCCTTCCCCACATGATTCTTCTAAGTTGCTCTCCTGTCATTCCTCTTTTTCGAAGCTCATTGATAGTCACCTTTCCTACACGCTGGTGTAAAATTAAACTGATTATTGGTTTATGATAAAATTATTCAAATTTTAGCCATTTATAATTTTTATCCAATATGTAATTATCAAAGTGCCTGTCTTTCCGTCCTTACATCTGTTTGTCCCCCTCTGGAAGAAGGGACCTTATGGTGTCAATTTGCCCTGATAATAATGATGTTTATCTATCTATCTGTATCTCAAAAACTGTTTGTTATAGAGAAATGCTGTAAATGTCATTTTTTTCTACCAACTAGGATTGGGAGGGGGGACTTCTGGTCCACAGGCCACATGCAGCCCACAAGAGCATTTTGTGTGGCCCGTGAAGCAGTGATGAACAAGTTAGGAAAGTGTACAGCGTATCACAAATGGGCATGTTTCGTGTAATGAAGTACTTGAAAGAAATAATATATGTGTTGTAATGAAATAGCATTTTAAAGTGCTTTTCTTCATCATAAATAATCAATTTTCTTCCCATTTAAAAGTACTGCATGCACACGTAAGGAAATTAAACATTTTTGTTAGCAACAATGAAGAAGTAACCATGCAACTCAATTTGTCTTTCTCGTTCGATTTTCTTGATAACGGCTACTCCTACGATAAACATGTATAGGAAAAGAAATACAGTCAATTCCGGTTAATTGGGACACATCGGGACTAGAACACTTTGACTCAATTAAGCGGCTGCCCCAATTATGCGAAGTTTTACGTAAAGAGTTAAAAAGGTATAAAACAAAAGACAAACTACCATTTACTGAGTAACAAAACTGTACTTAAATGAATTCTGGAACAAATAGTACAGACCAGAGATAAATATTTACGCTAAAAACAATTTCAATTTAATGTATGTATCAAACACATATGTAGTTCCTAACAGTTAATGACGTTGGAGGAATTTATCGAGTGTACCCTGCCGTGTTCTCTTGATTGACTGCAACTGAACAAAATCAGCGCAGATATGTAGTGCAGATAAAGGACTGCCTTCATTGCCTTCCTGCATGAAGTAGCATCGTAATCCAGCAATAAATTTCCTGGTTAGCCACTCGCTCAAGCTCAGGTGTGTTAACCTCATCACTTTCCTGGTCTTCTGATGTCTCTTGGTGTTTTGCTGCAATTTCTTCAACAATTGCATCCTCACAATCTTTGTTTTCATTGTAACATTGAAGAGTATTGTCGATGCATGCAAACTCTTCGTAGTTTCTGACGTGTTGCAGTTCCAAAATGACTTCATTTTCAAGATTGGTTGTATCTGGCATCTCCAAGCCTGAATGCTTAAAACCACAGTGAGCAAAGTAGTCCTGAATGGTCTTGCTGCTTATTTCTTGCCAACTATTGGCAACAAACTGTAGTGCTTGAAAAAGGTTAACCCTTACACTGACTTCCTTGGTTGTTGAAGATGATGTCAGTAGATTTTCTTCAATTGCTTCAAGGATGTAGTTTACCAACTTTCCGCGATACAACGTCTTCAAAAACGCACGCCATCTAGCAGTCACTGTCCCAATTAAACGACATGGTGTCCCAAATAAGCGAAGCAAATTCTGGTTATTTTCTCGATTTGTTTTTGTTCTTTAAGATTTGTCCCAAATAAACGGCTGCCCCGATTAACCAATGGCCCAATCAACCGGAATCTACTGTACTCTAATTTATTAGTTCTACAAGTTTTATTTGAAAAGTATTTTGATATGACCAATACTTTACAAGATATGATGGAAAGTTCATGTTTTGTCACTTGTAAAGTGGTACCGCTGATTGGCTTACGTGATTAATTTATGTGACTTCTTATTACTTTTGATTGTAAGTCCTTAATATCAAATTTCATGAAAATCCGTTTGGTAGAAGCTGAAAACGAACATGCAGATGTACAGACAGACAGACAGACCAATGATAATGCTGGAAGCGAAACGTGCCTAAAAATGGTTCCCTCAGATACTTAAATGCTCCAGAAAGCAATCTGTGCTGTTTTAATTTAATTCTTGGAAAATATTAAAAATAAAAATCTGAAAAAAATAAGTAATATTAATCATGAATGGTTGGTTCGCTGTTTGTTAATTTTTTTAGACTTCTACTTTATAATTTCAAATATGCCTCAAGCTTTCAACCTTATTCTGTAATTCTGGATAATGTTTGGTACATTTCAAAACATGGTACAACACACAGAGAAGGATTTCCAGGGCAGTTTTTACATCAGTAGGCTGTCTCCTTCCTTATTCCCTTCTTTGTACAAACAATGCACTTCCTTTGTCCGAGTCTTCTCTTGTCTGAACAGGGATTCTCTTCTGGAAAGTGCTGCTCTGTTAGCCTTGTTGCTGCTCTCCTCTTTTTAGTTTTGCAGGAATCCCTTTCCGGTTCAACTTTACTGTGCCAACAGCATCAGTATGCCTATCAACCAACCTTTGGAATAACTACAGATTAAGTCTTTGTTATTATTCTCCACAAAATGCAGAGATCACGATAGAAGAGAAAATATTTTCTTAGACATAATATCCTGTAAAAATGAAGTTGCTAAAAGATATTTACGAATGAAATATATCTTTATATTTGGTTTAGAAATGATGCCCATTAGAAGACACATTCCCAACACAACTCTTATTTCACTAGGAGAGGTGGAATATCACTTTGAAAACCTAGACCTACAAAAGAAAAAAGTTTTATCTTTCTCCAAATACCAGCTTGCACACCAATTAATTTTATAAAGCTTTATAAAAACTTATAAAGTACTCGAGCAGGCTATCACTTAAAATTTTAAGGTTCATAGTACTTTCACTTTCACAATCAAAAGGAGAAACTATATTTGCACTATCAATATCATTCCAATGAAAAACACAGGCTGTCAGTTCATTTTGATTTTCTAATCTCTCACAACTAACATCCTCATCATCATTTTCACTTTCTGAAGTCAACAAGTTTCCTTCTGAAGTCTCACTCACAAAAGAAACAATACTTTACATCATTAGCAATTAAATTCAGTGCTTCTGCATCAGTAAGCGAAAGACTGAATGAGGGGAAGTATCCCCTTGAAAACAATGTTCAAGTGGCAAGAGAGAGATAATGTTTGTTTAGGAATGTTCCCTGACTCATGATGTTTATGTGGATACATCATTTGCTACTGTGACTCAAAGAACAAAGGAGATGAGAGCTATAACAGAAGATGCTGCTTTGGACAACATATGTTGTTATACATGCTTTAGAGATTAAGGATTGTATTATTTTTATTTCCCAAAAAGGACAAGGCTACTCATCAAACATGGAGATTAACAGGGTACAACATGTGTGAAAGTTTTACAACGTAAAGTCGTCATTGCTTACTTAGCAGAGAAAGAGTTAAAATGAATTTTACTCATTATTGCTTCTTAGAAAAAATCACATTTTTAATCATCCAAATCCTTCAATCATATAGATTAAAGATGTCTGAATCTATTTTAATCTAGTAGTTTTTATATATTTTGTTATTTTACAAATTTATCATGTTCTCTAAGTCTGTCTATACTTATTTACCTTCCAGTTAGATACAGCTCCTTTTCTTTGCTTAGCTCTTGTTTTGCTTTTGCTTTTTATCACCATGACTCCACGTTGCTCTATCACATTTGGATCATCTCCACCACCTGGCCCTAATTTAATGCTATATTCTTGCAAATAATGATGAGCATCTGCCTGATTAACTGCTCTCTCTAACGTTACAACAATTTTTGCCCACTGTAAAAAAATGAAAGATACCAAAAAAATTTAACTAGAAAATTAATTAATCTTGGAAGCCTTATGTAAAGATATTAAATTGCATAACATTTTGTTAAAGAATTAATGGAAAGCAACAAATTTTACATAGCATTTTAAAGGTTTGAAATAAGAAAATTTTTAAATAAGGAAAATTCACCTACTTGTTTCATCCACTCCTTTTCACTCTGCTCTATAACATGTGCATATGTATTTCCCATCATAGCAATTAACATGTTAAGTAAAAGTATAGGCACCAAGACCATAAATATTGCAAAAACTGCCTTTGACAATGTTGGATATGTTGTATAGCTCAGCTCTGAGTACTATAAAAAGTTGCAAAACATTCAGAATGGAAAAAATTATATTATACATGTAAGAAATTAAGCCTTTTTATATCTTTTTATTTATTCAAATTTTTTGGCTCTGTTAGAGGACATATTTATTATTTCATTGTTCTGTTGTATTTAAAAGGTCTTCATCATCGTTTATCATAAATATGAAACAAAATTATTAAAATATATTTTTAAAATAACCTTACTTTTTATCATTTTTTCATTTGTTCTATTATGCAAAATTAATAGAAAATCATGAGAGTTTTAATGTTTTTGTCCATAATAACTATATTTTTTAGTAACTAAATTTGTTAATTTTAAAGTTATACGTCTTTTTAACATATCTGAAATATTTAAAGTGAAATCGATTCCTCTCTATTGCTCTAATTTAAAATTGTTACCAGAGTATATTTTTAAACAGAATAATTGTTTCTTACATTGTAATCTCCTAGAGTTATTTGGAAGAGTGCCATCCATGTAGAAGGGTAAGAACCATATAGAGAAGTTTTTGCTGCTGGAGAACCCTTATACAAGAAAAAGAATGATTGGGAAAAGCCGAAAAGCATAATAGAGTAGATTATGCCAAAAGTAAGCATATCACCAGTAATCATACTGTAGACCATTGTCACGAAAGGACCTGTTAACCTTACAGCACTGTAATACAAAGAATAAGAATAAATTTCTTTTTGACTGTCATGTAAACTTAAAAATGCTATTTTAATCATGTTAAATACATATCAAGAATTAAAAGTGTTTTTTAAAATTCTTTGCATGCACACATATACAGTACAACCCCAATTATCCATGTGGTGGATTAACCAGACGACTGGACATTCTGAAGTGATTGAATTTTCCTGTTTTTATGAAAAATGATTAAGACATGAGCTTCAATGTTTTATTAAACTTTCTCAAAATTAATGTTTCCCCTTTTATTTTAGAATAATGTTTATAAACCAAAGATCAACTTAAATTCCCAGTATTGTTAAATTACTCTATCAGTGAGTAAAAGTTGTTACATTATTATTTTCCTATCTCATTTGTGTACACATAGTGGTGACTATATTGGCAGACAGTATACTGTATATCTTCGGGTATAAGTCGAGAAATCTCTTGCTGTTTTAGGCCGATGGAACCTTACCTTCGACTTATACTCAAGTTGCAAACTAGATGGACATTTTTCTGGGTCAATAATTAAACATGACTGGTGAAAAACAACATTTGACTGACTTGCTCTTTACTCGATGAAACATCTGTGCAGACATTCTGAGAACTGTATACACACACACACACAAAGTTTTTTGTAAATTTCAAAATTATCTTGTTTACATTTTCTTTGTTTCGACTTTTAGATGCTGTTTTAGGCTAAAAAGTACACTTCGACTTATACTCAAATCGCATTATACTCAAAGATATACTGTAGTTAAAAATTTTTTAAAGTTGAATTGTTTGTTTATTATATTTAACTACAGTTTAAAAAGATAACTCCTTAACTGTAAAAGAACATTTTATGATTAAGGAGTTATCTTTTTTAATACTAATTTCACCGTATTCTCCGTCCCCATTTTTAATTAACTACAGTTACTGGTCTAAATGATAGATTTTTATTTATTATATTAGTGGATAATCAATTTACCTACTTCATTAATTAAGTCCTTTATGTTAATAAGCAATATAAAAAGTATTAGCAACAATAAAGTGACTATTTTCTAGCGAAATTTCTTGCATTGAATTAGGAGAGCTTAAACTACGGTTAAAAACAATTGAAAGATAGGAACATTTTTGATGAACTCCAACCCTGATATCAATTGTTCAGGGCTTGATTTATGTGCAAATTTATTGTATGTTTACAGATTCACAATATGTAATAAAATAATAACTTCCTTCATAGACACAGTCTTCATTTGGATGAATAGGGTATGTAACCTGTCAGATTTTTGCCTTAAAAAATGTAGGCAATCAGTATTCTTCAATTATCTGTTTCTATCCAAGCCCCAATTAACATGGATAATCAGAGTTTTACCGTATAGGGTGGTCCTTAGTCCCAATCAGATGTAATGAAACAAAACTGCAAAAAATCAAAGAAAATTTAAAAAATAAATTTTGAAATGTTTTTTGTACATTTTAAATACAACCCTCTCAATAAATATTTCTTAATTTATTTTTAAAATTTGACTTTGATTTTTTGTATTTTCGCTTTGTCATAACTAATTGGGACTTATAGGCTGACCTATGCATACATCAATTAACTTACACATTTTATTACTATATTATTTTCTGTCCAATCTTTCTCCCATACACATCAAAAGCAACTTTTCACAATAGATAGATAGATAGATGGTGCATAAGTCTTTATAATGCTTTTAATTTCTTTTCCATTTAAAGCAGCACTCTTTTCTTTGCTATCCCATTCAAAGAAAATGACTAAAACGCTGAACAAAGTAAAATTAACTACACCACAATAATCTGAAACACTAAATATTAAATTGGGAGAAAACCACTTGTACTGGCAGAAAATGAAAAAAATTGATCATTTTGATACAATACAGTGATAAATATAATTAACACTTTCAATGCGGCATGACTGGAATTCCAGTCGGGATAGCACCTACCATGACTGGAATTCCAGTCATGTCGCATTGAAAGTGTTAATTGAAGAGAAAAATTTATGGTGATGGATGAGACTCTGTGGAATCATTTCAACAATATCAACAAAAAATCTCTTTTCTAAAGCATATTTTCAGACAGACATATTCTATTGTATCAAGAAGTTCCCAGAAAACAGACAGTTAAGCTGCATTTATTAAGAGATATTCTACTTTAATTTGAGAATTATTTTTCTCTATTTTTGGTTAATAACTTTTTAAGAAGAAAAGTAATTGCTTGATTTTATCAGAAAATATATATTCTTACTACAAAATATTCAAAATCTATTTTTATCATCAGAAAATGGATTAAAATGCTAGAAATATCAATTTTAGATCTCACCCAGCAAAGAACATAAGAAGAAACCAAGAACCAGGAACAGCAAACAAAAGGATAGCTTCTTCTGTGCGCTTGTCACTCAGAAGACGGAATGGTATGCATGCCAATATGAGGAGATTAGATACAAGGAAAATTGCCTTAGCTGGAGCATGAGTCTGTAATTGTATAAATACAATTTATACAATTATTAAAACAATAGGATGATATACGTAAGGATTTTAATCTGGAGGTCTACAAAAACAATGCTAATGTTAGACTGAATAAAATTAGTCAAATATTATAACCTCTTATGTATACCAATGAAACTGAGTTAGCATTGTATTAAATGAAGATGTAAAGATTTTTTCTTTGCAATCTTAACCTAACTGGTTACCTTGTTGATGTGGTTATTTACCTGCTGCTTAAGAAATGAAACTAGGCCTTGATTTTTTATTTCCCCTCCTTGTTGAAAAAGCACATAAGAAAGTACACCTAATACAGTGCCAATTTCAAAACAATAACGTGCAATATCCTGCAACTCTGTTCCCCCTGAAATATTAAAATATGTGATAAATGATTCAAGGTAAAAATTTATTAAAAATTTAATAATAAGCATATCAAAAGAAACATTTTCTTTATATGCATCAGAATAGGTTTCAAAAGTATATCACCAACTGAAAATTCTATGAATATTTGTAAAATTATTAAATTTATATTATTAATTTATATATCAAATGTGAAGTGAAATCACTCACTTTTCCATAAGACTTACCTAGAAGGGGAGCATTACGATCAGTTGGCCGTAGATAAACAGCAGTACTTAAAGTTAGAAGATGTAAAAAAAGAATAGCTAGCCTTTTCAAAAACTGCCTCTGAAATTATATTTAATTGGAATAAATAAATATAAATTATTACTAAAATGTTTGACCCAATTAAAATATTTTACTCTTACTCGAGCAAATGTCTTCCACTTTTCCTCTAATAACCGTTGTATTATACCTCCATCTAACATGTCCAAATGTTCTTCCTTTGTTCCATTTAAAATGATAAAAAGTGCAGAGTTCCAATCTGAAAGTAAATTCAAAATCAATGACTGTCATATTAATTTATGAGATAAGGTATATAGAGTATATATCTTCAGTTATAAATTCTGCTATGATACTAATTTGTTTTCTGATAAATCTTCATTAGTTTTAATAAAACTTTACATAAACAGGTAAATTATTTGCAAACAAGGCCAAACGAAAATAAACTATATGGTAAAATTCACAGAAAATATTATACAGTGAAACCTGTGAAACCCCTGTAAGTTGGCCACATTTTTATGGAACAGGCAAACTCATATTAATTTACACATGGCCAACCCTCTTCAACCTGGCTACATTTCTATCTTGTATCTTGTCTACCTTCATGCATTTTGTGCAATGCTTTTGTATATATTCCAACCTTTCTAAGTTGGCCAAACAATATTTGAAGAATGGCTAACTGATTTGAACCATATGATGAAGAAAGAAAAACAGAAAATCCTGTTGCTTGTTGATGTTACCAGTCATAATGGAACAAAGGTAAAGAGCAATGTAACGGTGAAGTTCCTTCCACCAAATCTGACCTCTGAACTTCAACCTCTAGATCAGGGGATTATATGAGCCATTAAAGCACATTATCGTAAAAAGATGCTACAATATCTTGTAACAATCGTGGAAGCTAGCAGTACAAAGTCTGATTTCAACAAATCAATATCAATGCTACACGCAATTTGATGGTTAAGCAGTGCCTGGGAGGAAAATTCACGAGAAACCATTGTGAAGTGCTTCTGATGAGCAGGTTTTCATTACCGAGAGGAAGAAGATGGAGAATGTGAGGAAGATATGGGTCTAGCCGAAGTGATGTTCTCTTTCATTAGACATTCAGAAGGATATAGTCTCTGTCAATGAGATGGAAAGTGCTGATGCTGACCTTATTGTTCACGAAGAAGTACCCACCACACCAGAAGATATCCTTGAAGAAATGGAAGAGGCACCTCAAAACCAAGAGTTTTGTTGTGATGATGATAATGACATAGTGAGTGATGAACATGTTAGGCTGCCTGCTACCCACAAGGATGCTCTATAGCAGGGGTCTCTAACCTTTCAGCATCCAAGATCTACTATTCATTTGTAAATTTACCAAGGATCGACCCAGCTGAGTGCACCTTGATACAAGAAATACTGTTGAGCCGGGATAGGAGAGGGTCCATGCAAATTTCTTCCAAACTTTCAGAGACATCGAAACCAGCATCATAACATGCAATACCCTGCTTAACAAGTCAATCCAATTTAATTACAAACAACTTTTTATTTGAGTTAAACAAGCTCAAATAAAGTTTATTCATGTTTTCATTCTGTACAAGAGAATATTTTAGTTAAAATAAAATTGATTAAAATTTTATCCACCAGCTAGGCCAGTGTGAGGCGAGTGCAGTCAGTTCCACTGAACAGGGCCCCATGCCTTATTAGGGGCCCTGTGCAAGGCTAAACTCTCATGTATTGAGATTTAGACCATTATTTATTACATATTAATATTGTTACATACTAATAATATTAAAAATTAATTTTCATAACTACTATCTTTAATTTTAAAAAATTGCCATTTTTCTTTTAAAAAACGTCATTGTTTTGAGTCACTGAGTATACATACATACATAAATAGGCCCTGCTCCAACTCACTAACAAACTAGGCCCCACATATAATGACACCAGCTCTGTCCACCAGGATAATTCAACGTATTATTAAGTGGTAAGCTATTATAAGTTAAAGGAAAAAGCTATTAAATAAATATAGAGAGGGAAGAAATCAACCAAAATATAACTTGAATTAGTTAATCAAGTTACACATAAAGTCGCAGTTAGCCTTAAACTTTGCCTTTTGTAATAATTTGTGATTGAAACACTATGTATCGAGCTACACTTAAACATATTCAGGGTCAATAAACATCAATATGCTCATGTCTCACAGTGAGAATTGATATCGAGAGATATCACTATTATTTGATTTACACATTCCAATTGCTCTTAATTTTTGAACGGTTATAAAATCACCTGCACAGTTCAGTGAAAAAAGTTCCAACTGTAAGTTAAAAACCTATATCGGCTCAACATTTCTCACTTGTTTCAACAAAAGTAATAGCCCTAAGGCAAGATTCAGTGATCGACTTTAAAAGGGCCAAAGATCGACCGGTCATTGGTGCGCACATGGGGGGGGGGGGGGGGGGGGGGGGGGGTTCCACCAGGTCCGGACTCCCCTCCCTTAGAAAATTGCAATTTTTCTCAACTGTGGGAACATACATTGTTATTTTAAATTTGGGTTCATGGTCACCTTTAGAAAAGAATAGGAGATGGTTTGCCCTTTTTGTTTTTAACATAAATGTAATTATTGTATATACCTGTGTATAACACGCAGGGAGGTTTTTGGCACCATATTCTGTGATTTTTTGTATACCTGTGTACTTCAGTTCATACTAACAATAAGTAAGACAGCACTTCACTTAAGTCAGTTATAAAAAATTACTATTTTAGAAAAGATCTGTTACATAGTTTAGTGGTTTCCCAGTATGAAGGCAACAGTTTTAAATATAAGTCGAAGCAGAATACGTCATCATTGCAGTGCAACTGCATTTCAGACCCATCGATGGAGGTTGAGTGGCACCGTTAATTGATATATAACTTCGTCATTCGCGCGTTGGTCACCAACATAAATGTAATCGCGAGGAAATTACAATGTATCAATAAAATGTTTTCCTTTATATTACATTTGAAAGCCATGTTTCAGTACTGAAAGAGCGCTTTAACAGGCATCTACAAGCAAATTATCTAAACAAAGTATAAGCTGAATCTGGGTGGCAGGATGACGACAACAACACCGTGGAGAATGCAACGCTATCTTCCGCGGAAGATGATTCCGATAACGTAGCCGATGAATGAGGCAGTGATCAAGAATTTCCTGGATTTTGCGATGTTTAATGCTGTTCTCTATTATTTTTAGTTCAATGGAAATATCTTCCATTGTACATCAAGTATAAATATTTAATAAATTTGACATTTCTGTTCTTTAATTTCTGTTTTTCATTCAAGTTATTACCGAGAATGCGCATGAGAATACCATCATAACGTTTAATGTCATCCCGATATCAAGTGAATATAAAACCGTGGACATTTTCTAACATCGGTCCATCATAATAAATACCCTGGTAAATACAGGGTGTCTATTTAATCTCTCCGGTACTTTAAGAAGCTATATTTTTTTAACAATTAGAAATATCAAAAAAAGCCAAATTGCGAATTGAAGCCTATCTCAAACAGTTTTAGTTAGGGAGTTGGCAACATGGTTTTGCGCATTGTTGTCTGCTCAGCACTCCACTGTCTGGCCTACGTGTCATTGTGCTTGAGTGCAATGGAGACTCCACAAGTGAAAGCACAGTGCGTTCTGTGGATTGCTGAATTTAAATCAATGATTCGTGTGCAAGAGAATTCAGACAGATGTACAACAGAGATCCTCTCACGGTTAAAACGATCAGGCAATGGTATCAAAAGTTTAAAGAAACAGGTAGTGTCTTGCCAACATTGCAGCCTGGCCAAAACTGATTATTGACTATAAATCTGCCGTGCGACAAAAGGAGCATACATAGGAGTTTATTATCTTCAGGTTTTAAACTTTTTTAGTTCTACATTTTTATTGTTTTTCATTTTCTATTATATCTATATTGGATTAAAAAATATAGCTTCTTAAAATACTGGAGAGATTAAATGGACACCCTGTATATACCCTCGTATAAGACGCACCCTGCTTTTTAGCCAAAATTTGTAGGGAAAAAAGTGCGTGTTATACGCAGGTATATATGGTAATAATTCAATACGCGACATTGATATAACTTGCATACAACTTTTGTGCTTGTCAAATATTTCGGACCTTCCCCCCCACCCCTCCCCTGAGAGAATCCTGTGTGTGCTACTGCGACTAGTCAATCACGACTGACTGGTTGGAGACCCCTGCTCTACAGTGTGTATCACAATTAATTAAGTACTCTTCAGCCCACCAAGCTCAACGCAAGGATGATCTTTTTCACTTGAACAATAATATTGAAACACAGTGGACTGCAGCTAAGATGTTAACAAGGCAGACGAAAATCAGTGAATATTTTGCTGTAAATGAAGGGCCTTGATATTGGTCTCAGTTCAGACAAGGTTTTCATGGTGCTGCTGGGATGAAGGTTTCATTATTCCAGATAATTGCCACATGGGTCAACTATTCAGTGACGATGTTTTGCTGACCTTCCTGTCAGTGTCTTCAGGTCAGTGAAACGTTGTCACCAAATAGTTGACCCATGCGGCAATTACCCGGAAGAATGAAGCCTTCAATTTTATACCTATCATACTGTACCTGACAATCCACTAAATGGTAGGTTCTTTTGTTACTTGATTTATCATGCTGTGTTTTGTATTTTTTGATTAAATATTAAAATTCATAAGTTGAAGTATCTGTTTATTTACTTCAGAATTAATAATTTGATATTAGGTCTGTCCATGTTACAGGGTCACAAACAAAATAATGTTCTTCAAAAACCAGGACGTCTGTACACCTAAAATGGAATTTTCCTCGCATGTCCTTGTGAAAATAAGGGGTTGGCTTACAATCAATGTCAGCTTACAATCGATTAAATATGGTATTTGAACTGTAGAAAAAATAGATTGGTCACAAAGTTATATTGTATTTCAATCAAAATTTCCTTTGAATTAACCGTACAAGTTGAGTGTATAGAGAATTCTTACAATTTATAAGATATATTCATCCCTTTAACCTGCATTTTAAACTCACTTGTTCGACCATCAGGGAGAAGAGTATCTAAGGCATTGAGTGGATAAGCAGAGCATGTAATATTTGAGTACCTCCAGAATTCTCTTGCTGATAACTCCAACATCTCTCTATAGAATAAAAAATATGATTACTCTCGTACAGTAAAAGTTATTCTATGGTTTTAATTTTTTTTCTGAAAAATCACTTCAAGAAACATAAAGATTCCATAAAAATGTACCTGAAAACTTCAGCTCGTCCCAGCTTACAAGCAAGAGTAAGTGGAGTAAGACCTGCATGATTGGTTATCCCATTACTTGCTGGAAGTTTAGGATGTCTCAGTGCATAACCAAACATGTCCTATGGATAAATCCCATATACGCATGAGAATACTGAGAAAAATATCTATTAAGCATAGGAAAATAAAGATAAGTGGTGGGTCAACTTTGGTAAAAATTATAGTTTAACAGCACAATACACTTGAATAAAATATAAAAATTAAAGTTAACCCCCGCACACTTGAAAGATTTCAAAATTAATGATATTTATTGTCTTTATTACCAATCAGTTATTTTTACTGCTTTTCTAAAACTTTTATAGCTTACCAATTTATCACAAACTACCACCATGTGAAGGATCACATTTCCAAATGAATCCTGAGCATCTGGATCTGCTCCTGCATCAATTAGAAGATTGTACACACTTTCATTAGCACAGCAGGCAGCCCAAGCAAGGGGAAATTCTCCAAGATAAGCAAGACCTTCATAATCAGTATGACGTGCTGGCCTCGCTCGTTGTTGGTCTCTTGGCAGAAAAAAGGTTCCTGTTTCATCAACCAAACATTTCATATATCCAGAATCAGCAGGCAGAGAATAACATGGCATAAAGAAGAAATATTTTAATCTAAAGAAGTAAATAGTAGATCAAAATAAAAATGGGCCACAATAAAGTAAATTTAAAATATAGCTCATTATAAAATTGATAAAAGTTATTCTATGCTTAAGAGAGTTGTGGATTAAACATAAAAAATAATCTGGTTAAAAAAATTGAAGGTACTATACCAATTGCACGTTGTGAGATATCTGCACCAGCATCAACCAAATCACGTACAAGCTCATTGTTGGAATATGCAATTGCTAAATGAAGTGCACTTGCCCCTGTAATAATAAATGAACTCTATAAAAATTAATAAAAAGTAATGTAGGTACCCAAGGAAATAATGAAAACTTTTTATTTTAATTAAAACATTAGAATGTTAATCTATATAAAATTATGCAAAATGAAAATGAAAATTAATTGATTTAATCTTGTTTATTCATCTGTTTAAAAAATTAACAATCACCGATATAATAATAGAGCTTCTAAATGTCAACAACAGCTATAACTAAAATTGAAACTGCTGTTTAAGAAAAGAAGAAAGTTTTGTTCTGTAATAAGCATATTGTTATTCTTAACATATTTGAGTCAGTTAATTGAAAACAAATGTTAATGTGTGAGTGAAGAAGTTCTTGACAGACCAACTACATATTAGAAAGTTATTGATTGTGTCAAAAATGGACTTGGTGAAGCTGATGCCTATGAACAAGTAAATTATTCAGTTAACTTCTTTAATAGGTAGTTTAAATCCTTCAGGTCTTCTACAATATTTTCTCAGTTTGAAACATGGATCAATCATAATCATAATGCTAATAAGAGCTTATGTAACAGTAGTTGCATGATAAAGAATTTTGACATAACATAGTGTACGTAGAAGTAATTCCTGATTCACAGTCAGGTACAATACTTTTATTCTGAGAATTTTATTAGTAGTGTCAAATGATCTTTCACTGCCTTTCAATTTTTGTTAACAACTATTTCCAGTGCTTGGAATGAGCTGGAATGCACCGGAATGCCACTCCGGCTCATCACATGTGCCGATGATACTGTTCCAATTCGTCAGACATTTAGAAATACCGTCCCTTATAAAATGCATTCCATTTCGTAAAAATTTCCGTTCCACTACCAATACAAGCGTTCTGTTGCATAACATGTTCCATTTTGAGCGCTGCCTATTTCTGGTGGCGTATGCTGTAATGATCAAGAAAGTACAGGCAGGGCCGGCTACAGACGGTAAGCAAGAGAGGCAGACGCCTCAGGGTGCACAGTCAAGGGGGCGGTGGCACTAAGTCCCTACCGGGAAATTCAACTCGTGTAGGATTCTGCCTAGGCAGAGACACCCCAAGAGGGGAGGCCAAAGGAGAGGGAGGCATAAGACCGCTATTAACCTTTATCTGCCGAACAGGCCACCGGTGGCACGCTTACTTACGACGCCACTCACCGACATTGTTTTTGTC
The DNA here is from genome assembly GCA_036926305.1 of Uropetala carovei. Classification (NCBI taxonomy): domain Eukaryota; kingdom Metazoa; phylum Arthropoda; class Insecta; order Odonata; family Petaluridae; genus Uropetala; species Uropetala carovei. The sequence continues at coordinate 285,531 of JAXCHB010000054.1, forward strand.
ATAGAATCGAGATGACTAGATGAGACGAAATACCAGACACCCTTCTTATCCTCCTCTCCTAAATCTGAAGGTCTTAACCTTCTACTATTATCGTTATTTTTCGGTCACATAAACTACTATCGTGGGGTCTAATATGACCAGATTTTTCAAAATTGAAAAAAAAGCAGAAAATTTTAATTTTTGAGTTTCAATTTATGGTTTCATTAGACATTCAAAAATGTGAGAAAGTTTCATTTATAGAAAAACGAATACAAATGTATACTGCAAAAAAGAAAAACTAAAAAAACTCAAAAGTGACTAAGAGTTTAGAATGATTTTTTTCATGCCCTGAAAATTCTTGTTTTTTCCTTCATCCTTCCAGGTTCCTACTGCAATAGAATTAGGAATCTACTGAATAATTTTTTAAAATATTGGTTGTAAACTAAATAAGTTAGGAAAGTGTACAACGTATCACAAATGGGCGCGTTTCGTGCAATGGAGTATTAGAAAGAAATTATATACCTGTACGTGAGGGAAATTGCGTTTTAAAGTTCTTTTCTTCATCATAAATAATCCATTTTCTTCCTATTTAAAAATAGTGCATGCACACGTAAGGAAACTAAACGTATTTTTTTGAGATTGTTTATGTTAGCAACAATGAAGAAGTAACCATGCAAGAAAATTTCTAAGTTCAACTCGATTTAAGACATTCTCATTTGATTTTCTAGATAACGGCTACTCCTACGATAAAAATGTATAGGAAAGGAAATACTCTTCTTTACCAGTTATACAACTTTTATTTGAAAAATATTTTGATATGAGCAATACTTTACGAGATATGACGAAAATTTAATTTTTTGTCACAATAAAGTGGTACCCCTGATTGGCGTACGTGATTCATTTTTCCGATTTTCTTCTTATATTTGATTGTAAGTCCTTAATATCAAATTTCATGAAAACCCGTTCGGTAGAAGTCGAGAACGAACATGCAGACGGACAGACGGACAGACCGACGATAATAGGCGCTCACGCTGGAAGCGAAACGCGCCTAAAAATGATGATGATGTTTTTCAGCCATATTCCCACACCCGCATTTCAGTTCATTTCACTATCATGATCAAAACTCGGTAGCGGCACTTGCTCTTCTTCTTCGGATAGCCTTATGGATTTTGTTAACCTTGCCTGTAACAGTAGCATCTGCAGAAAGATCATTTTCCAAGTTAAAAATCATAAAAAATTACTTACGTACAACAATGACATGATTGTTTAACTGTTCTATCGATAATGTCCATAGAGAGTGACATTATGGAATCCTTGAAATATGAAGACATAATTGATGGGTCAATATGTTAACAAAATAATCCATACAAGGCAATGCATTTCCCTTGGAGATGAATTTTCCGGTGGTGAATTTTTTGTGGCGGTGATTTTTCCGGCGGTGAATTTTCCAGATACCATAATTGATGAATTTGCAACAATAAACTGCCGAAGAAAGCATTTTCAATAAAGTACCTACCATATTTCCTGCTATATAAGACGAACTTTTTTTCAGAAATGTATCTCAAGAAAATCACCCTGTGTCTTATAAGGTGATGGTCACAATTTTTACTCGATGATTCCTTGCAGAAACGATATGTATGTATATTTAGGTATATAAAGGTCAAAGATCGAATGTTATTTTTAGAGGAGAACAAAGATCGGCCAAAGCTTTATTTAAAATTACTATTTTTCGAACAAACAAAACAGCAATGCATCCCAATATTAAAAAAATAACAAACAAATATTGCTAAAAACTGTTAAAACTTAAATGAATGAATTAGAAAGGAAACAGTAGAGAAAAATCCAAAAAATGTCCAAACAGAAGAAAAATAAATAAAAGACGAAAATACCAATATACCGGTAATTTTATGAAACTCTAGCTAAAATGTTAAAAATGTCCAAATAAATTAACCTTCTGGATCTGTTAAGGTACCATAATGAATATTACGTAGTCACTGCGCATGTGCACTAACTTTGAACTGCGCAACGAGCAGCAGCTGGCTTTTTTCTGCCATTTCAGATACAGAACTTCTTGGTATATTTTTTTCCTAAATAATCTTTGCTAAATTATGGGTGCCTCTTATATACCGGTGCGTCTTATATAGCGGGAAATACGGTATATATGCGCAATGGAAGACTAGTTTTTATAGATCAGTATTTTAAATTTAAGTTCCTGATAATTGTAAAAGGAAAATTGTTAGTAGATTGCATTTATCATTTATTTTTACTATGATCATATTCTTGACAGTATTTTGATGTTATATTCTTAATATATATTACTTAGATTTATATTTTTCCATAAAATACTTGTATTTATCACATAAATAAAAATAACCTGCAATATACTTTCTGAGTAAAAATTTTAAAAATCCTTATATAAACTGTACACATCAAATGGGGGTTCCTAGATAATGATGAATTGGTGACCCACAAAGCCTGCGGAGGGGGCCTCAGGGCAGCCAAATGTCTGAAGCCAGCCCTGAGTGCAGGTATATTACATGATTGTAGTTTATCTTTCTGAACAGTGTTTTGGTTTTATATACGTACCTACTGCTTGTTCTAGACTGAATAAAGGTGATAATTTGAAAATTCTACTGATACATGGGTCAAGATGAGGAAAAACAGTTGCTTCAGGAAAATAATTATAGATAATATTTTTTACAAAAAAATTGTGTAAGAATATAAATATGAAAATATGATTTTTATTTATAAATAAAATACTATTCTACAAATTTTCTTCGATTTCCAATTGAATTCTCTAAATTCAAATGTTTTTATTATTTTTATTGGAAGGCCTTTGCTGCACAAGTTTTATTCAATCTATTTAACTGAAATTTGTTCATCTGAATCATATGTAATCAATCAACAAGGAGCTCTAGTAATTCATTATTGCTGTTTGAAGAAACTTATAAAAGAACACCTACATTTGCAAGATGGAATAACTTCTCCATAGTGGTGATTTGAGCATAAAGCAAAGAAGTTATTTTATAATATTTTGTAATATATTAATGGTGAAAATTAAACAAATAAATGGCATGGTTTTATACAAAGTGAGGCCATTTAAATACATCCACATGAATTCCTTGTTACTTATTTATCATTAATATTTAAATTAACTGTTAAATAAAGGGTTCACCTAGGTATTCTTCTCCTTCAACAACATCCAATGCAAGCTTAGGAAAACATTTGAGTAGTGTTCTTGCCAAGCGTGTGTGCGTCCTAGTATCACAAATGATTAATACATGGAGCAGAGCTTCACCTAAAGACCCTCGGTACTGCATCTGCCAACATGCTTCATGGTCATGCCAGCGAGACAATGGATCCATTGCACTTAAAGAAGTTTCAATAGGAACCACAACCTGATCAAGTAAATGAAACATAGCATTAAAACCATACACAGGACACCACAACATAAAAAAATCATCCAGAATAAACACAATTAACTGAGAGTGGAGGGCCAGAGGGAAAATATTATTTATGGTCCCCCTTCCCCTCCCACCTCACCCAACAAATTCATATGTCCAATTAAATTCAATTTTCCGATTATAAAAAATAATATTTTTAGCGATTTCACTTATTAATCAATTAACAGGCTTAGGCTTTTAAAATTATTCTGTCAAAAATTATGATTAATGATACAGTCATTCAGAAATAAGGATAAAAAAGAAAAATCGTTTAATAATTATTTTTTTTATTCGGAAAAATTCAAGAGCATTTGGCCACCCATGCCACCCTACTGTCATGCCACTGAAAAACTAAATACACCTCTGTTTGTGAGCGAAATTTCCAACGCAGATATTCAGCACGATTGATAACTTGACCCTTTCCGTCAGCATACATGAAGACACCAAACTGTTCCCTTATCAACCTCTCAACCTAAAAATCATGAGAGTATGGAATGTAGCACTTAAAAATAAATGCAAAAGCAATCAAAGTTATTATTCATGCATATCTTATTCTCTCTTCCATTACATAATTATAATAGCATTCATTAATTAGTTCCTGAAAACATTTCTATGTATAATGTAAAACCAATAATAAAGATTAAAGAGTACTTCATGCTGTCCTCCTGTAGCAAAGGCTTCGAGAAGTTCGCCACCGTTCTTGTAATCTGCAAGGCGGTAGAGTAAGCAGTTGTCTTGTCCTGATGCTTGAGCGATCACACGGTCCAAAGCAGACCCCCCGCCACCTGCAGTCCCATCTCCACTTGCTCCCGTATTCCCTCCACTTCCCCGACAGCAACTGGAGAATCCTCCCATGTTGCAAGATGAACGCAGCAGCTACTCAAGCTTAATAGATGCCCAAAGCATATTTACCGTCTTCTCTTTAATTAGAAACAAAACTAAAAATTACGCAAAAGCTGATTAAAATGTCTACCAATCAAGTTTCAATTTCATTTTTATCAGCACTTATTTTTCTAAAACAAATTTTAAATTGTAACATAGGAACCTGATGCACCCGCGCAGAGGGTTTTGCCAGTAAAATCTCATTGCTTAGGATAATTTAGCTTCAGTTTTCATAGATACTTGTTTCGCTAATATTATTATAAGAAAAATTCCAAATTCCTCCGTAGATTCATATTAACTGCATGTAAGCGAAATATTCGAATCGATTGAATTCCTTCGTGCGTCTATTGGAGGCGAGAGAAGAGGGAGTGGTGGGATGAGGTTTTTCCCTATACTGATCCTTTCCCTTGCCCCTCCCCTTGACCTCGCACTCGCGGCTTCCCGAGCCCTCTCCGCCAGGCACCGCAAGCACCCCCTGAATGCCCTCCACCCATTCCCCACATCTACCATTCCTAACCTCTCTCTCTCTCCCCGAGTCCCTTAGCGGCGTTGAGTCAACACATCACCCGTCAGCGTGATAAGCCGTTTTAACAGTCGCCTGACTTTTTGAATGCATAATGCCTCGCATCTAAACAAACACCTAAAGACTCGCTTATGAACTTCTGACTATAAACTGATTGAGGTTACAAAACATAATTATTTCTTCAGCAGAATTGATCAAGTCAAAGCGTCTGTCGCATTTGATTAGGAAAATGTTTAATGTAACATTTCATCAATTCAGTTTAGTTAATTAATATAATGATTCAGGAATTTAAAGCGTCATAATCCGAATAGGTTACGCCAACTTCAAATAAATGTAAAAAAACAATCGTTCCGCTGACAAGATTATTGGTAATATATTTTAAAAGCCAGCAGCGTCTTGATCACTCAGACGCAGGAGCAGCTTGAATTACGTCATTTTAGGGACGTATTATTTCAGTTTTAGCGAAATTCAAAATAATATCAGTTTTCAATTTGTGATCTGTGCATGGACTACTAGACGATACCAAACATAGGCTTCCTTAGAAAAATACGCCAAGTTGACTTATTGATGTCATTCGCAAAAGAAAGCTAATGGAGTCAGCTTCCTTTTGTATGTATGAGAAATCCACTTTGACAGAAGATTACACGGTAAGTTAGTGATTTATCTGATTAAAAACACGCGTTATATCCATTTATCGGTATAGGTCAAAATCGCTGAAATATTTGTTGAAGAAGAAAAATTACAAATACACTGCAATGATAATTTAAACTTAGTATTTACGTAAATGAAGGGGAATTTGAAGACTTTTTCAGTGGGCAATGAACCAATCCAATAATGAAGTTATAAGAAAACTTGCATTGTGGTATAAGTGAAGGAGTAAAAGCGAGAGAATAGCATGGAAGGGAATGGTGGAAAGACGAACTGAAAGGAAGATGGAAGCCATAGGTTTTGTAGAAGAGAATTGGATTGCAAAATAATATGGAAGTATAAGTTCAAGGTTGTTTATGGCAACGGTCCCAGAATGCTTCTTTTGCAATGTCATTCATGTCATTCAAGTTTTATAAAACGACTGAGAAGACGATGTGTCAAAGGAATGGGAGGATTAGTAAATATTTGATTAAAGTGTAGGTATGTAGTCGTGGAGTATTCGCTCAATAAAAGTCTCTAATCTGAAAAATGTTTTATATAGTTCACACTTAGGAGATTATTATATTTACATTGATAATCGATAATCTATTTAATTCTCGCCGTTGGCGATACGGCACGCTTTTCCAGACTACTTTTGATCAAGCGCTAAGAGTTTTCTTGTACAATATACATAGCTTTTGGGGGATTTTCTGTAAACCTAATGATACCTCGTTATATTAAAAAGAAGAGACGTCCTTATGCGTAGAACTGCTTGAAAGGATATTTTGTGTTAGCGTTTAATGCGAATAAGAGGGTAAAAGAGAGAGTGAGAATGATGCTGACAGAGATCAATACTTATTGAAATCACTCGAAAAAATCGGTACAACATACAATGTACAAACTTTCTCATATATGGGTACTAATGCGTCGTTTAGTTATCTTTAGGAAAAGAAAATCGTATGAGCCTGTTTTAGAAAATCCAATTTTTGTTAAATTTGATCAAAAACGTTAGAGCCGTTTTTGAGAAAATCGAATTGTTGTTAAAGTTGCCTAGAATAAACTAGCCTTATATTAATTTTTTGAGAAATGTGAACTATACAGTATTATTGAAGACGTAAACTCAAGTAAATGTACGGAATTTGATCAAAATCGTTAGAGCCGTTTTTGAGAAAATCGGATTGTTGTTTAAAATGCGTAGAATAAACTACTCTTAATTATTGAGCAATGTCAACCATTTCTATGTATACTCTGCTCACAATCAGTATGATAAAATGCCTAAGTACGAGATTTCATTCATTTTCGCTCTACCGTCTAGGCTCCAGAGTCAGTAACAGACAGATAGACGGCATTGCGAAAACCACTTTTTCGGATTCAGCGACACCTAGAACGTATATTTCCGTAAAAATCTCGAGGTCGAATTTTTTCGCGATAACAATACTTTCTCGAAACTTCGTATGAGAAAGTAAAAAATATATGTACTTCGCTCCGACAATATATGTATGTACACGAAATCTTATTAAATTAGCATTACTTTCACTATGTATTTGCTTTTGGCGGCAGTAAATATATTTTTAGCCAAATCCTAGTTCTGACAACTTTATTCCATCTAAAGATGAATGTCGCTGAGTCAATACGTAACAATAGAATTGTGAGAGTTTCTTACATCATTACCATCATTACTCCTTGTGACTCCTTGTTTAATTCGTATCAATGAGATTTGCGTTTAAATTCAAATGATATAATTGGTGGTTACTAGGCTCGCGAAATATCAAACTTTAACGCAAGAAAAATGCCCTTCCTAGAAGAGTCACAACTCTCAAAACTCATTTGCTCCGAATCTGATTTCATATTTCCCGATTATGAGCAGGAGGATGACGGCGATAAAACGACAATTACCGATTTGTACATGCCTAATAAAATATTTATCAACTGTGTAGATGGCTACCACGGTCGGCATATAGCGAAGGTAATTATGCAAATTATGAAAGATTGATCTCCTGTAAAATAGGTACTAATATTTATAAAAATAATTTAATTTGGGAAATAGTTTTTTTCCGATCATAGTATTGGAAGAAATTCTCTTGAAGAAGACTCTAGCAAGGCTACCACACAAGCCACAGACGATAACACACCTTTAGGGACTCCCAAAAGTGTGGAGGATTCTTCAAAATATGTAGTTATTGGAACTGCTAAAACTAAGGACGTAAGGCAAACCTTACGATATTTAACATTTTATTGATAGATGGCGGATTATCATTTTAATATTGTAACTTTCTGCAGCAGTATATTGTACTTAAAGAAATCAAGGAAATAGCGAATGAAAATGACAGAGGCGTGCTTTTAACGAAGCTCTTGAGCTGCAAATTTATAATTTACGACATCGTAGAAGATCCAAGCCAAGTGGATGAAGCTTTGTGGGCTATTCATGGTACGTAAATAATGAATACTACATTATGAAGAAATTTATATTAAATTTATTATGCAATATGAAACTAATTTTAATAATACTAAACGGTTCCTATGACGTTTTATGTTTTCTCATATTGATTAGATAGTATACAAAGAAATTATAATCACGAAAAAATGAACTATGAGATTTTTTCTGAGATGTCACAGAGCCCAAAAAATTGTTTTCGCCATGCCGTCTTTCTCTTAGTGTACGGCTATAGAACCTAAACGGTTCAAAAAATAGAATAATATTTTGTATTTAGGTAAAAACAAGTTAGGAAAGTGTACAGCGTATCACGTTTCGTGCAATGAAGTACATACTTGAAAGAAATAATATGTTGTAATGAAATAGCGTTTTAAAGTTCTTTTCTTCGTCATAAATAATCCATTTTCATTCTATTTAAAAGTACTGCATGCACACGTAAGGAAACTAAACGTATTTTTTTGAGATTGTTTATGTTAGCAACAATGAAGAAGTAACCATGCAAGAAAATTTCTAAGTTCAACTCGATTTAAGTCTTTCTCGTTCGATTTTATTGATAATGGCTACTCCTACGATAAAAATGTATAGGAAAAGAAATACTCTAATTTACCAGTTCTACAAGTTTTATTTGAAAAGTATTTTGATATGACCAATATTTTACAATATGACGGAAAGTTCATTTTTTGTCACCAATAAAATGGTAACCCTGACTGGCTTACGTGATTCATTTATGTGATTTTCTTATTATGTTTGATTGCAAGTCCTTAATATCAAATTTGATGAAAATCCGTTCGGCAGAAGCCGAGAATGAACATGCAGGAAGCGAAACGCGCCTAAAAATGATCCAGAATAGACACTACAGTATTAAGAGATGAACGATATAGCGCAACAATGAAGTTTATTCTTGCCGATTTTCACAAAAAGCCGATTTATTCAAAAATGGCTCTAACGATTTTGGTTAAAATTCACTCAGTTATAGAGCTTTATGTCATAAACAATACCACCTCATCCACATTACTCACAAAACAAGTATATAGTGTTCAGCAACATTATAACACACCGAGTTTTACGCCCAGCTCTCCCGTCCTCTGACGTCACTCAAAAATCTGTGTCCAGCAATAATACTTCAGCGTCTATGTGGCTTTGTCAATCCCCAAAATACTTTATATTAATGTATGGTACTAGTGTAATTGCCCGTCAAATATGACGGGTATGCGTGAATTAAGTATTAAGTTAAAATAAAGGAACAGGTCTGTTGTTAGTCGTCCACGTCGCTATTAGAAACGTGTTTTTATTCAATGTTACATCCTCTTGACTGTTGCGCCGCAAATTGAGAGGATATTTTGACGAGCCTTCTGTTCGCTTTGTTTTAATGGGTAGTCGTCTCCGGGCGCTACCGCGCCCTTCGCCTCGCCCGGAACCAAAGAAACCCTCCACGTTGTCCGGAGATTGGGTTTGTAAATGTAGAAACCGGCCAATCAGTCATGGGTTAGCAACAGTCAAGAGGATATAACATTGAAAGGATATATTGACGAGCCTTCGACTCGCTTTGTTTTAATGGGTAGTCGTCTCCGGGCGCTACCGCGCGCGCCCTTCGCCTCGCTCGGAACCAAAGAAACCCTCCACGTTGTCCGGAGATTGGGTTTGTAAATGTAGAAACCGGCCAATCAGTCATGGGTTAGCAACAGTCAAGAGGATATAACATTGAAAGGATATATTGACGAGCCTTCGACTCGCTTTGTTTTAATGGGTAGTCGTCTCCGGGCGCTACCGCGCGCGCCCTTCGCCTCGCTCGGAACCAAAGAAACCCCCACGTTGTCCGGAGATTGGATTTGTAAGAGTCGAAACCGGCCAATCAGTCATGGGTTAGCAACAGTCAAACGAGATATAATAAATGTAATATTGTTGTATTGTTGTTGCTTTAATTGTTAAATCATTTAAAAAGGCGCATGTTTTGATCTTGGACGAATAATAACAGACCTAAACCAAAATAAAACAAAAAACGTAAAAATATAAAATTCACATAACCGAATGTTCCAGAAAGTGATAATAGTCATGGACATATAAAAGTTGTTTGACAAAGAAGTATGTTAATGAAGATGTAGTCGATAAACATACCTACTAAATAATTCTATAAGAATTTTGTTACATAAATATATATAGCCTAATCTACAATAATCGCTAATCAGATTGTAATGAACTTCCATGTGCTCGTTTTCTTGCATCTATAAATCTGTTGCTTGTAAATCGATTTGCTGTTGCTACTCGTGACTCATTAGCTCTATGCTTCGCTTTTCGTTTGTTCTGATCTTTCAATCTTTTCTTACTCTCCGGTTCCATTACTCTTTTCCAGGGATGTGCTGCCAAATGCACAACAACCGAGGTGCTATTATCGCCGCCTCTGGCAGTTAGGCATTCCATTCAGCATCGAATTCATGACCTTTTCTTTGCGGCCCTGAGATCGCGTTATCTGATCTTTGCGGGAATTAGAAGGGATTTCAATAAAAAAATAAGATAATATTGTAAATAAAAATTACATTTTTATTTTAAATGTTTAAATATTATTAATGACTAATGTAGGAAGGGTGATGGGTTCGAATAAGCATATTCGATGTAAAATTGTTTGGCGTCTTTCAGATAATAAATAACGATCTAGAAAGCGCCCTTAAACTTTTTGCGTCCCATTATTATCAGACCGTGATGTGTCGATAACCTCCAAATAATGTGGAATGCTTAGCTCAACAACCGGCTCTCCGAGCATCAAAAATGTTAACAAATGGCTCGGGCGAGCCGGACAGAGCCGGCTGCAGCACACCCCTGCTCTTCTCCTAACTTCAGCAATATTTCCATCTGGCAAGATCTCCAGCGAGTTTGTGCTCCTCTGTTAAGTCTTCTTTTCCTTTCATCTTGAGTTTCATTACTTTCCATGATTATGAACAGTATTAATTAAAGGATAAAGGTAAATAATACTCTACTTATGGCTATTGTTGTTCAGAAATTAGTTTCTTTAGTTTTATCGGCATAACTAAAAATCCCGTGTCGGTTATCCCATTTTTAAGATATTTTACAATGCTAAAGAAAAAAGACTTGCTCATTTCGTTTCAGCTCTACCCATGTTATTCAAATGGAGAAAAGATATTCTCTTGGAGTCAGATCCAGGACTACTATGTACATGGTGAGCAGTTTCAAATTGAAAAGTTGAAAAGCCAAGTCATTTCTGAAAGTTTCATCGATAAAGATTGAAAAACTCTTTAGCTATAGATGGTTTTCCTTATTCTCCCATCTAACTCCATATAGCATGACACAGTTACAGAAGAAGGGTATTATTTAATAGGAGAAGATAAATATTTATCAAGTTTGATTTTCACATATAAAATACTGTTTACCTACAGAAAATATTTTCTACGGTTTTGTTGTTTCTGTATCAGTAGGAGTTCCTTCAAGTCCTATTGTTACTTACAAATGTAAACATTTTACTGTTTTCAGTACATATATGAAGACAATAAAATGAAATTTGACTTAGTTATTACCAAAGAGACATAAAAAGACCATTCCAAAATAAATCATAGGCTGACCATCCATAATAGTAGTCATCCATGCTTTACTTTTATGTCTGTAATTCATGTAAAATGATGGATTGAAATTCTTAAAGCATCGAGGCATTGCAGCCCTTCCAATCACAGTAACAATATCTTTGTCACTCCTGTCAGCATTTGTACAGAATGCAAGAATTACTCTGGCTTTTGCTTTTCTACATCCTTTCACAGACCCAGCTGAGATTGTTTTGTCTGGTTGCATTCTATATAAGAGCGCGGTCTGATCCATATTGTAAACATCTCTTATATCAGGGATCGGCAACCTATGGCACCCGTGCCTAATGGTGGCATGCAAAGAGATTTTAAGTGGGACGATATTTTAGAGAATAATTATGAAAAGTATGTATTTTATTTCAATTTTATCTTGTACTTTAATGACACCGTATTATATTCAGAATTCCTTATTATATAAGAACTACTTTTTGTAAGCATTACGGACAAAGTGAATTTAAGGGTGGCATGAGCAGAGGGTCACGAATTTTGAATACTGATAAAGAGTAGCACCCAACAGAAAAACGTTGCTGACCCCTGCCTTAGATCATGTTTTTAAAATGCCTTAACCCTTTCCCCTCGTATGTCGGGGAGCCCCGACATTGTGATTTTCCTGTTCTGCTCGCATGTCGGGGCTCCCCCGACATCGTCGTTTCTTTCAATGTGCGCATTTTCCTCACCAGAAATCTTCATGCAATTGATACTCTACCCTTCTGCAATACTTTGTATATATCTACAACTAAGTATCATCTTTCAATTGAGAGAATATAAATTTCAAGAGCATTTTGAAGAAAGCAGTTCAGTTTTCCACTCACTGTTGGAAAAGACGCTGGCGATGATATCTCATCGTAATTCACAAGAGGACTGTATAAATCTCAGTATTTTTGCCTCTGTTTTAGTGGTGTTCTATTCAAGTGTAGATATTCTTTATCGACCTCTGTTGTTTCTCCGTTTTGTCTCCTTTGTTGCATCAGTTCATGGCACTGCTTAAAACGATGCAACCACCCACTGCTGTACATGAAGTCTGTGATACCAATCTGATCTCCCATTAATTTGACTGCTCCTTAATCACTTCATCAGTTACTGTACCATTTCTTGAATTCACTTCCCCTGTCCAAATAACTAATGCATCCTCCAGACTTATAGGTTTTATACCTATACATTTTATTTAAAGCTTTGCCTAAGTAGCTATGGTGTTAAAATGAACTCACTTTTGATGCAAAATCGTACATTTGTGGGTTCACAGATGTGGCATATGGTGGCTAGTGGGGGTTTCTCCATGTAATCATAATGTGGAAGTTCTGTCATAAGGATTCGTTGGTGCTGTGTGGGGGTGGTGCTCTATAGGGGAGCGTTAAAATGAGGTTTGACTGTATCTTAATTTTACCGATCATTTTTTTCAGCATTGTAACTAGATATTTTATTGCTCGGGACAAACTACTAAATATATGCCTTCTGCCCCTTCAAAAAATTATTTTCTGTAGTTTATTTATTTATTATTTGGATTTTTTGCACCCCTTACTTAGTTGTGCCCAGGTCAGCTGCCCTGCTTGAGGTACTGATTTTTTAATCATAGCTTTGCTGGCTGCATAAAGCACTCTCATGGCCATATGCAGCCTGCAAGCCATAGGTTACCGACTTCTGATTTATTCGATTAAATAATTGTCATTTAGAAGAAGAAAATAGCAAGGTTAGTCGAAAAACAAGACTGAATAGAAAATATCATCTTCAATCAAAAATAACATGTAACTCTTAATTAACCATCAGTTTAATTAAAATGCTTCTTCTGCACTTCAGAATTTTGCCTCGCGAAGTTATTCTGAAAAATGTATTAAGTTGATTCTGACAATTTCTTCTATCACAGTTAATTAAAAGCTTTATAATTCTGTTTTAAGATTAAAAGTTGTGTTTTTTATATGTAAACAATATAATATAATTTCAAAACTCTCAGTCTTCCTCTGAAGAACTACCAACTTTTAATTTGGTCGACTGAATAAAAATATTTGTCTAACTCTTAGACTTTCTTGTAATTATTGAATTACAGGTGATTATTTATGTTTCTCATTGCTCAAATCATCTTTTACAGCATTGGGGAGGTTCTATTTCACTTTAAACTAGGTGACTTAAAGAGTTGCAAACTGTCTGCCTCCATCGGCAGTTCTTTCTGTTTTGCTATCAATTTAAAAGATTCAATAAGCATAAAAGATTTGTTAAAAAGTTGCCATTTATTTACGGTATTAAATCTTGCATTATCTAAAAAATTTAGCTGCATGAATAAAATATTTTCCAATACATATTTATTAATCTAGATTCCAGAGAATGCTTTGTAAACAGCAGTTGGTATAATTAAAAAGGGGGTGGAGACTACGGTGAGATTGATGTTACAAAAGTATATAACGCCTTAACCATACAAGGTCTTGTACGATTAAGGAGTTATATACTTTTCTAACAACAGTTGGTATATTAAATATATATAATCTGCATCTGGAGTGATAACCTAGAAAAGCTAAAAACATCACCACTCTAATAAATAATTCCTGTTAAGAGTTCAATATCCAAGCAAATATCCAATGCAATATATACATTATAAATTACGATAAGTATTTTTTTACAGATGGGTGGTTTACACAGTGATTATAATTTGCCAGCATTTGTTTTTACTAAATTTCACATTGTTGTTTAAATTGAGAATCATACATAGTGTCTCACAAAATTTAGAGAAATAAGAGCATATTTATTCTCAATTACTTTTAATCTATTGAGAATATGAATTATTTTGAAAATTTAATTAGCATCCATTTAATATTTCATGCAGCCTTAGACGAAGAATTAGACAAAAAACCCAGATTTGACAAAGAAACCCAAAAAACAAAGGAATTCAGAAACTTCATACTGATATCAACTGTGTTGACATGGGCACAAACCAAGCCTTTGGATCCTGTGAGAAATATTTATGGCATGATTTCATTATCAAATTACTGCACAAATATATAGGGTTTATTTTCTTATTAAAAAAATATTTACAGGATGAACCTGATGCACCATTCACTGAAGATAACTATCGAATGAGGAAAGCACATACTAATTATAAAAATCATATGAATCTTGAGAAAGAAGTCATTAGGATTGGTAAGAAGGTAATTATTCCTTATATAAATATGAATTTTTAATATTTAGCCAGTTATTCATAAAAACTTTAGAATCTCTTATAATTTTTAGCACAAACAAGTAATGAAAACAATTGTTGTTGCTTCTGGATTGGTTTATGGATTGGAAGAAAATCTAATGAGCTTTTTATTTGAATTGGCTTGGTTGAATGAACCTTTTCTACCTTTCTTTCCTTCTGGAAATAATAATGTCCCATTACTACATATTAATGACTTAGCAAGGTAAAATTGACTAATTTTTATTCATAATCTAGCAATATTAGATTCATTGATCATTTGCAATGAATAATGTCTTCATTCTGAACAAATTAATTCTTTATTCTTCTAACCCACATTATCTAATGATAACTAAGTCATTTGTTTTAACATAAGATGGAGGGGAATTGAGCATTTTAGTTTTTGATCCATAATAATAATAATATTTGTACAAAGGTCATGCAGTAAGTTGATATAGGGCATATCAGAATAAGAAAAATTAGCTATGCACAAAAAAGAAAAAGCAGGCAAATAGGCTAACAAAAATAGACACAAATACAATTTTCCTGGTTAGCATAATTACCCACTTATAGGATCCAATTTTTTTCCAAAAAATTTAGGCTCAAAAATGGGATGTGTCCCATACACAGGTATATAATACTTCTTATTTCTGCCAGCAATTTCTTCTGTGAGAAACAAAAATAAAATGGTAACAAAGACATATCAGTTACTTATATAAATATATTGGAAGATATTGATTTAAATATACTAAAAACAATTTGAATTTAAAAAAAGTAGAAATACCTGTACACAGGCCATATCATTCTCAATGATGTTGTCATAATGGTTGAAATTGTCATTTGTTTTGGAAGTATGTATTTGATTCTTGTGTTGCAGTCATCGTGTTTTTGTCACCATCCTGCCATACTATGTCATCTTCACTGCCATCTAGTTTAGTATTGAAAAAAACGAGAATGTATATAAAAATTATATGAACTTTTCATGAGAAGAGGGTTCACAAAAATTGTGAGACTTCATGCTACAGAAAGCTTGAGAAACATTGGTATAAGCTATAAACTAGATGGCAGTGAAAGTCGTGTATGGAATAAAACAAGTTATAGATAAAAATAAATATGTCCTACTCAACTCATGAAATAATGCATGGACTCGAAATTGAGAAACACCGTATTACGAGACAAAGGGCATATATTTTAATTTATTTACTTGTTATGTTACATTGAAGCTAATTGAATTGGAGGTAACAATGACAGTCGCCTTGGCAACGCCTGGAAAGAGTACGAAAAATCCACAAAATTTCGAAATAAATAACGTATTTCTGAAAACTTCAACCGTGTAACATTTAAACTTGGCAGAAATAAGATAGTATAGAGTTTTATTCGTCGAATAAAGCAAAAATGAAAAAAATCGGTCCATATTTACATATTTTTATGCTTGAAGGAAGAATACCTTGCAAGCCAAGAAATGGATTCATACATGTTATCTTATGGAAAAATGTTAATCCCCTATATTGGCAGCACTGATTAATCTTGGTTGACCAAACTTTGACCATTCACTAAGTTAGGATGTAAGGAAGAATCGTACCAAATTTGGTTATTCTAGCTTTTATCGTTTTGGAGGAGTTCCATGAACAAACACACAAACACACACTTCAAAATATATTATAGATTATCAGAGATGGGAAGTTCCAGTTCAGCTCTGAGAGTTCTGGTTCCGACCTTAAATTTTCCACCTGTTCTGTTTCAGGTTCAGTTCCGAGTAATCAAAAGAAGAAACGGTTCGGATCTGGTTCCGGAACCATTCCTAGTTCTTAAAATATGTGTTTTTATTAATAAAATTATACATGAATTACAACTTTTTTCAATTATATAAAAAAATGATGAAAGTGTCTTAAAAGTAGTGTGACCAAATGTGATCATTTTAAAGAAAAATTCCTTTTTACTTTCTCCATGTATGTGAAAATATTGTATTCATGAAAATTATCGAATTCGAGATTTCAACAGAAATACACATCTTAAGATCTCCGTAGTATGTTTGAATATTTTCTTGATGATGCCTGAGTGTGTGTAAATAAAAGTGGAATTAACCATTGATAATTCTTCATTATTGCTATATCACCACCCACAAATAAGCACAAGCTTTTATCACATTTATAAAATAGAATACATACTGACCTTCAACTAACGACTTGGCAAATAGTAATCATCAAAAATTAAGTAGCAGTAAAGCATGAATATCAGTTTCCACTTCTAACGGAAGACTGAAATTCTCTTAAAAATTTAACTGGATAAGGGGTGGGGGAGGGGTTGAAGCCAGTTGTAGGAATTCACCATTCATCCATATTACTTGGGGAAATCCCTTTTGACAGAATGAAGACAATATCTCTCTCGAAGAAGTGCACTCCAGGGCGAGGGTTGTTTGGAAAAGATAAGAAGAATTCACTGCTTAATTTTTCATCCCAGATTCATAGAAGTTTCTTCTAGCCTTTGAATTGTAAAATAATTTTATCTTACTAGAAACAAAACAATGGCTCCTGGGGTGAAATGGATGGGAATGAACCATTGCCCTCAAAGGTGGCAAGGGTGGGGGGTGAGAGTGTAGGAAACCTTTCCTCTACCTCAGCAATTATCGGCATAGTTGCTTGGTCTCAAACAAGGGCGAGTAATACCTACGTATTTGGACCTAGATAGAAAGTGTGATTTTCTTTTCTAACCCTTGCAAAGAAAAAATATTTTCAATATCAAGATCGACTGTATGCTATTCGATTCGATTGAGAGTGTATCATAAGGATTTAACCAACCATTACTTTTTTTCCAACATTTAACATTTATAAGCTAATTAGTTACACCATATATTATTTAAAGACATGGTTGCCTTCAGACAGTTTGCCACCTTGAGGCTAGATAAAAATTGCTGATCTCTGCCCAATTTATTAGCTAATTAGTTACACCATATATTATTTAAAGCCACGGTTGCCTTCAGACAGTTTGCCACCTTGAGGCTAGATAAAAATTGCCACTCTCTGCCCAAGCTTGCAGTTCATGAATCAATTTATGGGTGAACTTTTTGGGTTCTTGACACATTGATGTACGAAAACATTTTATTTGGCAGATGAGCAACATAGTTTTATCTTGTTGATAGTAACAAGACATTGAATTTATATTTTCGTCTTCAAATCCATAATGCATTTCTAGAATCATTGTCTTAAAAAAACATCTTTGACCAATTACACAACAAATTCAGCTTCTGAATAATATTCTTCAAATGCATTTCTTCTTTCGATTACGGATGATATTAAAAAATCAAGAAACAACTAATCTTCCAAGTCCACAATTTCATTGTAGAGAATATTTTTTATGACTATCTAAGAAAGATGATAAAACTGAGCTCTTACAACGTGTTCGAGTAAATAATTGAATGTTACTTGTTATTTCCTGCTTTGAACAGCTTTTTACCAGAATCTATTATGCAAAATATGTAAACCAAATGTAGATGGATTGGATACCAAGGTTAAAACACTAGATCCAGCTTAATAAGGAAGAAGAATAATTAGAGAAAGTATATATTTTCTAATTCGTATAAAAAATATAATAGTAGAAATTAAAAAGTCTATGTTTTAAATTTAAAAAATGTAAAAATATTAATAATAACTTATTCATTTTTAAGGTAACCATTCCTGAACAAAAATTCTGACATCATTGTTCCGGTTTGGATATCAGTTCTGATACAAATTTTCCGTTCCGGTTATGGATCTGGATCCAGGAACTGGAACCATTTTGGAACCATTCCTTGTTCTGGATCCAGAACTTTCCCAGCTCTGCCCATCATTGTATAGGCCAGTGATTCCCAAACTTTTTGACATGATGCCTCCCTTTCCCTAAGCTGTCATGCCCCACCATGTTTTTGAATGAAATAAATGTAACCCTTTGCACTCATATTTACATTATTACTCATGATCAACTAACATTATTTTACCCATGTTACTGGTACATATTGGGAAGGTTGAAAAATGTGTTTAAACTATTTCAGCGGAATATGACAAAAAATTGATTATTTTTCTCATAGCCTCATGTCCCCCTGGAACTCACTCATTCCCTGCAGTTTAGAAACCACTGGTTTAAATGAAGGCCCTTGTGTTCTCCTTGGAACTCTCCCCCCCCCCCTCCCTCCCCCCAGGGGGGATGCTCCACAGTTTTGGACTTACTGTTATAGGTGATAAATGCATCAAAGACTCCTAAGTATAGTTGTTTAATATTTTGATTCCAATTTTTCTAAAAGTATATGCACAAACATATTATCATTTTAAAATTATGCTTATACTAAAACTACATCATTCTATATTTATACTTTAAATTAAATAAAAATGTAGCTTACACAACTAGCATATTCAATTATCACAAAAATTTTGAAAAACAGTAAATTATCAAATGTTGATTTTTCCAGCATCATTTTCAATCTAGTTGAGGAGATGCCAGAGAAAAAATGGTATATTTTGGCTGTGGAAGAAGCTGTTCCCACTTCAAGAGAAATAGTAAAGGTAACTGAGGTTTGGTTAAATTTTTACAACAATTTTCATAGTTATTAAATATTAAACATTTTTCTAAGGCAATAAGTAAAGAGCTTGGAACAGGAAAAGTGGCCAAGGTAACAAAAGAAGAGGCTCTAAAACTGAGAGGTATAAACGTAAGTGCATACATGTATTTTTGTATGAAGTTAAAATTAAGCTAGAATATATTAAAAGTTTATACTGTATTTTACTTCACTAAAAAAACTTCCCAAGGAAAAACTTTCAAATGTGGAGCTTCGCACGAAGTTTGATTTCCATCTTAGGTACCACCTACAATTGTGAAAAAATTATTTATTCTAATTGGCTCTAGGAAGTATCTTATGACCACTTGACAGTTAACTTAAATATGGAGCCTGGATATATCTTGGAAAATATGAATTTAGAACATGTCCCCAATGATAACGAAATGAATTTTCTTGAAATAATAGAAAGAACTATCTCCGACTTTGTTGCAATTCATGGATTGAAGGCAAGCAAATAAAAAGAGATAATATTATGTATTTTTTCTTAGTAAACTTCCTTACAAACTTTTCTTTATCTATAAAGCCAATTAAAATATTCATACATGGGCCACCTTTGTCAGGAAAGACATTCCTTGCCAATAAATTATGTAGACATTATCAGTTGCATTATCTTTGTTATAATAATGTAATTCAAGACTTCAGCAACAGAATGGTAAGCAAATACTGTTATTAAACTTAGATTGCAAGAAGATTGGTAATCACTATGTTTGGGTATGTGTTATTACTATCATTTTCTTACTTTAGATAGAAAGAAAAAAAGAGTTGGAAATAAAAGAAAGTAGTACTACATCAGGAAATGAGAATGAAGAAGATGAAGATGAATTGGAAGAGGACTATGAAGCTGAGCCATTCGAACTGTTCCAACATTTGGAAGATGCAAAGCTTAATAATGTTATACCTGATGAAGACATTGTGATTAAGTAAGAATTTTTAAAAACTATGAAATCTCCTTAATCCAATAACTTTTTCCTTGTTAAATGTTTATCTTCTGAAGTTATGATAATCATCTCACTTCTCTCTATTGTGGTCAGAGTTTTCTATTTTTGAAGTCAGGTAAATGGTCTGTTTTAGTATTAAATTTAAACATCTGCATAATTATTTACCGAAACATACACATGATACTTAGCCATCACTTCATTAAAGTTATAGCATCATTGTGGCAGCTTTTTCATCAATGTAATATCTCTATATTTGTTGACACACAATCTACCATTCTAAACCCATTCAAATTCAAATGCATATGGATTACAGGAACCAATAATACAGAATATCAAGTGATTTATCAACCTTACCACTATCAAAAGGCCACTTCATCAATATAAGCAGGACTATATGCAAACAATTAGCAGTTTGTTAATTAGATATTGAACCCTTTTAGCAAGGTCATCTCTGAGACACCTGTCCCAGAAGCACAATGCCCTCAGGCAGGTGAAACTCCTCAACATGCGATACAACATATCTCCTGGAAACGTGAAACCCACAACACTCCTCTTTGACCTGCGACACCCCTCGATACATGACACTCCTTGACACATGGCTTTCCTCCATAATACACAACACTCATCTCCAAAATGTGACACTTCCTTTACATGCCGCATCCCTCTCTGAAGCACGAGATCCTTCCTGGAGGAACGACACTGGTTTCTGAAGCATGATACCCCCTGATACCCATCCTCAAATTGTGACATCCCTCCACAAAGCACAACCTCATATCACAATTCCATGAAGGGCGACTACTCCTGAATTGGAGGGGTGACATGACCCTTACATTTTTGAAGAAGTAAAAATGCAATCAATGTCAGAAACTCAATTACCAATGGATTTCAGTAACCAATATGAAGCTTATATCAAGCTATCAGACAACCTTACCACTGACAAAGGGTTGCTATATCTATAATATCAGGCCTAAGTGAAAATTCTTTTATCTGCCCATTAGTTACATGCTGGACAAGGTCATCCTGGAGATGGTTAAGTATATACACCAATGGATTAAGTCATAAAAAGCAATTAAAATATCTCAAATCAATGCTTTAATGGTAAATGAACGTGATGAAAAATGCTTTGAAAATATGCAAAATGCAATTTATTTTCTAAAATGTCTCATAAAATAATAATTTGTATTATTCATATGCTAATGCTTAATTTTTAAAAGAATATTCCGTGAAAAGCTTCTGTCCAAACCATGCCAAAGGCAAGGATTTGTATTAGATGGTTATCCAGAAACTTATGAACAGGCAAAGAAATTATTTTCTTTGAGTGAAGATGATGAGAATGAGGACGAAGAGGAGGAAGAAGAAGAGGAGGAAGAAGAAGAGGATGAAGCACCAATCTCTTTTGAAGTAAATAAAAAAATCATGCCAGGTTAATATTTTCCTATAAACTTTTACATATTACTAGCTAAATATTCTAATCGTGCAAAATAAAAACATCTTTTTTTATGAATAAAAAGTTCAGCTTAAAAAGTTTAATATCAAATTTTTGTGACCATTTAATGTGGACAAAATTCATTATATAAATCACTAAATAAGCTATAATTATGCTAGGATTCATAATATAAGAGTGATACTTTTGGTACTTTTAAAAATCTTGTTCTTTACATTTTGATGTGTTGTAGAACGTTCAATTGTACAGGTATCTCTTGCATGACAACATTTCACAATTAAGACTCCATTGTACTGTGAATCTGTTTCACTCTTACAACATGCCTCCCTTATGCATATACTGCATATCTACCACTATATATGCTTCGTCATGTAAATTTTCATACATGTATATGAGTTTTGGGTCTAAGTACCAATTAATGCATTATAATATAGTTTGTATAGCATTTTGATTTTTATATAATGATGCTTCTTCATTGAACGAATTAGCATTGTTATGTGAAGGATGCCTGTATAGTTTTTCAACAAGATGCATTCCGGTGAGTGCAGTGAGTGAGAACAGGGATCTCCAAACTGTGGCCTGTGACCCCATTTAATGTGACTCTCAAATCTATAATAAGTCTGCTATTTTTTACTAGATATAACAATGAAGCAGTGTTGGAAACCATTATTCATAATGTAACAAAATGATTTTTGAATAACATAACAAAAAATGTTAACAAAATTTTCAAAATAACTGTAACGAAAAATATCATCGCCAATTTCATACTTTCTTAGAAGAGTTTTAATCAGAGTACCCCAATGTTCCATATCACTCTGCAGTTTGATGGTAAGGTACTGATGAGATTTTTTGATCTTCGAGTAGAAATTGATATGTTCTTAATTGAGAAAAAGTGACCTCTCGCCTACCTTTCTGACAGTGAATGGATATGGAAGCTATCTTTTCTAGCTGATTTGACTAAGCACAAGAACGATTTAAATTTGAGACTACAGGGGGAAGATCTCCTAATTTGTGATTTGTATTCTGAAGTAAGTCTTTCAGACAAAAACTCCTCTTTTTTGAGAATCAGTTAGTTCTCAAGAAAGTTTTCTTTCATTTTCCTTGTTGCAAAAAGTTACAACATGAAGCAAGTCATCGTTTTAAAAAAATTGCTTTGGAGATCATATCTGAATTGAAACAACAGCTACAAGACCGTTTCAAGGACTTTGATGAACATGCCGAGGAAATACGTTTCTTACAAAATCCATTTAATTGTGACCTGAAGAATTTGTCACCTCATTTACAAATGGAATTAATAGAAATCCAGTATACTGACATATAAATAAATAAATTTAAAGATGGGAATGTGATAGATTTTTATTAATGTCTTTCCGAGGAAAAACTTTCAAATGTGGAGCTTCGCACGAAGTTTGATTTCCATCTTAGGTACTACCTACAATTGTGAAAAGACTTTTTCTAGAATGAAATTTGTTAAGTCAAAATACTGTTCTTCTTTATCTTATGAACATTTGAAATCAATTCTAATGATCAGCAATACAAAACTTGAAGCTCAAATTGATAAAAATATAGTTGACTAAGGATAGTATCACAAGTCTCATAAAATGTATCATCTCAATTTATGTTTGTTTATTATTACCTGTTTTTACTTCTAAGTAATTTCCATTCCAGGAATGAGACTGAATATTTTCTACTTTATAAAATAGTTGTGCTCCATTTATGTCTGATGAAGGAAATATAAAAGTTAGATTGGACATGTTGAAAATTTTCCTGGAGAAATCTTAATTTACCCAATTCACTAAACCACCTTTTAATACAAAAATAGCATACATTTGTATATTGTGTGCTTATATTTTCAAAAAAAATTTCATGTTGATAATCTGGTCCCCAAGCATAAAATTTATTGACCAAGTGGTCCACTTGTAAAAAAGTTTGGAGACTCCTGATATAGAAGATTGTAGAATAGCATCTCATTAAATACATCAATTTTCCAATAAGTAATGGTGTAAGAGAGTGGTAGGTTCTGCAATTGCTTTTAATTCTAAATTAATTGTCAAGCTCTAACTACAAACCTAACATATTTAAATCTTTTGTATTGACTGATATAAATTAAGAATTAACCTATTGCTGCATGAACAAACAAAAAGTGAAAACAAATATCCAGAAGCATGATTAAGATCAGAAAATCTACTTTCTATGAAAAAGCATTTGATGATGATATTTTATACTCAAATGCAGCAACAATCCATTATGTTCTAATTCCAATATAAATTTGTGATTCTGAGAAGCCAGAAGTATTAACAATTTTTTTTAGATTACTTAGGCTTTGCAAATAATAGTAATGAACAATAAAGTTATAATGCTGTGACAAAATCTTGCATGAGAATCCAAAAAGAGATAGACTTGAATAAATTCACATGTTATCCCACATTCCTCTATAGCAGGCATGTCAAACTGATGGCCCACGGGCCACATGCGGCCCTTTCTCTGTTTTACTGCAGCCCGAATGCTGATTTTTTACTCAACTAAATTGTTTGTAGGTTTTATATAAATATATACATACTTTCTTTTTGTGAAAAAGACAATATTTTTCTTAGTTATTGAGATGCAGTAGAATACGGTTTCTAAATCATTGTTTTTAATAACAAAACAAGTGTCCGATATTCTAGGTAAAGTCTATTTTTCTAATTCTTACTCTCATTAAATAGCTGTAATCTTAATGAGGTCCTTCTATAACATGCATCACTTCAATGATGCTTCTTTTAATTTGACATGCCTGCTCTATAGCTTTGCCAAAATTTTAATATTTATAATTTGAGAAAATTTTGAAGGTGCAATATTAGCAAATGAATTTCATACAAGCAATTTTGTTACACCATAAGCACATATCTATATCACATTAAAAGATGCATGTCTTCTATTTTGAAAGCTATTTAATAAAGTCATCATACCGGTACTAAACTGATTAATTAAATATTTCTACATAAAAAGAGAATTTGGTAAATTAAATTTATTAATGCTGATTTTAAATCAAAGAGTGTGGACCCCACATAATATGAAAATTAAATTCTTAATTTAAAGTTTTATGGATATCATTTAACAAAGTTTCAGTATTGTTAAAGTTAGATAAATTACAAATGAAATATGGCATAATCCCAATTTATATATGTATACAGTAAAACCTCATTAGTTAGAAACCTGACCTAATCTGAGGTTAGGGACATCCCCCAATATTTTAATTAATATTTATTTAATATTGATAATTTGAATATATATGTCGACGAATAAATTCGAAGTATGGATAAGTCTGGTGACTTATGAACTGCTCATTTACTTCAAAAATATTACCAGATAGTTTTTCTATCTAAAGTTAGTTCAATTCTGAAGGCATTGAATATTAATTTTTTTTTTATGAGCCTACTTATTTGAATGTATGTATAAAAGAAAAAGTTCAGAGGCAATGCAAAATGACTTTGTTCATTAAAAGTGTGAAAACTGTAATGATTATGGTTGTTTCAATACATATACAGTGAAACCTGTCTACGTTGGCCACCCATGGTCCCACATAAACCTGGTCAACTTATGTAGGTGGTTAACTTACAGACTATAGTGTCAAAAATTGAATTTACAGTCTACATGCTTAAATATGTACTTTAACTATTGCAATGTGTTACCACTCCCTTCATTTTAAGGTTTTTGAAAAACATTATTTTGCTTGAGATCCGGTAACTTGGACAGATTTAATATCAAATTGTTAACTCTGAAGTAAATAAAAAGATACTTCAACTTATGAATTTTAATATTTAATCAAAAAATCAAAACACAGCATGGTAAATCCAGTAACAAAACACATTTACTGGATTGTCAGATATGGTATGATAGATATAAAATTGTCTGAACTTACAAGGGGAGGGCAACTTATTGGAATCTCAAATTTTGATGAAACTTGGTAAATGGATAGTAGGTGAGACGAGATTTACAAATCACCCTCCTTTTGGGAATAGACGGTTAATAATTTAGCCAGAAAATAAACTTTTTACTTTGAGTTTCCTTTATAGCCTAATAGGAACAACCCATAACTCATCCTAGATGCTATGCCTAGGGTTTGAATCCAGAGCTCGACATTTTCTTTTCACCTACCGATTTTATTTTTCCTTGTCTATAAATTATGAAAACTTCACACCGACTTCTTTTCTCTCGATATTTTGTGTTTGAACAAACCTGCATATTTATTCTGATTACCACCAGCTTCGCCTTCACTTCCTAAAAATTACTATGTATTGTATTGCCACTCGTGTATAAATATCTATCGAAAACTTTTTAGCCATTACAGATGAAGATGGCAAAACTTTCTCTGGTGACGACAATGGCTTTTCTCGGAGAGCATTTAGTCAATGGTGTTAGAGTGAAAAAAATTTCATATAAATTGAAAGAGGGTTAAAGAAAGACTAACATTATTTAGAATTTTGCTTTCAAATCTAAGAATCAGACAGCAAAATGTCCTTTGCAGGTTGCCACAGTAAAACTGTCAAGTCATTTGAAAACCATTAACGTTACCTCCCTCACATATTTTTTATATCTTTTTAGCTTATTAAACCTTAAGTCAGTCATTCCCAACGGGGGCGGCACCACCCCCCAGGGGGCATTATGGAATTTTTGGGGGGCACTAGACATCAAGGGGAATTTAAGAAACAGCGTTATGTATCAAAAGATCAGGGTCTAGATCAGTGGTTCTCAATCTTTTTTTGTCTGCGTCACCCTATGTTCAGTTCATTCATTTATGCATCACCCCGTTTACATTTCTATTACCTTCAAGCCACCTTTAAAGATAAATTGTGCTTTCCTTACCACAAATGCTTGAATTTAAATAACTACGAGTGTTTATTCTCCTGGTCTTATTTTTGTTTATAATCCAGAATATGAAACACTGTGAATTTTTCAAATATTCCCATCATCCCTCAATAACCGTCGCATCGCCCTGGGGTGTCATGTCACCCCAGTTGAGAATCGCTGGTCTAGATAGACTATGGAACTCAAAAGTGTTAATTGGATATTATAATAATACCAACTATAGAATTGTAATGTATGGTATTACTATTATGTAGAAGTGTAGCGTATGGGACGTGGTGTATCTAACAGATATTTTCGAAAAGCTTAATGAAATCAACATGAAGCTTCAAGGAAACAAAATGAATATAATCAAATCAAAAGGAATCATTATGGCTTTCATCAGCAAATTGACTTTGCTTAAAAATAACCTTGGATGACAAGAGCTTTGCCAGTTTCCATCATTGCAGCAATTGAAAAGTGATAAAATTTTGAATAGTGAATTAGAAATTTATTGTGCTCATCTTGATTCACTTAATATAGATATATAGATAAGGTTTAAGGATATGAAAGAACTTGTAGTAGGTACCTGATTGGGCTATTAATCCATTTGTGCCCAATGTGGAAAGTGTGCATCAAGATTTGCAGGAGGAATTCATTGATCTTCATAATGACTTTGAGGCTACGGCACGAATCAACAAAATTATTACAAAGAGTTCTGGGTAAAACAACGATTAGCATATCCTCATGTTTGGCAAGAAGTAAAGTTATTGATACTAGCATTTCCAACTTCTTATTTGGTAGAAAAGGGTTTCAGTGCTGTAGTTCAGCTGCTAACTAAGCAGAGAAATTGATTGAATTTAAATGAGAGAGGTGATTTAAGATTGAATTTATTAAACACAGAGCCTGACATATGTAGATTAGCTGAGGCACATCAAGCTCAGGGTTCCCATTGATATTGTTGTATTAAACATGTTTGAAATATATCTATAACATATGATTTGTTTTTACACAATACTTTTTCTACTTATAAACATTTGTTTTACTCGCATCAGACATATTTTAGCATGATATATGGTTTTTGTTTAGTTTTTAGGTATGCAGGGTTGTATATATAAAGGGGAGGGGGCGGTGGCTAATATTATTTGGCAAAAGGGGGCATTGGACTGAAAAAGGTTGGGAACCACTGCCTTAAGTGATAAAAATGGCCCCAAAATGCAGTGCTAGTGCTAATGACAATGCTGCTAAAAGGTGCAGAAATGTGACATACCTGCAAATAAAACTAGAAGAAAATGAACGAAAACGATGCAGAGTTTAAAATTTCCAATAAACTAAGATCTAAAAATTCACTTTTATATGATATGGGCGTGGCCGGCTGAAGACATTTTGCATCCCAAGCAGATTTCAATTGTGGCACTCCAGCAATACATTGCATTGCATTAAAATTTGATAGTTTAGTCGTTTAATAGGATATACCGTATTCACCCGAATCCAAGACGACCCTGAATCTAAGACGACCCCCCATTTTGATGATTCCAAAACAGAAAAAAGCTCAAATTGACCTTCATGATTACAAAAATTATAAATCTTGTGAAATATTTATTTTCTCTTATACTTTTCTTGAATGTCATTGTCTTTTAACATTTTAAAATCATAAGATCACATCACAAATAGAACCATTCAGGTTTTCAAACAAATGAAATGGTAGCATTCATTTTAAGATAACATTAAAAATGAAGTAAATACATTGAAAGAATACACTCATTTCAGGACAACAAAAAAACATTTCAATCCAAGTGCTGCATAAAATCATTTTATTGTGTTAGTCATCATCACTGTCTATGCAACCTTCACTATTTTCCTCATGCTCACTATCTTTATCACTCTCAACTTCATCATCAGTCTCCCACAAAACATCATCCTCACTCCCATCCATGGCATTAGATAAGCAGCATTTCTTAAATCCTTTCACTATTACTTTTGCATTTATTTGTTGCCACGATGCCTTGATCCATTGGCAGAGCATTGCAACTTCAGGTTTCTTAAGATTTCCTTTTGGTGTTAAAGTGTGAGTTCCACTCTGTAACCACTCAGAATACAAAACCTTTAAATTATTTTTAAAACACTTATTGACAGCAACATCTAAAACTTGAAGTTGCGATGTCATTCCTCCAGGTATTACAATAAGATCAATATTCATCGCACTCATGTTTTTAATTTCAGGAGATAAGTGTCCTTGAATGCATCAAGTAAAAGCATTGCTCTTTGTTTCAGTAAAGCTCCTGGCCGTCTATTCCACACCACATGTAACCAATCTCTCATTAGTTCTTTAGTCATCCACCCCTTTTCTTGACACCTATTACTCCACTTGGCAAATGTTTCTTAGGCATTGTTTTCCGCTTTAGAATCACATATGGTGGTAATTGAGTCCCATCTGCTAAAACCGCCAACATTACCGTGACTCGCATTTTTTCGTTGCCTGTAGTTTTAATTAGGACGGACTTCGCACCTTTTTCGTTCACAGTATAATTAGATGGCATGTAGAAGAAAACCGGAGTTTCATCGGCATTTCCTATTTGGCTCAAAAGGTAATTATTGGTTTTTCTAAGTCCAATTACGTATTTCTGGTAAGCGAGAAGTTTTTCAACAGTCTTCTGACAATTTCTGACACAGCGAAGTTCGTCGCCGTAAAGAAAAATTATTTCGTCGCATCATTCTCACGCACCAACTTCTGCTGGCCTTGAATTCTTGCAATGATATATTAAGTCCTCTAGTAATTTCATTAGCTTTAAGTATAATACTTTCAGTCGAAACAGGCATACCGTTCTTCCTCATGGTGCGCACAAACTTGACTACTTCTTCAATGCCATGAAATCGGCCTAATTTTGGACCACTGAGCGACTTCCTTGTGGCTTTGGCTTTTTCTAGTTCCTGTTTTGAGAGTTTCCATCGACGCACATTTGCCTCAGATACACCGAACTTTCCACTCGCATCACAGTTATTAGTTTTTTCGGCGTAATTTATCACGATCAGTTTAAAATTTGTATCTTAGCTCCGTCTAATTCCTTTGTTAACTTCCCCTTTGCACTCGTGCCACGTACTTCAACATGATCTGTCATTTTAACTTAAGGGTTGTGCATTTAAATGAAGAATGCACAACTCAAAATTACTGTCATACTTATTCTTAGTAAATCGCGGTGCGTCGTTTGATAGGGGAATCCCAATGATTTCCGCTCTCATTTGTTTTGCTTTGCGGTTGGCATTACGTGCAAGATGAAAGTACGGCGTCTGTGTTATGATCGTCGACGATGATTATTAGTCTAAATAATTATTATTCCCGTCATGTTTTTCTTATTGTTATTACTATTTGTTTATTTCACTTCTTTATGTACGTACTTGAATTTACTGTTGTGAATAGTTTACTCTAATATACCATTTGTTGTAAAAACCATTGATTAAATGCTTAAATATACTTCGTATTCGAATGTAAGACGACTCTTGATATTTACAGCTGAAAATTTGGAAAAAAAGGTCGTCTTAGATTCAGGTGAATACGGTAATTATCGTGATGTTTTGTGTATTTTTATGATTGAACAGTCTAATAAAAATCAAGACTTTATTCACAGAAAAATAAATTTCAAATGTCACAAAGAAATTAATTATAAATTGTGCAATACTTATTTCAATGAAAATGAGATTGATTGGAACTATTGCATCAATGTATGCACAGATCGGGCTCAATCAATGGTTGCCAACCTTTCTGGTGCAGTAAGTTTCATAAAAAATGCAACATCGACACATTGCCTTATTCATAGGCAAGCACGTGTTGCCAAATGCATGAATAAAGACAGTAATGCACTTATCTAAAGCTAATGGTACAAATTGCTCTTGGAATGAAATAGAAAGGATGAAATTGATTGTTGCTTGAAAAATGCACTTCGGAGTTTGTGAATACTGCAAAGGAAGGATGCAGGGAAAAAAGAAGAAACAACATGAATGGAATCAAAACCTTATCTTGGAAGTAATCCTGGAAAGATGTTCAGAAAAAAATGATTAAATAAATATGGATTGGAATGGAAAGCAGACTTTATTGTGAATAAATGAGACTCCAACTGTATGACTGATTACAAACTTCAAGAGCAAGATGAACATCTTCTATTACTTGGAATCATTACAACAAAGGACAACTTTCGTTAACAGAAGCAGCTTACGAATTTGTTACCAATTCAAAATTGAAAATTTAAAACGACCTTCAGGATGAATTTCTTAAAGGGAAATAAAATTGTCCAATGGTAGTTAATTATCTGTGGCAAATCACTGAGGGAAACAACTAAAAATATTAGGGGTGGTGAGAACTGTTTTCATCCGGCTGACATGTAACACAGCAATAAAATGTTGGAAAAACCACATCCAGCTATGTATATTTGTATTCGGAAGCCACATTCGGAAACACCATTTTACCATTTGGAATAGAGCCCGGTTATTGCCCCTGAACATTCATATGAAGTCAAATTTTCACATATATTCGCCAGCTGCAAACACTCAACATATCAATGGAAAATCAAACGGAAAAACTAAGGTATTTTCCAAAAATTTTTGCTGGGAAAGTTTGACACCCCTAAAAATCTGCATTTATTGGTAGGGGGTAGAGACATTCACCAGATTTAGATACTTAGATTTTCCGGAAAAGGTAATTTTAACTAGATGGCATCTGCAAGGACTGTAACTAGCCTAAATTTCAAAAGCCACGAAAACAAACATCACAAATGTTTCACTAACAGGTTAAATAAAATCCAGTTCTCCAACCGTAAATTTTATTAAATTACCACCACCTTGCTGGGAACTAATGAGGTTTTACTATATAATGTAAGATTTGCCTCAACATCAAGATATAAAAATCCTCTTTAATATCAAATTAAAAATACCAAAAGTCTAATGGAAATATTCAAATCAAGATTCTGTTCATAGAGAATCTCTTTATCCCATTATATAATTTAATATATTTAAACTAAATTTTAGTAATACACATCTAAAATGATTAACATCATGTATAAACTTGAAGATATAATTACTATTTTTATTAAGGAAACAAATAATAACTACATTATTTTCTAGCCTACATTTTTAATCTGGAAGCAGATGATTACCTGCTATTTAAAAGGGCCACCAAAGTTCCTCCAGAGAGAAATATTGACAGTCGTTATGATGAAGATAACTTGAAAAAACATATTATTGACTTCAGGTGCAGGCATTTTTCATAACTACATTTTAAAGTTTTTATCATAGTCTATGCATTACTCTCTCCATTCCCCTTAATTTATATTGTTACATGATCTAAGACATTCATTAAAGTGTAAAAGAAAACCTTCTCAGAGGTAATTTACCAATTACTGATTGAATAGTTAAGACTACAGAGGACATTAATTTGTGACTGAAATGAATATATGGTTTACTCAATGTTTTAATATGACTGAGAGTTATATAGGCCATCTACAGAACTCGATCTATAAGGGGAGTTTAATAATTCATTTTTTGCATGCATCAAAATCAATTTTATTTTACCACTACATCAGAAAAAATACTGCTTGATATGTTCTAACATGTTTTACAATTACAATAATGCTGTTTAACTTAAAATTATTATTTCTAGGGTAGCAAATATGGATGTTTCAATGGTTATGAATTTTTTCTCTGAAGTAGACAATTATCCTTACAATATTTCTGTGATGGATGACGAAAGACCTCTCTTAGAAAAAGCATTCAAGAAAATGCTAAGCATTATTGGAGATCCCTCCAATTTAGGTAAGCTGATAACATTTCGTTTTTCTTATTCTATGTAATCAGAGGTGAGCTGAAGTGGGTTCGCACAAGTCCATTGTTAAATGTAGGCTTCTACATTTCAAACACCTCTAATATGCTCACATCTTTTCTCAGTATTCATGTCTCATACCCATGCAATGCCACACTCAAAATATGGGTTTTTACTAACCTTTTTTTAAATATTTTTATTCAAACTTTCAGTCAACAACCCTTGTCATCTAGTAAAAGCCTCTCTTGCTCTTGCTATCCTTGTCTTGATCTATTTCATACTTCTTCCAACTTGTGGCAGAATACTATCTAAATAAGTAAAAAAATTCCACCTGTTCCAACCTTTCCCCACCCACTGTAACTTAGATCTCAGTACTCCCACAATTGGAAAATGTCATGACTTTTGTTTTCCTCTTATTAATTTTCATCCTGAATGCCTTTGCCTTTTCATTTAAAGAACTGACTAACATCGGAAGGCCCCTTTCAGAATTACCCACCAATGCTTTGTCATCTGCATATCTAATCAATTTAACCAGATTCTCTCCCACATTTATCCCTGTTTCTACAACCTCCCATGCCTCCCTTATAATTTCTTCAACAGCAGCCCTGTCTCATGATTCTTCCTAGTGTTGCTCAATTGAATTCCTACTCTGCTACCCTTACTTGTGCAGTCTGGTGCAGGGCTGGCCTGAGGCAGTGATAAGCTGGGCATCTGCCCAGGGCACCCAAGTATTGGGGCCACTAACCCTACATTACTTGAACTGGATAAATATTGAATATCAACTTATATCATAGGATAGGCAGGAATCTATATAAAATTCCTTTTACTTATCATTATCAATCATTTTACAGGGCAATGATTAAATGAATGAGATCTTTTAAAAATTACTTTAAAAAATTTTACAGAGGGGTGCATTGAGCGGTTTCTTGCCTGGGGTACCAATATACCTTGGACTGCCCCTGGTCTGGTGTATATATAGATTTCTAATTAAATGTCTATCTCTCCAATCCACCCCTATTTTCCACATCAC
Organism: Uropetala carovei; assembly: GCA_036926305.1. Classification (NCBI taxonomy): domain Eukaryota; kingdom Metazoa; phylum Arthropoda; class Insecta; order Odonata; family Petaluridae; genus Uropetala; species Uropetala carovei. Next base: position 318,799 of record JAXCHB010000054.1, read on the forward strand.
AGCCATCAGCTTAGGTCATAAAACTCTATCAAATACCTTTTCAAAATCTACAATGCACATGATTACAACCTTAAGCAGTAGTGTCATTATAATTTATTAAAAGACTATATATATATATATATAACTATTATAATAGAGAAGATTCAAGTTATACCTACAGTTTGTTAGAATAAGTAGTTAAATAATTTGCCTCAACAAAACAATTTAATGACTTACAAATTTACAGATAAAGTTAATTTAATGTCCACCTTGTTAGTCAGGTATTGATCACAGGTGTGAATTCATCACTGAAAACTCATATTGACTATATTGTGGAGAACAACTTTTATATATTAATATTTGTTTGGTTGCATAACATTAATGTTAGAAACCCTAATTTTGAAGTTGTTACTTGTCATTATTCTGATAAACTTGAAGATGAAAATACAAAATGCATTGTTTATTGTAGTTATGGGAAAATTTTGACATCTATTAACATAACCAGTTATATTATAAAAATGTGTTGCTGCTATTCAACTTATTTGTACCAACAACCTGTTTCGTGGAAATAGTATCAAATTCACTACTACTACAACTATTAAAAGTCAATTACGAAAAAATCCTGAAAGAAGAACCAGGTTCGACTCCAGAAGAAAATTTCTATTTCCCATAAGATAACAGGCAAAAAAATTAAATATTTAGTTTACACAACTTTTATATTAAAGGCACTAAAAACCTACAAATAAATGAAATTTTGACATGGGGTCAGTGTCATCTTTTGTAATAGGTTTTATGGAACAATCTGCAATATACCAATATTGATATGTGAGTCTGACTGACTCCGGAAGAAAATTTCTATTTCCCATATGATAACAGGCAAAAATTAAATAAAATATTTTTAGTTTACACAACTTTTATATTAAAGGCACTAAAAACCTAAAAATAAATTAAATTTTGTCATCTGATGTGATAGATTCTCAAATTTCCATATTAATAATATATCTAGTGTTAGGATTACTAATTATCTTAATATCAAAGTTTTGTGGCTAATCAGCTGATCATAAATCTACAGGAATGTTTATGTTTGAGATGTGATGTTAGTTATTACGTTTTCCATGCGTTAGCATTTAATGTCTTGATCCATCAGATCAGCTTCGCAAAAGACACAACTTTTACATTAAGATGCGTTCAAACTTCGTTAATTAGTATCCTATCACTAGATATGTTATTCATATGGAAATTTGCGAATCTATCACAACATATGACACTCACCCCATCAAAATTTAATTTATTTTTAGGTTTTTGGTGCCTTTAATTTAAAAGTTAAATAAATTAAAAATGTTTTTATTTAATTTATATGTGTCCTTAATATACAAGTTGTATAACATAAAAAAGTAATTTTTATTTTTGTATTTTTAGGTTTTTAGTCTTACTAAAAAGCAATTCATTGTAAGTATTTAAATTTTCATTTCAGTTTGTCCAAATCCTGATTCAACTTCTTTTTATTGTGTAATCATATTTAAAGGATCAATTTTGTTAATGTGACCATTAGATAGTGTTAGATGCAAAATCACCTCTCTCTCTCTCCCTTACTATCCCTCGCTCTTCCTCCCTCTCTCCTTCCTGCCATCCCTCTCCTACCCTTCCTCTCTCTCCCTCCATCACTCTGCCTACTTCCCTCTCTCTCTCATATTAAAGCATTCAAATCACACTTTTCTTATACTTAGGAAGACAACAATGTAAGCTTGTGGTTTAACAATGCCATGTTTGTTAAGGCAACATACTGCTAAAAAGCCTATTTGCTCTCAAAATATGTGAATAACGTATAATTTGAGCAATTTTGTACTGAAGGTGGAAATTGACGATAAGAATAAGAAAAACGGAAAAAATCTCCGAAGCCAACTGGCTCCAGAGCTTTTTTCCGTTTTTCTTATTTGATTGTGGTCAGTAGAAGTTAATTAAAAATTTTTCTTTTCAAGAATGAGAAACTCGATTGTTTTTTAAAAACAGTCCAAGTCCGAAGATCGTAGATCAATTTCTTCCAATTTAAATTTGCAAAAGATTAGAAGCTTGCACTTCAAACAATCGCTTTTCCATGTTATCTTATGGGAAATGGAAATTATTCCCCGGAGTCAAACCTGGGACTTTTTTCTAAGATTTGCAAATTTTTACGCTGAGTTTATACCATAACCTACAAACAGTCAAAATTTTTTACTCTTAGCTCATATAGAAGTGCCCAAAATGTATTACTCGGCATACATACATATGTACATGTCAATTTAGTATGAAAGTTGTATAATAAAAATCAATTAATCAACGAGTAAGATTTCATTCATTTGCTAATAAATATTAGAAAATTTATCCTTGATCATCAAATTGGGACTGTTTTAAAGAAAAATGAACAATGTGTTTTGTTCTTATCGTCTATTGTCTCCCTCGGTCCTCAAACACTGAAATTTACCGTTTTAATTACTTATTTTGGAAAAATTTATTGACTTATGAGGATTACCTCTGACAAACATGCCATTGTCAATGTCAAGATCCAATTATAGTATCAATTATCATATGAGTAATATATATGAACGTATTGAGTGCCTCAATGTGAGACATGAAGCATTTAACATATTCAGAGAGATGGAGGAGGGAATTGTGAATTCTATCATCTCATTTATTTTACACAATATAGTATAGAATGCCAAGACATTAAACTTAAGTTAGGTAAGCTGATTGTATCAGTTAAAGTTTAAACAAATCAAAAATAAATGAAATTGTGAATGTTGATAAGTTTGTTAACCTTGACAAGAATATTTTAGTTGAATTTCATCTCAGCATTTGAAATTTTTATTTTTGTTGTTAAAAGTTGCCAAAAATGTCAGTTGTTTGAATGATAACTAATAAGTATCAGGTAAATACAATTTTACCAAAACTATAACTTTTTATAAATTTTTGTATTTTCCTATTTTGACAACTTATGTTAGCATGAGTTTGTAAAATTATATTCACATTAAAATTTTAAGTTAACTCATATATTCCTTCTTCCTTCCCATCACATTGAAGGGATTTTATATTTATGTAATGAATAACAAGCTAACAAATAAACCTGAAGCTGCAATTGAGGTAGAGTAAATGAACCAAAAATTAAAATGTTTGGCATTGACAAATTGATCACTGCTATGGGTAACCATAAAATGTGAAAATAAGATGATGCTTGATCTAGAAATTGTTCTAAAATAAAAGGGAAAAGTTAGCTTTATTTCAGGTGAAAATGACAGGTAAATCAGTTTACATGACATATTATCAACAAAGAACTCTGTCAACCTTCTTTTTACTGAAACAGCTTTTGTTTGATTGATCTGTTACACCAGAGGATTTAAATGAAGAAGTCCATGTCCTCTTCATGTTCCATACAAGCAGGGAAATTGAAACTCATTTCAGGACAGTCAATCTACCTCATGATTAATCTGCTAATAGATAATTGGGGTTCTACTATATTAGCAAAGACACTGAGAAAAAATTTGGATTGAGTTTTTATTCTTATTATTTTAATTAAAGGACAATGGTATTAAAAATTCAGAGTCCAAAAATAATGAATTAGTTATAGGTGCCCTGTATAATTGTAAATATTAATGCTAACAAAAGTGCATTGAAGTCTCTCTATACTAATAAAAATGTTAAGATGATCGTCGTCATGTCAGACGCTTGACCTGGAAAAATTATGAGGCACTTCCACATAAGCTAGAAACTTGAAATTTGGCACGATTATGGTTTTTTGGTCACAACCAAAGGAAAAAATCCATAATTTTGAAATTCCAATTTGAAGGGCTATTTTATCCTCTTTTAGCCCCTTTTTTGTCTCATAAGACAACACATAAATCGGTGTAGAGGTTTTTATATTTGCTTTTTAAAATTATTTCCTCTCAAGATTTGAACTCAGGACTTGAACTACCAGAGAGCTTAAAAATTGTTGTTTCTTATTTTTGAAGACTGAATTTAAATCTATATATAATTAGCATAAATTTATAGTTTTTACCAGAAAAAAGTGGGAATTTTTCTGGGTCCCAACAATTGACTGTCATGGCAATGAGCTCAATGCTTTTATAGTGCTCTCTCTTTAATCCCTGCCTCCAACCAATTCTTGGAACACTTCTGACGTCAGACCTCTGACATCGGACCTCTGACGTCGTACCACCTGTGTGTCAGTATGCTGATGTCAGTACTTTCCCATTATGACCCTGCAAAATTTTATTGCATGCAACAATGAATATAATTGTCATTGTTGATAGGTCTGCAAGCTTTGTGACAGCAATTGCAGATGACAATTATATTCATTACTAGTATTTATTTAATATTTAAAATTTCTCTGATGTGCTAAAAGCTGAAAAACTCATGATCATTATTGCATTTACTGTATTTGTTAGATAGATACAATTATGTACCATTTGTATAGTTTCAACATTTTTACTGTAGGGCCTCAAGGTGAGGAGGAGGAAATGATTTCAGAGGAGGAAAAGGCCCTTATAATTCTCGAGGAAGAAGAAGCATTGAAAGTAAAACTTATGAAGGAGAGATTTGACAAGCTGGAGAGAAGAAAGAAGATGGAAGAATGGGTATTTTATTTTCTTAAAGGAACAAATTTTGTCAATTTTGAAATCAGTATGAAGAAAGGATGAGTGAACTTTTTGCTTGAGGGCCACATGTGAACATCTTACAATTAGATTTTTAACCAGGTTTTAGAAAAATTTACAAGTATCCAATGAGACAAATAATTATAGAAAAATTTTAAATGACAAGTATGATAAAAAGAAAGTCATGGCTCATGTTATAATTTTCAGTTACGACTTCTTGTCTTCAACATGGAACTATTGAGCTTGTTTTATAGCTGAAAAAATTAAGGAACAAGCACTTAACATTTCAGGTATCCCCAATAACCACAAGATTCTAAAAAACCAGATGAACATTTCAACTACAAAACAGCCATCTTCAGTGGCAATCCGCCAAATATATTGTTATTTTAGAATATTTTTCAGCAAATTACCACTGAGGATGCCTGCTTTGTAGCTGAAATGTGCATCTGGTTTTTTATAACCTTGTTGTGGCTATTGGAGATACATGAGGCAAGCATTTCTTAAGTTCCTTTTCTTGAAGACTTCCTGTGTGCTTTCTAGTCTCAAAGACAAATAATAGGAAAAGGTATTATACTGTGGCAATGTTGCAGACACATGCTCCAAGAGTTTAAAATAATTTTTTAAAATTTCATGGAAAATATTTGCACAAACCAAACCTTCTTATAGAACAAATATAATCACAAAGTATTTATATGTATGTTATATAAGACTAGGGATGTGCTATAGGAGATTTGGTTGAACTTCTGGCATGTTTTGGTAACCCTATTGTTAATAACAGCAGTTAAAATTTTTCTAATGGTTAGTAAGACATATAACACTCAGCAGCTGTACCCCAATCAAGGATTGTCTAAACTGTTCAGAGGTAGAATATCTGCCTGACAACTTGAAGACCTTAAGTCAATTACCAGTCATGACAGGATTTTTTTTACAGATTTCCAATTTCTCTCATATTCTACAATAATTCTTAATATATACTGTTAATAATGCTATAACCTGAGTGCTGGTATTTAATTCAATCAATTGCCATTGCTCTGGACATTGTAACATAAAACTAGCCATGGGTTAGTACAAGCTTATTCAACAATACTTTAATTATAATACATGTTTATTCTTGTTACTTATCAAGCTTAATGTGAGACAATAAAAATTAAAAGATATTTTTTTTAATGATGCCTTCCCTGCAAAGTCAATTTTTTTAGGCTTGTCTGCAGGTAGGGGAAAAACCCCTAGACGAATCACAACATCCATGCTCGAAGCGGGATTCGAACCCGCGACCTTTGGATTAGAAGGCAGGCACACTACCTACAAGTCTAATCTAATGGTTCCACATCAAATGGAAACATATTAACCTGAACATTAGATAGTTCCCCTTAATAAAACTTCCTATTTACAGAAAAATATTTTAAAACAGGTCTAGTAAAATTTAGGACGTAGTTAACATAAACTTTCAGAGAATAAATCCACATATAAAAGAAGGGACCTCTGGACTATTAATTTTCCTTCGAACAATGAGAGATCAATAGATAAAACTTCTACTCAAAATGGTCCCCTCCACTGCTCAGCAGCCTTTTTCTTATAAACTTGAATGCCTAACTACATATCATTAATATAGTGAGGACCAGATTTATACTGGAAAATTTGGAGCCCATGGAACAAATAATGTGCACCCACACTTTTGAATATCTTAAACATTTTTCAGGTTGAATTTCTTACCATCGAGACACTACTGTGAAGGAACAATGGCATGAGTCCTTTTCGAATTCCAAATTCTATATCTAACTTATCAGTCCATTCATCCTCAAGATTTTGAAACAGAAAAATTAAATGTATGAGCCAACGAAATATCTTCCATAGGAGTATTTATTACAGAGAGAAAGAGAAGGATGGTTCAAGTACATATGTACAAATTATTTTCTTGAGTTTGGAGGCCCCTACGGCATGGATGTCTAAGGCACGGATCCCGATGTCATATTCTGCAGTTATTTTAACCTGTTCAACCGCTAACTCTGGGCCCTGATTCAGATAGAATATTTTTATTTGATCATCTTTTGTACATCTGGTTTAGTACATTAGTACACTATTGTGTCCTGCTTGTCACCTTGTTTATGGCTAATAATGTGCATAATCTTTTGCTGAAAAAAATAAAAAGATAATGTTTCAATATTGCTTAATCCTCAATGAGCACAACATCACAAACTGTACATGTTTCGAGAACAAGGTTTTTTCTAGTAGATATTATTCTATTAATTATTATATTATTCTAATTAATTATATTATTATTATTAAGTAGATTGTTATTATTTAGATTATTATATTCAATGTATTAAATTAGATGGCATCATGTTCACTTTCATGGGGCCAGTAGCACATCCCCTAAATAAAGGTCATATGAAACTGGGGCCTGCAAACTCCATCTCGTCCAGGACCCAGGGAAAGCTGTGTCCAGCACTGGGTCCATGAAATGCTTTTTCCCTATAATAGCACACTTCAGGTTTACTTTCGGTCTTATGCATCCTTAATTCTTATGCATACCTTAATTTCTGAAAGTCAGAGCAAATGGAGCAGTTACTCCAGCGTACATGCTGGTGATAGGGCCTCTGCCCATTGGTGTTCCATATAATTCAGTGAAATAATAATTAACATGTTAATTTGAAGTTGCTCCAGAGCCTTCTACCATCATAATCTGGCTCTGCATTATTGTAGCAATGATGTTTTGTACTGTAATCCCATCAAGTAAGACATTGGCCCATGCATAGTTTTTTCATATTGTGTAATTATAATGCAATTCTTTGTCTTTTCCAATCCTAATATAGGAAAAACTTTTGTCTTATATTCAGTTAAACCTGGAATTAATTAACATGTATGACGTAAATCAGATAACTATTGCATATTTCAGGCAACCATTACGTCAAATTTGAAGAAAGAGGAAGAAGAGTTATTGGAAGCTAGAACCATACCTATAAGAGAATACTTATTGAAGGAAATATTTCCATATTTAAAGGATGCTATTTTGGAAATTTACAGAATAAAACCCAAAGATCCTGTTGATTATCTGGTGATTAACTTATTTTTGTTAACACAAAATATAGGAAAACTTATGTAGAAAAATTTAAAAGTTGTAATAAGGTTCTTATAATTAGATTTTGGCATAATATTATACAATAGGCATTTTTTATTCATTATCATTACAAATTGTAAGCCTTATCCTGAGCAAAAAATCATGCTGCAGCAGTCAGACCAAAAAGCAAGCATGTCTTGTTTGAGGAGAGATTCATGTGACAATAGGCTTTAAAATGAATATACACCAGCCCCTCAACATCCGCGAGTTCAGCATTCGCGAGGTAGCCATAAAATTTCATTATTTCAAAAAGGCAACCGTTCTCAGGTTATAAAATTAAAATTAGACAGTCAACAATCCCATAAGCTGTGTGACTATCCAAAATATTACTAATCTTGCGATAAAAGCGCTTAGAATTGTTGTAATCAATAAGGTATTAATTGATGCAAGTAGAATCTAAGTAGGTGGTGTTAACCGTATAAATACTTGAGGACAGTAGACGTTAACCTTTCAAAAATGCAACTCATAACGTCCTACCTACAATAAGCTATAATTCCGAAAACTGGAATCATTCTGTTACATAGTATGCACTATGTATGTACATACAAAGTTACAAAACCGCGCCACGGAGTCGAACGCTACGCCACCACCATTCCCCACCTCCCGGGCATTTTCATTCTTGCCTGCATTTCGCTGTGTCGCCATTACATACTTTTCATCAGCTTTTGCGCTTTGATTTACTTATTACTGTAATTTTTAATTTAATAATTGCGATTTTTACTTAACCATGTTTTCAAAAAGAAAATCATCTGTTAAAAGTGAATCAAGTGTATAAAGAGATCAAAGAATATATACTATGTAATACGTACTACGTGTTACTACGTTTTCATTTTAACTGTTTTCTAGTTTTTCGTAAGTTTATTTTTAGCCTACAACTTTAATTTTAGGTTTAGTGTTGAGCACAAAGCAGTGTGAATGTTGAATATTAAGTTTGGGTAGTATAATCAGAGCAAAATTCTTATTCGCGAATTTCAACATTCGCGAGGTTATTAGGAACGTATCCCTCGCGAATGTTGAGGGGCTGGTGTACATATGTACTTGCTGAAAAGTAGTTTTGTTAAATCAACATCATTTACTCAGACCAAGATAAAAATTATTTTAACTTTTAAAGCTTGGAATATCATGACTGACCAATGACTTTTGTTTGCTTTTAATTACTATTTCTTCCTTTTTGAACAAAAATTACAAATTGTATTTATTAATCACAATTTTTTCCAGGTTGAATACCTTTTCACACATTATATTGATGGGAAAGTCTTTCCTCCAGAGCCAAATGAAGTCACTGACGATAGTCTTTATGCTGTTCTCAATATATTTAATGGCTTTCATAGAAAATGATCACTTTCGCTTAAAATTTACAGACCCTTGAAGAGCAGCTTCTATGGCATGAATTGATTTTTGTGCTGCATTAAATAGAATATTAAATTTTACTGAAGTATTCTGCAAAAGAATTAAGATGATGAAATTATTTTACTTATACATGTCATTTTATCGATAGAATTATTTTGGAAAATATTTCAAACTAATTTTTCAGTAGCTTGATTCCTGGATAGTCTTTTATTTATTTGAAGAAACCCAAAAGATCAGTTTTTCATAAACATAGTGGTCACAATGTTTATGAGCATTTGAGCTAATACAAATACTGATATAGGAAGCAGGAGTGAATTTCTATTAAAATATTTTGGATTCCCTTAAGGCAGTGGTACTCAACCTACTACCCATGAAAACATTATGAAAAAGTAATCCAAAAAATTTAACAGACGAATTGATTAAATTCTAAAAAAAAATTCTTAATAAAATTTAAAATAGTGGAATTTTTACCATTAAAATCCAATTTGGACTAGTTTTCACTTAAATGGCATCTAAGGATATTCAATCTTTTTAAATCAGACAAAAAGGGATCTATAAAATAGATAGAATTTTGATTTATAGTGGATGTTGGTTCTCTTTCCTATCTCATTCTAAAACTGTTTAATAAAAGGAATAACGCAAAAATTTAACAAACAAATCTGGAAACAGGAAACGCGACAGGTAAGATTAAGTTCATACGTGTCATTCTACATTCTATGGGTTTTTAATTACATTGTTAATTGTACATATTAGAATCATTAACTAAATAAAATTATTTCAATTTGCTTATTCAACGTTTCTTTGTTTTTGATGCGTGTTTTGCAGGAAGTCTATGTGGCAATTTAGCAAAAATTACAGCCATCAACTGATGAGTTAGTGAAATGCAGAATATTTGGATAGGATGGAATTATAACTGTATAGAAGTAATTAGGTGTTCTATTTGTGTAATTAATATATGTATAACCTGGATTATCGATAATTATTGTGGTTTTCCCCTTAATTTACGTAACAAGCTGAAATCTGGTGTGAGGTAGGTTCACTTTAATTTCCGATTTTAAGTGCACAAAAGTGTTACCCGAGTATAATTTGCACCCCTGCTTTATGACCTGAAAATTTGGTCTTCAAAGTGTGCGTTATACATGATTATATACGGTATATACCTGACAACAACTTTAAAAGGATTTCGTTTTATTGAGACATACAGATATCTAAATTATTCTTCACATTTAACAGAGTTTTGTTGTATTTAAATCTCTAAATCTTATTTAGAAATTCTATATTTGGTAGATGTGTATGATGAAGAAACACTTATGGATGTGCTAAAGTCGGTTCAGTCAGACTCGCATATCGATATTGGTATACTGCAGATTGTTCGATAAAATGTATCATAACAGATTTTAGGTTCTTAGTGCCTTTAATATAAAAGTTGTGTAAATTAAATATTTAATTTTTTGCCTGTTATCTTATGGAAAATAGAAGACAGGAGACTGATCAGGAATCTATATGTGAATCAAGTTGTAAAGGTTAGGTTGGAGAATGCAGACACTAGCAGAGTAAATATTGGTAGAGGAGTAAGACAGGGCTGTTGTCTATCACTGATCCTATTCAATATATATGGAGAGAGGCTAATGCAGGAAGCATTAGAAGGCACAGGAGATTTCAAAATCGGAGGAAGAACAGTGAAATACCCGGATGATCAAGTACTTCTAGCAAGAAAGGAATAGGAACTCCAGAAAATGATAAATAGGCTAGTGATAACAGGTAGAAAATACGGTATGGAAATAAATACAGAAAAATCCAAGGTCATACGAATATCAAATAAAGAAGAAGAAAATTTGAACATAAGTATTGGAGGAAAGCCATTAGAACAAGTTTCAGATTATAAATATCATAACGAGAGAAGCAAAATGTACCGATGAAATCAGGACTAGAAAAACAAAAGCAAAAGCCGCTTTCAGAAGAAAGAAACTCCTACTAACGGGAAATATAAAGCAGGATATCCACAAGAAGTTGATAAAATGTATGGAGTATAGCTTTGTATGGGCCAGAAACATGGACACTAAGGAAAAATGATATTAAATACTTGGAAAGCTTTGAAATGTGGACATGGAGAAGAATGCTGAAGATAAAATGGACAGATATGTTGAAAAACGAGGAAGTACTACAAAGAATAGGAGAGAAGAGAACGATTATACACACTATCAGAAAGAGGAAGGCAAACTGGATTGGACATTACCTGAGGAGAAAGTGCATGATTAAAGAAGTGCTAGAAGGAAAACTGGATGGAAAAAAGAAAGAGGTACGAAAAGATTTCAGCTGGTAGATGACTTGAAAGGGAAAGAGAGCTATCAGGACATGAAGAAGACTGCGGAAAATAGGAGTATATGGAGGACCAAGTTTAACCGTGAATAATCATGCACCTGTCTACGGACAGACTACCTAAGATGATGATAATTCGCCTGGAATAAATTTAACAGGAGTAAAATAAAGTAGAAAAACATCTTCTAGTAGACATTAAGATAGTATTGCTTGGAGGTATAAAATTTAATAATTTTTACAATTTAATTACGCTAAAACTTTTTTCAGCACTTTTCCTTAATAAAAATATTACAGATTTCCTGTGGATATAATGTGTCACAAATTTCTTTTTCTACAGATATAAGGGCTAGACCATTAAACTTTTCTTATGTCATTGGTGATCTTAAGACTGATTTAATCACTTTAATTTCGAAAAAGATCGTTCTGCTGTTGCAACTGTAATTGGTAATGTCAAATATATACTCACAGCAACAATTTTATTAGGAAAAATTTCTCCCAACCCTAATTCTAAAATATTTTCTAAAATCCCACAAGTGCTTAGTATAGAATATCTCGTGACATGCTGAAGTGATTTGACTTCAAATGCTAGATCTACTCCATCAATATCACTAACTCCATTTTCCCCAGTTAATATTTCTTGTAGCTCCTTAGTGTGTTTACTTATACTAACTTCATCTAAATTCCTAAAATTTTTAGTTGCAAGAAGAAAGTTGAAAGGTTTAACTATTTTTTCAGTGTGTTCGAATATTTCGTTTAATTTATTCAATGTTTGGTCCACTAAAATATTAAAAACTTCAATCTCAAGTTTTTTTTGTGTCTGTAATTGTCTTATCTCTTGATTCATATTCAAATACGAGTTTCTGATAGATTTATTTCAATGTTTAGTTCATCTGACAATTCTAATGCTTTTTTTCCAACAATCTTCAAAGCCTGATATCCAGAATGATTCAAGGTGATGTTTACTAGCATCAATTAATTGTAATTCTACCATTAAATCAAGATGAGGATTCTGCAAGGCTTTACTAACACCTAGAAGGTGTTGCAAAATTTCAAACCAAACAACAAGTGGAAATACATAACGAAAAGAAAATATTTCCTTAGTCAAACCTTTCACTTTGGCAAATATTTTTGGATATTTTGAAATTGACGCTTCTGCTACTTTTCTCAGAGATTTTTTTATACCCGTTAGTTGAAATCTCACTGCTTTTACTGCATTTATTTTTCCTTCCCATCTTGTTTCAGGCAAGGATTTTATAGCCACCTGCACATTTTTAGTAAGCATTTCCCATCTTTGAGTTGATGCTGCAAACAGGTTATATAATTTCTGCAGTATAACAAAAAACAAAAAAGCTTGTATTGAAGAGTGTGCCGCATCACAAATAACTAAATTTAAATTGTGGCATCTACATGATACATAAAAGGCTCTTTTGTTCTTTCTTAAAATTCGTGCTTGTATGCCATTATTTTTCCCCTGCATATTACTACCATTATCATATCCTTGCCCTCTAAGGTCTTCTAATGGTAAATTATTTAAAGTGAGTATTCATAAGAGAATCTGCTAAACCTTTGCCTGTACTGTCTGACACAGCTACGAGCCCTAAGAAGTGCTTGCATATTTGTATCTTATTTTGAGAGATGTTAACAAATCTCAGGACTACCGTCATTTGTTCTTGGTGTGCAATATTGGGTGTACAATCCAAAATAATTGAATAATATTTTGCATCTAGTGCACGACGAACTACTTCCTTAATAATTTCCGATCCTAGAATTTTAATAAGGTCATTTTGTACCATCTTGCTTAAATATTGTGCCAGTTTAAGTTCACCATTTTCAATTCTTCTCAAATGTTCTGCCATAACAGGGTCAAATTTTGCAAGCAGCTCTAGTTGACCCAAAAAGTTACCATTGCCTCTATGATTTAATTTTTTGTTACTCCATCTTAATGCTAAATTTCTAGCTGCTAAATATTTAATGATTTCTAATACCCGCAAAAGTATACCCTTCCAGTATTCCCTTTCCTTTTGAATCAATTTTTGTTGTGCATCATCTATAGTTTGTCCACATTTTAAATGGGTGTAAAGTTCTTTCCATTTTTGCATGCAACTAGTATGATGAGGTTATTTTTTGTGGAAGGTCAATCCATCACTGAGATGTTTCCATGCTTTAAACCCTATGGTTGATAAATGAGTACAAGAAGTTCCAAATAGTTTACAACAAAAGCAGTAAATAGAATCTCTGCTCTTAGAATACAATAACCAAGTTCTCTTCACTTTTTCACCATTACTTAGAATCCAGAAGGAATTTTCAATTGCAAATCTGCGGTTGTCAATATCACAGGGAAAGCTATAATGTTCACTATCAATTTCAGGAGGGCCTCTTTTTACAAGTGAAGCATGTAATGAGTCAGTTATCAAATCTGGCCACATACCTGGATCTTCAAAAAATTGGTTGTTAAATGTTGGGGTATTAGCATTAACTGAGGAGCTGGTCGGTGCTGCTTCCGATGCTACTGAATTTGCTGATCTATTAGCTTCAGATTTTTTGTCATCAGGTGCCATTAACACACAATCATTAGTACACCCATTTACAGTAGACACTTCAGTAAATTTGTATAAAACTCCTGCACTTTTTTCTTTCTTCTTCTCTTTGTTTTAACAACTTTCTTTTGAAAGCTCCAGATTGATGTTTGTATGGATGAGCCATTGCAATATAAAGTAAGGGTAGGATGGTTTCACATTATAAAATTTAAAGATGGCAAATCAACACAACTTTATATGAGGCGATGATCCCTTCCGTATGTCCAGGAATATTGTTGAATCTCGGTTTGACAAACCACAAGACAAGTTACATGCAAACTCTCTATCTGTTTACAGGAGTAAGACTATACAGCCTTCAATATGATAGGGCGGCGGCAGATACTAAATGAAAATGACGAGACACTACAAAGTTTCAGATATACACAAAGTATTGCTAAAATGTATGGAACATATCGATTGTCTTGATGGGTCTCACCAAAGAAATTCTTTGAATTGAAAATAATTACAATGTCGAGCTCTCGCGACATGAAGTGGAACAAGGAAATTAGATGTATTGGATCCCATAAATAACGAATAGGAATACGTAGTCTGAAGGAAGTCAAAAAAAAATTACCATTCAAATGAGAAAATGCAAATAAGTTCTATTCTTATTTATTATTTTATTATACAAATAATTCTTTGTTTGCCCACCTTGACATGAGGGCCAAGTTTATTAGTATGCTCCATGCGATTGGAGCCCTTTTTCGGCTGGAGGCCCAGGTGCATTGCACCGGTTCGCTATATGTATGCCCCTGAGTCCGAGCTCCCTCGGAACATACAAAAATACATTTATTCTCTAAAAGGTTACGGTAACCACTTCTCAAATAAGCCTACGATGTGTTTACACATCGTTAAAGGACATTTGGAGAATGTGATGAGATTTTTTATTATGGAAGAAGGAAGTAAGGGGCAAGGGAGCAGAAAACAACTGGGGCCCAGTACCGGGCCCCCTCTGGCTCTGGGCCCCGGGCGGCCACCCATACTTGGATCCGGCACTGACTGCAATTCTACTTCTACAGTGGAGATAGCAATGCATTTCGTATTTTCATCTTCAAGTTTATCAGATAATGACAAGTAACAACTTCAAAATCAGGGTTTCTAACATTAATGTTATGCAACCAAACAAATATTAATATATAAAAGTTGTTCTCCACAATATAGTCAATATGAGTTTTCAGTGATGAATTCACACCTGTGATCAATACCTGACTAACATGGTGGACATTAAATTAACTTTATCTGTAAATTTGTAAGTCATTAAATTGTTTTGTTGAGGCAAATTATTTAACTACTTATTCTAACAAACTGTAGGTATAACTTGAATCTTCTCTATTATAATAGTTATATATATATATATAGTCTTTTAATAAATTATAATGACACTACTGCTTAAGGTTGTAATCATGTGCATTGTAGATTTTGAAAAGGTATTTGATAGAGTTTTATGACCTAAGCTGATGGCTGTGATGTGGAAAATAGGGGTGGATTGGAGAGATAGACATTTAATTAGAAATCTATATATATATATATATATATACTAGGAAGAATCATGAGACAAGGCTGCTGTTGAAGAAATTATAAGGGAGGCATGGGAGGTTGTAGAAACAGGGATAAATGTGGGAGAGAATCTGGCTAAATTGATTAGATATGCAGATGACAAAGCATTGGTGAGTAATTCTGAAAGGGGCCTTCCAATGTTAGTCGGTTCTTTAAATGAAAAGGCAAAGGCGTTTGGGATGAAAATTAATAAGAGGAAAACAAAAGTCATGACATTTTCCAATTGTGGGAATACTGAGGTCTAATTGTAAGTTACAGTGGATGAGGAAAGGTTGGAACAGGCGGAATTTTTTTACTTATTTAGATAGTATTCTGCCACAAGATGGAAGAAGTATTAAATAGATCAAGACAAGGATAGCAAGAGCAAGGGAGTCTTTTACCAGATGACGAGATTTGTTGACTGAAAGTTTGAATAAAAATATTTAAAAAAAGGTTAGTAAAAACCCATATTTTGAGTGTGGCATTATATGGGTATGAGACATGGACAATGAGAAAAGATGTGAGCCTATTAGAAGTGTTTGAGATGTGGATATGGTGTGTGTATGGGTGGATTAGAGAAAATAAGCTGACAAAGGAAAATGAACGAGGGATCTTTGAACACGGTACGAGAAGAGGACCTTAATAAGAATAATAAGGGACAGACAGATGACATAGGTGGGTAAAATCTGAAGGAGAATGGTTTACTGAAAGAATTCATAGAAAGAAGAATGTTAGGAAAGAGGTATGAAGAGAAGTTTACTGGATGTATTAAAAGAAGGAATTGGGTAGGAGAACTTTGACAGAAAGGCTGTGGATAGCCCAGATTTGGTTGTGTGTGACCTAAAATCTATTGGAAGTAGAGTTACCACCTCTCTGAGTTTTGGGACTAGTCTCCGGGTTTCTGTGTCAACAGTAAAATTGTCTGGGTCAACACATCATTTTCAAGCTAGAGGGTACTAAATTTGGAAAATTAAAAATTTTTAAGTTAGAAACATTTAAGTAAATGTGAGTCTACCTATTGTTTTATCAAAGAGTTCAAACTTGTTATCTCTAATTTTTAATTTGAAAATTTTAAAGAATGAATTTCAGAACATCTGTTGGCAAGTCATTTAATTCTAATTCTTTGTACTTTCAGTCTTTCGTTTTGATATATCGTTGACATCTCTAGATGCATGTGAATTGTGGACTTATTATGAAAGGATAGTAGAAAACAATTCGGTTCTTTGTTTATAGATTAATATACAAGTGAATTATGAGAAAGTTCTTTTCAGAGGTTATTTTTAGGTAAAGTAGATTAATTTTCCTGCTCATTTATGTTCATTTCACTACTTTTTTGTGTTTATTAATAATTGCGATTTTATTGTTTTCCTTCTTATCTTCTGCAAAAATTTCTTGTAATTTTTTTAATGGTATTTTTTTTTCAAATTTTGTCTAGTTAAAAAATATTGAATTTTTACCCAGCCACATGGGATTGGGAAGTAAAAAGTGGCAGCCTGGAACTTCAGGAATCCATTCAGAAACTGAGGATGAAAATAAACTTCCAAAAAAAAAAGAAAGTCAGACTATCAGGGTGCATTTCAAGATGCCTGGACAAATAAAAGTGACTAGAAATCGTTAAAAAAAGATGACAAAACCACTGCAATGTGTTCTATATGTAATGTTAGATTTACTGTTAAACGTAATGGTGAAAAGCTAGTGAAAACATCTAAATAATAAAAACATGAGGTGCTGGCAAAAGCAGTAGCTTGTAACCAACTATTGATTTCTTTCCTGCCCAAGAAAAATAAATCTGAAGACTTAATGACAGCTATGATAGAAGTAACTCAAGTTTTTCATGGTATAATTCATCACTATATCTATCTTAGCATTGATTGTAGCATGAAGATTAATTCTTTTTATATTCAGATTTAACTATTGGGAAAAATGTCCAACGTAGAAGAACCAAGGCAGAAGCAATAGTAGAAAATATTCTTGCACCTAAGTCCATAGATCTGACTCTTCAAGAAATGAGAACTGGCACTGCCGCTGCTGTTCCTATTTCTCTGGCCAGTGATGCTTCCAATAAGGGAAATCGTAAGCTTTTTCTAATTGCTGTAAAATATTTCGATTCAAATAAAGGAGTCCAGAATAAAATTATTGATTTCTATGAGGACAGTGATGAATCGTCAGCAGCTATTGTTAATCAGTTGACTTCTTGTCTTAAGAAGTATGGACTTGATATTGCTAATGTCATTTCATACACAGCAGACAATGCATCAGTAAACTATGGAAGGCATAATTCAATTTTTCAAAAACTTGTCGCTATGATTTCATCAATTTTGAAAAGTGACTGCAATTGCCATGTCATATAGAATGCTGCTAGAAATGCATGCAAGGTATTGTCGTTTGATGTTAAAAATTTAACTCTGAAAAATTTTCGAATTCTCCAATAGTGCAAAAAATTCTGAAGAACTAAAATAATGTTTTGAATTCCTGGAAATGGAGTTTGAGGATGCTCTGAGGCATGTAATAACAAGGTGGCTATCACTGTTCAGGTCTCTTGAATGCATCTTAAGTTCTTGGCAGGCAATAAAAATTTATTTTATACAGAAAGGAAACTGCTAAAGTAATTTGGAGATTTGTACAAGATCAGCAGGATGAGCTTCAGGACAATGCCAAAGATGCACTTATTCTGCCTGAATGTTATCTTTACTTTGTACATCATTTTAGATCCATTACCACTAAAACTGTTTTGTTATTAGAATGTGACACTATTATGAGTTCAGAAGTACATGAATGCAGAGAGAGGGATGTTTTTTGGCTATAAAGTAAATTAAAGTTTGAGTTATCTTGATTCAGGAGATAAAGAAAAGTTTGCAGAAGAAACTCAAGTTTACTACAGGGCACATGCCCGGCTCGAGGTACAGGTGAGCATGGCAGCTGCCAAGGGTGCCAAAGTCTTGGAGGCACTATACCGATCATGTAACTATGCATTACTTGCAAGTAGATAAATATTGGATATCTATTTATATCGCGGAACAGGCTATAATATTTATATTAACCATTATATTTTTTCATCATCAATAATCTTTACATAGCGATGAATAAATTAAAATGTACTTCGAATATGTCTCAACAAGCATTTACGGAGGGGTTGCTGGAATGCTATCTTGTCCGGGATGCCAGAATTCCTCGGGCCACCCCTGGCAGGGCAACTATCTCAAGAAGTGGTACAATTTTGAAAATAATCCATTTGAATACATATTTTTCTAATATTAACTTAAAGAGTAATGCCTTATAAATCAAGATTTTTTGAATGCTGCAAAATCTGTTCAAGTTGAGTTGAATGAAAATAATTTATATGATGAGATACAATTGTTGTCACAAATTCTATCACAAATGCAAGTAGTTGATGTGCCTATTGACAAAATGTAGGTTAGAATTTTTCAAGTTGTAATGAACTTAACGAATTGCCAAAACTTGTAGCTAAAATCTTCTCTATTCTGACTAGTAATGCACATGTGGAAAGAATATTTTTCATAAAGAAAAATGCATGGCGTGAAAGAAGAGAATGAGGCAGGGGCAGACTGGCACCAAAATTTTTGTGGAATTTTTCCAACCGGCCCTAATTACTGGCAGCCCTTCTTTTTAGTATAAATACTCATTTTGTTAACCATATATCTGTATATTGTCCCGGCATATTACTTGCACCGTCTGTAGAATCTCTTATACATTTATTTGTCTAGGTTATTTTTTTCAATAACTTCTACCACAGTTCTGTACAAGCTTTTCCCAGTTGACGACTGAACATTTATCAAAGCCAAAAGTCTTTCATGTGGGGAACTATCCACATACAACACAACACTGATCTTGAACAGATGTAGGTATAGTAGTTGTTCTTTTCGCACAGACTGGAATTGTGATGTTATGCAATTAAGACCAGCAGTTTTCTTCCGTATAAAATGATTGCATTTTGGTCATGGAAC
This sequence comes from Uropetala carovei, assembly GCA_036926305.1. Taxonomy (NCBI): domain Eukaryota; kingdom Metazoa; phylum Arthropoda; class Insecta; order Odonata; family Petaluridae; genus Uropetala; species Uropetala carovei. The sequence goes on from JAXCHB010000054.1 coordinate 338,267, forward strand.
TTTTTTCATGTTGCTCAATAGATTGGTTACATATTTCCAGTCACAAAAACCTTGGACAAAAGTGTTAGCGTCAGTTTCGTGCCCATATGCAAGACATATTGAACATTATAAATTATAGGGCAGAATGTCAGCCACTCGATTTTTACTGTCAATTTCCCTAGAGTACGCTTTTACATTAAATGGTATATCATATAAAGGCTGTTTCGGGTGGTACATGAAAAAGATTTCAACGTTGTTACAATGCTTCACGAAAAAAACGAAATACCATCGTCCCCTTTACTTTTAACATTTTTTTCTTCTTCATCGGTAGTACACTCACTTTCTTCTCCTTACATGTCACTTCTATTGCTTGTACTTCTATTTACAATGCAACTAACCGGTACATTTTGACTGTCAATTGTCTCTCCTTCTGTGTCACTCATATTTGAAATAAAACTTTTGTTTGCATCATCCTTTCTTTCGTCATCTCATACACTTCATTATGGTCTTCTTTTTGATTGTCAGATACAATAAAGTCGTCGTTTTTTCTATATTTGCTTTATTTGATGTTTTTGTAAACATATCTTGTAAATTGTGACATCTTCCTGCTACCGTCTCGAATAGTTTTCTTCTTTTCAGTCTAATTTTCTCTTGTCCACCTTTAATATTTCTCTTCTTGTCTTTTCAGAATCCATTCTACCCATAAAAATGAACAATAAATAAATAACATATTAAACATTGAAATGTAAAATTCGCCTGTACTTAATAATGCATACATTATGCTACTTACATTCATAATAATTACGTACCTACATTTAGAAACTTCGTTTCAACAATGCCTTGGATGCAACGCATATACAACACTTGTAATAAACACAAATCGATCTACAGTACGAGGTTTTTGTTGGACATTCATTTCATACTACATTCGAACGCACGTGAAAATAATCAGCCAATTCCGATACGATTGATGCCGTAGGAATTTTATGCTCGGCATTTATTATATAAAGATCTACTACTATAATATCTATATGAGAACGTATAAGAGCCACTATTGAGTACTCTCAGAAAAGTTATATTTGTAAAAAGTGTTTGAATTTCTCGGCTTCTCGCGTCTTCGGTTGCACTTCATTTCATCTATAAATTTCAACCAATGCAACTTACGCGTTGAGGTCGATATTTGTATACTGCAGATTGTTCAATAAAATTTAAAATTAGATACGCGAGAGAAAAGCTGAGATATAATTCCGACAAGGTTGCTAAATTGCTGCAAGTTACGATGGTGAAAATAAACTTTCTCGTTAACATAAGCCACTGCCGCTAAACGGCGAAGTTTCGGAGGGACGGAAGTGGGGGCTCCGCGAACGACCTTCATAAACGGACCGCCGTAAAACCGAGTTAGCAGATTAAGGTTAACTTTATGTAAATAATTTAATTAACAGTTTAGCGTGAAAAGTACATATATAGAGGAAAGCATTTAGCAATAGCTATCTTTTTGAAAAAATAAGTTTATTATATGTATTCTTTAAAAGTCAGCACGGAAAAGAAGATCGCGAAAAAAATAGCGCTGATGAGGTGTTTCTACGAGTACTCATACTTACCTGGCGTAGAAGAAACCTTGATCAGCAAGGAGGTTCTTCCAGGACGAGGCTTATCCATTGCACTTCGGGTAGGCTGACCCCTGCGATTGCCCCAAATGTGGGTAACTCGGGCGCGTAATTTTTGGTAGTAGGGACTGCGTTCGCGCCGTCCCTCCATTATTGGTATCCATAATAAATCTTAAATAAGATTTAGTTAGTTTTCTACATTATAGTCCTGTAAAACAATTTGCATATAGTGAAATTTCGTTTTACTATTTTCTTCATTCATTGATTTTACACTTTTCTTCATTCATTGATTTTACACTTTTTTCTCTTCGTGCCAGCGGATGATACTTCCAGTTTTAAAGTTGAACAACAATTTGTTTTCCTCGAATTTACAAACTGTATTTTAAGTCCGGATACTATAATTTGCACCCGTTTTTACGTTGTTATGTTGGCAATGTTTGGAAAGGGTCGCTTACTATAATGACTCTATAGTCGAAAATGACACTGCTGTTTATCATTATTTGCTAGCAATCTTTAATTTCCTTAACTTGCTTTTATTTATTTGTTTTCATATCTTTTTCATGATTAGTTTACAAACATCCATTTAACTAAAATATTGGAAACATCAAGAAAATTATATAAAAACAAATAAAAGCAAGTTAAGGAATTTAAAGATTGCAAGCAAATGATGATAAACATAGCAGTGTCGTCATTTTAGACTAGTCATTATCGTAACCGACCCTTTCCCAGTAGAGTGTTGCCACATATTGTCAACTATAAAACGTCTTCTGAGGAAACTGTGTCTACCGAAATTTTTACTAAGAACATTTTCGACTGAAATTTCGCAACGATTCGCGTGGTTACGTCTGTTTACGCTAATTTCGGGACAACTTGTATATTGTAAACTGCAAGATTTTTCTTACGAGTAAAGAATTTTAATTTTCTCGATTTTACGTTTTTTTTAAATCGGTCCCTTCAAAAACGTAAAATCGAAGTTTCACCGTATTATGTTCCGAAAAGTTGGTTGTCTTCATTTAAACCAGTGGTTCCTAAACTGGAGGGAGTGAGAGTTCCAGAGGGAGTGAGGCCATGAGAAAAATATCAATTTTTAATGTCAAATTCCATTGATATAGTTTAAACGTATTTTTCAATCTTCCCAATATGTAGAAGCCATGATTAAAGAGCAATCCGAAAATTTTAACACAAATTAATATATTTTTATGAAAATTTCTCTAACTTATTTAATATCGGAATTTTTACTAAAGAAACCTCATTAATACTATATTTTCACTTAAAATGGCACCTCAGAATATATTATATTATAGTCATTCTGCCCCCCTCCCCTCCCCCGTCACGAATAACAGGTAAGAATAATACACATTAATCATACAGTATAAATTAGACGATTTTCATATCCTTTTATATATTATTTTTATTTTAATGAGTAAAATTTGAAAAAGAAACATAATTACACTTTTAAAGGCAAGTACCTACATATTTTTAAAAATACACACGTGAAAATCTTTTTATTCTTTCATTCTCATGTGAAAAAAATTTTTATTTGAACAATTCATAGAAGTTAAATAAAGAAATTTCATCTCTAGGTATTTTTTGTCCTGTACTTACGTTATGAGTTGTTTCACGATAATAATCTGCATTGAAAGATCTATTGTTTCCCATCTTTCGGTTTGCAGGATCCATAGTTCAAAATAATTGTTTTAATTTTGGGATTATCAATATTTTCAGAAAATTTTCTCCTATCTGAAGGATACTGGTAAACTGATATCAAAATCTAAGGAACCTCGCCTCCCAATATTCTTCACTCTCTACAAGTACCTCAACATTTTCACGAGGAATAATACTATTATAGAACTACTTATCATTAAACTATGTAGTTGCATCACTACACTGCACATTACACAATGTATTGCATACATCTTCATTGTCACTGCGATGTTTTACTTCCGAAGACAAACTAGAGCTGGTCACTGGCGGACTGCTTTTTGTTTGAAAAAAATTTGTCAATTATTTCGAATTCTTTCGAAGGGAATGTTAACATTCTCGTTTTAATTTATGTTTTTGACCACTACTTAGCTGAGTTGACTTAGACATCTTAAAATATAAGGGCCATCAAATTTTATATTTTAATATAAAGGGGAAAACATTTCACTAAAACACACTTTAAAAAAAAACTGCACACAATTACACTTCTTAACTTACGAGCAAGAATGATAAAATCGTTAAAATGCAGACCCTAACATTTTCTTTATTGTTGACGCCTTGGTAACGCGTAAATTCACCTAAATACAACAACAACACTGGAATAAAAGGGCAGAGAGGTCTGTAAAGAGCTAAGTTTTCGCTAAGGCTCAATGCCGGGATGCTAGTGGAATCTCCACTCTCTCACTCACTCCGCGTTTAGGGAAATTATGAAAAAAGAAAATTTTTATTTTACCTGTTACTACCATTTCCACAAAGGAAGGTATGAAGAAGACAATCTAATTCTTTTTGGCACCCTGTATCTAAAGCTAACACCAAAATCGCTGATTCAATTTTCTGGAGAGAATCAGCATTTATCTGTGAATATTCTCTAAGATTTTTTCTAACACATTGTAGTCACAGCTACCATTGAAATGCATGCATCCCAGTGGCGGATCCACGGGGAGGGGGGGGGGGGGGGGGTTGGCCCCTCCTTGGATAACCCCATTGCACTCCACTGGGCACTTTCTTAAATTCATTCCGCTCAAAAATTCTCAATTATACGCTGCAGATTAGGTCTGATTAGCAAAGGAAAGGATTCTGATAGGGGTAGGGATTTTCAAAATATAGGGCAGTTGGCAGGGGCAGATTCGATAGGTGGAGGGACGATCGCCCCCCCCCCCCCCCCCCCCTTGAGAAGTTTCTGGATCCGCCCCTGATGCATCCCCAAGAGCACAATCAGCCAAAGATATTATATGTCTGAGGCATGCTAGTATATCAGATGCAGCAAGGATATCACCTATAAAAGTTTGGATATAATCATAAATTAATTACAGCTTTTTGATAAATATACGTATATTTAACTTGGTAACCATTGTTTGGATTGAATTTTGCTTTCTGGATCGTAGGTACTGATAAATTCAGGTTTCATCACCAGTCACTAGTTGGCGGAAGAAATCCTCAGGATCAGCTTCAAATCGGTTGAGAAACTCAAATGCATGATCAGCCCTCTGAGTCATGTTTAGGGCACAATGCTTTCGGCACCCATCGAACAGAAAGCTTACTCAATCCTAAACGATCCGTTAGAATTGATTTAGCTGAGCCATAAGAAATGTTTAACTGTGTGGCTATCATTTTCACTGACAATCTTCGATCTCCCTCCAATATAGATTGGACAGTGGCCACAGTTTCCTCCTTGATTGACGTCGATGGTCTCCCACTGCAATGATCGTCTTCAATGTCATCTCACCTAAGCTTAAACCATTTCCCCCATTCATAAATTTTGTTTTCCTTGGCGCATTAACCCTGTAAACTTTCTTCAAATCTCGAATAATGTCAGTTGGTTTCATACCGAGTTTTGTCAAAACATAACATTCGCTCCAATCTCGAATTTCAAGCCATGGTCATGAATAAGGGAGTTTAGAAAACAGATGCTATATTATACCCGATGAATAAAATCTTACTGAATGATGTCTTCTTATAGTTAAGTTTATGCTGATTTCAGGTAACAATGGTTTGTTATTGTTTGGAAATCAGGTACGGTGCTAGAACCATCTTCTGGGAACTTTTTGATTCACCCTCGTACAGCAATCTCAATACAGACTGACTATCTTTTATCAGTCTGACAGATAGTACCTCTTAAATTTATAAACCAGTCAAAAAACGGAGGTAGAATATTTTTATGATTACAATACTTCCTTTACCCCTTGATAAAGGGAAGATGAGGTAGTAATAATCAAATCTTAGTGGCAGGTGTTACTTTTTAACACTTTGGCTGCCATGAGTATCACCAGTGATCTTTACCTTTCTTTACTACAAGGCCGTGAGGAATACATGTGTTACTCAGTCTCTACCTTACTGTATCTCAGTCTCACTTTGATAGCTCCTTAGCAATGCAGTGATAAAATGTCAGTGATCCATAAAGAATATATTTTATCCATTTATATGACTCATTCCCTCCTGTTGGGATTACTGTATCAAAATTTGCTTCACGGGCCTTTCATGTCAGCAAAAATAAGACTCCTTTGTGCTTACAAGAAAGATTTGTATATGTGTAGCATAAACAGTTTTAAGCTCAATTACTCTTTTGTTACCCATGAAGAAGTCAAAATAACATTTACACTAATTGGGTGGGCATTGTGAATGAAAGCTATGAATTAAAACTAATATATAATTCAGTTAATTTTCACTTTTCTATTTATGGGTCAGATGACAGGGGATGCTGCCTCCCCCCCCTCCCTCCCTGGATTCGCCACTGTAAATAAGGTAAAAATTTCGTTCAGAGACATTGACTTCTTTCAAATGAACACAGTTTTTTATCTGATATTACCTACATTCATTTGTACAGTATTTTACATTTAACAGAGAATTATTGAGCTCATCTTATGGCTGAAAAAATTCAAGAACAAGCACTTATTTTTCTTTGGTATCTCCAATGACCACAACAAGGATATAAAAAACCAGATGTGCATTTAAGCTACAAAACAGCCATCTTCAGTAGTAATTCAATGAAAATAGATTCTAATCTATTCTCAGTGAATTACCACTGAAATGCTCATTTGGTTTTTATAACCATGTTGTGGTTATTGGAGATACCTGAGACGTTTTTTTTAAGTGCTTGTTCTTGAACAGTATTTAAGAGACAAAATATCTAGTGTCGCTTTTATAAATGCAGATTATCCATGCCTTCCCAAACCCCAATTAACATGGATAATCAAGCTTTTACTGTATATTGAGTCCAGAAAGTGATGTATTTGATATCCTTCAAAATTTTACCATGTTTGATGGTTGATCCTCATTTTTGCATTTTCTCTTGTGATAAAAGAGTCAAATAAGAAAATGTTGCTGCTGTATTATGTGATACTGAAAGAAGCATTGATATGAGACTCTTGTTTTATGCTTTTATTCTTTCTAACTTCATGATTTGGAGTTGAAATTGATTAAATATTCCAAGCAGGGAACATATGTTTCTGATGCAGGTCTGAATAATAGAGCACCAAATTCATCATATAATTTCTTCATATGTCATTGTTTGAAAAAGAATTAGGTAAATTCTGCTCAGATTCTAATTTTTTATTTTCTGGCAGTGTAGTAATAATAAGTTAATTAAAATTTATTTTATTAGATTCGTTAAATGTTTAGAAAGGGCCAAGGATGTGTTAATTTATGTTGCTATTTTTAATTGACATGTTGAACTATTTTAACTATAGTTTAATACATCATTCACAAACACACTTGTCATTTTGATAAATTTCCGTAGTCAATAAATATAAAAGAATATATGGTATATTATAATACAATACGCATTAGCATTACTGTTAAAACTACTGTACGTGTATAATGATAAATCGGCTACCCCCATTGTTTGGCCTTCCCGCATGCATTGCACATGTCGCACATAAGGACGGCACACAAGGGGTGACAACCCCCAGTTTAGAAACTATTGATGTGTATTTTATTTCAGTTGCAGACTTGCAGTAATGACTCCCATCAAATTATAAAGTAATATGTTCAGAAAACAGAACTTGCTAAGAAGGGGAAATTTTAAATCCTATTCATTTATTTAGACTTAAAATAGAAAAATAGGAATAGATTGTAAATATGACAGAAATATTAATCAGTCAATTATAGTATTTATAACTGATCTTGAATGACACCATTTTATAATATGAGTTTCATTTCACTGCCTTATCAGAAAAATAAAAATTGCTAATTTCAATAAATAAATTGGAAAAATATATTTAAATGTATTTTACTCAATATGGCATTAAACAGGTAACAATAATTCATTAATGTAACAGAGAAACAAAAGTGATTTAATGACAAGTGAAACAGTTTGAATGCAAGGACTTACAAATCTTTTCACAGTGGTAAGAACATGTACTTAGCTGTTAAAATATAAGTACATATTATTTCATCTCTATTAAAACCACGCTATATTTTGAAAAATCACTGGGAATTTTTAAAAAATGTACAATTATTTTGTTTTCTCAGTTATTTTGAAGATTTGTTCACATGCAAACCTAAAGCAATTAGTGAAATCATGTCCACATAAATAACCTCTGAAGCTGGTTACAAAAATATTCAACGAATTTTCTAGCAATGTGTACCTATTGAGATATAATGGAATCAATTAAATTGTGATCAAATATAAACATAGTGATTACAAAAACTAAAATCAATGATTTTTCTGTTAATATTTAAAACATATACAAACCCAATTCCATATCCATCTTTGTTACAAGGTCCAAATATTCCAGCTTGAACATAAGGTGATGAAAGATGACTGGTTGATAATATATTATGATTAATAATTTCATATGATTGGTCTTGGAATATACATGGAATTTGTGAAGGATCACCACATCTTTCAGCCATTGTACACAAGGCAAAAAGATGACGATCAAATCCTTGTCCTTTCATTAAAAATTAAAACAAAGTTTTAGAAATAATAATAATTTAATAACACTACAGTATTAATGTTGCAGATCTGCAATTTCTAGTGTTTTTGCAGTGTACCGGCACCTTTTTTTCAGAGCGATGTTGACACCCGTCTAATTTTGGTACATTTTCATTTTTTTAATTCTTTAAAACCTAAAGTAATAAACGGGTTCTATAAATGTTAAACATTTTGATTTTAATTATCAACTTTGTTATTAAAAGTTCATCAAAAATTCAATAGAGATGGGAGAAGAGGGTGTAGGAAGAGGTGGAGGGGGTGGGAGTACCGGCACCTCTTTTTCTACAAAAACAGCACTGTTGCTAGCTATGAACAGCAGAAAGAGAAAAAATCACTTTTTTTCAATATAGATGGGACAAATTATGACTAAAATGATTCAATTTCATTTTGGAAATGAGAATTACAACTAATGAGGAAGGTAATGGAGAAGAGATGAAAATAATTTACGTTATTGTTCAGAGAGTAACGTGAATCAAAAAATACCGGAGTTGATCATAAATAGAGTAGAAAAACTGCAGAATTTTTGCATCACAACATACAAAATTGTGGAGATCGCGTTACCAGAAACTGTTCCATATGACTTAGTTTCTCCAAGAAGTAACTAGTACCTGGAGGATAATAAAATGCTTATAAAGTAAAATACACCGCATCAAATCAAGGGCTTTATCGTGGCACACCGGTTGTGGAGCTCTGTCATATCAGCACAGTATGAGAAGCACACATACGAATCGCTCGGCACAACATTTTTATAAGGTAAAATAATTACAGGAATCAATTTGTCAGCATTTTTTCTTTAAAATGAAGTGTTTATCATTTATAGTTTACGGTAAATTTAAAGGTTAACTTTGGCTTTGACTTGTCAAATTGCATCTTACAATTAGTGAGGCGAACCACGAAGTCTTCTGAGGTTTGGCAGGGAAATATACAGTAAAACCTTGTTATTTCTAACCGGATAATTCAAAGTATGGTGTAATTTGAAGCTAAGATCAGTCCCTAGCCAACAACATAGGATTTTACGAACTTTTTGGTACGGATTATTCGAAATACGCCTGCAATGAAATTGGAAGTCATGATCTGGTCTGGTGACTCACGAACATTTCGTTTAATTCAAAACCTCGATCCTGTGTAAGTGGAAGGTTCGCACGTGTGCCATCATATCATGTTTTTGTTCCCAATTTCTCGCACACGAAATACATATAGCGCCCCAAACAAGTGACTCTTTTTTACTTATTTAATAATAGGATGACCAAACGTTCCATTTTCGCCAGGACAGTCCCGTTTTTCTGGATAAGGGTGGCAGGAGGCCTACTTGCCATGGGCAACAGATCGCTCTATTTTACTAATACCATACCGATAGCTTAACAAGTGTTCGGCTCGTAATATATTCCATTTCATACACTGTCGGTGATTGACTGTCATATAGGGCAAAATGTACATGAAGTAACAAAATCAATAAATTTTCTTATTTTCTAAAAATGTAGCAATAACTGGCTTGCGCGAGACAGCAGGAGACGGCTTCAGCACATCACTGGTTTTACCAAAATGTCATATAAGAAGAGCACTTTGTAATAAATATATATATATTTAGGTATATCATCATCAGCCTTTTTCAATCTACTGATGGATGAAGGCATCCTCCAGACTTTTCCAGTTTTCCCTGTCAACTGCCTCCCTCCTCCAAGTTTGTCCCATGAACTTAACAAGCTCTCTGTCCCACCTGTCTTTCGATCTTCTTCCCAGTCTCTTGATGTTTCTTGGGATCCATTCAATGACACTGGACGTCCAACGCTGGTCATTTCTTCTAGCAATCTGGCCTGCCCACTGCCATTTTAGCACCTTCACTCTTCTAATCACGTCACAGACTCCAGTCTTCTTTCTTACCCAGTCGTTCCTCTTGCGGTCTCTGCGGGTGATCCCTAACATACATCTCTCCATGCTCCTGTGTTGTTAGCAGGCGCTGTATCATTCTGGCATTCATGGTCCATGTTTCACAACCATATGTCAGAACAGGCAGAACACATTGGTGATACAGTCTCCTTTTTAGGAAGACTGGAATATTTGATTTAAAGATGTTCTCCAAAAGCCAAAAGCACTCCATGCCATCTTCACTCTCCAGTTGATTTCTCCAAGAAGCGAACCATCAGTAGTGATGAGTTGACCTAAGTAAACATAGCTGGTTACTTCTCCGAGTTCTGCTCCATTGATATGTATCTTCTCAGACTTTGTGAAGGAGTTGTACATAACCTTTGTTTTATTAAGATTCATCTTAAGTCCAGCTTCTTGGCTTGCTTGCTCAAGCTCTTCAGTTCTTCTATGGAGCTCTTCTGGGCTCCCTGCCAACAGCATGATATCATCTGCAAAGCGCAGGTGACTCAGATGTTCTCCATTTACCTTTATGCCTTTTTCCTCCCAGTCTAGTGTTTTGAATACTTCCTCTAGAGCTGCTGTAAATAACTTAGGGGACATAGTATCTCCTTGTCTCACTCCCTTTTCGGCCTTAAAGGCACTCGTCTCTTCATGCAGCTGGACAGATGTTGTCGCATTTTCATAGATATTCTTGATCAAGATTATCTACGTTTCTTCTATTCCTTGTTTCTTTAGTGCACGTAACACCGACGAAGTTCAAACAGAGTCGAATGCTTTCTCGTAGTCGATAAAACACATACATAGAGGTAATTCATACTCGTTAGTGCGACTGATTACCTCTCTCACGACTTGGATGTGGTCCATCATGCTATACCCACTGCGAAATCTATCTTACTCTCTGGGTTGTGCAAAATCAAGATGGTTTTGAAGGCGCATAGTGATTATTTTGGTGAATATTTTGTAGACTGTTGGGAGTAGGTTGAACGGCCTGTAGTTATTCAAGTCTTCTTTGGAAACTTTCTTGTGCAGAAGGATAATACATGTGTGGTTCCATGTTTCTGGTATCTTTTTCTTCCTCAGACACGAAGTAAAAATCTTAGCGAGAATTGTTTCCGTATGATTACCCAATGCTTTGAATACTTCCGCTGTGATACCATCCATTCCAGATGCTTTTCCATTCTTCATACTTCTGATTGCGTGTTTTACCTCTTCCGGAAGGATATCTGATATCTCTTTGGTGGGCATATTTCCATCATCATTTGCTAGAGGATCCTCATACAACTTGGTGTAAAATTCTTGTACCCGTTTTAGGATTAATTTCCTATTATGGGTTATGGAGCCATCTTCTAGCATCAAGGCCACCATCTGTCTCTTTCTGATTGAGAGATGTTGCTTCATTTTCTTGTAGCTTCTACTGTTTTCTATCGTTTTCTCGATAAATGTCGATTATATTTCTTCATATCTTCCTTGATGCACTTCCTTATAGTTTTGTTTAGTTCTACAAAATGGATCATTTCTTTAGGATCTTTAGTAATTATCATTTTCCTTCTTTTTTCCATCAGCAGTCTTGTTTTTTCGGTCAACTTTTTCTCTGGCTTTGTTTTAACTGTTCTGCCTATTTCTTCAGCAGTTTCCTTGAGTATCTCTATAAATTGGGATTCAACTTATTGGTCTTCCAGTGCACTGAATCGATTTTTTGGTTGGAGCTGAAATTCTTCTTTTCGTTCTTTTAGCACCTGCGTGTTAATAATAGACTTAGGCTTCTTCTTTATAAGTTTCTGTCTTTCTAACTTTGAGTTGAATTTAATTCTGTATCTTACCAAGCGATGGTCACTTCCAGTTTTAAACTGGTTGAGGACGGAACAGTTTTCAGCCAATTGCTTCTTATTGACTAGTATGTAGTCAATTTCGTTTTTGGTACCATTGGGTCCTTTCCAGATCTATTTTCTATTGGGCCTCTTTTTGAAGAAAGTGCTCATTATATATAGACTAGTACATTCAGCAAAGTCTACAAGTCGGTCCCCTCGTTCATTTCTGTATCCATAGCTCCATTTTCCAACTGCGCTGTTGTCTTCCTTTTGTTCTCCTACCTTGGCATTGAAATCACCCATGACCACTTTTAGATGGCAGCTTCCTTTGTCATGCAGTTCTCCAACTTCTTGATAGAAATCTTCCACTTCCTCTTCAGAGTATGATGATGTTGGCTCATAAACTTGGACTATTTGAAATTGATATCTTTTATTTATTTGAAGCACTAGTCTAGCTGCCCGCTCAGATGAACTTTCCATTTCCACGATATTATTCTTCAATGTTTTGTGGATGATGAATCCAACTCCTCCTGTTCTTCCTGTGTCAGTTCCCCTGTAATAAAAAATATGTCCACTCTTCAACTCCAATAGGCCTTCACCTTTTCTTCTCACCTCACTAAGCCCTAAAATGTCCCACTAGATCTTCTCCAGTTGTTCTTGGAGCTCTTGAAGTTTATCTTCACTGGACAAAGTCCGGCAGTTAAAGGTAGTTAGGTTGAGGTTAAAGGAATTGGGTAAGGATGAGAAAGAGTGGCAGTGGGCATTTAACCTCCAGGGATTCTTAGCACCCTCTGCCTTCATGCCTTGTTCCTGACCACTGCCACGGTCAGAGGCAATCCAACCTCCGGAGAATGAGGGCCGTTTTTTATGGGTGTACATGTCATGGGGGGATTGTGGGCCTTAAAACACCACGCTGTCCCAGAGCGGGTTGGTGAGTACCTCTTTCACTTTGGCCAGAGATATTGCAGAAAGACTTCACAGCATGGTTGAACCTACCAGTGCCCGAGGACACCACTGTTCTTCACCCTTTAGCCTCCGTTTACACCCTTTCGCCGACTTTGAGGCAGTGAACTGAGGCAGTTGGAAGGGATATATATATATATATATATATATATATATATATATATATATATATATATATATATATATATATATATACACACACACGGTGCTGTTTTTGTAGAAAAAGAGGTGCCAGTACTCCCACCCCCTCCACCTCTTCCTGCACCCTCCAAAGAAAAGACATTGGTAAATAGTCTTTCATAAATGGAACCACAGGGGAATAGAACAAGCTACATGAAGGTCTCCTTATTCCCTTTCCGAGAAGTGGAAATGTATTTAGAAACAAAATTTTTGGCTCCTTCTGTAAAGTTTAGGTGTAAGGTTATGTATCTATGTTATTCTGTATAGGGTAGTTGCTGACAGAGTTAAAATTCTTACTGATAAATTATTTGGATAATTCATCATTTGTGTCTTTTCTTTTACTCTGTAAATATTTGTAACATTGCCACGTGGCTAGTTTGGCCTACTTGTAATGTATTTTATAATAAATAAATAAATATAGATAATATCTTACCCATCATAGCCTGCCTTTGTAACTGCCTATGAACAATTGAACAATTGTTTAACATGTTTCTAAGTATTTGTGAAACTGGAGGGCAACAGGAGTTGAAAGATTCACACAATTGCTGTGAAAAAAGAAGACAGCAATTAATTAGGTAATCAACAGCTATTTTCTAATTCCCACCAAATTTTATTCTAATCAAAATTTCCTTTGTGTGTTTACATACTTTAGTTTCCATAGTACATGGCCTAATAGCTTCCGTCCTACCAAACTTGAAAAGAGCAGTACTACAGGGTTCGTAAGATGCAGCACAAACTCCCATTAGTCTGTGATATGCAAGCTAAACAAATATAGCCTTCTTAGAACTGTGACATATGCATAAATTGGTAATTGCAGAAGAATTAAAGAAACATGCTAATTTATTTATAAATGAGGAATTATTCAATAAGTTTTGTTAATTACTAGTATGGATGTTAGCTATCCACATGTTATTTTATAAACAATCATTTTTACATAGAAAAATCCCTCTCAAAATTATAAAATAAGTGAAGCAAACCTGAATTCCAAGTTGCAGCATTGCATCTGCACTTAATCTGTTTTTTTGACAATATTTTCTCCCTAAGCCACCAAATTTGATTCTATTTACTTCAATCTCTCTAATTAGATTTTCATAATTGCATTTTGCTCGGTTGACAGTTTCCTTAATGTTTTCATCTAAACAAAATTCTATAATAGAGAAAGATTTTGTTACACATTTTCAAATCTATTTATTTCGCTAACCAAAAAATGAATTTATTTAAAAATATGTTTTAAGAATAAAAATTACCCATTTAATCACTAAATCATTGATAATAAATGATAAATAATTTTGAGAACTGTGCCTAACCATATCTTAAAATATTTTTTTAAAGTTCATCTTTTGGGAACTGTAATAGTTACAGTCCACTTTTCAAATAGAATTATATAATAGGAGAAGTAAAAATACCTTAAAAGGAAATTAATTCTAACATTTGCTCAACTAAAGTACTATTTATGGAATTGATGCCCATTGTCTAAGGAATGGCATGCATGCCACTTTTAGCACATGAAACAATCTGGTTGACACGCAACAGAAAAAAAATTATTAACTATCCCCTTAATATTGTTACATTTCTGACACTACATAAAATACTATTTCTAGCAAGATTGCAATTACAGTGATGAAATAACTGGCTAATAGTGACTTTCTGTTTCAGAAAAATACTCGTTGCTCCATAATTGTCGTTTGGCCATAAATGATTTGGAACAATGTGTCTTTTAAAACAAATAACTGAACTATATGCAAGCAGTTTGCCATTTCATCAGCTCTTAGGTCTGAGAATAAATTATCATAATTAAACCATAAAATTATTTCTTTTTGGATGCATTTAAAGTTGGCACCTAAACCAAAAAAATGGAAGAATTTTTTTGTAATTTTGGCATGTGAGCAATAAATGGTTTGACATCCGTAGTCTTACAATGGACACTATTTGGGTGTTCAGCACCAAATGTAGAAAAACTTACGTTTGCTTAGTAATTCCGGTATGCTGATCACGAATATGATCGTCGTTCATCTGCAAATTGCATTGTTTTCGAGATTAAGTTGAGAAAATTTGCATTTTTACAATGAGTTTTTAAGCTTGATTTTTACATGAGGGTACCTTTTAATAACAAACGAATAGTTTATAAACTTACTCGTACACAATTATGCCGCTGGCATCTCTTGAATGGAAGTTACATGGATTTGCCTTCAAGAACCAAAAGGAGTATTCGGTCCTCTTTTTACTAAAAACTTGTTTACAGCTCCCCAAATCATTGTCACCTGTAGAAAGTCTGGCAAAATGGACAAAGGCAAAATGAGAAACTGGGTGAATGATAGCCTAGAGCCATCATTTCAAGAAAAGTATTTTGCTTCTTGACGATTGAAGTGGACAGCAGGAAGAACAAATATCTGAAGCTGTTTCAACGACTTGTAAGCATTTGCAGATTGCACCAAACAAACTGTGTATGCACAGCCTTTGGACAAGTATTTTTTCAGGCAGTAAAAAATTTTTCGAAAAATAATCAGCGACGTAATACTCTTGGATGATCATCAAATAGATTTGCAGCAGCGAAATAACACGATTAAATTGCATTCGCTTATTTATAATAAGTTTCAAGCAGATGTGTTCCAGCCAATGATACGTCATGCGTGGTATGCATGTGCCTACATGGAATCTGATCCTGAACAATATGAGAATGTTGCATTAAATAAGGATGAATGCAATTTTTATGATTTGACCAGCTTTGTAAAGTGTAGCCAGCATCCATCCCATCTTTGTTTTGTCATTTTTGTCTCATTTCATGCACATTTTGATTAAATAAAAATATTTATTATGTACATTTCACATTTAAAACTCTATTTTGTTGCGTTATGCCTTTATATGTAGATGTTGCTCTGCCAAACTGCATTCTGTTCTCCAGGTGTTATTAATTGATCAATATTTAGGCATTTTTGAAATTCAGTTTCTAGCTTGGCCTAGGATGAAAATTAGCGGAATGGCTTATGCAAATGCAAAATTTAGTTAAATAAATTTCATAATAACTGCTTCTGATTTTTCTTGAAATAAACAGTATTTCATTTTGAAATGATGCTGATTTATAATTTTATTCATCGAAGTGCAGATTAAAATATTTGCGACGGACCTACTTAAATTTTAACCCATGCCTGACTGAAGGCGTATATGCAGACCAAAAATGCTACCAGTGCTGTTTTGGGGGTTAGTTCTTTAGGGATTTAAGCAAGCTCTTGACAGTAATATTATACAGAAAACAACCAAATAGTAGAAAGACATACTATTTAAGGTGCATAATGCTTTACAATACCCAATTTTATAATATGCACATTCATATTGTAAAAATGTGAATTTTCTCAACTTCATATATGTTGATCTCGAAAACAATGCAATTTGCAGATGAACAACGATCATATTCGTTATCAGCAGATTGGAATTAGCAAAAAAATGTTTTTTTACATTTGGTGTTGAACACCTAAATAGTGTTCATTGTTAGTTATAGAGATCTTAAATTTTTTTACCGACACCTGATAGAGCCTCTTTGATTATTTATTAAAATTGTAAATCCAGAAAATTTTAAAATACAAGTACATTTTTAACTTTAAACAGCAGACTGTGCTTATTTATAATCAGCTAAAAAATTAATGTTTTGTTTTAAAATCACTTAGTGATATAAGCTAAATACATAATTATCAAATATGCAGCATTATAGGTAAAATATAGCTCTCAACCCCTAGATAAAATAAAGCAAATTCTTACCTAGTTTCTTAACTCTAGCCAAAGCATCTCCTTTTGTAGCTGTGGATTCATCTACCTGAGGTCTTTTTGTGGAATCTTTGTAAATTTCATTAATATATCGCATTATGGCAACTCCATCACCCCAAGATTGCTCATAATTAATACCAGCTTCTCCATTCTCATCAATAATAAGATTAAAAGATTTGTCAAACCACCTTTAGAAAAACAATATAGCTCCTATAATATTTAACATTATTTCAGTGGCAAGCAATACACAAATAGCTGCCATTAAGTAGAAATATACAGCTAAAGGAATTGAGATAAAATCTGCTAAGATTAATTACTTTAGAATGGCTCTTACTTTCATTATTCTTTTCTGAGTGAACAATAAAAAAGTATCTCTAATCTGTATTTTAGTAAAAAATAAAACCAGTTTTTAATGCTTCGTGTCATTAACAGAATAACAAATACCTATTTGAATGCTGTCCTTGGCTATAAATGGTTAATAAGAAGGTGAGAAGGCCAGAGCCCCATTTTATGAGCATTGGCAGAAGAAACATCACAGCAAATGAGGCATTTCAAAAAGACCACTTAATAATTATAAAATCAAATATTCTAATTGCCTATGATATCATCAAAATACAAATTTAGGGAAATTACAAAAAAAGAAAATTTTTATTTTACCTGTTGCTACCATTTCCACAAAGGAAGGTGTGAAGAAGACAATCTAATTCTTTTTGGCACCCTGTATCTAAAGCTAACACCAAAATCGCTGATTCAATTTTCTGGAGAGAATCAGCATTTATCTGTGAATATTCTCTAAGATTTTTTCTAACACTAGCCCACATATCTCTGTCCATTGTAGTCACAGCTGCCATTGAAATGCATGCATCCCCAAGAGCACAATCAGCCAAAGATATTATATGTCTGAGGCACGCTAGTATATCAGATGCAGCAAGGATATCACCTATAAAAGTTTGGATATAATCATAAACTAATTACAGCTTTTTGATAAATATACATATATTTAAATTAAATAACTAACTACTCATTATTTGGATATAATACTGTACTTAAGCAGATAATTATAAAATATTTTATATTTACCATTATTATCTAAAGCATCAAAAACAAAAAAGTGCCCTCTCCTTATAACTACAACATGTTTATGCCTTTCATCTTGATATAAACGATCCATACATGTCTGCGGGAGTCTTGAAAAGTTAAATAAACTTCTGAATTGAGACATATCTACAGGATAAGCCTAAAAAACAAAATTATCTTTAAATTTTTAAAATTTAATGAAAAATTACAATAAATCTATGAAATTTGAGATAAATATGAAATATTAATACTGTACTACATATAATAAAAAATACAAATATACATAAACATTTAAGTAATTTACAGCTTGATTTATTATAGGAACTTCTTTAAATTGCACTTCGTGGTACAGGTAATCCCCACCTTGTCTAGGATTGCCAAGTGTGGAATCACTCTAATGCGGTGGAACAATGTGTGTGCAACATACGGTTCACATTAGCGTGGTTTTCCAAAATGCCTCTTGGGTGATAGACACATCCAAAACCCAATAACTCAACATTCACATTTATTTTTAGATTAATTTTACATTTACATACTGCACGGTACATATTTGTCATAGTTTTGATAGCAATTTCAAACTTATTTTCAGGAGTCACTCACAATGCCATAATAGAGGGGACTACTACTAAAAATTACATTCCCTTGCCATTAAAAAATAAAGAGAGAGAGAAGGAGATTGCTGTAATATGATACATTACTCTGCTCTGGAATTTTACAGCTGATGGACCAAGGGGTGATCAAAGCATCTGTCCTACCATCTACAGAGATGTTTAGCACATATCATTGATGCCATGGATAGATTCACAAATAAAAATGCACTCCAGTGTTGGGCTGGATTTACAATTTTAACAACTATTGACATTATTGGAGATGCTTGTCAACCATAAATGCTTGCTAGGAGAAGCTATACCCTAAAGTAGTGAATGGCTTTAAAAGATTGACCAGCATTCAAGGGGTTCCTTCTTACAAACCTGTCACATAAGTTGCCTTTTCGGTAATTTTTTGTTAACTTCCTTTCATCTGAAATTTTTTCATCTTAATGCTTTGTTTTACTTGTGCAGTACTTTTAAATTGCTTTTAGTTAGGAAATTATTTGGCTTTCTATGTTTTTAAAACAATATTGGAATTTATTTTGTTTCATTATGTTATCTAAGAGATTAAAATTTACATTTCATAGCACAATGTTTATTATTTATAATTTTTTTGATCCAATCCCTAAGGCCCTGGAGGGTAATGCCATTTTTGGTATAAAATCAATACCTTGGGGAGCAGTATGCTATGCCGTACTTCTAATCATTATTCCATTTCAATCATTAAACCATTCAATCCTTCATTGTTACTTTACATTAATTTTCTAAGAATATTACAATTTAAAAAAATTGTTTTCACATTAATCGTTTATACAGGGTGGGCCAAAAAAATCTACCCATTTTCAAAATTAAAAAAATAAATTAACTGTGATATGAGTGTGAAACAAAAACCAACTAATAGAGGAATCTTTCAAATTTATTTCCATCAATACAGATTTTCAAAATGTCTTGCATTATTCGGAGTACACATGCGGATGTGGACAATATAGTTGCAAGATTTCACACCTAAGGTTGGCTATAGCTGTTGTTAAGACATTTTGAGCCTATGACAAAAAGGGCTATTTAGTAAAAAAAATTGACTTTTCCTGATTAATCCACTTTATTATTTAATCCTATCTTCAGGGCTGCGCCAAAGGTGTTTGGCGCCCGGGTTAAAAATAATTCTGAGGCGCCCCCCTCCACTCCCCCATGGTGACTACTAGCCAATCCTAGTCCATCCGAGAACCGATTTACGAACGGATTTATAGGTCGTGGGTAATGTACGAACGAAATACCGCCACAGTCGCTAGGATGGAGAGTGCAATTAGGGCAGCGCCCCATCTCCCCTGCTGACTCCGAGCTCCGATTTTCGCTTTCCTCTAATAATACGTCCTTTCCGAGAAGAGAACAATGCGAATGCATACTGCGAGCGTTCGGAGGTAAATTTTGACTGAGAAATTTTGTTTCACTCTGCTATTTCTGCCTTTCCCTTTCTGCTTGAAGGGAAAAAGATCCGGAGTGAAAGAGTAAAAATCATCGCCCATCCATCGCGTTTCAATAATATACAGATACAAATATCTTGATAGGAAGGCGCCCCCGACTAATTGGTGCCCGGGTGCCGTGCACCCCTTGCACACCGGGTTGGCGCGGCCCTGCGTATTTTGTACGGTTTTCCTCTAATTTCATTTTTAAATTGCATGGATTCTTTTGGCCCACCCCGTATAAAGGCTAGAAATCAGTCCTTTTTCTAAGTTTATGCCCAACAAATATTACTTGTACATTGTAGTTTTATGCAAGATAAACAGAATCTTATGCCAGAATAACAAGTACAGAAATTATTGCACCTCTACGTTTTCAAATGATTATTGAAAGTTTTCTATCCAACCTTAAACAGGTGGGCCCCTTCTGTAGTCTTCGAAGAAGGCAATAAACCAGTCACTGTTCTAAATAAAAACTTATCTACTTTGTTAGGGTCAGCATGCAATACCTCTGGTTTCAACAATTCATCACGGAAGCTTTTCATAAATCTATAACATTACATAGAAAAACAAACTGTTTAAAATTATTAGTGCACATACCTGCTGAAATTAAGTTTATAATTAAAACATTCCACTCTAAAAGATAAGTAGCTAATTTATGGAACGAATGATGTCTTTTTGGTGGATTAAATACAAGACCTAAAAATACAACCTCAATGAAGAAATTAGCAGATTAGCAGCTCGCAAATCTTGTTTGTTAAATTCTGGCCTTGGATCTCTTTCTAAGAGAATGGAAGGATTGGAATTGATTGGTAAAGGACGGCGATTACAAAGATACATGTCGAGCCAAAATTGGCATAAGTAATTGCTGTGCTGGCATTCTATGTCGAGTTCTTTTAATTTATTTTGGAGAGTTTGGCCCATTCCATTTGCACTTATAAATTCCCTCACGATTCTTTCGGAGCGATTGTAGTCATTAGAGCACAAAATGGGCTTTAAGGCAGATAAGTAACGGTTAGCAGTATCCTCCAATATTGGAATCGGCAAGCGAGGAAGCGATTGTTGAAAGTGCAGTGTTGGAAGTTTACTTTTATGGATGTACTGGTAATCATCTTTAGCTAAATTGCTGTAAGGTACAAAAGTATATAAGTAAATAGGATCGTAGTATTTGAATGAAAATAAAGAATATGATATCGAAATTACCTTCTTCTTCTTACATTTCCACAAAATAATGACGAAGTTTTGAGCGCCTATAAATAAAAACATAGTTATTACGCAAATAAATCTTTATTGGCAAGAGAAGAAATAAAATAATAATTAAAACAAATCATACGATGAATCACGGAAATAAAAATTTCCTTTAAAAGCCCACTTAAATAGCGTCAAACAAATCTAATTTAGTGTTTCGACACATTATTGTGGCAGTATATTTATGCAACATATCAATTTTATCCATTATAACAATCATTAATTGTATTCTGATTATAAAATATTGTATAAATAAGTAGAAAGAAGAGATGCCGAAAATAAAAACTATTTTTAACATTTATGAAGAAAGAACCTAATTAATTTTTTTTCAATTTTGTATATTTGATAGACATGAACACCAGAGACATTTATTTCAAAAGATCATTAAATTTTCAAGGCGTTGATATGCAAAATGAGAGATGAAGCAGGCTTATGTTACATTACGCACCCGCTGGAAGTATTACTCTAGTGAAAGAAATACTATTTTTCTGAAAACAGCCACAAATAAGTTAACATACCTTAAAAATTCTATTCATCCTAACTGCCATCGTGTAACCGCTATGTCAGCGAAAAAAATTACCATACCTTTTGTATCATCTAAAGTAATTTTGTCTATAAAGTTAAGTCATTAATACACGTTTTCAATAAATATGTGGACATGATCAATTAAATCAGTGTTACCGGTTTCTAATTGTTTATTTCTAACAATGCTTCTCATGACGCTGTTCGGCAAACAAAACTTTATTGATTCCTTTGCGGTTTTAAAGTGCAATATTATAAAATTTATTGCCCTTTCATTTTTAATATGTTAAGAAATAGTTAATATTTCATATGGCACAATTTGCTTTAAGTGGAACTGCATCTATATAAAAATATTTCTGATGTAATTTATTTATGACTGAAAATGAAATGTCTGAATTTGCTAGAAAAAACATTTCGGGGAGAATAACTATTTTTGATTCCACATGAAAAGTTTACGAAACTACCTAGGTTTCGGCGCTTTGCACCATCATCAGGTCTACTTTCCATTAGCCTGCAAAACAGTTCAATTCCAGGACAGGAGGTTGAGATTTGTGGTCAACTCAGCAAATATTTCCGGAAATTGAGGCCGCTCGGAAACCCCCTGTAATGAAAGTGTAGTTTATTTATATGAACATAAGAGATTTTCTCTTTAATTAGACCTTTTCAATATAAAAAAATCCACTAATTGTTAATATACATCGATATTTTTAATTATTGAATTTTCCGATGAATTTAAGGGCAAATCACATCAAACTAGTTTCTGTTTGAAATATACCTACTACGGTGCATATAAATGGTCGTTTAATTCCTAATGAATTGTTTATCTCATGAATTATATGTGCAAATAACATGAGAAAATGTTTATTTCGAAACTATATGATAAAAAAATTTACGGGTAGTTGATGGAGGACAACCTTTTTTAGCTCAGAAATGTTAGGTATTAACGATATTTTAAGTTTAGAAGTGTTAAATCTAACAAATCTTCATCATCATCATCTTCATATCTTACTGGAAATAAAAAGGCTAAATGATTGATTTTAAGATAATAATTTCTGTCTTAATTAAATTCAATGCTTAAATTAATATATTTGCTTCGGATCAATTGAAGTTAATAAACATCGTCGATCATATAAACATTATGTCATCCGAAAAACCCTTTCATCATAAAAACTATCCTGAAATATTTAACATCAACTTATATAGGGAATTTATTTTATTTGTCCAACTGCGTCATATCATATTAATAAGTGTATTATGAACACTTGCTTCTTAGCAATACCGGATTTTTTCGTGCGTCGCATAAAATCAATGAAGTCTGAAATAAAATGTCTTACTATTTATTTTTTTTTTAAATTTGAGATGCATTAGACAGCGAAGAGCCTGATGCACCTATTTCCATATATTCACCTCGAAAAGCAACAACATTCTCCGCATCGGTTGACTTCAAGTTCTTCGCTTTTCAACATAGCATAGCATAGCAAAAATCTAATTGTCTCCTCTTTCCCTCCTGAGTAAATTGTGCAGTTTGTACAGCTAAAAGGCCGAGTATTTTAATTGACAATGAGTAAAACTCTCACAATTTTCTCAGTTAAATCCACAGTTCTTCTGCTTTCCCAGCCAACAAAGCACTCAGCTCACTCAAAGGCTTTGTTAAAGACTGAGGAATGCGCAGTTTTTTAAATCTCGCGTAATGGCAACAGAGGCTCATTTCTCAGTTCAGTTAGTTTGTACATAATTTTAGAACAGTTAATTTGCGCATTTTAACAGATCGTGTATGGGGCCCTTTAGGCTTCGTATCTCGGTTGTCTTGAAGATGTAAGAGAAAACTTTTCTATGAATTACCATAGAGAGATATCGAATTTCACCAAGCGGAATGAAAACTTGAATGCATTTTGAACCTATCTGAATGAAACCTAAACAATTCTATATAGCTGTAAATAATCAGTTTTGAGGTCTCTAGGGTACAGTAATACTTTTTAATCTAATTTAACATTAATTTTCTTCAAATTAAATCAAATTGGCGCGGTAAAGAAATTCAATGTCAAAAATAGGTGCAAAAAAATTCTTCTCTTCTTCCAAAACGATTTCAATAAAAAAATTAACTTCTTAATTACTTAATTTTAATATTTTCCGCGATACAAAAAATATCGAATTTCCATTCTCTTATTACAAACACTTCAGCTATGTAAACGAATTCCGTGGTCTCCCAGCCAGCAATCCTTGGAGCCGTCAACGTTATTTCTAGGTATCCAATAATAATAATGATGACGACGACGACGACGGGCTGTTTCTGTCTTTTGTCTGTGTCTTTGCAAATAAGATTTCACCTCATCGATTGGTGCTACCACCTTGCGGCAGTTATTATAACTGCTAGGAGGTTTCAGAAGGCGGTCAGGCGACGGGAATCCTATATAATAAACACTTATATATGTTTATGTAACGGTTTCTAGGATAAACAATTAGTTTATTTTTGTCAATAAGGATCTCCAATACAACAATCCATTCAATCGTGAAGGGAACAGTTTACAATGTTGAAATAAATTGATTTGTTTTTGTTCAGATAGTATTCAAAGAAATTATTCCGCTGATTGAGTAATTAGTTAGTTTTTAATTTAAATCTTTTAAAGAGTTTTATTTACATAACGACGGATAACATTATTGAGGATTCGAGTAAGCTTTCTCTCTTCGTAAGTACAGAGTGGTACAGAGTACAATTTTAAAACAATCATAATGTTAAGTGCACGAAATTTAATTATTTTCGCTACGTTATATATGTATACATATAATTATTTCCCTGTCTTTGCACACCGACAATTATATGTAGCATTGACGAGAACAAGGTGGGAGAAGAATATCAGAATTTTTTAGCGGAAAGTAAAAACCAAAGGCATTTACTAAACGACAACAGAATATTCACTAGAAATGTAATAGATGACGAAATATTTCATATGTAAAAGTATGCTAATAATTATTTTAAATGCAAATATTAATAATCAATCTATCTATAATTCTTCCGTTGATATTTCAACGGGCATTACACTAGTTTAACGATTTTCAGAACTTTATCTTATTATAGCTCACTCGAAATATCATGTGGCAATGATTTATTTTCAACTATAGCTCAACTTTCGAGATTTCTTTTCCATTGCGATGTTTATCTTGGGTTGAATTATTTTGGAATTTCTTTTTGAGTCAATTCACTCATCGTTTAAAATTGCTTGAACGAATTACCGTAGAGAAATTGGATATTTTTTTAAAAAACAAGTCGTCTGTTCTATTAAGATAACAAAATATATTTCGTGATTGTTGCATGTTTTGTCGTGTTGTCACAGTATCTACTCACATATATTGAAAAATCTACCAGACGTAATTGCACGTAATTGGGTGTATCTTAGAATGATACTAAAGCGCGGTCTTTAAACCAAATTCAACCCAAATATTGATAATAAATATTTAAAATTAATAGAGGAGATAAACAAAATGATTGTAATTGGCATGCTATGAATATTATGCATAAAGTACAGTAGGGCCTCGATAACCGTCACCATCGATAATCGTTGTTTCGATCAACCGTGGTTTATCGCCAAGTGGTTAAAAAAATGAAAAAGTTCCGTCGCCATTTTTGAATAAAGCAGACAAACGAATAAGATGACTGTGTGGCTGAGAGAGAAAGATTGCTATCGCATGGTGGGCCACATTGGTGGCAGTGAAGCAGCAGTAAAAAGAAGTTACTTGAATTGAGAAATGTTTACCAAGAGGTCGCAATTCAACGTTAATTATCTTAACAGATTTTGCTAAATGGAAAATAATATTTGGTAGTTAATTAAATAAATGAAAAAAGTTTTGAAAAATATGAAACATTGGCGCTGGGCCTCATAAAACTGCTCAGTTGTTGTTACATCTTATATAATAAAATTGAATGTCTGTCCATCCGTGTGTTCCTTATACATACATTCCCACGCCCTTTGAGCTATCGGGACCAAACTTTGCAAATTGACTTCATATGACTCTACGAGTAACATAGGGTACCTGGGATTTCCAAAATCGACCCGGTTCGATTCCAGGAGACAATTTTATTTTCCCATAAGTTTACACGGGATTTTCGATTTTTCAAAGTGCAAGATTTTTTTCCTTCATTCGTTAAAATACGTAAATATAGACCGATTTTCTTCATTTTTGCTTTATTCGACGGCTAACATTCTATACTATCTTATTCTTGCAATTTTTACATGTTACACGGTCGAATCATTCAGAAATACGCAATTGTTTTCGAAATTTTACGGATATTTCGTACTCTTTCAGACGTTGTCAAGGCGACCGTAATTGTTGCCTCCGATTCAATTAATGCCAATTAAAGGTCCATTCACACCTATAAGTGACGTGTCAGTTTCGTAAAGTGCTGTCCGGTAAGCATCAGTGATGACTATTCACACCTATCAGTGGCGTTTCAGTACAGTATCAGTTCCGTAACAGTGGCAACTCATAGCGTCAGTGCAGCAATGGCATACCGTGTCAGTACGTTGTTCAATATGACTATGTTTTCTATCGAGGAATTGGCTGTTATCGCTTTAATTTTGGACGAAGAAGAAAATTCAAGTTTTTCGTCATTCATTTTATTTAAAAAATGCAGAAACTACGAAACTACTGCGACTGCAAACACTACTACTACGAAACTGCGTCGGAAGGTTATTTACATGCACCGTTCCGTATCAGTTCAGTGTCAGTGAAAAGGCAAAAATATCGACGCAACCGATATTGATATTCACGGAACGGACGCGGCACTGACACTGAAGCGAGAAGTACGGAACGGTGCCTGACGTGTCCGAACACGCCCGTTTGAAACAATAGCAACGATATTTCTTAGTACTGACACTGCACGGAAACGTTGGAACTGAGCGGCACGTCACTGATAGGTGTGAATGGACCTTAAACTTTCAAATAGGTGAAAGAATAGCGTTTTCGCTTCGAACTGTTGTTTAAGCATCGAAATTAATGATGTATAGCAACGTACATAGTTAAGGATAATTATTCTGTTGACTGCGTATGGGAAGCGTTTATAACGACAATTCATTGTGTGTATGCTGGAATCTTACCTTTTAGTAAGTAAAACCTTTATATTATACATCTATAATGCTTACTAACGCACATTTATAATACTCTCCATAGAAGTCACTCGACATCAGTTTGTGGTTGTGAATAAAACGTCTAATCTATACAAGTTTTTCTAGGACGCCAACATTTCACCAGAAAGTGACAAATGCTTCTTTGGTTCGTAAATGACACACATACCGCACAGCAATATATAGGGCATTTGCTGTAATTAGAAGGTAAGTATGCTTTATTAAAGATTCGATCCCATTTTGAATGTTCTTACAAGTTAAAATTCTTAAGATTTATGGATTACAGTGTAAAGGCGACTTTCTCTTGGTCACTTGGTTACGTGTTTGGCATAACCCGGGCATTGCCGGGTACTTTCAGCTAGTTGTTAATAAAATTCGAAAATGCCTAATTGTGATAGTGGATCGCAAAAAATAGCATGGTACACTCCCAAAACCAAATTTCTGGCTAAGCCACTGCAGTGATCTATCGAAAAGTTGCGCTGCGGCTGTTCTCGGAGAACATTTAGTCAATCGTGTTAGAGTGAAAAATTTCGTGTAAATTGAAACAAGGTTAAAAAAGACTAATAGTATTTAGAATTTTGCCTTCAAATATAAGAATCAAACAACAAAACATTCCTTCGTGGATTGCTGCAGTACAACTGCCAACTCATTTGTCAACAGTTAACATACCTATTTCTTAAATATTACTAAACCTCAAGTGATAAAAATGGTCTCAAAATGCAGAGTTAGTGACAATGCTGCTAAAATGTCCGTAAATGTGACATCCCTTCAAATAAAACTAGAAGTGAATGAATGAAAATGATGCAGCGTATAAAATCCCAGCAAGCTGAGGCCTAAAAATTCAGTTTTATATTATGCGTGTAAGGTCTTTTTGAACGAATTATTAACCTATGACATTGTTCCTACGGGAAAATCGGTTTCGACAATCGTCGTTTCGCTAATCGTCGGGGATTCCAGGAACCAATTAACGACTGTTATCGAGGTCCTACTGTATGCCTATGTTGGAACGAGTTAAACAACAAAACTTTCATTCATCACGGATTGTTCAGGCCGTTAAGACAAACAAATCAGTATAAAAGTCGCAACCACTATAACAAAAGGGTCATCATCTGTGGGGAATCCAAAGGTCACCTTTTGGAGGGATGCTTGAGATTTGCGGCACCGCTGACCAGTTGTGGGCGCCAGGTAACTCTTCGATTCGAAGGGAGGAAAGGTGACGTCAGAATTAACGTATTCTGACCTTTACGGTGGTTCATCTCTAAGGAGACCGACAGTGAGAACCGCTTTGGCCCTTTGGGGTGTAATTTCCGAAGTAAACGAATGGGCAGCTTCTCCTCTCTCTCTCTTCAACTCAACCAACCAGAAATGTTATCTGCCGTGGGTACATCGAAATATCAAAAAAACGAATATAACACAATGGAAAAAAACAAGTGTCAAGATGAAGAACCTGTTTACCCGGTAGAATGTAATGTATAGGCGATTCCTCCAAAAGGGAGTAAGAAGACGATCATGGTCGTTATTTAGATCTCGTAAAAGGTGCAATATTCGAATGAAGATCTTCGTGGTCTTTTATTGTCCAATCGATTGAGATATAATTTTACTTTAAGATGCTCAATACCAAAAAAAAGCAGTTGGGAAAAATATCTTGATTTCGGAAGTAAGGCTACATTTTGAACGAATTTTATAAGATAGACCTACGAATGATTCTTACGATTCAACCGATGGGGAAATAGACGATCATCTTGAATATATAACTTTAATTTTGCATTTTAGAATCACCCGCATAATTTCTTAGCCTTGGTTTATCAGGAAAGTGGTCCGCAAGAGATGGAAGATAATTGCGCCAAACCATTATAAAAAACCACTACCTTATACAACGCATGGCATATCTAGCACTGAGCAGGAAAAGGTTGAAAAATCTCGGGCGAATCGAACTTGTTGTTTGAAGCAAATTATTAGTCTGAAATGCCGAAAAATTAAGGATCAATGCTACAAAAATTTATGGGCGGGGAAACGAAGAAATCACGTTTTAATGCATATAAAAATTAATTAATTTTATACTAATGAAATCTAAATGCAAACACTTACAGTTTCAAACCTTATTTCATGTAAACATTTCATTCGTTAGAATCAACATGCTAGAATACAGTAGATTTGACCGAGTAGTTAAATTTCGATTTTGGTTGGAGGGTACGAAAAATCACGGATAAAAGGCACATCAAGAGAGTCGTCTTTGTTTCGTCGAAGTCGTCTCAACTAGCCCTGCGGCATAGGTTTCAAGGACTGGACCGGCATGAAGTTCAACTTCAGGAAAACAAAAATAAAGATCGAAAAGTCTGTACGGAAGGTGAGGAGATTAAAACCTTACGGGGAAGAGCTCTAAAAAGTATGCAGATCCGCACATCTATGCTGAGCAGGAATTGCAGATTGGTGTCAATAAATAAGCAAAGAATAGGCTACAGTTATGCTACATTTATTGCAATATGGCAATTACATCATTAAATTCGATTAATTAAAATGGAATATTTGACTTTTCCTTTTTTTCATAAAATTTCTCAAGTGCGTTGAAAAAACTTCTACTCAAGCTGCTGGGTCGTAATTTATTTAAAATAAAACTACTCCGTTAAAATTTATTTAGTTTTCATTTGAAATTTCCTGCAGATACTAAACGAGTTTCCACATAATCTAAACTTTGAAATGACAAAATTTACGGTTCTAGGAGGATCAAGTTTTCTATAATGACAGGGCCTAGTAAAATTTTGTATTTGATGGAAAGATTGGTTTCCCTACTCCAAGGGCGATGGGAAAACTAATTTATGCTATATTTTGAAATTTCTTTGAGTTACGAATATTAATATCGATGTTCTATTACCGCTTCTTCATATTAGCTCTCACATAAATTAAAATGTCATAAAACGGTAAAATAAGGGGAAAAATTCGCAAAAAATTACATTTCCGGACTTCGTTTGGATCATTTTTCTGAATTTGATTGGTTTAGCTGGAAATCCGGGTGACTGCAGTTCTGATAATCGAAATTCTACCGTAACCCCGAAAAGTGAATCATTCGTCTCACCAAACGATCTGGATCAAATTTGTCCTTATAAGATTCAACTATCGGTGAAGCTAAGGGGCGGATCCAGAAACTTCTCAAGGAGGAGGGGGGGCGATCGCCCCTCCACCTATCGAATCCGCCCCTGCCAACTGCCTTATATTTTGAAAATCCCTACCCCTATCAGAATCCTTCTTTCCCTTGCTATACAGACCTAATCTGCAGCGTATAATTGAGGATTTTTGCGCGGAATGAATTTAAGAAAGCGCTCAGTGGAGTGCAATGGGGTTATCCAAAGAGGGGCGATCGCCCCCCCCCCCCTCCCCTCCCCTTGGATTCACCACTGGTGAAGCAGGACGGCTACTCTATGGCCGAAATTCTCATTTGCATTGAAGTTATTTGGATCACCAACAAAGATATAGGAATTGGACATGCATGAGTTTATATTTTAATAGAGGAAGGCTTTTAATTAAGATATATACATTGTAGAATAATATCTTCACTCCGATAAAAATATAGAAATATAGTTGCACGAATACAGTTGTTCACTTCTTATTTATATACGCTAATATATGTTCCTGTTAATAAATTCATTTCATCCGTCAGGAAAACATAACCTCTTCAAAATTCCTCGATTCCTGTTTAAATTATGTTAAACTACTTTGCTACGCGGAGGTGATTTAGTCCGTAATAGGATCAACGTCATCCAGGTGCGGCTTTTGGCTAGCCCTTTCCACCCGGGAAACTGATCTTCCTTCGCTGAGTTCAGTTAAAAAGGAAAAGCAAAGTATGTTGTGAGGCACACTGCGACAGAAGGCCACGAAAAGATTCTGACCGCAAGACCGAAATTCCTTCCTTTGGAACGCTTGTAAATATTCGTGGCCTAAGCTCCAGCATTCCAAGGTGGGCATCGTTTTTCGCTCACGTTCCGCGTATATTGGAGATCCTTCACATCATCCTAAATTTAATTGCTCTGTAAGATGCGAATTTTAAACCGCTCCAAAAATCACAAGGATAGCTGATGTTATTTCTCAATTAGTCTTTTGGTGTTTTATGGTATATATTAGCTTATCAAAAATCAGAGAGCTTTCGGCGGGGTTATTTTACGAGAGAAGACAGCGGTTATTTATGGGAGCCATATACTCGTATCTCCGAATTTGAAGTAGACAAAATGTCTTTTCAAGGCCGAGAGAGAGAGTTATGAAATATCTTACCGAAGGGATTATACCTTTAAAGTGAATATAATTAATTTAATCACATTACTAGATATAATTACTCTTATTATTATATTTATTGCTAGTTACATTTATTTTATTCGGCTGAACTCACCACCTAAGACTGTTTCTCAACCGGGGTGACGCGAAAACTCTCAAGTTTAACTATTCACTGAATTACATATCAAGCATTGTGTAAATATGTATAATTAACTATTATAATTAATAGAATAAATAATTATAAATAATTGTTTTCTTACATAAAATACAGTAATAAATAACCTACGTTTACTACTGACGGTGGGAGGAGGTGCCGCCAAATTCTGAAAAGTTACTTAAGGGTGCAGTGACTCTGGTTAAGAAACATTTGCCTAAGAAATGCTTGCAGAAAAACATTTAAAGTTTTTCGTGAATTTTAAAGGCCGGTGATGTATACTGAGTAGGGAAGATATTAGTTTACGTTTCGATGTTTGAAATGATCTCGAGGATTAATTTTTTATTTATAGCGAAAGGTTTTACACACTTTTTTAATATCACCTAAAACAAACGATAAGTGATGCAATGTATACAGAAACATAAATATGAATTAATTTATTGCCACAAAAGACAAAAAAGTCATTAAATAACCTCACTTTATCCATTTCATTAAGCAAACGTTAAATTTATGGATGTAAATCTCATAACTTAAAACTTGACAACTTGAAGGCACGGCAACAACTTTTGCAGTTTTATTGCATAAAATTACCAAAACCATGAAAAAAGTCTTTAAGGTCACACTGCGAATAATTTTAAGACTCACGTGGTTTGCTAATCTGGAGCCCAAAGAAAAACAACAACTGTGACAGCTGGTGGCAAGGTAGGTAAATATGAGAGAAACAAACACCACTAGGGCCAACATGGTGTGACCGCAGTTGCTCTCATTTTATGAGGAAAGCATTAACGGATATGAGACGAAGGTCAAAACAGCGAGTGTGAAAGGTCACCATGGGGATGGTGTTTGCAACATTTCCTGTTACATAAAGCACGGCCGCAATTACGAGACTCTTTCACCTGGCATTTCTTGTGGATGGTACTTATCAAAAAGACAACCAACAATTTCGCAATATCACGAGCGCCACATTTATTTCTTAAGCTTTTCGATCTCTTTGTAATCGGTTGTTTTGTCTTTCAGAAGCAGTAACTGTTCCATTTGGGTGACTGTAAACATTTGAAGTCTATTAAAAACAGGCTCTCTCCGATAAATTACAATGAAAGAGGAAATAAATGAAAATGAAAAATATGGTACACAATTTACAACTAATAATAATGAAAGTTTCTGAGTATAAGAATCGTTGATAGCTCTTTCCTCTGAAATTATCATGATAAATGAACAATAATGCTAACATAAGACACTTAGGGATATTAAAGAGGAATAGTAATTATTTAATGCATTTGCGGTTTTAGAATCCTTTGCGATTTTTTCATTTACATAATTTGAGATAAATTGTAATGCGCGTTAGAAGCAAGAACAATTTTCTCTTAAACGAACCATATTCATGATTAATTTCATTTGACTATACAGAATACTTTTTTCGTTCAGTAACTATTGCTGACATTAAAAAAAATCGTTTCATGCATTATGTTCACCAGAAAATTAAGTAAACGTGACAAACTTTTATAGATTCAATTTTGTTAAGAATATTAGCGCAATTATGCATGACGCAAATGAGTTACTATTTCGCGAAATATTTTATATGTATATTTACTTTCAATTTGCGCATCGGAAAAGAATGTCGTTAAGGAAGAAACACGGAGGAGAGGAGAGGAGAGTTTCCTGGGATGGCAGCACCACGGATTGCGAAAAGCATTCAGCCCAAATGGTTAAGTTGATAATAAATTCAGATGTCAATGAGGACTAAATACATTACAATGGATTTCAAAATAATTTATCTTCCATTGTATACTTACTAAAATTGCACGGCCTACGTTTGCAAACCTTACAAAATAATTGTGATTTAGGAAGGCAGTCACCAGATATCCGCTTGCATTTAGTTCAGTGCCTCTGGATAAACAATTGAGTTGCCAAATAAATGAGAGATCCGTAAAGTTTGATGAAGTTCCACACATTCGAATATATAATGTCTCAGAATTCGAGAAACTGATAATATGAGAATCCGCTAAATTTGTTTTGGATTCTGCATTCATATTTACCACACCCAACAAATTCTGTGGTGCTTCGAGTACAACCTTATGTGAGATAAATTCAAGGTAATAAAAATTTCAGAGAATGAAGAATGTCGCATGCTTATATACAAAGCCTCTTTTAGCAGCATCAGCCTGTAGCGTAGAAAACTATATTTGTTTTCCTTTCAAAAACAAGCAAACACTTGACGCATAACATATTTTTATCTGTTTGTGTTCCCACACAAATACTATAAATGGCATCTTTAAGATGAAGTGAAACAAATGGGTTTCTAGGAAAATTGGCTCGTATGGATGTAGCAAACATAAAATTTTCGGTGAAACGTGGATGGGAATTTTTATTGTTCCTTCCGGAAATGACGTAGTTACAAGGAATTTCATCCAATAGTTCTTTACTCTCCCAGCCTCCGCAGTAAGCGACCACGGTGTTGCCGCCCCTGAGAGAAACACAATGGTTAATGTCATGTCAGGGATTCCCGGATCATTAGTGGTGGCACGAATTCATTTTACACCGCCCATCTCCGAATAGTATAAACTATACTGTTGATCTTAGACATGAATATTTCTTAATCATGGAACTCGGGTTTGGGCGTAAAGAAATCGGTTTCAAATTTTACTGTGAATATGCTTTTAAACGAGGTTATAATTTTCGCTAAATGAGTGAAAAGTACATTCCGTTTACATATATGCAAAACTACCCTACGTAGTTTTCCTTTGATGACGTTAGAAAATATACATATTTTAAAAGTAACAGCAAATAGCATTTAATGCAGTGATTTCAAACGAGTAAATTGCGAGAGCAATGAATCGATTAACCTGTTGCATTAGAGGTCTATCTTTCATTCAGCTGATTGCCGCGTAACGGAATCATCAAGCACGCTCTTTAATGAGTGGAAATCACGTTCAACTGCTGACATCGGCGAAACGAACCAGTACGCACGAGCGTGCGCGCCGTGGACTGACAGGTGACTTGGGGTCAACGAGTAATCCGCCATGGGAAAGCACTTCATTCAACTTGTGTAACTCCCATGTTTCACAGACAACCAAGCATTAGGAAACGGTCGTTAAGGCATTTGTTTTTCTCTTTCCACGATCACTTTGAGAAATCGTTCGGCAACTGTTACGAGACTGCTACTAATTGGAGATTTTCACGCGTGGTGAGATGGATAGCGAAGAAGGGGCAATAAGAAATGAAGAAGCGGATTATTTGGCGGAAAAACTCGATTCCACATCATTCAACGGCTTTACCGGCTCGAATTGTTTCCGTCACGCAGGTGCAAATGAGGGGCGTGGTATGAAGCGGGCTGACGCATTGAACGAGCGGAGACGAACTGAATGATTTTTGCAAAAGCGGAAGCAATTTAATTTCAATTTCTTCAAGTGTGAAATTGAATGACATGACATCTTGGAAAAGTGCACGAATAAAATGGAAAAAGAAAATATTTTGACGCAGAAAATTTTTTTAGCGCACTAATGGTTATGGGAATGGTAGAATTTTAATTTGGATAAGGATTTTAGTGTATTTTTCAATAATTCGACTGCTAATGCGGCTTGAGTGGCATAACTTCATCCAAACCTTACTGTTTTTAAGGAAACTATTTAATGCCTAACAATAAACTATTCTTTCCTAAAGTTAAGAATTTATTAAAAGTAAATTTAACTGTTGTTTAGAGGCTCTTCGACAATTAAAGCCGTCTATCTATAGACATCTATAAAGTAGTGTTTGTATGTATGTATGTATGTATATATGTATGTTTTTTATAACTCAACAACTACAGCACGTAGAAACAAGAGAAAGGTGTCATTTTAATTGGAATAAAGATTTAAGTGGTGTAGTTAGGTTTTTATACCGATTTTATTGACCTTTCTAATTTTAGATAAATATTTTCTTTTTTCATTTTCTCTATTTGAATAACATAGGGATGAGTGCAGCTTATTTTTCATTTGGATTTTAAAATTACTTAGAAACGTGGTACGAACTATGAAGGAAAGAAAAACGTTTATTTTTATTGAAGACAGAATCCAAATCCTAATCGAATTACCGTAAAAATGGGTTTAGAACCAGAAAAATACATGAATTTATCAGTTTTATGACAATACCAATTATAAGGTACCATGACAACTCCTATGCATTTATATGGGGAGAATTTTAACGTAATATCGTTTTTCAATTTCTCTGTGCGATTTTTCTTTGTTTACATGACAACAAAATATTTGTTGATTTCAATTGAAATATTACTAATAAATGATTTTTAATGATATTTTCGTTTGGCATAGAGTACTCATTAGGAAACTGTTTTTAAAACTATTTAAGTAACTTAAATAATTAGACGCAGATTTTCCACAAATTGTGATTGTATAAATCGTTTCATTGTTTCCAAAGTATTGTTGATATAAACAATTTTCTCGTAACAGAACTCGTGGATAAGAGAATCGAGCTAATTGCCGGAGGATAATATTTACTCTGTTATTCTTAAACGTTCTCTATTTACCTTTTTGTCTTTCGTTAAATTAATTTATTTCGTTTGTTACTTTGTACATTCATTTTCTGTTGATTTTTGGGTCCTTGCTGGTTTTACTTACAGATTTCGTTTTGAAGATATCGTCACGAAACTTCGCATAGGTATATAATTTTAACCTGCGGGTAACATAGGCTATATGACGATAAAACATTTGGGGGAGGGAAAGCTTACTTCAATAATTATTTTCCCATAAGTTAACACGTAATCTTCGATTTTTCACAGTGTAAGATTTTCTTCCTTCATTCACCTAAATAGGTAAATGCGGAGCGGTTTTCTTCATTTATGCTTTATCGATTGTTAAAACTGTGTATTATCTTATTCTTGCGATGTTTACATGTTACACGGTCGAAATTTTAGATTCACTAAATCCGTTGAAATTCAACGGGAAATTCTGCTAGTATTCAATAATGTAATCAATTAATTTAATAATAATCGAATTTTGAATTTAATAGCTTCGTCGAAATTAATTTTTAATAGACGGAATAAAATCACGTTGAAATACATTTGAAAATATCGCACTTAGGATCATCTGTATTTTGAAATATACTAAAAATTTCATTTTCGTAAAGGAATTCATGATAACATGGGTAACAGTACGTAGCAAATACCTTTTCAGAAGAACAATTTCAATTATACTTATTAAAACAGTTCAGTTCCGATGATCGTAGGTCATTTTGTCGAATTTTTATTTTGATTTTTACTCGTTTGATAATGGGAAATACAAAATATATCCTGGAGTTGAATCAAGAATTCCTGCCAAAGGTCCAAAAACCGAAGTTCCGACAGCCAAAGTGCCAACTTTATCAATATAAGGAAATATATTACTTTAAAAAATAATTTATCAAACTTACGGACTATGTAGAAAAGTGATGGCCACCCCATTTTGAAAGCGTGCCGCGTTATAGAACTATTATGTGTAGCTGTGCCATGGGAAATTTTGTCATTAATATTACTATTTGTTACATGAAAGTTTATTTTAATGTGATAAATCGTAACAGAAGTAGGTAATTATAAGTCAACTGTAGAAGATTATTGTGGTGGTCATCTGTAAGTCTGGAGCGAAAGATACTTTTTATAAAATCATTACAGAAAAGGCTTGCTCGCAAATTTATGTTGTTGCAAATTTACTCCGAAAAACGAAGTCGTACATATTAGGAAAGTCATTCTTTGTTATACATTAGAGAGGAAATTCTATGGCATTCTGTATCTTTATCAGATAAGTCGCAGAATATGCAGTAGTTTAACCACGTGCGCATTTTTGTTAATATAACGCAGAACATGATCAATAATATAAGAAAATTTCATATCTTTGACATGGAAGGCTTTTGAGTGAACATTGCAACAATACTTGAAGAGCTAAAAAAATTCAAGTAAATCAACACAACCATTTATGATACCAGCCGTGCGAGGCTCCCTATCAGTACTACTGCTGTATAATTTCGATCAGTTTAACTGCCCCTCAACACTTTTCTTCAGTTGAGCAAATATATCTTCTCCTTTTGTAGGCATTGTTATTTTTTCATACTTATAATAGCACACTAGTGATTTATTTGCCTTCAGAGAGTGACGTGCCAATTATGGCACGCGATCGCTTGTGGTTGGCCATCACTGATGTATATGATTAAATTTGCCAGGAATGAGTGCGTGTGGAGCACGAATAAGAGCTCGTGAGGGTGTGCGTGTGTGGAGCGCGAATGACTGCGTTTGGAGGGTGTATGTGTGTGTAAAAGTGTATATACGTATGCACGCGCGCGCGTGAGAGGTTGTGAGTGAGGGCGTGTAGGAGCGCGCGCGCATGTGCGCAAGAGAGGGTTTTTGTTGATTTAATGTAAACGTGAACCCGGGCCTTGTTTTAAGTTCCTATAAGTTTATAAATCGCGTATACCTGAAACCGCGCTCTAGGTTACCAAGTTATAGCCTATCTCGATAAAACTGAAGATAAATATGATGAGATTTCAACTATTCTTTAGTCCGCTGTTTTAGTAGAGGCAAGGTTTTGAAGCGTTTTTTTCAGCAATCGTATAAATAAAAAAAATTCTTACGGAAAAAGGGTTCAGTGAATCACTATGAAGATGCAGAATGAGTATGTGACTTGGCTTTTTTACGAATATTTCAGCATCCTTAAATAGAACAACTCTCAGACTGAAGGGAAGCAAACCACCTCAGAAAAAAATCTTTATTTCCTTAGCAGCCTTAGAAAGCTACCCTTGTCACTTTCCCAACTACGAAATTTTATTAAAGGATATAAGAAGAGAATAATAGTATTCAGCTCCATTAAACATCCAGCAGTCCATTTAAAGAGAAATTTACGGACTTGGAACGGAAAAAATGTTGCTCATAACATTTTCTAATCCTTCTGAAGCCTTGTATAAATACACCGACTCCAGTTTACAACTGAAACCCATCCACTTTCAGAATATTGAAGCCAAAACTCTAGGAGAGGGATCTGTTGAACCTGTGTCTTCCAAAGGACTTCAATCATTATCTACCCCAGAAGACACCTGTTTGAACAAGTTAGTTGCGAACGGGCTTTCTCGTTGATGAAACTTACAATTAGTAAATCAACAATTCGAAACCAGTTGACTTTAACATAGACAACAAGCATTACACCTGCTTTGAAATATTTTGAATCGGAATTGTACACTCGAATTGAAGCGTGATGAAATTCAATACTAAATAGATTATTCGCTTTTAGTTAGGATTTAATTTCTGAATGAGTGCATTTATCTGAGCTACATATATAGTCAAAATATTGTATTTACACAATTTAAATTCAGATATAAGAATTATTCAATTACTATTTCCATTAAAACGTAATTAACTACGAAATATGTACATACTTCTGTTTTATTTTCTTAATGCGGCCTGTAGACTCGAGGACAGCCTCTGAGGTTCTTTGATAGAAAAAGGGTTGTACATACATCACAGAATTAAAAAAACGGAACTGTATGTAAAATGATATGTAAATCGTCATAACGAAAGCTGATCCTCTATTTTTAATTTTTGAGTAATTAATGTTTGAGCATAACTGCGAACTCAAGACACAAATGATGAATGAAGAACTAAGCAAAACGCTAAAAAAAAGATATTTCGATAGTGTGATACTCGTTTACTGAATTCTTTGTAAAAAAATCTAAATAAGAAGAATGCATGTAATACCAAGAACAGATTAACTAGAATGGGTTTTTTTAAACGATTACTAAAGCTAAATGATAATTTTATCTCGTAAACATGAAAAAAAAGTTCAGAAAGGTTAAATCGTCTAAAATACAGTGAAATAGAAAAGAATAATCACATTAATGAAACCAGGCTCGACTTTGTGGAATTTGCTCATAATTAAGAGACCGAAAACCTTTGTATCTTCCACTGATAGGTTTTTATTAAATCATGGCCGGTTTCGCTACGTGATGATTCTACGGTCTTAAAATTAGCGAAATCGGTCGTGTTTTATTAAAAACCTATTACTGGAAGATTTCAGTTTCTTAATTAGAAAAGAATAACTTTTAAGTACCATTAACTGTGGTACGTAAAAGTTATAGTTTTATTGTTAATGTTATTCTAAAGTACGAAAAAGTTCTGGCCAAGACCATAAAATTTATTTTTAATCATTTATTGTTATGACATCACTTGCTGATAGCATAAGTCTCATGAGCGTACTTAAACTATTCGCAATATTTATTTATATAATTATGCATTTTGAGTGATCTGCAGTTCTTTGTTATAACATATTTTTATGTAAGATTTCCTTGAAAGACAGAAAGAGAGACAACTTAAGTGAAAGCAGAGATTATTATATTTACTTGAGATAGCTCCTCATCAATAGATACTAAGAGGAATGTTTTTCAAAAATGTCAAGTCATTGAACCCAATTACTATCGGGCTAGGATAGTTAAATGTTTCACGCAAAAAAATAGGAAAGATTCAAAAACAAGTTGTAGGGCTCTTATGTAAGAGAGATAAAGCCATTGAAATAGGAAGAGATAGATACAGAAAACCGGGAAGCGATGTCATAGGAATTTTATTTGTATAGAATGTGACGCTGTTTTATCAGCATTTACGTCAATAGCATGGCAATTCAAAGGCGTACCTATTTCACATTGTCATCATAGATAATTATTATATTGTCTTATAAAAAACTTGAATGAAAAAATCTACCCACCGTCTTTTAACAGTTTTAAAATATTACTTTCTCATTAAAACTAAAGAAAAATATTCACTTAAAGAAGTATTTTAATAATTAGAAGCAGATTGATGGAACAAGCCCATTCTCCTTCCTTGAATGTTTTTCTTTAAATGTAAAAACGCAAACTCTTTCAATTTGATTGTATGTTTCATCGCTCAAATTCTTATATAAAATTTGACTTTATAATAATTTAATTTGGCATTTTGAATTGTGATATCTATCATCATTAGTATTAGACAAATACTATTTGACGTCTTTGCTCTCAGGCTTAAAAATTATGGCAAATACAGCGTTGAAAATGTTAGATGTAATTTGTGTACTGGGGTAATAATATAAATAGAATATTTTTAAAATGAGCTTGACGCCGGTAATTTACATTTTATTAAATAAAAATTCAATAAACTAAATATGAAGTTATAATTTTAAACTTTCATAAAATGAACTAGGTACGTATTTCGCCTCAGAACTTGACTCCAAAATATTATAATTAATTAATATTGATTTATTGTAGTATATGGTAATTCCGTAATGATTAAACAAAAGGATAACGCACGGTGGTAATTTACCGAGCAATCATAGGAATTACCAGGAAATTTTTTCTGAAACTCGATTTCCATAAGAACAGAATTTAAAATCGCCCCATTTGAAAGCAAGATGTGTATTTTACCTATACAAGAAATTCACGCATTAAAAGTATATAAACATAGCGTGGTTCATTCACTAAAAGGTTCGGTTTAACAAAATTCGTATCC
Source organism: Uropetala carovei (assembly GCA_036926305.1). NCBI lineage: Eukaryota > Metazoa > Arthropoda > Insecta > Odonata > Petaluridae > Uropetala > Uropetala carovei. The sequence goes on from JAXCHB010000054.1 coordinate 378,981, forward strand.
CTTTAGGCACTCCTATCACTATTGCCAACTTCTTTAAAAATTTGCTCAGCAGCAATAAAAGAAATATAATACGAGTATATTACAACCAAATTCTAATATACCTGTATTCATTGTGAAATTTTCCAAGAGAACACTTCATTTACTTGCAATGGTTAAAATCAGAGCTGGGAAGTTCCGGTTCGGTTCCGACCTTACATTTTCCAGCTCGTTCCGTTTCGGGTTCGGTTCCGAGTGATCAAAAAAAGGAATGGTTCGGATCCGGTTCCGGAACCGTCCCTAGTTCTAGAAAATGTGTTTTTACTTTCTCCATATACTTATGTTAGTATAGAGAAAGTATTGTTTTCATGAAAAATTTCGAATTCGAGATTTCAACGGAAATACATGTTTTGAGGTCATCTGAACACGTTTTGACCGTTTTCTCGATGATGTCTGTATGTATGTCCGAGGCTAGATAAAAATTGCCGCCCTCTGCCCAAGCTTGCAGTTCATGAAACGATTTATGGGTGACCTTTTTGGTTCTTGTCGCGATGAATATAAATATTTACCTATATATAAAAGACAGTGTTACAATATCACTTTGTCATGTAATGCTATTTGAAGGTTAATATCTCGCAAACGACTGAACCGAATTTGATAAAATTTTTAGGATGGCATTGTGATATATTAACAAAAAGTTTTAATGTATCGTACTCAAGATCAAAGACCCGGGTTCGACTCCAGGAGATAATTTCCGTTTCCCATTAGGTAACACGTAAAAATGAACATTTCGATGTGCAGGCTTTCATTCTTTTTTAGATTAAAATTAGAAAGAATTGACCTACAATCTTCGTATATAAACCATTTTGAAGAAAACATTATAAAGTTTCCTATTCTGTTCATCTTTTTTCGCCTACTCTTCGAAATTTTTCAATGTAAACGATTAATTCACAGAGTTTGAGGAAATCTTGACATTTTAACGGGATGTTGCCTTGCCTACCAATTCCATTGTTCCATTCTCTATATCATATTTTTAATTCAATCCTTATGGGTATAAACATGCTTTGAATGCTTTTAACAAGAGAGAGAGGGGGAGGAGAAAGGGGGGGAGATAGGGGGGAGGAATAGATAGGGTGTGAGAGGGGGGAAAGAGAGGCAACTATTTTAAGTTTAACTAAAGATAGCCCGTCAACAAAAGAATATTCACTAGAAATGTTGTATATGACAAAATATTTAATATGTAAAAGTGTGATATTAATTATTTTAAATGAAAATAATAATAATCTATCTATCTATAATTCTTCCGTTGATATTTCAACGGGCATTACACTAGTTGCTTGAGAAAAGTTTATTTGGAGGTTAAGTAAGATATAGTTTTATCTTGCCGATAGCATCAAGACGTTGAATTTATATTTTCGTCTTCAAATCCATGAAGCGTTTCTTGAATCATAATCTTAAAAAACATCTTTGATCATTTCCACAACAAATTCAACTTCTGAATAATATTCTTTAAATAAGTTTCATTCTTTCGATTACGGATGATATTAAAATATCTAGAAACGACTAATCTTCCAAGCCCATAATTTCATTGTATAGAATATTTTTTATGACTATGCAAGAAAGATGATAAAACTGAGCTCTTACAACGTATTCGAGGAAATAATTGAATGTCACTTGTTATTTCCTGCTTTACGTAATCTCTGAACAGCATTTTACGAGAATCTATTATGCAAAATATGGAAACCAAATGTAGATGGATTGGATACCTAGGTGCAAACACTAGATCCAACTTAACAAGGAAGAAGAATAATCAGAGAAAATATGTTTTCAATTTCGTATAAAAAATATAATAGTAGAAATTAAAAGACTATGTTTTAAATTTTAAAACTATAACAATATTAATAATAACATTCATTTTGAAGGGAACCATTCCGGAATCGTTCTGGAACCAAAATTTTGACATCATTGTTCGGTTCGGGTTCCGATATAAATTTTCTGTTCCGTTTCCGGATCCAGAAACCGGAACGATTTTGGAACCGTTCCTTGTTCTGGATCCGGAACATTCCCAACTCTGAAGGTCACAATAATTGAAATACTTGGCTAAAGATTGAAAAACTTTATACGTAATGAGTTTTATGAAACCTATAGAACTATAATTCAACCGAGCAACCCTTAATGATTCCGTCAAATGATAATTGAAAATATAACTATTTTTATTTATTAAAACCACTAATTACTGTGGTTAAACATTTTTAATTATTAATACATCATACACCAAAAGCTATAAATTATGAGCATAACCTTCCTATTCATGAGAATTTATAAAAATCGAGCAGCAGGAAATCAAAAAATAATAAAATTGAATTAAAGGAAAGTTATAAATACCCTCGAAGTAAATAAGATGACATCATATGAAAACGCTTTCTTTCGCCCTCGACACCACTTATTTTCCCTCGCTCCCACCCCAGCCCCCTCTCCAAACTTCCAACCCTCACTCTCCTTCTCTCTCCCCCTCTCCCCTAAACCACGTCAGCGCTTGTCTGAAGAGGGATGGATACCAAGAAACACCCACGCCTTCCTCTCTGTCTACCTTTCTCGATAGAGCAGAATGGCCCTCTTATGTGATTTCTTGGCAGTAGGCTTTCACAAGTAGTGTCGACTCAATGCCATCCGCGCTTTTGATACGACACGAGAAAGCACTCCTCAACCGTAATCAATTTCACTTCTAACCGAGCGTGAGGTAATAGCCACTCAACTCTTATCGGATATCATATATGTATATAGCAATTGTTTTTTTCAGTAATTATACTAGGGACAATAAATACTTACTAATAGCACTATTGCTTTAAACAGTAAAACAAACAATAAATTTGTTATTGGCTCGATATAGAAAAGAGAAATAAATAGTCGTGTTTTCCATAAAACTAAAATGACTAATATTTTCAACTCCAAATTTTTCGTGTAGACGAAACTAAAAATTTTATGAAAATAAAAATTTTTCAAGCTTAGCAGTAGAATAAAAAACACTTTCCCCAGCCATCCTTTAGTTAATTAATTTTACGAAATTTTGCCGCTGGCCTTAGAATACTCGATATTATAATTCATCGTAGAATATTAAGACGGCAACTCTGCCATTTAAAAACTTTTTTATTGTATGTAATTTAACTTATAATATCGAATAATTTCCAGATACAGAAATTATAAAAGACCTAAACCACATATGATACCACTTTTTACGCCGATTTATAAAAATATGTACTAAAAAGCGGACGGAGGTCATTGATTACGTAGACACATCGTCCTTATGATACGAGTACATCGGTAAACTGTGAAAACGCGAACATAAAAAACTAAAAGTGAGCAATCACAGTTTTCTTACACTTTTATTATGCACAAAACATACAGTAAATGGCGCCAAAATAATTTAGCATCGCAGTGTTCAGGCGAGAATAGTGAAAAACGTTTCCAAGCTATTTGAAGCCCTCGACATGTCGATCTCTCTCCCTCTCTCCCTCCATGGGGTGTCGCCCGTTTCGAAAGCCCCATCCCCACGTGAGCTTAACTATTCAGAAGCAATCCTTGGGCGTTGCGAGGGGACGGTCAAGGATAAGGCGGTTTGTGTTTTATTCTCTCCCGGACTCCATGACGCCAAATAGCCGGTTAAGTTGCGACAATGATGTCCGATAATATCCTGGATCTACATCTTACTATCGACTGTCATATGTAGCTTTCAAAATTATTGTGGTCGTATTCTGAGATGTCATTGCAGCCCGTCGTGGGATCCACTTTTAGCCTCTTTGATCAGAGGTGCCTCCATATTTATCGTTAGATATGATGAAAGAGACCACGATAGCGCCTATCAAAAAGAGTAGTTGCAAGGTATTTGACTGAAATTTTCCTTCGTGAATACAAAATTTCACTTATTTTTCGATTATCATGTTTAATAAATGATTTTGATACTGTCGTTGAATTTCATGTTTCAGCTTGCAAAATAAATTATTTCCGATTCAAAGGCAACGGTAAATGATGATGTATGTATTAGAATAAGAATTTTTGTTCATTAACCAATTACGGTTGGATGGTATTCATTGTTAATTTTTATTGAAGAGACTGAATCATATACTACGCTACATCACGCATTCTTAATTTTTTTTCAGCAGTTACATTTTTTGAACACACTTTCAAACTTGTATTATTTTTAAATTAAACGAATTCTTGTATAAAATGAATATGAAATGAAACAGCAAGGAATGTTTTGCGTTTGTAAAGAAGCGTGACAACGACATGATTATTATGGCAGGGATAGGATGAAATACCCCATGCAGCATATCGACGTAAAATTCCGTATCACGGTTGAATAAATACGGTTTCCAATCCAATTGTGGAATTATTCTGACGGCACTCTTCTACGGCAGTGTTCTTCAAACTTTTTCCATCGCGACCCAGTAGAATGTCTCGCGACCCAGTCGATGGGAAGGCAACATGAAGAAAAATACGTTCTTAACTGAGTTTTCATTGACTCTCCATAAAAAGTAACTCATACTAAAATACTGGCATTTATGTAATAAGAGCATTTAGTTTCTTGTAATTTTTGACACGTTTCAGCTGGTTGTGCACTGAGTGCTCATATTTTCCTCATGAGCCTCGCGACCCAGTAATGGATCGCGACCCGTACATTGAAGAACACTGTTCTAGGGCACTCACGAACACTAAAAATTGAATTTCTTCAGTTTTTCCTATTCGATGTTTTAAAATGTATAAATAACAACTTCGACGGTGGTTTGTTTTCGCTTCTAACTAATCGTAACTAAAATAAATGCAGTAGCGATCGCTTGATGTTGCAGAGAATAACTTGGCTCTCGCCGCACTAAAAAGGTTGAGATCTTTGAACTGTACGATCATGGCTGCCGAGAGTCTGTAAGCAACCGACATTTATTTAAAAGCTGTTTACTTTCATCATCTCAATCAGAACGTAAACAAAAGCCAGCACTCCCGAAGGTCGCTGACCATTCACGTACATTACAGTGCATTAACCGGTTGCTTTGAATGTCTCCGGTGAGTGGACGTTTTACATTAATGTAAACAAGCATAATACGACTGTGATGCTGTTTATATAACCGCGGTGCATGTCCTTCATTAATTCTTCAACGAGCAGAAATAACGATCTCAAACTTTTGTTAATGTAAACTGCCCATCCTTTTGATAGGCACAATTATTATTAAAACTGATTTATGTGAACAATAGGATACTGAAAATGTAATTGAAAACACCTGTTATATGGAGGACAACTTATTGATGCACCTGCTGCTCAAATGTATTATTATACAGGTTGTCCACTCTAAAGAAAGTTGTAGCCATGTTACTTACGTTTCCTATTGTTTAAAATCTAAAAACACACGAGCATATTTCACATTCTAAATGAAATTTTCGATTAACTCCTATAAATTTTCGATGGACACAAAAATAAAGCACCCTTTTAATAGTACGTAACTAATTTAAAAAACGAACTTAAAACTGTCTGCTCTTATTTTAAACTTACGTTGAGCCATAACTATTTTATAGTAGACACCCTGTATTTTTGTTAATCAATTAATGAGTTGTGTTGTTCAAACGCGTCAACATAATTTTTATTTGGTTCATATAAGATAGGAATAAAGCCTATAAAACCAAATATATGTAACGCTTTTACGAATTTTGACGAAAATGTAAATTTTGCATGGAAGGAATTGGAATTGGGTGTCGCTGGAGGAATAAAGTATTTTGTAGGATGAATATACAGGTTACGAGTTATAGTAGAAAGTCCATTTTAGTCTTCAGCAAAAAGTCAGCTTTGCCTGAGGTATTTGATCCGATTATACCATTTTCGTCTTCTTCTTTGATATGAATCCTTAATTCCAAAATTAATCGAAAAAAGTTCCTATTATCTTTGTTTTTTGTCTACTCGTTAGTTCAAATTACTCAATTAGGCCTACCACTTTAAAGAAAAAATTTGGACGTTTCACTTAACTCATAAAATATTCATATGAGAAAATAAGTCCCATTTAGAAAATGTAGAGCAGGGGTCAGTAAACTTTTCTTCATTGAGGGTAGCATAGGAAGTTACGAATGGCGCACAAGAGTTTATATTGGAAATCACCAAGAGATTCAGCGGTGCCACATAAAGGAAAGTTGGCTTTTTGGCGCAATAATTTCGAAGTTAAAAGTTTTATGGCCATAAGTTCAATCAAGAAGTATGTATCGTCAGTGTTAAATTTTTGGGATCGCCTTTTCATCATAGCATCGCGGGTCACATAAAAAGCTCTCGATGATCCGTTTGACGGACCCTGTACTAGGGGATAGAAAAAATAAGTGTTTTTCGTAATATAATTTTTTTGGTAGGATGTATACTTTGTGAGATGTCATATTACCGGATTAAAATTTTAAATGCTACAAAAATGTAATTCTACGGTAGAAATGCGTCAAATTCGGCGTTTAGAAAACTTTAGAAATATAATTAGGATATACCTAATTTTAAGATATCCCTCTATTATGATTGCCATCTCCCCGAAAACAAAAACGAGATTTCAATTCCTGAATATCCTGAAATAAAAAACGCTACAAATTTATGTTATGCTTCCTGCGTCCTTTACTCCTGCTTTTTCGTATTATAAAAAGCAATTGTAGCCGAAATGTGCATTTGTAATGGCTATTGCATCTACCTAAATTATCAGTTTCATGTGTTTCAATGTGAGTTCGATAACTCTTTTTTGAGTTTTATTGAAGAAAATGAAGCAATTTCAATTTGAGGTTGAAACCAATGACAATAATAAAAGGGTAATAAAGTGTCGGTGTTTTTTTTTAATATTCTCACAATTTATGACATTTTTCAATTTGTGATCCTCTGCGGTTGTATAATTATAGTTAACTTGCTCAACTAAAGATAGCAAGATGGAAGGTCGTAAACCGACTTTATATGCCTTGAGGCATTTACTCCACTATGCGTACTGACGGAGAGGAGGAGAACTTCGGGCAGTACAGAGAAAATTTCTCTTTCTCTCTGTCTGTTCGCAGAGAAAACGACTTCTACAACAAAAATAAAAGGCTTTATACTTGGTATACAAATGAAGACAACAAACAGAACACCTTAGCACCGGATTTATTTTAAGGTTGTCGGAATGTATACAGGGGAAGGAGAGCATTATTCATTTTCACATACTTGAAAAGCCCATGCGTCACCGCACCACATAAATCACTATGATGACGGGGTCCGAAATTTTCCATTTTATTAATCGTTCCTCGAGATAAGCCAGCCGAGACTTTTTCTAATTCTAAAGAAGCTGCGTAGGTATATGAAGATAATCTCTATACCGGCGAGAATGAGTATATAAATCATCCGCGAAAATTGGGAAATATTTTTAAATTTCCTTTTGAGAAATATTTTATTGTAAGCAGAGATTCTTTAAAATGAATTCTGTAATAAAACTGATTAATCATCATATTGATGCTTAGAGGTATAGTTTTATCAGCAACACATGTAAAGGTAAATTGAAATAGCATAATGTTTGGATGAGATTCTGACCTAAGACAAACTCATCAAATTGAAGATGTCATTCCGCATACTAAAGCTGTGAATTACAAGTAATATTACGTTAATATTAATTCTTTTGCGGTATTTAAGTATCAAATGTACACTTAGAGAACGTTTTAAAAATATCACTGGCTTAAAATAATTTTGCTTGGACGATAAAGTTTATTGAGATAAACTAATTGGTGATTAAATAGAACCCAAGAACAGGACTGCGAGATGACAACTGACAGAAAGTAAAACACGAAAATAAAATGGAAACAAGAAACGAACGACGGGGACTAGCCGATCATTTTATCGCTTCGACCTTCGCTTCAGTTTTGGTTCTATGGGCGCTTGAGGTGGACCAATGTGAATTTAATGGGTCAAATAACAAAGATGTTGCGCGCTGGGAACACGGACCTAAAGACGCCGGGATAAAGTCCCGTCCCGCCAAACGCCGAGGCCGACTGGTGTCGTGGGTGTAACAGAGGATTATGGGAACGAGTCCTTACGGTCAAATGAGAGGTTTGAGGCGAAAAACGATCGAACCCCATTCGGAGTCATGCATCATGAGGGTCTTTGGGTAATGCGAGGTACGGATCGAAGTGGGGAGTGCGCTGTCGATGGAGGATGGGAGGAAGATAAGGAGAGAGTGAGAGAGAGAGAGAAGATCCGGTTATTGTAGTGCGGCGAGGAGTTAAAGATAGAGGGAGGGAGAAAAAATCACTCCGTTGGAAGCCCTTGGGTGTGGTCGGGTGGGGGTACATCGATGAAGATCGGGAGAAAGGTGGGGAAGCTGAAGGGAAAGGGAGTGAGAAGAGTGGGAGGGTGGGGTGGGTGGGTGCTCCTGTTATTGGGACCGTAGGTTTACCACTCACCCTCTTCCACTCTCCATTATTTCCTATCATCAAAGCTATATTTCTTTTTTCTTCAATTTGCTCTTTCAGTTACATGTACTTCTCTGCCACTCGTTACCTCTCCCTCCTTTTTCTATCCAACTCTTTTCCTCTCCAACCTTCCTACGTCTCTATCCCTCTAGCACCTCGTTCTCTCCCTCAATCTCTGCCTCATTTCATTTTCCCAATCCTCTTTCTTCTTCCATTCTCTCTTTCCCTCCTTCGCTTTCTCCCTGGTTCTCTCCTTTCCTTTTTCGTCCTCCTGTTGCCTCACTTCTCGCCCCTCTCGCTCCTCCCTTCCTACTCCCCTTCTTATCTTCCCACACTCTCCCGAATAAGAATATCCACCCCCCTCTTAAAATTTCCTCCTCCTCCACTTTACTCTCCACAACCACCCAATCCTCCTCTTACACCGTCTACCTGCCGGACAACGCATGCGCAGAAGGAGAACCCAAACCTCTCCACCACACACACATGCTCCCACCCTCCCCAACCGCCATCATCACCACCTCATCTCCTCGACTTGAACCCACCCCACCGCCGCACCAAAACCCAGCATCCCCCCGAAACGTCTTCGGCGTATGAGACCATTAGCATCTTCATCGCTCTCTAAGAAGCCCACCACTTCCCGATAAATTTAGTCCATTCACTCCCACTCCTTTTCTCCGTTCCACTCTCTCTCTCTCTCTCTCTCTCTCTCTCACACGCACATCCTCATTGTATTTCAGTAATTCACCATCTCCCTCCGACGCACGCGGCCTATTTTTCCCTCTCATTCTTTCGAACTTTGGGCAAAGGACCCCCTTTCCGTCCTTCCCCTCCTCTCGGACAGCCAATCCTTCCTCGGAGGACGACACTCGCGTAAGAGGCCCGCCCATCTCCCGCCGCACGACCCTCTTCCACCGACCACTCCCCTACCTCTCTCCACTCCGCTCACACTCCGACAGCGCACCCGTCCTAAGGAAGAGACACGCGGTGGCACATCCGGTGCAGAACCCCGGGCGCCTTCGCGCCGTCACAACGTCTGATCGTTGAGTGAGAGTTTGGTTGAATTCTCGGAAGTCTTTCTTCTCGGAGCGTGATTGTCCCCTATCGCCTCAGGAGTGATTCTCCGAGAGGACTTCGAACGCCGCTCCCCCAAGTGCGCTCTTTTCTTACCCCCGCGGCTGCACGTCGTCGGACCGAGTTTGAGACGGGAGAAGAACGGGAGCGAGGTATCGAGAGAGTCGGATCGACCGGTCGGCAGAAGGGGATTCGGACGCGCCAAAAGGTAAGGGGGAGGAAGGCACCCGTTCCGCCCTCCGCGGAGGAGACGGGACTCTGTAGTCTAGCATATGGAACTGTTGATGTTTCCTCAAAAGGGAGCCCATAGCTTTAATTGAAAATTAAATTCTGTAGCTTCGTTAAAAGTAAAGATAGGCGGACGATAAAACTCGGGCTGATTTTTCTCGTCAAAATATAAATTTATTCACCCCCCGTCGTTATTACAAAATTTAAAAAACTAAAGGGAACTCAATATCTGAAGCGACGATTAGACGAATTTACGTATTAATCATTAACTTCAACCTTTGCGAATTAAAAGGACGCTGATGTCAGCGTCATTTATAACTTTGGGTATGGTAAGAATGAGACTGTATGGTAAGAATGAGACTATTTTGTAATGCGGCTACCGAGTGGTTATATGTTCGCATGGAGAGACACAGGCAATGTTAGGAAACATACCTTGTTTTTGAAGAAACCCCAAGCTTCAAAGAATAAAGAAAAACATCAAATGTAATTGTCACGAAAAATAAATATGCCATGATCGTATTTGTGGTGAACAAAGAATGTCAGAAACAATCTTTTAAGAGTAGGGTAATCGTCAGTTTAACATTTCTCTGTTTGAAAATATTATCATATTTATGTGTAAAAATATTTATTTACGCAAAGGGGCTCGAGCACTTACGGCTAATATTCCTTTGGTTTACAATTGAAATTATAAATGACATATTCGCAGTAATTATGTTGTTACCGTTTTCTGATGTCTTCGTCAGGTTAAGCAGATGAAGATCAAATCAATAACGCGAGGAAAGATATATATGGTCGATGGCAGGTGGACGGCAAAAGGAGAACAATTTTACTTGCATTTATATGAACATATTAAAGTATAAGAGGGTGTTATCCTCGCATTTATCAAGGACACCCGTTTGAATTCCCATAATATATCTAGAAGTGTCATAAAAATAACGAAATATAGTGGATTGCGGGAAATTGCGTGGAATATGTTGTCACAAATGAAAAAAATCGGAAAATAAATAACTGCCAAAGTTGTAAACTTTTACGGAAATAAAATAAAAAAAATGATTCTGCGACCCATGATTTTCAAGGTCGCTCTGAACCTGTTGCCCAACGTCGAGACCATTTCGACTCCGTGGCAGTAGGCAACACGCAACTCACTACCATGAATTCGCTTAAGTAGAGAGAAGCTCTCCTTATAACCACTCAATGGCACTTGCGCTATTGCTGATAAAACAGCCTAAAGCTTGCAGTAACAATAGCCTTTTAGATATTTTGTGAAAGTTAACAATAACAATCCCTTAACGACGATTTAAAAACTAATGCATTAATATACGAAAAATAAAAAAAAATAACTGGGTTTGCGAGTTGGAAAGCGATCCATTATATGAAATCAAAGTAAATTTACTAGGTATATTTGTAAATATGCAAAATTTCAGTAACCCATGGAAAATTTAAAGGATAAAGGGACGTATCCACAAACAGCTTGCTCGACACAAACAGCCCCAGCGCCCGAGATGTTTCTTTGAGCACGAATAAATAATCCAATAAGAGGACGATACATATTGATCCATTAAAATAATAGAATTTGATGAAATTAGACGTAATTAATTGAAGTTTAACCTCAGCCATAAGTAGGGAGATGGAAGTTCTTAAATTAAAGGTGAAGAAACCATTACTTTCACTCTTGTACTGAGTTCAAAGAGATTGCACAATAAAATAATGTCGCCGCAATAGATTGCAGCCTTACCGTAAATCAAAACATGTTTTAGATCATTTGCGAGGTTAAATCCATCATAGAACATTTTTGCAAAATTTAAGAGTTTTTAGCTTCAAAAGCTCGAGAGAAGGATGAAAAGATGATTTATTCTGTGTTGGAGTAGCTGAAAAATTATCCAGGATTAAAACCTTTGCGTGTAAAATTACTACGGCTTTAGACGAAAATCGAATTGAAATTCTTCTGTCTTAAATAAAATAATTTCTGAGAATTATAGTAAAACATTAACGATTGTAATTTAGATTTTTATGTTTTAAGTTAGGGGTGTTTAGGTTAACGTGTAAAATAAGTTTTACGTTGTTTTATCTACCGTATTCTGTATATCAGATATAAATTATATAGTAATCATTGTGGGTATTTACATTGATAAAGTCGAAATAGTAAGTAGACGGTACTAAATAAAAAAATATACGCAATGCGTGAAATTGCTATAATTGAAAAAAAATATTATAACGATGTTTAACATTGAGATATAAATAATAGCATGGACGTTAAAATTTGCAAAACCTGAGATAAAGTTCACGATTTTAAGCCTTAATTCAGCATTCATTTGCCACCTTTAGCGAGAGAAAACTCTGAAAACTCTGTGATAACAGCGTCTACAGCCTAATTACAACAATTCGGAAAGGTGAAATCACAAAAAACGCCTCGCGTGCCGTTTCAAGGCGAAAAGGGAAGCACGCGGGGGTGCGTGAGGAATTTTGCCGGCGTTACTCAACAAACCGGAAAGAGCGAGGTTACAGATGCTGCGGTTACTCTTTCGGACACGTACGAAGAGGAAGAGGTTCGGCCTAAAATGGAGCCGAAATCCGTCGCCCCGGGCGGCCACCATCTCCCCCCGGGTTCCTTACAGATCACACCGGCGGCTATAAAGTCGTCGACCGAACGGAATCCTCGAGCTGCTGGCCTTGTCAGAGCAGCGAAAAGGACTCTCCTCCCTCTCCTCATCATTCGCTCACCCCCTTCTACCATCCCGTCTCCATCCTCCTATTCCCTGGGAGTCTCACACTCCGGAGAGATCACGTACTCTTCACTCCCCTCCGCCTCTCATTTGCCCTCCGATCTCCGATCGACCCTCCGCCCTGTGTCTCATGAGGCGCCCGGGACCAATGGGTGCACTAATCAGAGCAGCTGCTGAAGGGGAGGAGGGTGAATAAAAAATGAAATCGAAGAGGGATTCCGCGTGCCTTGACCTTTGTTTCCCCAAGGTCGCCCTTCGCACCTCCTCTGCTTTAATTGAAACGCGTGGCGAAACGTTATACGGTATTCGCCGATTTACGGTTCCGTTAAAACGAGAGCATTTCTGGAATTAGAATTTCAAGAGAAGAATGCTCCATTTGATCTATATACAGATGTCTTATAGGAAAGATGATTTTTCTAGGCCTATTAAACGCATCGCTTACTACACAGATTTGCTCCGATAATTAGTAATGACGTTAATTACACTAATGCTACTGATCAATCTAAATTAAAATCGTTAAGCGATATTACACCGCGAAACAGCTATATAGCTAAATTTAAGGCGCTATACAAACCATGATGATAAAATACAACCTAAGTTACACTAATTGTTAAATACATAAACTTTTACCCATATTTTATTCCCGAATATCTTCCAGACTCGACCCTCTGGAACGGAATTATCCTGAGTGAGCGGTGAGAATGAAACTACGCGATAGAAAAACACGCGGCTAGTAACCATGTGACAACTCGCAAATCAATAGAGGTGTGTCTCTGCCCCGCGTTGGAGGCAATCCGCTAGATACGGTAACCTCACCGGGAACTCGAGATACAGGAATGGAGTACTTGTTTCGAATTGTCAATTCTCCTTTTTTTTCAATCCAGCTACCTCGAGTTACAAGGAGGATGGGGAGGAGTGCGTAGGAGTAAACCCGGCTCAGTTATTACAGAGTCGCTCTGAGGAAGAGAAAGAACAAAGAGGCGTCGGTTGCCCCAGTGGCGGGAGCCGTGAGACGCATTTTAAAGAACTATTACGCGTCTCCAAACCCGTTACACTTTTTCTCTCTTGTTTCCCTTCCCCATACCAGCCAAGGATGGCTCGCCCTCAAATGGACTTCGGTTTCACTCTCCTTCCCTTGCGAACGGTTTTGAAATGTCTTAAAGCGCGTCAAAATTCATCCGATGCCAAATTCAACGTTCCCTTTGTCTGATTTGCCGTTAAGTAACAGTTTTGGAGAGTTGCTGCGTTTGGGGTTCATTTTTACTCGAGTTCACGGATCATTAAACTATCGATCTTTGGATAAACTCGAGCACTTTCAATAACTTTCAATTGATGATTTGAAAAAAATATTAAATTCCAAGGCGGTAAACAGATACGAATTTACATATGGACCATAGTTCTCTTAATAGGAATAAAAATAAGCATTCCACGCAAAGCATTTTTCCAAAAAAACACTACTTATAATATTATTGTGAAATTATCTCGAGATCGATTTATATGTGCATTCATAAATTTAACACATTCTACAAGTGGGCTCCAATTTTGTATAAATTTGCGAGTCTAGGAAACGTTTTTTGTTTTAACCAAACCAGCTCGTGATTCATGCCTGACAAGCTGTGAAATATGGCGAACCACGGAGTAAACGTACAATTTCAACCGAGACTTCGAAATGGAAACTCTTCCGTGAGTGCCAGCCCTCGAGATAATGACACACAGGAGAGGAGACGCTAAATCGAGGAATGGAGCGTTGATTGAAAGGATAGGAGAGAAGGAATTATCCATTCTTCACGGTCACGCATCGACGGTTCCGGTCGGTCTCATCCCTTTAACTGACCACTCCCACTCACGTCCTCTCTCCGATTCAAGCGATAAAATGCAATTAAAATCTACACGCTGTTAAACGCCGGGAGTAGAAAGAAAGAAAACAGATGCGTAGCTAAAAGGCGATTTAATTGGCATCTCCGCTAAGGATGATAAATCTACGATACCTATATGAGAAAATCGTTGAAGGAGGAACAATAGTTCGCTAGAGAATTATCGAGCTTGTCATCTGGCTGAAAATAAATTCCAGAATAAGAAATTATGTAAAAATGCATAAAAAAATAAAATTTATAATCCACTTTTGGTAAGCCAGCACTGAATACGGCTGCTTTGTAGTCGAAATGCGTGTCCGGTTTTTTGTAGTCTCGTTATGGCTCTTGTAGGTAATTAGCACAAGTATATATTGTTTCACTTTTTACACTTAATTATAAAAAATTCTAAAGAGGAACAGCAGTGTTCAAATGTCAATCTAAAAATTTTAAACGGAAAATACTGGAAACATTTCGGACTTGTTTATAAGAAATTATAAAGCAAAAACTAAACAGTGGTATAAAAGTCTAATAGAGCGATTTATATATATTTATAAGATAAATATGAGAGATTCTGTTACTTGCTAAATAAAGACGCTAAAATCGCCATCGTTGCATTAAACGATTCACTGCCTAATGTTACTTATGCACAAGTACGTTCAAAACTAATGTTTAATGGGTCGTTAAGGTAGGTAAAAGCGAAAACAAACGTAAAAAACCATGCACACATTAAAATATCTAAATTTATAGGTAAGCGTTCTACGTCTCTTATTTTTTATCCAAGACAAAAATTCCCTCTAACAATGAGTGTTGGAATAGCGGTTCCTTTAAATGGGTGATAATTTAGAGAGGAAGATTTCGTAAAGGTGGTAGTCTATCGAAAAGAGCTAGCGGTTGGCGGTAGTTTCCTTTAGGGGAAGTTTCGGGGAAAGGAAAGGGGATATGTTTAAGAGGTGCATTAAGTTGGTGGGAGGTATGGCGTCGTGGCGGGCAATGGCCTCTCTTACTCGGAGGCGCGCGTGTTCTTCCGGGGAAAGGGTGTGGGCAAAGGTTGGGAGGAGGCGGGAAGATGTGGGGATCAAAGGGAGGGGAACGTCTCGAGGAATACTCTCGTGGTCACGGCTAAAAGGCATGCGGAAGGACAATGCAAGGGACGGAGAGAAAGAGGGAGAACGAAAGGAAAGGGGGCAAGGGAGGCAAAGTACACGTGTGTCAGAATCCACTAATTTAACGGTCCTCACTTAATAGGGGTGCCTTGCGTATTAGCGTTCGGCAGTCGCTCAGCAATTTCCTCGCGAAATTCTACGTAGACGGCAACAGGTGGTCGAAATGTCTTTTGCGAAGGCATATGAAAAGCTATTAAATTTCGCACAGGAAATCGTGAGCTGCCCTGCCAAATGAGTCAAAACAGTTATGTAGGAAATTATCCCAAAAAGAAACTTTTCTCGGCTAATGCATTCAGGTTTATAGTAAAAATATATCGTTCGTGTAATCATTTTACCTCTATTTAATTTTATAAACATCAATGTGTTACTACTCTTTTTTATGAGACAGCCATTTTAGACTTAATTTTAAATAATTCAGCCTAATTATAAACTGTAATCACAATCAATTATGTGCCACAAAAAGGATGAAAAAATTTTAATTCAAAAGTACATATTTCTTTATTTATCAAAATGAAATAGGTTCAAATACGCTTCGATTACATATGTTAGAACTCTTAAAAATCAAAGACATCTTAAAATCCATTATTTGTACTGGTTTAAATTAAAATTTTGAAAATTTTGTTCTACTGTATAACCTTCATTACGAAGTAATGGAATGTATGTAGCATTTATTTTATTAAAACAGAAAGACTTAAAGATAAAATAAGGTGTCTAACAAGGAATTTTAAATGCTTGTTATTCAATTGAT
Organism: Uropetala carovei; assembly: GCA_036926305.1. Classification (NCBI taxonomy): domain Eukaryota; kingdom Metazoa; phylum Arthropoda; class Insecta; order Odonata; family Petaluridae; genus Uropetala; species Uropetala carovei. The sequence goes on from JAXCHB010000054.1 coordinate 395,176, forward strand.
AGGGTATTTGTTTGAAACAAATGAATAGTGATGAAATGACTCGAATCCCTTTCCAGTTTCTGGTTTATGAAAATTGTATAAATAATTATTTAGCTACAAAACTGGTGTGTATCATAATTCCACAATTTATTTTAATATCAAACTTCCGTTGATAATAATAACTCTTGCAGAGTGGGATAAGCACTCCGCAAGAGACTTCAACGCCTGCGCAGTAACCTTCATAGCCGCCGTAGACGTCTGGTGCGCGTGCGGACGTGTGGGTTTTCCATAGAGATGAAAATACGATAGAACCGTCACGCTTTATTCGAAAGTTGGAGGCACCGAGCCACGCACGCCTTATCCCATCCTCCCTCCCTCCCCCTTATCTTGCATCCCTTTCTGGTGAGACTCGTGCGCTCCCTCTCTCATTCCATTCGCATTTTGGCGCCGACCACGCGTTGCGTGCGACTCTTACTCGCTCTGCGCCGTCCTTCGATCCGTCCCAGTTGGAAGGCACGGCGACGACACCCGTAATATCACCCCACCGTGCCACCGTCAGCCCCCCTCTTTCCTAAAAGCCGCATCTCGTGCGCCAACTCACCTCACACTCTCTTCCCGCAGACACCGCAAACCGCGCAACATTACCTACCTCCCCTTTTCATTCCCTCCCTCACTTATCGTTGTGACCCACTACACCCTCCAATGCCGAATTAAACGATTTGGCCCGACGTAATATTACGCGAGTCGGGGAATTGTCCATGGCAATGCAGTTCCGCTTAAGATATCAATTCTTAAAAAACACATGATTGAAACACGTTTACGCCTCACACTTTATGACGGTGAAATTTTGATTCTTCGGAACTATGCGTAATCAAAATTTTGGGAAGATTCCGTAAAGAGTAAAATAGAAATGGAGCCGCAATTTGGATGTTTAGATGTTGATCAGTCACATCTCTTCCTGAAAACTAACAAAGTTATGCATCTATAACTCGGACACCCATAATTCAATATTTCTTTACCTCGACGAAGATATTTTTCCTATCCATAATTATGTAACTAAACGAAGTTGAATCACTCGAAATTTTATTCGCCCATCAAGTTAATGCTCGACTGCATATTTTATAATGTAATCTCAAAGATATCTAATTAGCATTAAACTTTAAATTTTGGAGAAGATATACATATATTACAAAAATCTATTCAAGAAAATAATCACAACAAGCCTGTAATGTACAGTACGTGCGTTATGTTGAAACTGAATATCCATCAACACATCATGAAAAATATATAATATGAATAAAATGTGGAAATTCTTTTAATTATCTTAGGAGCCAAGCAAAGATGATAAAATAAGAGATTTTTTGGCTAATTCAGCATCTTATGAGCTATTCTGCTTTGTTTTTAATCTGAATTTACTAAAAATCGAGCATGTAAACATAAAACATGTATGGAGAGAATGTGTGCAATTTGCATTATCTGCACATTCGCGTTCTCAAAAAATTACAACTGATCAGTCTACCAGGACGGTTCGCCGTATACAAAAAATTCAATCCATTAAAGTTTCATAAGAAGCATATGAACGTGCCGTTTATTCTTATCTTCAACGTTACTCATTGTTTCGAAACGAATCGATTGGCGAAGGTATTGAATGAAAGAAACACGCAACACATAAAAATTTCATAAAAAATTATCCTCTTAAAAGTGGCCCATGGCTGTTTGCATCAAGCGTGCAGGAACTGTTACATATTAGGAAGCCGTTGCTTGGATTCATTATCCATTTTATAATTAAAGAGAGCTATAAAAAGGTCGCTCTCGTAAAGTGGAACTTTTTCGTTAATCGCCAATTCAATTAATTCAAATCAACATTCCTTCCCTTCTATTGAGAAACATCAAAGAATTAATATTCTGTTTGCGTTTCCATACGCGTCCGAACTTTCGATGGCATTTCCATGCTAATTTTAAGCGAAACGTTGCGAAATTATCGTCGAGTAAAAGAAACTTCCGAATTCAGTTAGCGTTGATTACATTCAATTACAGAGAATTCTTAATTCGTTGAATAAAATACTTTTAAACTGGTAAAGAAACTTCACATTCGATGAGACTCAATCGAGAAAGTGTTCTTGTGACATCCTGTCCCACTCTACTCTAGCTATTCTATGACATTCTAAGCGCATGCAATTGAACAGAGAATAGAATTATGGGAAACTATGAATCACCCTTTCCCAATAGCCATACCCTTAGTACTAAATAAGAAGGTTGCGTTGGGAAATTCTTTCTTATTAAGCGTGGGCTGCTCTTCGGTCCTTTGTTAACCCTTTGACGTTCGGCCAATTATTCTTAGTAAGTATTTGCGTGGCCTGTTTTCAATCTCTCCAGCATTGAAGAATTCCCTCACATTTATAAAGTAATACGAAATTTGTCTTGGAAAGAATAGAAACCTTGAGCCGTAAAGATTACAGCGAAATTTGATCACATCGATTCGTTTGTTTCTATTTATAAAATTCTACACGAAATCGCTCAGATTACTGTTCGGGTATAACAAATAATAATAATCCTTTGAAGAATCGATATGTTTCCTGCATATCATAAAATTACGCAATAACTTTCTAGATTTGGTCGTCCTAGTGATACTGATCGCATTAATCTGACATATGCAGAAAGTGTCAAAGTCACCCACTGTAGGGCAAAACTGCATTCGGTCGATGGAGTTTGTTATGAGTCTCTTGTGACAACTACCTATCACCAAAATTTTTCCCATTATCTTAAGACCTTAGCATACCGACATACGGATAGACTACTTAAGTAGTTAACTACTACGCTGCCGATTTGCCGCTAAATGTTTAACATGAGAGTAAATATGAGAATGAACTTAATCTATAATAAATTATGATAACTCAACATTTTAAAAAGAAAGCGTAGTGTTTGCCAAATTATAACTCAAAAATTTATTGCCGCTCCAACGTATCAGACGAGTGGATTTTCAACACCCCGCATTAGCTTCACGCCTACGTAAATAAAAATAATAACTTAACGACACATTGAGTAGAACCAGAACAAGCGAGCTACTTGGATAAATTTCGAAAGACTTATGAATGGCTGTCACGAGCTATTCGCTGTTCATATAACCTATCCTTGCAACCTCTCTTCGCCGCTTTATTTCCTCTGCAGATTTATCCGTCTGCCTCGCGGTCCGCAACACCTGTCTCACTAAATCCCTTCCGCCGCTAGATTTATCAGTGATCGCCGTGATTCATTGCTTTGGGTGGCGTCCTTCATCTTAAACATCCCAACGCTCTAGAATTATCTGAAGTACTCACTTCATACTTCTCTGCCTGTCAAAAAAAAAACTTTTGGTAACGCCAACCGTTTGTGAGTTCTCGCACTCCTGGAATCTCCTCCATGTATCATTTAAAGGCCAAAGGTTAATGCGTCCGGACGAAACCTTGATTCTACCTTTAATTTTTCGTTCATCGAGGAAATAACTCATTCTGCAGTTTCTGGAGTGCACTTAATATTCCGCCATTAATTTGAACGATTCCAAATAAACGATACGAGTCATTTCAGATTTGTCTCGTGTCTGTATTAGACGAAACTAATGTTCGTCGTTATTTCTTAGCATTCATGGGCAGTAAGAAGAAAAAGTAATTAGTAAATGATGAATGTATTTCATAATCAGCTCTTGATAACGTTCTTATGGAGAGAGTTATTAATTTACGAATGAGAAAGTGGCCTTTTTCGTTTTGGAATAGATAGATCATTATAGCGATCATCCCTTTCCAAATTCACGAGCTATATCATTTCACGAAAAATAGTAAGTAAAATATCTTAGGGAAAGGGATTCTTAGTGGCCATCTAGGAGATCGTCATTGCGTGGGATTTGGTACATTGAGATTTATTCACGGCAATATAGTAAGTTAACTGGACCGTTATCTCTGCGGCACCAGTCTTCCTTCAAACTCTTTCCATCTTCTTATATTATATTTTTCATCGTAATTGCAAAAGCACTAAATTTAACGCTATAGATGAATGCGTTTATTATGAAATATCTTGAAATATAACAAGTGAAAGCATTTGCGTAATTTCTATAAATGATAAAATTTTTAAAATATCCGTAGGCTCCATGAAGCTGTTAAGCTAGCGATTTTGTCATTAAGTAATAGTGCATCATTTGCTAAGTAAAAACTCTCCAACCATTTTGGCGAAATGCAGGTGAGTAGAAATATCATCAATATTACACATTATATGAGTGATCCATTGCAAAGACTATAGAGACTAATGAAGATTAATGTCATGGCAATGAAGAAGTTTTAACTTGAAAACTTCTGTTCTGATTATGCTGACTCAACACATAAAAATCTAAGAGGAATGCATTATTGAGAACGCAGACACTTTTTCATTGGCGTATACATAAAAATAACTTTAGGGCTAAGATAGCTCAAATTATTTGGTGACAGTATCCCTCAGGTATTTAGGTAGATCAAATAAGCAAGTTTATCCGTAAGAAGCATCAAACACAGTACAGTAAGCACCCGTTATTCGTCGTTTGAGACTAAATCACCGGCGCAATTTATTAAAATATTAGCTTAATAAAGGCAAACCGATTAATTGCTAAGCAAAATGACGCGTGTTAAATGAAAGCCAATGGGTTAGTCGGCCCCGTTGTTCGCCGTGACTCTCAGGAACGCATCAACGACGAATAGCGAGGGCTTAATTTACCATAAAAGGGTCGTATAAGGCTTAATCGCAATTTAGCCTGTCCCAAAGTGATCAACAGGCTATCTGTAAATTGAAAAATCTCCGTTCAATTTCATGCAAAACGTACTATCTGTATCATGAAATGTGTGAAACGATCCTAACATAGTGCACGTAGGTAAGCCTATGGTAGATATAACGGAGACGGAAGAATAAAGATAATACAATGGAAAGTAAAATAATCGTTCGCGTCAATTGATTTTATTCGTCTTTCAATAGACTCATTTCACCATTGAAAAGTTCATGACTCAATTAACCGGTAGCCGTAGCATAACAAAATTATAATGACTCGCGATTTTTCTACCCTTCGACGTGAATCACGAAACTGCCGATTTCAACGAAAGGAACGATATTGACGTGGCCAATCTTCTGAAAAACTGACAAACGGGTTTCAGCACATCTGCACTGCAAAGAGTGATTACAAGGAAACATTCGTGCGTGAAAATTACACGGGAAGGCGCGTGGGAAAACCATCGACGTTGTCGACATCAACCACAGGGCAAGATGCCAAACGCGGTTTGCGAGAAATATCCGCTTCCCCTAATGTAAATTCTCCTACTCATATCTCACTTAAATATCATTTGAAAGAACTAAATGTAAAGGGAATATACATTTTTAAGTCTTCGTCAATTCCTCTAATTTAATTGTTGCCGCTATCAATCACTCTACTGTAGTAAACAGAAAGAATTGCTATATGAGATCTTGGTTCGATATTGAATCTGTTGTAAGAGTCAACGTGATCTGAAAAATACCCCTTTCCTTTTTATATACTTCCAAACAACCGTATGCGAGTGGCGCCACCATAGGGAATTTACGCATAAAATGTTAGCGTCATTTTCTATAAATAATGATTTGACTGATAATGAGAAACCCATGAATATATACTGCACGGCTTCCGCAAAATTTAAATGTCAAATACATGAACCTTTTCCCAATTTGAGATTTATATGGTCTCATCTTCAAGAAAATTTAAATAAAAACATTAAAACAAAAGAATTTTAGATTAAGCGACGAATCATATTAGTGTTTGTTTCGAGTGAATAAAATTCCTCGCTTTAAAATAGAAGGCCAAAAGATATAAACATATATCATTCAGTCACAATAATTAATGTGAATAGCTTATGGCATAAAAGGAGTCAATAATTTTCAGTTGAATGACATTTAATTTGATGTGCAAATAAAATCATAAAACGTTCACATTAAGATTTACGGATGACAACAATAATGGCGGAGCCATATTAGCTCTCATACGCGAAGGAATTGTTTTAGTTCATTCACCTACTGAGTCATCAGACTTGATATCCTGGAGAAATTACATCCTAAACTCATTTGAATAAAAGTAACGACAGAAAATTTCTCGTTATTGAGTTGCTAAAAGCATGTTCAGTACTTCCATCATATTCTTTATTGAGAGAAAATATTTATGTGCATTATATCAGAAAATGATGTTTAATTAAGAGAATACCATTATAAGACTTTAAATTCCATAAATACTTCTATATGCATTGAGTTAATGAGTTATACGATGAGATATAGCTTAGCAGAGAAAATATAATTTAATAAGTAAAAATGTTTTAGATATGCTATCCAGCTTCCCATTCATCGATTATCATTTTACACCATGTAGGCCCAAGGCACTTTTCTAGCCCACTATGAGTTATAGATCGACTCGTGAACTGAAATCTGACTTAAAATATAAAAAAAACATTAGGGAGCACACTACATACAAAAATGTTCTAGCGTAAAGTAATATATTTGTCTTAAACTCAAATTACAATAGGGCCAAATAGATAATTTCGACAACATAGCTTTGAATGCATACGAGGGGCCGCATGTCATAGTAATGAATGAAACATTATGTTGAAACTAGTGTAATTCCCGTTGAAATATCAACTGAAGAATTATAGATAGATAGATTATTATTATTTTCATTTTAAATAATTAATATCCCACATTCACATATAAAATATTTTGTCATATACTACATATCTAGTGAATATTCTGTTGTTGACGGGCTATCTTTAGTTAAACTTAATATAGTTGCCTCTCTTTCCCCCCCTTTCACACCCTCTCTCCCTCTCCCACCCTCTATCTTCCTCCCCCTCCTCATTTCTCCCCTCCCCCTCTCTCTTCTCCCCTTCTTTCCCCCTCCCCCCTCTACTTCCCTCTCTCTTCCTCCCCCCTCGCTCCCCCCTCTACCTCTCCCCCCCTCTCTCCCCTCTCTCTCGTATTAAAAGCATACAAAGCACGCTTACACCCATAAGGATTGATACAACAATGGGATTTTGAGGTCTAACAATATAATTGGTAGCCAAGGTAACATTCCGTTAAAATGGCAATATTTCGACAAAATATGTGAATTAAACGTATAACATGAGCGATTTCAAATTGTATGCGGAAAAGATGAACAGAATAAGAAACTGTAATTTTTTCTTTAAAATGGTTCAGATCCGAAAATCGTAGGTTAATTCCTTCTAATTTTAATTTCAAAAACAATAAAAACCTGCACTCCAAAAAATTGATTTTTACATGTTACCTTACGGAAAATGGAAATGTCTTCCTTGGAGTCGAACCCAGGACTTTTTTGGAGATTTATTTTCGTAATTATCTTAAAATATGTTAATTAAGCATCCTTGCCAAATTTCAATCTTCTACCTATTCGGGAAGTTTGTTAAAACGCTCTATATCGGCCAACGTGAAAGCGTGACCAACCAACCAACAGACCTTATCATAAAAATTCCCAAGTATACAACTTTTATATTTGTCTAATCTGTCTTTGTAACTTCATGATTATCTCGTCCCCTTCGCCTACTTAAATTAGAAACAAATGAATGAAAGGGCACTTTTTCAACATGGATGCTGCATGCGCCCCGCGGACAAACAAACTACAATGACTGGAACGTTTCTCAATCAAATTATAGATAGTTGGAAGAAGATATTTTTTACTGTCCGCATTCATTCGATAATTCAAGGTTTAGTTAACTCGAAAATGTTTACATTTCCTTTATGGTCCAAATAATCGGGGACAACATTCATTTGTTCCAAATGCCAAGTAGCTTCGTAGCTGCCGTAGGAGTATTATGTCGTTTGCAATTTAAAACTTGCAAAGCTCCGGAAAAAAGTGTAACATCGATAAAATATTCCACGAACCGCTTTGAGTGAAGTAGACATACTTTCCGTAATTTGTAACCTTCGATAGATATTCGCACTACATATTCCGAAAAAACGCTCTTCAGTTCAACACAGTATCAATATTGCCAATGGCCACCCAAATACATTCGAGGCTATTCACTCCTCTTACGGAAGGCACCCACAACTGTGATTCATAACAGACAGAGATATGGAGATTTTAGAGGGACGCAGATCGAAAGTAGCCTCTGAAGAGATTTTATAAAAATTCCAAACAGAAAAATAATTTCTTATGCACACATTATTGTTCTTTTATCTTTACATAATAAATATTAAAATTCCACTCAACTCTAAGAAAGTAATATTGAAGTTGTATTTAATATAGCTATATTTATATCCTTAAATTATAATTTTCTTCTCGTAATTCGATCATAAAAGTGACACATTTTCGGTCCTGAAGCTCTGTTCCGCGAAATCCCAAGCTGGCTATTGACATGGTGAGAATAATAAAAAGCCTTTCACCGTAAATACGAACCGAGGTTGTTACTACGGTTTATATTTTAAGAATTTCAAACGCTGCCACCATCATGAAGTACAAAGACGCTGTTAGTGTGACAACACCAAAACTACCGCGAAAATCAAATTATTTCAATTTAATAAAAATTTTGATCTATCGCCATATTTTCCCGTAATTTTCTACACAATAACTAGGATTACAGAAATTTTTCGATAAGCATTCACACATGTATATTCAAAGCTAAATTATGAAGTTTATGAAATCGCATTATTAGAAAATTTTCAACTATGTTAACAAGTCCATAAAAGGAATTACAACCATAAGAAATCTTATTTTCACGGTAGATTCCAAGCCCAAGACTTGATAAAGGGCATGAAAAAGAGTGTCATTTCATCACATTAAAAATGAGAGATTTCATTACAAAGGCTGCCTTAAGAATTGCTGTCGCATTTTAGTCAGGCAACTTTATTCTCGCATTTTCTATTGAATTTAATATCCCTTTTGTATTTCGGTTTGAATATGTTTCTTATTATAAAAACTATATCATATTACTTGATTTATTTATTTTAGAATAATTTTAACATTAAATAATTATAATAACTATGCATTTTATTTTTCACTGTCAGTTTGAGTTAGTTATTTATTTATAAACATAAACCTGAAAACAATTTAATTAATAAATAATCAAATTCCATGAGTGGCAAAGTCAACTTTTTTATCGTCGTCCATATGTAGTATATATATTTTTCTTCCTCCAAATTTCGACGGAAAAATATATGACGATATGGTATGTCACATTTGCACGGAACATTAAGCGCAATTGCACATTCGCACCGCAATCTAAAAATCCACGTCCGACGCATCAACCGTCTCAAGGACGCAATATTTCAACTTTAAAAATCTCCTCGAGTCGTGAGGTTTGAGAATTGATACGGAGCGCTCGCAACGCTTCTTACTTAAGGATATCACCGCTAGATCCGACTGCGTGCTGTTGCAGCGACGTGGGCGTGGTGCACGCGCCACTCGCTCTCTTTTCCTTCTATCTCTGCCTCAGTCTCTCTCTCTCTCTCTCTCACCCCTCTGGCGGATGCCTAGGCGGTCATTAAGCGCCTCACGTCGTCCAGGGGTATGTCTTGTGGTCCCTCCGGAGAGCGGACGTGATCCGAGAGGTCAAACAGACTTCCCTACGCGCCCCGCCACTCAAACGTACACCATCATGCCACGGAGATGTGGGGAAATCGTTTCTCTCGAACACACAATAACGCTCTTGTGAGGAGGAATTTAAAGGGCGGAGTGGCCTTATTAAGAATATATCTAAAGAGAGAGATGGAGGAGAATTAAGGATAATTTAATTAAGAGGACCTTTTGCTCCTTCGTAACCAACAGAAAAGTACGAATTCCGTCGGAAATCTTCATTGCTAAAAGGCCTGGTAAAATATCCATTAAAAAACTTGTCTTATCGCGTGTATTTATTCGCGTAGTACTGCATTTTCGATTAGGCAATTTCCAGAAAAGGCTGAAATATACATAATTAAATGCACCGAGGCGGCTACTTTAAATGCAATAAGTGTCCATAAATCTCTCATGGAATAATAATTGTAATGAACGCAACTAATCCTCTAATAAAACAGCTCAGTTATGTTTTTTTTACACAATTCGCTTTCTCAAATTAAAGAATGAAATGTAATAAAGATTACAGATTCACAATAAAAGAGTAACACATATGTTGTCTTTGCTCGGGCAAAAACTCGGAAGCATCTCTGAAATAAAATTGTTTGTTTATGAAAATTACCAGTATAAATTTGTTAACTGCATATGTAATCCGAATCTGGTTATCTAATGTATGTATTTCTAAATGCCATTTATAATTCAACGTTTTTTATACGGATAACATAGTAATTTGTAATTTATTTTTCGCCGGCCAAAGTTTAGGAATTTTCCAACTTTTGGAAAAGTAAAATGGCAAATTGAAATTATACCTCAACAATGAATTATTCAACTGTTAAAATTTAGTTATGTGCAACTTTTTCCACAAACTTGAAGTCCGAGAGAACCCCCCCCCCCCCTCCCCCCCACCCCCCCACTCGGTTAAAATGGACGGGTTCTACCTCAAATTTTATGACAACTGAAATTAACAAACTCGTAATTTCTACTTCTTTCTTTGCCAATAATTACAATCCTAGAAACACCTATTATTCATTGGTAATAAGAACACAATTAATTTCAAGTTACATGAAAGTGAAATTCTAAAGAAAAATTTAGGATAACGTTCCTATCAATAGTTTCTGATGCTCGTGTTCCAAACAAAATGCTTTGAACCGGGTGTAATTTCATAAAACTTAAACATCAATCCAATTATTGCCGTTGTCTAAGGAAATATAAGTGTATAAACACAAGAAGACATTCATTGCCTACTCGCGTATAATTATCTTCATCGCTTATTCTGCAATTAAAAGGACAAAGAGAAATAAAATAATATATGACGAGCGTATCCTTAAGAACACGGTTCTGTCCAGCTGTGAGCACTAATAATTTGTAAAAGATAATTCCTTTCAAACAACAATCCAATATTATAGCGGTTCGCCGTCTTTCCGAGAAGGGTTATCCTATGGTTTAAAAGAAAAGACTTATTGTTAGCGTCATAATAAAAGTTTTCATTGCGAGATGCAAGGGTGGGAGAATGAACCCAGTGACCTCCCGACCGAAAATTCAGCAAAAACGAGCTAAGAATTTCGATATGGATGTCATGCGGAGAAACGTCTTCTCGACACTCAATACCATTTCGGGACCGCGAAATTTACCCACCTTCAAAAAGAGCGGACAGAAACGTGAGCATCAATCAACGACGGAAATGAAATAAACTTCAACAAGCTTTTTAAACAAAAAACAAAACACCAGACTAAAAGCAGTTTTCAGCAGAGTATACGACGCCGGTTAGGAAATTGGTGGCTTTGCACCCAACATGGCTGTAACGAAAACAAGCGTGGTAAATTAAACATGTAGTAAACCCTTTTACATCTTTTCTCCATTATAATTACTACATCTCGTACCTTTGGCTTTCAGAAGTTTTAACGTTCAAGTCAGCTATAAAGGACATTTTACGCTATCTATATCATATGGCAGTAATAAAGAAAACTTGTTTCCTAGACAGAAGATAGGAGATGAGACTGGTTTTTAGACTTTTTCGCGGTCCAATTCTCACCACGTCGCTACAAATTTTAATGGGTTCTGAATAAACGTCTTGGTTTTGGAGACATTAACGACCGACTTCATGAATTGGCTTTCGTCGAGTGTCAAATTCTGGACTGGTACTTAAACTGAGCGATAACAAACAGTAAAGTATCATCATCTCTAAATAAGCTAAATTTGTTGTAATAACTTCAATGTCCACGTGTTTGAGACTCAGCGTCAACAATCATTAGACAACTTTCTCGCTGTACCTGCAAGAGGTGTTTTTTCTATCAATTTCACATTTCCAAATGAATTACAAGCTTAGTTTAAACGAATGATTTTCGAAAGTTAAATTTACGTTTAAGTTGGATTCTTTTTTTCTATTATAGTTTTATCTCCCTAAAATTAATAACAATAATTATTAATTTGTTTAGCTAAAATCCAAATATACAGGCATCCAACGGATGTATTGATGCCTATTATATCACAACATTTTGAAAATAGTGATTTTAATATGCAGATTGTATGCACTAAATTAAGTATTTTTAGTTGCCAAATAATAGTGATTTTAATATGCAGATTGTATGCACTAAATTAAGTATTTTTAGTTGCCAAATAATACATATTTTAATCCTTTAGCGCGGTGTTGCAATGACCATTTTGATTATTTATAGTATATGTATACAGAATACCTCTCGCAAGGCCAATATATATTTCATTCATCTGAAATTCGTTTCGCCCGCGCAATATGTCTTTTAAAGCAATTTTTTAACCAATTACATAATTTTCCTTAAATGCAAACTTGGCAGAACATCAGCACCCACATTCCGCTAAGTTATCTTTCTGCAGATTCGCCTCGAGCACTCCTATATCAAGAAATCTCACATCATTCTCAAACAACTTTTCGCAATCCCTCTTCCTCCAATGACGTCACTCTCTGACTAACTATTTTCGGTCGATTCTACGAAACACCGGTAAACACTTTCCTCTCGAGCTCAGCCGAAAATTTCCCTCTCCACGAGAGAGAAAGAGATAGAGAGAGCGAATATTTCTGTCTCTAGGCTAACCTTTCCTTCGTGGAGCTTTATCTTCTGGAGTCAGTAACCTCTTGCCTCCTTGCTGACCACTCCATGGTGCTCTTCAATCTTGTTTTTTTTCCCCACGCACTTTCCTCCTCCTCCGCCACACTCATCCGTCTTTCTCCTCCTCTCAACATTCAACCCTCCTTTTTTTTTAGAGTCATTCACCTTGAACCATTCCTTTCCCAGCCTCCTCCCCTTTCTCGGCGCTTCACTCCACCTCCTACCGTACCCTATCAACGCTTAGGTGGGTGGGCACCGAATAACCCAGGTGACAACACAAACAAGAAATTTCTCTCGAGAAAGAATTAAAACCGAAGATTTTCTCCGGACAAAACCTTACTACAACTTTGATACCCCTTTAGCAATCTTCGTTTACATTAATTTCCTACCTTGTAAAATATTTCGCTATGTAATGACGCAATTTCAAGAAAAATTCAAGTGCCATCAGTGGTTTAAAATAAGTGTTCGAAGTTATACTCTAAAAAACTTAATTCAATTTGTACTCTCAGAAAATCTGCACCGAGAATTTATGAGCACTTGAAACGTAGTGATGATCATGTGGAAACAAGCTCTAAACCTGTCCGGAATATATTCTTAATACTATTGCTAAATAAATATATTTCTCATAACAGCAGTCAACTAATAATGAGAATTAATATTCGTATACTCGAAGGTTTCGAATCTGAGATACAACGATGGAGACTTTTTTTTTACTTATTCTGCTACTTGTTTCAGCGAGGTCATTCGGACCCTGCAAGAGTTTGCCGAAATGCTAATCGCAGAGGACACGTTTGGTTATTGTCCCCTTAATGTCAAGGACGAAACTGGCCAAAGGAAAAAATGATGTCGGGGTACTCCTTTTTTATCTCGCTTAAGATACGTGGCATTTTTATTAAACCCAAAAATTTTCGACTTTACTTTCCCTCTTGGATTTCATGTTGATATATACATTTAATTTCTCCACTTCACACCCCTGTAATTAAAACGTAAACAAAGTTTCGCCCATCCGAGAAATTAATTCAGAAGTGTTTTATTCAGATTTTTCCAGATGTAGGGACGGAGAGGTTTTTTTAATGATGGCTTCCCCGCAAAGCCAATTTTAGGCTTGTCTGCACGTAGGCGAAAAACCCCAAGACGAATCACAACATCCATGCCCGAAGCGGGGTTCGAACCCGCGACCTTTGGGTTAGAGGGCGGGCACACTACCTACCAGTCTTAACGTCGAAGTTACGTCAAAGTTGAGTCTTCATTTTGTTCTTTCAAGTTTATCCTTGTCTGAGCTGTATGAAAAATCACACTGCCTTCAAAATCACCTATTAGCACATTTTCAACAACTTAATCTGTATATCATTACAAGAACATTTAGTATAAAAATAGTTTTATTCATGTGTATGTCAATTCTTTTTTTAATCCTTCAAATCAATCGAGACGAGTTTTTCCCGCAATCATATCCATGTAAAAAATGTAAAACTGAATTAAATCTTTATGCGTTTGAAATTAAAGCAAAACATCATATAAATAGTACTGCAGTACTGCTCTGTTCTATACGACCGCTTCGTTTGCACTGACGACATTATAAAATAGCCCTCAGTTCAAATACAACCGCGAAAATCTAGCATCGCGACCGAAAGGGAACATTTGCTAATTTATTGCAAATTTCTCCTCCCAGTTAACACTCATCCACCTCCAAGGAAATTGCATTCCACTTATAAACTTTATTTTCTTATCTCCTTCCCATCTCCAGCCGTGACTACTTCCAACCACTGCTATTTCCCACGTCTCCTAAATCCTCTCACATTAAATCGCCATCCTACTGATATCCGTTAATGTAAAACCCCACTTCCGTTCCCCTTCACAATTCCTCCAGCACCAACTTCAATATCTCCGCCCCTCCGCAGCACTCAACCATCTCTCCATCCCCGCTCTGTCGCACGTAAGAGGCACGGCACACCCAACTCAAAACCCCACATAGACAATCTGTTAACGGACGCCGTATTTCGGCTGTTCTCGGGGGTGAGAACCGGACGGCCTTGGCTCAGCCGATGGAATGGGTTGGACGGAGGTCCAATCGAGCGGACCTCGGAGATTCGGCGGATGGTTGCCGGGGGCCGGGACCGCTCACTAGATGGGGCCGTGGGTCGAACGAGGGCGGGGCATTTATAAAGAATCCTTGCGGAAGGAATTGGTGCTGAACGGCAAGGGATGGGAGATCGCCGAACCGTTCTTGGAGACACGGCTCGATTTAGGCGTATCCTTTGAATGGACGAAAAAATGTCTCCGCAGCGCTGGGCGCATTCTTGGGAAGGTTCTGAAGGTTAGGATGTGGGCGGTTGGTGTCCGAAAGTCAGCTGAGGCATTGAATCGCGTATTATTAAAAGAGAAGGGTTACTCTTTGATTTTGAAGCACACGCAAAATTGAATCAGTTTTGAATACGGAGTCGGATTTCCTTTATGTTTGACATGAACTCTAGCTTTTATTTCAAAACATATTTGCTTATTTTTAAGTCATTGATAGGTTTACCTAAACAGTATCCCAGTCGCTTAAAGTCACCTCAATAACTTTTCATATTTATTAATACATAAAATTAAAAAATCTATAGGCAAAGGTCAAAAACACACTAATCTATAATAATTTTAACAATATTGTCTTAACTATTTGTTTTTTATTCTTAAATTACCTAATCAGATTCAGAAAAACATAAGGAAAAATATCATAGCCTAATGAATGATATGCCGGTGGCGTAACAGCGTTGTGTATGGGGAAAGTAAAAGATAATTTACTTATTTTTCATCTCCATTAAAGTCGGGCCAAAATATCTTCAGCTCCGGCTGAATGTGCCACGATCTTGACGCCGTAAGTATGGGACTTTACGAGCAATCATATCCAGAAGTCTTATGAAATTGGTTCCTTCTCTCGGATACTTTTGCTTTGTTTAATTTAAAGAACACCGCGTAAATTGAATAACAGGCGAGTATGAACTCTCTCCATGACAGAAAAGCATATGAAACATTCAATAGATAGGCATGTAAGGGAGGAGGATATAATAATTCCAGAAACGACGAAAAGGAAGCGATTATGCGCAGATAAAAAGTAAATGGCATTACTTTTATTCGTAATTTCCCCTCAGTGACGAAGTAAACGAGTTTTACGTGTCAAGGCTGAAAGATTGAATGATGTAAATAAGAACTAAATTGAAATAACGTCTTTCTCTAGACAAAGACTTATTGTTAGTTTAGATTATTTAAATGATGTACAAAATATCAACTACGAAATTTTAATTTTGTTCTATTTCATTTTTGTGCATAAATAAAAATACATTCTGTCCCAATTTATTCTATAGCGATTTTTTTCTTTCCAATTAGAGAATTTCAGTTGCAATTTTGTGCAGTGATAATTTACTCAGAAACATATTAACATATTTTAATCTATAGAAATTGAGATCGACAAGACAAGTTGCGATAACCTAAATGAAAATGTTTAAAAGAGGAGAAATAGAAAATAAAAGCCAAAAGAATCAAATTCCAAGCTTCAATTTGGCGCAGCATATTGAAATAAATATCATGATTTCAAATCCAAAATAAACGCGCAAAACATTAAATTATCTGGATCGTATAAAGTAGAAATGTTTTCTTCGATGTTTGTATTTTCATAAATGCAATAATCTGAAAGTTATAAAATTTATAAAATATACGAATATAAAGTAAAATATTTCGCCACAAACGCGTTCACGACCTCTATGCTAAAAAAATCAGTTCCGACAAATCAAGCTCGTCGACGGAATGTTAAAATACTCACACGTAGAAACCGCATAATAAGATGTCAATTTGAAGTTTGAATTCTAACAAAAAAATCTAAAGCAGACATTCACCTTTAACACTACAAGTAACATTTACAGTTAAAAGAAATAGAGAGGAAATGCTTCTGTCGTAACTGCTAAGGACATTAATCACAAATGTGTAAGATGATTCGTACGAAAAACTTATTGTCGTGCCACGTGAAACGCGGTAGTGAAAAGACTAAATATGGTTTTAATCTAAGTCAACTTTCTGAAACATTATAAAAGAAATATAGATGAAATTTATTTCGCTCAAAGCTCTCGGTATGTTTTGGTGTACAATCATTAGGAGAAAACAGCTTTATACAGAGAATTATAAATTAATTTTTTGTAGGTAACAAGAAAAGAACGCCACTTCAATCATCGGGTAATGACTTATTAATGAGTGGATATTTAGTTTCGCCTGCTGCAAGCAATAGAAGGCCATTGCTTTCAACGGCGTGAATGAAGAAGTTATCTTTGAATGCAAGTTCGCCAGTTTAATCCTAGATATATTGCAAAGATATTTTATGTTATATTCCTCACATTAATGACTTTCTCTCAAATGATAACTTCATCCATTTGCGATGAAATTTTTAAATATTTAACGCACAACGTGCTTTGAGGAGAGGTTTTTCTTAGGTCCCACTCTCCTCTCTCGGGAGCTCTTTTTTTCTTTCTGCATTCTCTTTTTCTTTCCTCCTCTTCTCGCCTCAGCATACACTCCTCCGCACCCAATTTCATCCTTCTCTCCCTACTCACACAACCTCCTCCTCTTCCTCCTTCCGACTTCCAAAATTTCCTAATGCCACCTCCCACAATCCGAAAGAACCCATCGGCTATCTTTCTCCTATTTCCCGCATACAAAACTCACGCCTTGACCAAATTCATCGTATTTGGAATTTATTTGTATTAAAAACAACTATTCCAGCAACTTTTAATGTCGTAAGATATGAAAGAAATACACAGAGGGATTTTTCTAATGCCAAGTTTTTGCTAATTTACGTGCAATTTCTGAAATATAATAAACTAGCGTAAGTGCCAGTTAAATTTCGACGGATTTCGTGAATCTACTTTCGCTGCCAAATGTACAGCGCATGCGGGCTATACAATAACATTTTAGTCAATCAAAAACAAAGCCACCTATAAAGAATACTTTTTCACTTATCTTTTCTTAACAATTAACCACATTTGTTTGTAAACAATCCATTTCCGAGCGTATTGCATTCAAATATTACGATAATTTTACTTCCTATCATATCACTTTCTCCAAATCCAGCTTCATTCTTCTTTCTGGAATGTTTACTTTTATATCTTGCAAGCAAGAACATCGTGAAAAGGCACCGTATAGTTGTCCATGATTGAACACTGGCTTTGCTACAAGGATAATTTCGTTGCTTAAACAAAAGTGCGAAGTGAATAACGCTATTCTTTCGTCTATTTAAAGGCTTTATTGACGCTAATTGAATCGGAGGTATCAATGTTGGTTGCCTTGGAATGCACGGAAAGAGTACGAAAACTCAACAAAATTACGAAGGAAAATGAAAATTCGACCGTGTAACATGTTAACATCGCAAGAATAACATAGTACACGGTTGTAACCGGCGAATAAAGCAAAAACGAAGAAAATCGGTCCATATTTACCTATTAGATGAATGAAGGAAAGAAATCTTGCACATTGAAAAATCGAAAATTACGTGTAAACTTATGGGAAAATAATTATAGAATTAAGCACCCCCTCTCCCCAAATTTTTTTGTCGCCATATAGCCTATGTTACCCACAGGGTAAAATTATATTCCTACGCGAAGTTTCGTGAGGATACATTGAAAGGTGTGGATTTGTATAGATAACAAACAAAATCTGAACTTCGCTTTTATATAATACTAGCTGAAAGTACCCGGCGATGCCCGGGTTATGCCAAACACGTAACCAAGTGACCAAGAGTCGCCTTTACACTGTAATCCATAAATCTTAAGAATTTTAACTTGTAAGAACATTCAAAATGGGATCGAATCTATAATAAAGCATACTTACCTACTAATTACAGCAAATGCCCCATATATTGCTGTGCGGCATGTGTGTCAAAGAAGCATTTGTCACTTTCTGGGGAAATGTTGGCGTCCTAGAAAAACTTGTATAGATTAGACGTTTTATTCACAACCACAAACTGATGTCGAGTGACTTCTATGGAGAGTATTATAAATGTGCGTTAGTAAGCATTACAGATGTATAATATAAAGGTTTTACTTACTAAAAGGTAAGATACACACGATGAAATGTCGTTATAAACGCTTCCCATACGCAGTCAACATATTAACTATGTACGTTGCTATACATAATTAATTTCGATGTTTAAACAACAGTTCGAAGCGAAAACGCTATTCTTTCACCTATTTGAAGGTTTAATTGGCATTAATTGAATCGGAGACAACAATTATGGTCGCCTTGACAACGTCGGAAAGAGTACGAAATATCCGTAAAATTTAGAAAACAATTACGTATTTCTGAATGATTCGACCGTGTAACGTAAACATCGCAATAATAAGATAGTATAGAGTTTTAGCCGTCGAATAAAGCAAAAAAGAAGAAATTTGGTCCATATTTTCGTATTTTAACGAATGAAGGAAAAAAACCTTGCACTTTGAAAAATCGAAAATCCCGTGTAAACTTATGGGAAAATAAAATTGTCTCCTGGAATCGAACCCGGGTCGATTTTGGAAATCCCAGGTACCCTATGTTACTCGTAGAGTCATATGAAGTCAATTTGCAAAGTTTGGTCCCGATAGCTCAAAGGGCGTGGGAATGTATAAGGAACACACGGACAGACATTCAATTTTATAATATAAGATCGTATCTTATACTACTATATCTATCTATATACTATCGTATTAGATAGTTAGATATATAACAAAATTATCCGGCGTTGCAAACGTATAAAAAATCTTTTTTCTTGATTAAAACATTAAATTTTACGCTAAATCGGCTTAGGTTTGAATTCTGTCTTTAAAAAATATAAAGCTGATTCTTTCAGCTTAATACATAGATATTTTTGTCCTGAGTTCCTGTCTTCTTTTTATGTAATTTAAATTTGAAAAAGAATAAAATCTTGCGCAGCAATCAATCGATTTTTACGTGCTATCTAATGGGAAAATGTTAATCCCCTACATTGAGTACAGAATATTCTAAACATTTCTGAATCGGAATGCTAAGATATGTTTGTGAAGTTCAATTGGATATTTCCAATCGATAATAATTTTATGCCTACGTGCATGTCATGATTGGGATAATGTCAGTGTCAAGGATTACTCTGGCTCCGTATTCTCTTATGTCATGTTAGGTTTTCTTGGGAGACAAAACACTGGGCTAACCCTTCCTTCAACTTGATAAAAGAACTTATCATTCAGATCGTGTTACATGTCGATACCAAAACAATGTACTTCATCTTGTTGAGAGAAACAACTTCAATAGAGAGAGACAAGTGAAAGGCGCCAGCGAATATCTTTACTGCACAGTTGAAATTAATCCGTCAGGAAAATCCCCACACCACGCATTTATCATGACAAAGAATTATCTCGAATCTACACAGATAGGGTGTATTTTAGGGTCTCCAAATCTGTGAAGGGAATATCGTCAAAAAACGCCAATTCAGTGAAGGTATCACCATTTTCCGTGTCAATTTTAGCGTTTTGCTGTTTGAAACAAAACTATTGGTTTTACTCGTATTTTAACTTTCCTATAAAAATTAATTGAAACCAGTTTGTGTTATTTCCAACCTATTCTTCTACAAACGGACAAAAATCAAACTAACGCTATGCTGTAAAAGCATTTAGTCATTATGTATTGAGGTTTCAAATATTTGTTTGAAGTATGCAGTTTATTGCTTTAGTTTAATGAAATTGATCGAAATATTTCTGGCACTTAAAGTATAAATACTAATCTATTGGTCTGTTTCATTATTAAATGGTTTTGTTTGATGGACTCTCTCGTTTCCTAATTCAAGATATTGAATAAGAAAGGAATAATAATAGGTTCTTTCCAGTATTTTCACTTATACTGACTAAATATTAACTAAGTAATAGATTTAAATCAATAAAACGTGTAAGGTCACATCATCGTAATAAAATTTCCGGTACAAATTTACTAGGCCTAATGACTTTAATTACTGGATGAAATGGTATCCATGAAACTATGGTAATTAAAAACTATTAATTCACTGAAATCCAAAACTATCGTAAATGTATTAAATAGCTCCCCCTTTATCGGTAAATATTTCCACTTACAAAGTTTAATCTTAAACATCTCCATCAGAAGAAAACTCGACCATTCTTTAATCTTCATCTGCGTTAATATTTCACGACAGCCATAACTATAGTAGACTGAAAAGCATCGCCGAAATGTACTATGTACTAGGCTTGTCACCTCAATCAACTTTCTTCCTTTACCGCAGAGTTTTTATTTTGCCATTTCGCGATTCTTAGATTTGAAGCTCTCGGAGAACATGCATTCGAAGCACGCGGAATGTGACTATTAATTTCCTTCCGCCTCCCACGCTGAAGCATGTACATATCTCTCTGCAATGAGTAAGCGGACGGCGCCTGCGTGGTTGGCATCCAACAAGAGCTTTCTTCAAGGATGATAATAAACATTTCTACGCTCACTATTCTCTTCTGTTTTCCTCCATTCATTCGGACTCCAATTGGTTCTTTCCATGTCAACGCGATTTAATATTCTTCAAATCCTTCACCGGTTAGATTCATGTGGATAATTATTAGACCTTATAAAATGACTATTTATGGTATAAATGACGTAGAAATATTCACATATATATTCACTTCTTATTTAAAAAACATAAACATATAATATAAAAACCGTCCTGGCGAAGAGCTTCTGGGAATTAGTTATTTTATGCAGGCAACATACTAATTTCTTTAAACCAGTGCCATACGTACTCCATGAGCAGTTTCATAAACTTCTTGGTACCCACATTCCTTTTACCTCATCTAATTAACTTGCCTGGAAACATACAAAATCAATTTTGTTATTTTAGAATCGTCCGGTACCATTCTGGATACAAGTACCTCACTTAACTAACAGATTGGAATTTTGAAATTACGATGGGAGTTCATATTAAAACTAGATAGTTATGGTGGTCATACTCATACATAATTAACAATATACAAATATTTTCTTAATATAATTCACCGAAACATAGAAAGATCTAAAATGTTTTAGGTTTTGACCATGGTGAAATACTTGGGAGCAATTAGAAACTGCTGACGTTAAGGTGCTCCGAGGGAAAAGAGACTAATGCTATACAAACAAATAAACAAAATGTTCTTTTCTTTGGAAAAATAAAATTATTTCTTCCGGCACGTTTCATTTTGCAAGCACGCGGGCTAAATTTCGTTAGTAATTGATTCCATACGCCAAAATATAAAAGCGCCGAGACCAAACGCCACCCGAAAGTTAGAGCCGATTCCAAGAAGGAGGGAACACATCAAGAGCGATAGGTGTCGAAATTCACGGGCAATGTTACACCTGAAGAGGCTCGGCGTATCCGTTTCACCTAAAAAGTAAAACAATGCGCCCCCTATGATTCATCTTTCGAAAGAGGCTACAGGGGAAGAAAGAGAGGAGCAGAGAGAGAGAGAGAGAGGACGCCCGAGTCTCTCTCTCCCGGACGCCTTTCCGCGTAATTTCCGATTCCTTTCCTTCCTCCGACGAGGCTGAACGGTAACGCCTTTCCCGGGCGGGGCACACGTGATATAATTCTTCCATAAATCCTCCTCCGGGGCTACCCGCCTCCTAAAGCCCCACTTACGGTGTCACAAGCACAAAAAAATATACACCTTTATCCTTCGCGCGGAGTTTTTCCTGAAACGGCTCTAAGTAAGCCTCTTCAAGCGGCGCCTGTGATTTAACTGACTCATCCTCATTAGCTCGATTTACCGCGTTCACCTTTCGACTGCCTTTTATTTTACCGAACGTATTCGAGTTTTGGCGAAAAAAACGGCCAATTTGCAGTTAGTCGAGAATTGAAATGAGGAAAGTAATATTTGATTCAACACTTATTCGAGCTCGCAAAAGAATTTTTTTAGACTAGTCATAAAATATAAAATCATTTGGTACACAGTATTATTATCGTATAATTTATTATTTTAATTTGTTCAGTTTATTATGTAAATTGCTTACTTAGACATTTAAAATTTCCATGAACAAATTTGAGCAATGAAAATATTACCGGCGAATGCATTATTTTTTTCGTTAACCACTAAATTTTGAGAACTAGCTGTAAGGCTGTAAAAAGGTTTAAATGGATTCCAAGCAGTGGCGCACACAGGATTCTCTCGAGGGGGGGTCCGAAATATTTGGCAAGCACCAAAGTTGTATGCAAGTTATATCAATGTCACGTATTATTTTTAACTATTCCTCCCTGACGGTGCCCATGTATCCAAATTTAAAATAACTATTATGTTTCCACAGTTTAGAAAAGTCACAATTTTCCCAGGAGGGGGGGCACTGTTTTGAAGTCCATAATAACACCAAAATTCGTATTTACATTAGTCATTTCAAGGTCACGTACACTTTTTAAGGCAATAAACTAAATTTGAATAATATAAAGAATGATGAGTGACTAGCATTTATTGCTATTTAATACATGTAAACATTTATACTTTTAATTTCTTTTTAACATTAATACAGTTATTCTATTCTAACTGGCAAACGAAATAAAATCCACAGGCGACATTTCCCCCTAGAGATTTTATGAATTCGGTGTCAAAGATTTCCAGGAACTCCCGCTGAGAGGACCAACTGCCGAGCTCATCAAAATCGCACAAGCGGATAAATAATTTAACCGTCCGCCACCAATCAAACTCAATTACCACGAAAGGTGCGACGGCCCTATTACAGGAGTCCCAAACATTTCATCCGTCGCGACGTTGTTTCGTAGAAAAAGGCTTCTCCCATTTGACGTTAAGTGAAGTGGTTTTTCGTTCAGCGTTCCGAAGCCCGAAAACATAGCGTATTCGTCGAATGCACGAGTACGTACATACCCTAATTTCCCATGTATAACGCGCGCGTTATACAAGGTTTTTTTGTAAATTTTGCAGAATTTCTCAGTGCGCGTTATGTATAAGGAATGTCACTTTTCAAGAAAAAATTACTAGCTAACTGACTATTTCATCGTGTGTTCACTACATTGCTGCCATCTATCGAAACTTACGTAGAATTTCTCCGCACAAGCGCTAACTCTGCACTTTTCACGGTAAAGGTCGGTATTTTCAATGCTCCAAATACACCGTGAGTGCGAGAATAAATAACAATAACTATTCCCGTATAAACACGCGCTTTATGTCGCATTGCATCTTTAATACGTAAAATTCAAGCAAATTTGACGCGTCGTTGGTTGGATAAACATAGCCTATGCCTCTCTGAATATGAAATACATACATACAAAATACGTACACTTCCCCTAATAAATATGACTAGATTCTTCATATATTTATTGACAGGAAAACAAAGCAGTAGAATGATTTTCTTCTTCAACTTCAACAAGCAGAGCAGATTCTAGAGCCGTTTTAGTTCCTTAAATATCTTTTTCGGGGGAAATTCGTGAAATATAGTAGTAAGGGTAAGTAAAATTTTGAATAGATTCACTATTCAATCAGTGTTGCGCGTTATGCTAAAAAATTCGGAGACACTGTGGAAAACGGGCTAAAATCGACCTGCGCGTTATGCATGAGTGCACGTTATACATGGGAAATTAAGGTACTTGAACTTTCGAACCTGTTTGACCCATAGTGTGGCACTTTTACTAACCTATCCCGCTACAACGGCACGTGCGTGCCTTTCAACGCCTACGGACGTGAGCTACCGTCGTGCTCTCGCACGGCGAGAGAAGATCGCTTTCCCGCGCGCCCACCCTTTCTCTTCAGTCTGTGGCTCTACCATGGGCCGTGCACTCATTCAAGGACAGGTGGGTGCATCAGCTATCGCCCCTTTCTCTCCCCCCACGTTCACTATCCGCCCACCTCGACTCCTCCTCTGGCAGTATCTTCCCCAAAAAATTCTTCCCAGTATCCTTTTCCCAAGTTCGAGCAGCAATCCATGCGGTTTTACGACTTATTGTCAGTCTATGCTAACAATGAGCAGGTGTAACACAACTGTAGCAGAAACGATGAGGCATGCAGTGTTTAGGTGACAACGTCCTTTGCCTTCTTGTTAGTGGAAAAAAGACGCAATTTAAGGCAACTGATATTTTTAAAAATTAATATTCTAAGTTATGTTCTTGCTAAGAAAATGAGGATTATAGCACTAGAACGCTGATAAATCTGCCGATGCAGAGAAAATAAAAACAAAATTCTAAATTATCTTAGAGGTTGTTCATAAAGATTAAAATCAAAACTAAGATTTACATTCATGTATGACTGATTTGCAAAAAAGCTGCTGATGAAATCTACCTGTGGCGCATAATGATAGAACTGTAAAGCAATTTTTCGATCGATCGCATAAAAGAGCAAGAATATGTAGCGAACACGATTTTTAAAAACTGTTATAGAAAATTAATTTCGCTATCGATATGGAGCTCTTTGATTACGGAATGCCATGTCCACAGTGCTCGCGAGAGGCTTTCCTACATCTACATAATACCTTGCAAATCACCAGTTTGGCTAAAAGATACATATTTACGTCTGGGCACATCATCCCGCCATTACACTATTTTTAAGGGCAGCAAACTTTCTGTAAAATTTTACTTTAAAAAACTTAATTTAATTTGGAATATCTATATGTAAATATTAATTGCCTCATATTAACTAGCCGAATTTAACTTGAATATTCATTCTGCCGAGTCAACTTTTTTTGTGATACTATGTTCATCAATTTTGATCCAACAATGATTAGAGGACAATTCCAGAAAGGGTCCCTAACGGCCAAAAAATAAGCATACGTATGTGTCAAAAGGACACCGAAGCCACAAAATTTGCGATTTAAGAAAAAGTGTCGCGACGGAGATACGTGGACACGATCAACGTCGAAGGCTTGAGTTTCTTGGGTGAACTGAGAGAATGAAAGTGGGTCGCTTTTTAAGCGCAATATAACCAACGCCCCGCGATAGCCGTGATCGTATAGTGGTTAGTACTTTGCGTTGTGGCCGCAACAACCCAGGTTCGAATCCTGGTCACGGCAGTGGTCAAACACTGTGACGGCAGAGGGTGAATTTTTTTAAGGAAATTTTAAGATTTACCCTTATGGAAGGACCTTAATATTTTATAGCATGCATATATTATTAAGAACGCCTTCTTTCCTTGATTTTTCGTTTAGTTCCGCAGACAAATCTACGTAAGCACAGTCTTTGACTCAATCGAATATACTGAATTTCACCGGGCGGAACGACCATTTTTTTGTTGCGCTGAGAGAATGAGATCAGGTTGCTCTCAAAACTTTTAGATCTCAACGCCCCGCAGTAGCCGTGATCGTATAGTGGTTAGTACTTTGCGTTGTGGCCGCAACAACCCAGGTTCGAATCCTGGTCACGGCAGTGGTGAAACACTGTGACGGCAGAGGGTGAATTTTTTTAAGGAAATTTATCTTATGGCAGGACCGTAATATTTTATAGCATGCATATATTATTAAGAACGCCTTCTTTTCTTGATCTTTCGTCCATTTCCGCAGACAAATCCACGTCAGCATAGTCTTTGACTCAATCGAATATACTGAATTTCACCGGGCGGAACGACCATTTTTTTGTTGCGCTGAGAGAATGAGATCAGGTTGCCCCCAAAACTTTCAAATCTCAACGCCCCGCAGTAGCCGTGATCGTATAGTGGTTAGTACTTTGCGTTGTGGCCGCAACAACCCAGGTTCGAATCCTGGTCACGGCAGTGGTCAAACACTGAAACGGCAAGGGGCATCTTTTTTTAGTTGATAATTTTTACAGCAGAACCTGGACATTGGTCTAATTTTTTTGCGTTCGGAAATGTGACGGCAAGTGGCGGTTTCATTTATTTATTTTAAATATAATTTTAACTACTACATTGCTAATGTTGGATATAAATTTCTTCTATGAGGCATGACTTAAAAGGATTTGTTTTCGCGATATTTATTATTGACATTATTCAAATTTTTATTTTTAGCGTTCCGTATTATGTATCAGAAATTTACCCGATTTTTTCACTATTAAAATAAAGTGCTCTATCATCAACGGCAGCGATAAACTCATTTTGGGGTGCTTATCCAAAAAAACTAAAAGTATATTACTTTCGACATCTCGCGTGCTTATTTGATCTCTGTTAAATAATATAGTTAACTTATATAAAATTATAACAATCAGTGGTTGGAGATGCTGACTATTACTACAAGGTGGCGGTCCCAAATAGTGATTGACCGATCCTTTATATAAATGAGCTATCAACTTATTTAAATCTCTTTAGAGGGATCAAATTAGTCATTAAGATATTTATGTGTTTTCAATTTATCACGTTTTTGACAGATTGGTAATGAGAATTGAAATTATGAGTTTTAAATGTTAATGGACTTATGAATGAGAGATTAATAGGATTTCGGATATAGATACGACAAAATAAATGAAGAGGTTCGGAAAAGGTTTCATAATTGGAGTACATTAATTTATAAGCCATAGAACGTAAATATGTGGCGATTAGAATTTTCACTGTCAATAACTTAGTTTATTATTGCCATCGTCAAAACATCCCTTAAATCATAGGTTATCTATGTTTAAATGAAAAAGGTCACTACGTTACTGAGGCATGGAACATGGAAATTTTAAGACCAATATGAAGATCTTTTGGCACGGGAAGTGAAACTTCACGAAGGGGATATTTAAATTTCAAACGGCATTGATTTCAATGCAAGTTTCTAAAATCTTCCGAAGTAGAAAATTAAGCTAGATGAGAAGGAAAAAACTATTTATTTACGACAAAATTTAGTGTGATAATAATTTTGAAGATTTGTCGTAATAATCTTCAAGAACACAAATTCCTGCCATTATTTATGGCTATGGAGTTTCAGTTAACTACAATATTCGTTTTAGACGCTTCTTTGGTGTTAACGAAATAAATACTACTGAAATTTCATAAAATATTGTTAATATGTGTTGGTTTTTCGTTCAAATATAATACAAGAGTCGCTTAATATACTTGACTCTCTCATTAAAAACAATATCAGCTTCCTCTCCCATCAACGAAAGCACGACACAGCACATATGAAGATCCAACTCGGGGATATCATAGCGAGCATTCCTATTTTACCGCAGGCACTCATTCCACCCGACGACGCCACGAACACCCAAAACTCGATTGTCTTCGTGCCTTGCCAACGATCTCTCCAACAATCGCCCATTTACAATTGCTGATTCAAAAAGATATTTCACGTCGAGTTAACACCTAGTTGCGAGCGACACCAAGTTGCCACGCTAGGCGCTGTAAGCACTTTATAAATTTGATAGAAATAGCCTTAGCAGAACGCTTAAAGAATGTGCACAGAATTTCGTACGATGCATAAACGTAAACTCGGACGTTTATTGCTCTCTCTATCTCTTCACAACGAAGAACGGTCGTATCCCTTTGTCTTTCAATGCAATTGAGTTTATTCGTGTTCGTTGGAGCATATAATATTACCTAACACGACTCGAATGGAGTTAACACACTTCTTCCGGTTATCTCGATTTAACATTGAAATGCACTTTTCCTGCTATTTTTTTTCCTTTATTTTAATTCTCCCTTTCGCCTTTTCTTTCGCTATAGCGGCTTTCTATATCCAATCACGGATATATGCAGTACAAACTCAACCTTCTAAAATCGAGTAAAATAAATAATGGAACATATATGCTTACGTAGGGACGTTTACATTTGTCTTTGATAAAGCTGACCGAGTTGGAGGAGAATGGAAGGTGGGCGTGGCGGAGAGAAAGAAAGAAAGAGAACGTGTGTGCGTGCGTAGGCGGGTCACGGTGCGACACAGCGACAAAACTGTCACCCTCTTTGTTATCAGGGCGAGCTTTGGGTGTGTGGGCGCTCGTGAATATGCACCTCGAGAAAGACAAACAATCCTCATAAAAATATTGTCACAAGGTCATTTTGATAATATTTATTTCCTTATGAGGTTTACCGACTCAACGCAATAATGTTTTCCCTTAAGTTTTTATTGTTAATTCAAGCTACGCTTACACGAACTTACAAAATTACGTACCTTCCGCGCAAATATCTATGTTCATAAACAACTGATTGAAACTTTTTGATCGTTTTCTTTTTTTCCGATGGACTGTTTGACAGGGACGAAGAACTTCGACATTTTTTATTCGCGGTAGACAGCAGAACAAGTTTCTCAGTCAATGTCGGTGACTAACGTAGGCTACGTTTACCCGTCAGAGCGTAAACAAACTCTAGTCCAGAATATTAAAAGATTAAGGTGCACGCTGCGCATCGCCACAAACTAAATGAAACCGTCAAGCAGGGAAATATAATCTCATTTTACCTTGGAATGACACTTCAGTTGATTTATCATTAAGACTTAAATTTTGCCATCAAGAGGATTTTCATCGCGTTTTTCAAATGCGCTTATAGTTTCACTTAGGCGTCTGACTGACTGGTTGTGGATTTGCTTGAATTGAAATTGTGACGAAATAAATATCACCAAGACTTTATACAATGAAAGTCCATTTTCTGAGAAGAATACTAAGCTTAAAACATTCAGTATTGGTACGTTCAATTTATGTAAAACTCTAAATTTATAAAATTGGGAACAATCTGAGAATTGCTTAATATATTTATCCGTGATCATTCAATGCTCACTCAAGTAATTCGTTACTGAGATTTGTTTAACAAAATCCGACACTCACTCTTTAAGAGTCACGGTCAATCCTATCTTACTAAACATTTCCCTTTTCTGATATACAAAAGAAAGAAATACAGTAAAATTTCAACCGATTTGGGATTATAAAAAATAAGCGCCACTTTTGCCGTAGCTTCGTCAATCGAAAGCACATGGTTTGGTCATAACTTCTCGTATTTTTGGCGCCTTGTCAAACTAAACAAGAACAAAACGCAGCAAGGAGAATGCGTAAGGCTCACCAAACCTTGTCTGACCAAGATTACTTGCGATTCCAAGTGAAAACCCCGAAAAATGGGTGGATACGACTCGATCGAACTCTCAACAAGGGCAATTTTGGCACTATTTGGGATTCGTGCGTCGTTCTCATTCCGCGACCGCTCCAGGGCGTGCGTGTGTGCGTACGTGAGGTGAGGGGGAAAGGATAGGCCTCCTCCACCACCTAGAACGAGACTCGTTTTCGGAGTGGAATTATATTCGGCACGCATCTCTCATCTTCGATTCCTTTTCAATTCGCAAGAACTGCGTTATTACCTGTTAATCGCCTGTATCGAACAAATTGCTTTGAAGACGTCTAATATTATAATAAGCAGTCTCTGTCTAAAACGCTTCCAACTAGCGCCTCTGGTGGTGAATTTAAGATAGTAGAAGAACACAGGTGCCCAGTACAAAAACAGATGCATATTTTTATATTAGATTCAGTTGAGTATTAGAATTGTGACAGTGTAAATAATTTAAGAACGGCTGCTTTGATCTCAGTCAGTTTTCATCTTTTTCGATTATTCCTTGGTTATGGTGATAGAAGTTCGATCGTACATTAGGAGTTATTCGAAAACATTTTGCCATGATAAATAAATAAATTAAGGAAACTTGAGAAAAGAAGGATATACTTTGCGTTCTCATTTGCATATATTTGAATACTTCCGGAGAATTCTTCAATTCAACTACAGCTTTTAGCTAAAAATTTTTATTTTTAATTAAGTATATAAGTATCGAATACATAATAAATGAAAAATATCATATATTCCGTTTATTATTCCTTTGAAAATTTCCCTTTTCAGGAAATAACTCTGCTTAATTTGTATTTTTTCATTGCGACTGAATCGTTTTCATAGATGTTTTGGTATAAATTCTGTTTTGGATAAAAATTAACTTTTGGATACAAAAGAGAGTTCCGTCATTTTATAACAGACATAAAAGTAGTACATTTGTAACGAAAAATTAAGTTTATCGTGTGCCAGAGTGTGCGTGTGAGGGAGTGAGAATATTAGGAACACCACCATTCATTACAA
The DNA here is from genome assembly GCA_036926305.1 of Uropetala carovei. Lineage (NCBI taxonomy): Eukaryota > Metazoa > Arthropoda > Insecta > Odonata > Petaluridae > Uropetala > Uropetala carovei. The sequence continues at coordinate 425,763 of JAXCHB010000054.1, forward strand.
AACGATTCAAGTTGCCTCTGCAGTTGCCCCTAATTACCCTTTATAAAAATCATCGCTAGGATTAACGAAAATATTTGTAATCTCCCTCTGGAAAATAAGACGCGACAGCATATCGTGGTGATGTGAATGGTAACGGTAACATAGAGAGCATTTATTACGTCTTTAAAAGATTTCGTGGGGATGATAAACATCGGGAAAGATTTTTAAAAAATCCTCAGATTTTTCCCGGATGTTGAATTCCCAACATTTTCCGCAAAATCCTTTTCCTCGAGATATTCTATTAGTCCATCCACCAAGGTCCTTGGCGTCGGACATTTCGTGCGAGAGAATGAGAAATATGGAAGGAAAGAATATATTTTTTCAATTTTAGTACCTGTTGTCAAATAAATAACGCTATCTCTCCCCAAACCCTCTTATTCGAGCAGCGAGAGAGGCGAGGAAGGGAAAACATCTTTCCGTTGCTTCATCATGCATCACGCGGTAGGATTTTTTTCCTCTGTACAAACGTGTACGTCTACTCTTTTTAAACTGGATCCATCTGCCGCAGTCCGTATGACTTGATGAGTGAACGATAACAGCTTCTACTACCGACTTTATTGTATTACTTATAATCCATGGAGATATTTGAATTATTTGCCCTTTCTCGACAGACATTTGAAAACAACACGGCAAAAGTTATTACTTCACCGATTAGACTGACTGTATACTCTGTATCGTACCTTATATAAAATAAATTTTAATTCGTATATTTCCTTAATGGTAATTTTTTCAATCAACAGCTTTTCCAACAAACGCTATGAACTCTTCTAAAGTTATCAAGAACGTTGGATTGGCTATTTGTTCCTGTTACGAAATTGATTTAACTTTACGACTGGTCTTCCCTGACTTACGCTTACAGGCTTTGAAGTTTATCATTCAAATGTTGATCGAATTTACATAGTACGGTATTTACACGAATTTTATATTTGGAAAGAAGCAGAACTTACATTAGTATGATGCATTAAAAGTTTCCTGAGAGTTTTCAAATCCTGGATATCTTTAAGAGTATGCCACTAAAATGATCGAATTAAAAGGAATAATACGAGCAAGAAATTACTTTTTAAAAAAGAAAACGAACATTAGTCGATATCATTTCGCAAGTCGCAAAATGTAATATGAGACCGCTAAAAATTAATTTACGCCATTTACATCACCTAAAATTTTAAAATCTCTAATAAAAAATGAAACTTGAGGAAAGAGATCTAGCAGAAGAATAAGTGCGAGAAAGTTACACATCTAAAGGATGTTGAACTCCAAATAGTGTGACAAAAGGAGTTTCGGTTCAGTGATTCGGATAGAAAGTGAAGGCGAAGAGAGGGAGAGTGGCGGGATGCGAGAAGGAGGAGAGGAATCGCACGAAATGGAAACAAAGACAGAGAGGAGGAAACGGTAAGAGGCAAAGGGAGTAGAGTTTGGGGACGAAGGATGGGAGGAGGGAAAAGTAGAAGAGAAAAAGGGGGAATTGGGAGTAGGTAGATGGAGGTTAGTGATAGAGTGGAATAGGAGGGAATAAGGAGAAGTGAGGAAGATTGAGGAAGAAGAGGGACACGAAAAAGTATGAGGCAAAGAGAGGATGGAGATGGATGAGTGGAGTGGGAGGAGGACGTGAGTAACAATAGAGAATGGAAAGACAGAGAGAGAGGCTATGGACCTACGTTGAGGGAGAAAAACGAGGACACCGGGAAAGAAATTACGCGCGTCAAAGAAAAAGAAACGAAAACAGAAAAATTAAAGAATGCGGGAAAAGAAAGACAACCACTGTAAGGAACATTTGGTCAATTTTAAAAATTGAGGTTCTAATTAAAATGAGCACGCAATTGTTCGACAGGAGTAATGTAAACCAGTGATTCTCAACCCGTGGGACACGAAAAATTCGAAAATATTTTAAATCGGTTACCAATATTTAAAACTTGCCGCAAAAGTATAGCGAAATATTAACATTTTGTAAAAAGCAAACGTAATAATTAACTAATAAAATTTTTAATAAACTGCTTCCTGTTTTTAAACATAACCCGCTACTTTTTGTCAATAGTAATGTAGAATTTTCTCCCGCTTATATGCATACACCTATCGATATAGTATTGGTGGAACGCGGGAAATTTCTTGTACTTTAGGTGGACCGCGGATAATTGCCGATAGTTTAGGTAGGCCGTATTTGAAAAAGGTTGAGAAACGCTTATCTAAACAATGACTCTTATCCAGGAAGGATAAAGATTTCAAATGATTAATTTAATAATTTAATTTATATGTAGATATCCATAACAAAGTAATCCATTCTAATAAAATTATCGGCGTTCGTTTAATAAAGGTTACATAATATTTATTAGAACGAACGTCCAGTTAGAAAGTTAAACTGCTTATCTCGACCAGATATTATATTTCTGAGAGCTATAGTTTTTCAAACAATTTAGTCTTAATTTTTTTCATCTGGATAACTTGGAATTGTGATGAAAAAGCTTCTGGTAGTCAAAAGATAAACTGGAATATTTAAGTTTTGCATCTCGCGGATCTGAAACAAAAGAAAACGAAGAAAAGGTGCTATAAACTCGTTTGGCCTGAAATTGGCGCTCATTCGCACACCTGTTTCTTGGGAATAGCTTGGCAATCACAACAATTCCATGTATAACTGTGAAACTGGTTTGAAGAAGAAAACTTGATTTCATAATGGAATTGACGAAACCAACAATCTGCCTGCAGGGAGCGAATATTGTTAGGTGAATTCAAAATGAAACTGATGAGGATGTGGTAGTACTATTCATGAAAGAGACAAATGAACGGCTACATAATGGAAAAGGGATACAAACGACTAAAAGAAGAAAAAGAGAAAATATAAATAGCATCACGCTTCAAGAAGACGGATGAAGATGTGACAGCAATGGAATAGAGTAAAGGTGACTAAGAGGAACGACATAAAACATGCCGACGGCGTAACATAGCACCTTGTACAGCAATTTTTATTCTCTATGACCTCAAGGTTGGGAAAGGGAGTGGCTGTTGCCTTACATTTCCATATCCAAAAAGTCAACCTTTAGCATATAAAATGACTTTTTGCGTTTTGAAACGAACTCGATTTCTTTCCTAACCATACAAAACCCAAATAAATGTTTCGCTCGCCGCATAACATTTGGATAATGCAAGCCGTGTGTTATTTTTTCCTACCATTAGCATTTATTGAATATATCCATACCATTTCAAAAGCACAATGCAAATGATGATTCAGAGACGAAACGAACAAAATTATTCAGTGGTACGCACGAGAAAGAAAGGGAGAGAGAGAGAGAGGGAGAGAGAGAGAGAGAGAGGGAGAGAGAGAGTAGAAGCAAATGAAATGATGACGAGCGCGATTCGTCTCCGTAATTTATTCCCGGAGTTCAAAACTTTCGTGTCATCGACGAGCTTCGTGGGCAAGGCAGAAGGTGAGAAGAATGAAAAATAATAGAATGTTAAATACAAGGCGTGGTTGAAGAGAAAGAGAGAGAGAGAAAGAGAGTGAGAGATAAGACAAATGGAATTAGAAGGTCGAATTCTGAGAGACCGAGGAATTGATACGATTCGAATGTTTCGAACGTTAGGTAACGGGGGAGTAGCGCGAATTTATTTAAAGAAAGAAAGTGCGTGGGCGTGTTTACGAGTGGGAGGAGATGTTGGCCGCGTCTCTGGAGCACACCCTTTTCTTTTTCGGGAGTGTCTCCCCATCCTTCTGCCCCCCCCCCCCCTCCCCCCCCCCCCCCGCTACGAGAATTCGAGAATTTGAGCGGTGGGACAGTTTGGACTGTTCGCATGGCTGCAATACCAGCGAGTCACCGAGGAGGTAACCGCTCTATAAATCCAATCACGACAACATAAGGGCGGTCCTCTAAGTCAGCGAGGCGAGAGCCATTCCCACAGCCATGCCCATGCGACGTCGCGACCTTCCGCACGCAACTCACGGAACACGTGTAACAGGTATTCCTGTAATGCTGTCCGGTCCCGTTAGGAATGATGGATGGAGTGATGGACGGATACGACAATGGTTTTCACTCGGAGCGATCTCGTAATGCGTATTCAATGATATGAGGCGCAAATAGTGAGTTTACTTTTCCGTCAGGGTAGTCAACAGGAGAGACACCTGGAGGAAAGGCGATTTTGCTGACTTCTAATATCGAATGGAATGACCAAACTGATGAGAGTAAATCTGATTAACGCTTCCTCCTAATCGTGGCGCCTCGAGTCTCCTTTCCTCTTCCGCCGATGTAGGGTACCTCCTCCGCCTACTTTTGACTGGTGCAGTTTTTACTTGTATTTTATCCGTGATACAATCATGTCAATCGCTCGTGTAATCTTTAGTAGTGTTTCTCTCAATTATATATATGTATATTTTTTACAGAACGGAATTGTTTTTAAAAACTTGGACCTTCATTTGCCGACGCAATATGAAAAAGCACGTTTCATTTATTGTTTATTTAGAATTTTAAACAGAAATTTCTTTATAAGTTTAGTACCATAACTGTATGACCAAGTATTTTACTCAATAATTAATTAAGAAATTTTAACTTTCTATCTGAAGCTATTTCTTCATAATCTTAATTTGAAAAGTTTGAAAGCACCCCCTGCCTCTCACCGATTTCTCCAAAAATATTCATTGAAAGCGCAATAAATAACGCTATAGATCAAGTACACCCTGAAAATTTCAGTTTTCTATCTCTTACCGTTTACATCCTAGTTTAATTTAATCGATCGCACATACAGACAGTCAGAGCGATGACATAGTCGCCTTTATAAAAATAAAACGCGCTAAAAGTAGTTCACATGCAGTAATACATTACATTTCGTAACTTCCGTAATGTTAAGATACATTTTTTAGCTTGAATTTATTAGTCATTTGAACGATTTCAATGTAGAAAAGTAAAAAAAATGAGTCAACTCGACGAAACTTGTTATAAGAACAACGTTTCCCTTATAGCAGGTACCAATTAGCGCGAAAATGAGACTTCAACTTCTTAGCAGTTTTTTGTTTTCTCACAAATCCCGTTGACTGCGACCACAATGCGGTGCTCCTGCGATAATCTGTGTAACTGGTGATGAGTGAGCGCGGAAGGATATGGCGCCTCATACGAAATTCTTTTCAAATTAACTTTAATTAACGCATTAGCACACCGAAGATAAAAAATAAATATGCCCCAGAAGGCAAACCTCTACAATAAAATAGGAAAATCACATCAGTGGCCATGTGCTACCAGGATGGCGCAACTCAACAACTGTAAACTAAATGGTCTTTTTTAACCTGAGAAAAAAATAAGTCGGATTTGTCCTAAAATGTATTTGGCAGATGCTGCAACCTTAAAACACCTGTCTCGGCACAGTTCTAGGGCCTAAATTTTAAAAGAAATCGAACGATATATCGCATGCATGTATACTATCATACAAAATATGTACTCTGGAGGGATAAGCGACATAGCGCAATTATGAAAGAGAGTTTATAATTGTTATTTATGACAACATGTCGATTTATACAGAAATTGTATTAACGATTTAGATAATTACCCATTCAGTTACACAGGGTGTCCCGCAAATCGATTGACCCCTACATGTTTAGATTATAGTACAAGTAAAAATATATTCTATATTTGTTAAACATATAATTCCATTTGTTGTTATATATAATATGTATTTTGAAATACAGTAAATCCCCGATTATCCGTGGTACTGATTGTTGAAGAAAACGAATAAACCGCAGTTTAAAGGCGAAATGTGGCACAAGTTCAGTTAACTATTGCAAAGGATAATTTACGAAGAAAGTCCGGATAATAAAAATAAAACGATATCAATTACATAAGAAATTGTAATTAGGTAGAATATAATATAAAAAATTACATTTTTTGGTAATGACGATGACTCATTGATCATCGATACGTGTATTCATTAAAGTAGGGGCAGGAATGAAAAATGTTGCAGAAATGTTCCCCATAGAGTAATTTAACATCACCATTATTTTAAGATGGTATTAAAGAAACTCTCCCAAATGAAGGAGAAAACCTAATTTCAGGTAAATCAGCTATAGATGTTATCCATTATATTATTTGAGAAATATTTTTGTCAAATTGCCCCTTTGGTTGAAAAAAATTTCATTGATTTATCTGATATGAGAATGAATGTTTGATATATCGGCAAAGCCCGCGTTTTCGTCATTTTACATATAAGAAGAAAAATTCAAACTCCACTAAAATTCTCAAGTTGTCAACTCGAGTTCCACCGGAGCGATGAGAGAAAGACATTGCTCTCGCAACTTTCAAATTTCAACGCCTTGCATTAGCCGTGAGCGTATAGTAGTTTATCTTATATGAGAATGAATGTTTGATATATCTGCAAAGCCCACGTTTTCGTCATTTTACATATAAGAAGAAAAATTCAAACTCCACTAAAATTCTCAAGTTGTCAACTCGAGTTCCACCGGAGCGATGAGAGAAAGACATTGCTCTCGCAACTTTCAAATTTCAACGCCTCGCATTAGCCGTGATCGTATAGTGTTTAGTACTTTGCGTTGTGGCCGCAACAACCCAGGTTCGAATCCTGGTCACGGCAGTGGTCAAACACTGTGACGGCAAGAGGTGATATTTTTGGGGAAATATTTTTAAAGCACTCCCATAACCAAGCCCAAATTGTCTTTAATTTAGAAATGGCTGCCTACCTCATCAGTTTTCATCAACGTAATCTAGTAGCATTGGTATTTGGCGGGAAGGGGAAATTTATTATATTATTTTTAATGTAGTACTACAGTTGGATCTATATCAAATTAAATCTCTTCTCTGACGCATGACATAAAAGGTTTTGTTTTTGCGTTATTCATCCATTGCCACATATAAATCAATGGCATTTGTCAAACACACCGCATCGGCGATACGGAACTAAAAGTCTCAACCGGCGCTACGACGAGTTCAACGATATTTGAATTTCCCAATGGCTATGACAGAATTACATCGCTCTCGAAACAGCGAACTTACAAGACCCCGCAATAGCCGTGATCGTATAGTGGTTAGTACTTTGCGTTGTGGCCGCAACAACCCAGGTTCGAATCCTGGTCACGGCAGTGGTGAAACACTGTGACGGCAGAGGGTGAATTTTTTTAAGGAAATTTATCTTATGGCAGGACCGTAATATTTTATAGCATGCATATATTATTAAGAACGCCTTCTTTCCTTGATTTTTCGTTTATTTCCGCAGACAAATCCACGTCAGCGCAGTCTTTGACTCAATCGAATATACTGAATTTCACCGGGCGGAACGACTCTTTTTTTTGTTGCGCTGAGAGAATGAGATCAGGTTGCTCTCAAAACTTTCAAATCTCAACGCCCCGCAGTAGCCGTGATCGTATAGTGGTTAGTACTTTGCGTTGTGGCCGCAACAACCCAGGTTCGAATCCTGGTCACGGCAGTGGTCAAACACTGTGACGGCAAGGGGCATCTTTTTTTAGTTGATAATTTTTACAGCAAAACCTGGACATTGTTCAATTTTTTTGCGTTCCTTTTTATCGGAAATGTGACGGCAAACGGCGGTTTTTATTTAATTATTTATTTATTCATTCGTTTATTTGTTTAAGCATAATTTTAACTCTATTGATACTATTGGCTATAAATCTCTTCTATGAGGCATGACTTAAGAAGATGTTTCCGCGATATTCATTTCCAAATTAAAATCAATAACACCACCGCTCTCGGAACGTTAAAATCACGACGGATTAGTCGTTTTGGCGGTATGGGCATACATTTTAAAAGATATAATAGTTAACGCACCCCTACTACAGTACTTCAATTTCTTCTATGACGATATAAATCCGCAGCACTTGTATCTCGCGCGCCAAAGGAAATGCGATAGTATATATTTCATTCGGTACCACGAGTACTCGGTACTCGAGTTTCTCTGGTTCGTTGATATAATTTCATTGCTTTCCAAACTGTTAAATCTCAACGCCTCTTGATAGCCGTAACCTTATTTTGTTTAGTACTTTGCGACGCGGCTGCAAAAACCCAGGTTCGAAACCTGGTCCCGGAAGTGGTCAAATAATAAGACGGAAAGGGCGAATTTCTTTTAGGGAAAACTTGAAATTAATCTAAGTACCAGGCCTGAATTTTATTCTAGTACACATGATTTTTGAGATCATTATTTTAGTGGAGCCTAATACTGTTATACTGAAGCGTGCAACTAAGTGGTATTTCTTAATATATTTTATTTCCAGTTTTCATAGGCAAATTAATAGCAATGATTTTTGACGTATGAATATCGGAACTCTTTCGCTTTCTTTTACTGCACCCATCCTATTGTATTAAATTTGTATACTTGTATTTGATAACATTTCAAAGTGGAAATAAAACTTTTTAAATTCTGCGATTCTATTTGTTTCTATCTTTTAAATATATATATTTATTTCGTAATTTTTGAAGCTTGTTTAATCCCTTCCGGTCCGTGACGGCATAGTGATTTTTTCCCTTGCATGGAATGCAGATAATTAATTGTTTCCTAGATTCATTATGTATTCTTTTTAGTTTAGAGTTATTCTCCTTTCTTTGGATTACGTTAGAAAAATAGTAATATTATTTCGCACTCTGTTTAAATAATGAATTCGTTAATTTTTTATTGCTTTCATTTACAATTGTTAATAACTAAGGTATAATCCAATATTTTATGTACGATTTGTGATCGCGTTCGACCAGCGTATATAATTCTCGCAAAATATTCAATGCTACAATTGCTTAGCCCGAATTCGCAAATTTTTATATCCTCCTTAAGTAATTACATTTCATATATTAGGCATTTAAATCGCATTCGAAAGATATTTCGAGTCAAATTGATCACTCATGTTCATATTCCAATTTCCCACATCTTTACAATATCACATTTAATGTTAGCTGAATGAACAAGCTAGGAATGTGTGCAGTGTTACACAAGTACGCGCGTTTCCTAATGAATATATTAAACTAAACGATATATTAATTTGAACGAACGCAACTATAAAACTGCGAAACGTCAGAACAAGTTATGTCTCTGTCTACTAAATATTTCTTTATGTGCTTTATCATACGTATTTACGTAATTTTAGTACAACGATTTAAAACTACAAAACGATACGATACGATATATCAGAAATGATGCAAAGGAAATGTAACTTTTTTGATTTACCGATTTATTCTCTTATCAGATTTAATTAATCAAACATTATTTAAAGCATACCTCACTTGAGTTAAGCTGTTTTAATCTTTACGTTTGCCTTCTTTTCTTCCTCGCAGATATTCGATTTCCTTGCGCTAAAAAAAAGTTACAAACGCACGTAAGGAAATTAATCGTAGATCTTATTTACTTCAGTTACTGTGAAGATTATTTTCTTTGACAACAATGAAGTATCTGTGAAAGAAACTCCGCATAATGTAAATTAAGGTTTCAATCCGCACTAATAGCCTCGTCTAAAACAAAGGAATCTCCTGATCGACCTCTCGTCTCGATTGCTACAGCTACGAGTGCAAACTTGCAATTTTGTCAAATGAAGCTGGAAAGAAAAGAGAATCGGAGAAATAACCTCCAACGACCCCGAGGCTCCCTACCTTTACTCCATTGGAAGAAAACCTTTTAATCCTCTACGATGACAGAAGTTCCTCTTGAAGCACACCCAGCCATGGCCGATTTCTTCTAAAAGTCGGAATATCGCTTCACAATGACGAGGAAGATACTTGCAGAAAGTACCAGTGAAAGGAATCTCAGGATTATCGCAGGAAGATTCGGTATTGCAGTCACGTAGAACCTACAACAGGAAAAGTGGTTTAAATTGTAAAGAACAACTCCTCAACATATTTCAACAAAATGTAAAAGAAAAGCATTAAAAAGAGATAGCGCGCGGCCATCTACACGGAAACCAGCTTTATTACAATAGAGCAGTGGTTCTCAACCGGTGTGCCTTGATTTTTCGTTTATTTCCGCAGACAAATCCACGTCAGCGCAGTCTTTGACTCAATCGAATATACTGAATTTCACCGGGCGGAACGACTCTTTTTTTTGTTGCGCTGAGAGAATGAGATCAGGTTGCTCTCAAAACTTTCAAATCTCAACGCCCCGCAGTAGCCGTGATCGTATAGTGGTTAGTACTTTGCGTTGTGGCCGCAACAACCCAGGTTCGAATCCTGGTCACGGCAGTGGTCAAACACTGTGACGGCAAGGGGCATCTTTTTTTAGTTGATAATTTTTACAGCAAAACCTGGACATTGTTCAATTTTTTTGCGTTCCTTTTTATCGGAAATGTGACGGCAAACGGCGGTTTTTATTTAATTATTTATTTATTCATTCGTTTATTTGTTTAAGCATAATTTTAACTCTATTGATACTATTGGCTATAAATCTCTTCTATGAGGCATGACTTAAGAAGATGTTTCCGCGATATTCATTTCCAAATTAAAATCAATAACACCACCGCTCTCGGAACGTTAAAATCACGACGGATTAGTCGTTTTGGCGGTATGGGCATACATTTTAAAAGATATAATAGTTAACGCACCCCTACTACAGTACTTCAATTTCTTCTATGACGATATAAATCCGCAGCACTTGTCTCTCGCGCGCCAAAGGAAATGCGATAGTATATATTTCATTCGGTACCACGAGTACTCGGTACTCGAGTTTCTCTGGTTCGTTGATATAATTTCATTGCTTTCCAAACTGTTAAATCTCAACGCCTCTTGATAGCCGTAACCTTATTTTGTTTAGTACTTTGCGACGCGGCTGCAAAAACCCAGGTTCGAAACCTGGTCCCGGAAGTGGTCAAATAATAAGACGGAAAGGGCGAATTTCTTTTAGGGAAAACTTGAAATTAATCTAAGTACCAGGCCTGAATTTTATTCTAGTACACATGATTTTTGAGATCATTATTTTAGTGGAGCCTAATACTGTTATACTGAAGCGTGCAACTAAGTGGTATTTCTTAATATATTTTATTTCCAGTTTTCATAGGCAAATTAATAGCAATGATTTTTGACGTATGAATATCGGAACTCTTTCGCTTTCTTTTACTGCACCCATCCTATTGTATTAAATTTGTATACTTGTATTTGATAACATTTCAAAGTGGAAATAAAACTTTTTAAATTCTGCGATTCTATTTGTTTCTATCTTTTAAATATATATATTTATTTCGTAATTTTTGAAGCTTGTTTAATCCCTTCCGGTCCGTGACGGCATAGTGATTTTTTCCCTTGCATGGAATGCAGATAATTAATTGTTTCCTAGATTCATTATGTATTCTTTTTAGTTTAGAGTTATTCTCCTTTCTTTGGATTACGTTAGAAAAATAGTAATATTATTTCGCACTCTGTTTAAATAATGAATTCGTTAATTTTTTATTGCTTTCATTTACAATTGTTAATAACTAAGGTATAATCCAATATTTTATGTACGATTTGTGATCGCGTTCGACCAGCGTATATAATTCTCGCAAAATATTCAATGCTACAATTGCTTAGCCCGAATTCGCAAATTTTTATATCCTCCTTAAGTAATTACATTTCATATATTAGGCATTTAAATCGCATTCGAAAGATATTTCGAGTCAAATTGATCACTCATGTTCATATTCCAATTTCCCACATCTTTACAATATCACATTTAATGTTAGCTGAATGAACAAGCTAGGAATGTGTGCAGTGTTACACAAGTACGCGCGTTTCCTAATGAATATATTAAACTAAACGATATATTAATTTGAACGAACGCAACTATAAAACTGCGAAACGTCAGAACAAGTTATGTCTCTGTCTACTAAATATTTCTTTATGTGCTTTATCATACGTATTTACGTAATTTTAGTACAACGATTTAAAACTACAAAACGATACGATACGATATATCAGAAATGATGCAAAGGAAATGTAACTTTTTTGATTTACCGATTTATTCTCTTATCAGATTTAATTAATCAAACATTATTTAAAGCATACCTCACTTGAGTTAAGCTGTTTTAATCTTTACGTTTGCCTTCTTTTCTTCCTCGCAGATATTCGATTTCCTTGCGCTAAAAAAAAGTTACAAACGCACGTAAGGAAATTAATCGTAGATCTTATTTACTTCAGTTACTGTGAAGATTATTTTCTTTGACAACAATGAAGTATCTGTGAAAGAAACTCCGCATAATGTAAATTAAGGTTTCGATCCGCACTAATAGCCTCGTCTAAAACAAAGGAATCTCCTGATCGACCTCTCGTCTCGATTGCTACAGCTACGAGTGCAAACTTGCAATTTTGTCAAATGAAGCTGGAAAGAAAAGAGAATCGGAGAAATAACCTCCAACGACCCCGAGGCTCCCTACCTTTACTCCATTGGAAGAAAACCTTTTAATCCTCTACGATGACAGAAGTTCCTCTTGAAGCACACCCAGCCATGGCCGATTTCTTCTAAAAGTCGGAATATCGCTTCACAATGACGAGGAAGATACTTGCAGAAAGTACCAGTGAAAGGAATCTCAGGATTATCGCAGGAAGATTCGGTATTGCAGTCACGTAGAACCTACAACAGGAAAAGTGGTTTAAATTGTAAAGAACAACTCCTCAACATATTTCAACAAAATGTAAAAGAAAAGCATTAAAAAGAGATAGCGCGCGGCCATCTACACGGAAACCAGCTTTATTACAATAGAGCAGTGGTTCTCAACCGGTGTGCCGCGGCACTTTAGTGTGCCGCACGCTCCGAAGATATTTAATTTATAAATTATGTATGTATTTAATGTACAATAAAATTATACAATTATTGCTTTACCAATCGTAACAATGTAATATAACTGCGACTTTTACTTGTTAACGCTAGTTTTTATCTTTAAAAATGAGCATTTACGCAGTGAAATTAATTAGGGGTGGTTTGGTGTGCCGCGATGTTCTTAAGCATGCATGGTGTGCCGTGGAGCAAAAAAGGTTGAGGAGCACTGCAATAGAGTATTGAAAGTGATAAATTGATACTGCGAAATTTAATATCATGCGTGAAAAACGAAAAAACTAAACATTTTCTACCACAGATTAACAATCGAAGGATTGGAAGACACAGCTACCACACTACACCTCATCCTCCACATAATTAGTGATAGTTCACTCAACGGCTTCATTCCCGACACTAACAAGAGACACGATCAGATCAGTTCTTGAATACATTACATACATTAAATAATAAAAAGCGATCCCACCAATAATAAAAGATCGTTTTCTCCTTGTCAGTGAGTAAGAACTAAGAGGAGAGAAATTTGAAAGGAGAAGAGCTTATGTTTGTATATTACGTATTTAGTTCTGTCAAATGAGGTCGAATCGATTGCACTGAAAAACATACTGTATGTAATACGAGTTTTATTCAATTAACCACGCTTCGGTGGTGACAATAGCGCAGGATTATAGAAAGACAAGAAACAATGCGAGCGCACGCAGGCTATGGTAAAGAGGAAGTTGGAGGCTTGTTTTTCAAATCCACGAAGTGGAAGGCACGTCTGCGATGCAGAATCGGGCAGATCGCGTGGACGCTTTAGCGTCGTCAAGTCGAAAGGAGGTATTTATTTATAAGTTCATTCGTTCATTGGAACCTTAAGGTGTTATATTCTCATATATGAGAAAAAATCTTATGGGTCCAGCACATGACTTTTTCCATGATTGTAATAGTGTACGAGTTGCTCTCAATATCGGCGTCCTCAAGAATAATGATCGGCAATTACACCCGTCAATAATTTTTAAGTGCATTTAATAATTTGCACAGTTAAAAATACTTTAAATCACTTTTCATAATGAAAAAACAGTAAACAAATTCGTTATTTGTGGATAACAAAATATCGATGAGCTATTAAAAATACCGTTGGATTTGCTGGAATTAGTCAACATTTAAAAGAAATTTTCTTTACAAAATATTACGTTAGATGGCAAAATGTGTGGTCCCAATTAAAATTACCGTTGGCATTGCTATCAACAATTATAAAGATTTGTCATAGCAACTAAACCAAAGGTATCACTTAGCGGCGTATTTAACAAATTCAGAAAAACTAGAGGCTCTGCCCCTGCGCGCTCCGCGCGTCAACCCCGAAAGCGGCCTTCGGCCTCAATGTTCTCTCATAATATTAAAGAAAAACACTTGGTTAAATTCCACAATTTTTTGCACGGACCAAATACATAAAATATCGTCCACATACCTACACGATAATAAGGAAAATTGTGGAATTTAACCAAGTTTTTCGTTAATATGAGTATCAATTACCACAAAGTTCAGCCATATTCCTTGGATTTCATTCTCTCATAATGATAAATATTTTAAACACTCTACATATTACCGAGGTTTTCAATTGCTACGTTATGGGAAACTATCTGTACTCTACATGCACGCTTTCTTCCTGAAGCTTAGAGAACGAACTCCACCTGGCAAAAAGTGTCACCTCACCTTGTCTAATAATATAAAGGACAATCGAAATATCCGTTTTATGAAAAAACGTTTCAAACAAACCTTGTAGAAGATTATATTTTCTATAACTTTAAACATGTTAAATAGTTGAATGAATTAGGCCCTAAAGGAGGTATGTATTTGGGGAAAAAACAAGAGTAACCCTTCACTTCCAGTTAGCCTGTTTCAGCCAAAACTTCTTCAGACCTTGAAATCTTAAATATAAAGTTTTGTACTGCCCTGATTATTAGATTTTTTTATTTAGAGCTCCGAAAAAATTCCTACAAAACACCCACGCACACAGACATCATCGAGAAAGTATTGAAAAAATACTCAGGGAACCTCAAAACGTGTATTCCCGTTGAAACTTCGAGTTTGATATTTGTCACTAATACATTACTTCTATACCATGTGAAGAAAGTAATTAGCAGTTATGAAATAGGAATGATGAGCACTGGAGTTTTATTCATATCTGTTATTGATTAATAATATTTAATAAACTTTTCAATGCTCAATGGCTGTCACGTCGTATTACCCTGTTTATCAGGTCATATCACACTATATTATAAGCCACTGCAATAAATTTATTAGCCCTAATTTTTTATAATAAAAAGAATGCGTTCTTGCGAATGAAACAGTGGCGTAGAGTGCATTAGCAAACCGGTGCAATGCACCGGGGCCCCCAGCCAAAGGAGGCCCTCAAATGACCCTGACATCCTAGATGTTTCATGATAAAATTAATGATAGGGGTCCCAAAATCGAATTTTGCACGGGGGCTCCATAAGAGTTTGCTATGCCACTGATGAAACAGCATAATCAATGGAGATGGAAGCAGTTCAACAAAATAAGGTGCGAGTGTGGTTACATATAATTAAGATTGATTATTATGCGTTGGAAATACAAAAAAGGATTAGTAAAAATGACCTACCTTACCATTCTGAGAACACGCAAGGTTTATCCAGTAATTACATTTATAGAAGATTAATTTCTTATACTGTGGAATGGTACATATGTCGGTTGCGATTTTATTGCTCCAGAGGCATAGAAATTTTCATTTAATTAGCCGGCAACTTAGGCCAAAGGCACTCAAGGCTACACAGAAGAAAGGTAAATGCTATTCTTCGTGTTACTTGCTGACCAGTTAATAATATCGGTTCACATGAAAAGGTTATCTTTTAGAATTCCTACAATTGTGTAAGACCTAGGAAAATAGAGGCCTAACACCTAATGTGAACATATGAAATACTGCTCCTGGTCACGTCGCATAGATTTAAAAAAACAGCTGCGAAAGTGCTATAAAGCCGTTCCTAGAAAAGTTCCGCCGCTGCCCCGTTGCCTGGGGTGGTAAAAAAAGCGTACAAATTCAAGAGCGCGACGATCGAATGAGAGTAGGTCGGTCTCAAAACTTTCAAACATCAACGCCTCGCAGTAGCCGTGATCGTATAGTGGTTAGTACTTTGCGTTGTGGCCGCAACAACCCAGGTTCGAATCCTGGTCACGGCAGTGGTCAAACACTGTAACGGCAAGAGGTGACTTTTTTTCAGGAAATAATTTATATAGCATTTCCGTAGCCAAATTGCCTTTAATTTAGGGATAGCTTCCTACCTTATTAGTTTTTATTAATGAATGCAGACATAGTTTTCACTGATAAGGATAATAGGCAAATTCGTCAAAAGCTAATTCGTCCAAAATCAGTTTATCATTATTTCAGAGAAGAAATTTTAATGAAAACGGCATTCGGACTGATTCATACAATCGACTTTAAACGGAAGGAAATAACTTCAGATTTATGACTAACACTTCAGATCGCTAGTACATGTTCTCTCGACGGTAAATTTATAGCGTTTTAAAATAGCACTACAATTATTTTATAAATTTTAGTGCTTTTATTCTAATTGTATTTCTTATGCTATTGCTTTTAATATTATTATATAACATTAATTCTTTTGTTTTCGAAGAACTTGTTTTCGACGAATTCGTTTTAGACGAATTCACCAAGAACCACTGATACCGGTATATTCTTTCGTTTTTCTCCTGATAGCTACTAATCAAATAGAAGACATTTGTTCGCACGCATAAGTAGTAAGCAATGGGATATCATCTTTTTCCTCTCTATGTGGAGTTAAAAAGGAACCTGGTGTAAGAATCCGATGGAACTCGAATTCCTCCGGTGTGCTGAGAGAATGACACTGCTCTCGAAACTTTCACATCTCGCCTCGTAGTAGCCGTGATCGTATAGTGGTTAGTACTTTGCGTTGTGGCCGCAACAACCCAGGTTCGAATCCTGGTCACGGCAGTGTTAATTCACTGAAGCGGCAAGAGGTGTATTTTAAAATATATTTTTAACATATCCCCACTATTGTACTCAAATTTTTCTATGAACAATGATTATTAAAATGTCTCTTTTTCAACGAATCTCATCAATTTTTCCCGGATATATCCGCGGCACTTGTCACGCATACCCAATAGGATATGCGAAATTATATATTTCACCTGACGTAGATAGGAATCCGATGAAACGAATTTCTCCGGCGCGCCTAGAGAATGGCATCGCTTTCAAAACAAAAATTTCAACGCCTCGCATCGTACAGTTGTTATTACTTTCCGTTGTACCCGCAAAACCTATGTTCGAAACCTGGTCACGGCAGGGGTCGAATTTTTTATATATAATTTTTTATACTCCCCTGCTATTCTACATAAATTTATTGTAAGACGAATGACTTAAAATGTCATACTTCGTCGATTCTCACCCATTTTCTACGATAAATCCACGGTACCTGTCACACACAAGCACGCATGCCATCGGCGATGGAAAATTTCACCCGGTCACACGAGGAATCCGACCTAACTAAAGCTCCTCCGGTGCACCGAGTGAATGACATTACTCTCGAAACTTTCAAAACCCAATGCCTCGCAATGGCCATCACTCTCGAATCGCTAAAACACTGTGCCTCGCAACAGCCGTGATCGTATAGTGGTTAGTACTTTGCGTTGTGGCCTTTATACTCCCCTGCTATTCTACATAAATTTATTGTAAGACGAATGACTTAAAATGTCATACTTCGTCGATTCTCACCCATTTTCTACGATAAATCCACGGTACCTGTCACACACAAGCACGCATGCCATCGGCGATGGAAAATTTCACCCGGTCACACGAGGAATCCGACCTAACTAAAGCTCCTCCGGTGCACCGAGTGAATGACATTACTCTCGAAACTTTCAAAACCCAATGCCTCGCAATGGCCATCACTCTCGAATCGCTAAAACACTGTGCCTCGCAACAGCCGTGATCGTATAGTGGTTAGTACTTTGCGTTGTGGCCGCAACAACCCAGGTTCGAATTCTGGTCACGGCAGTGGTCAAACACTGTAACGGCAAGAGGTGATATTTTTAGGGAAATAATTTTTAAAGCACTCCCATATCCAAATCCAAATTGTCTTTAATTTAGAAATGATATCTTACTTTATTTGTTTTTATCAACGTAAACTAGTAGCATTACTTGGCTTCACTAATACTGCATAGTTTATTTCTTTATTTCTTTTTTTGCTTCATAGCTGCTGTCCAAGTAGAAGAAATTTGTTCGCATGCAATAAGTAGTGTAAGTAATGTGATTTTTACCTTTTTCCACTCTATAGTTAAATAGGAATCAAATGACATGATTTCGACTGTACTAATTATTTCTTTAAGATTCATTGTAGAGTCCATTATAACATCCAATTAGCTCGTGACTTCAATTACCTAAATTACACGTTTACTTATGCAACTATTCTGCAATATGCATTACATTTTCTGAAGTAAGACCTATTTTATTCGGCATTACTGCGGCTCTACTTCCATTGTGTTTTTCATTGAATTGGAGAAAAGTGGCTCTTCTGAGTAATTCGGTTGCCGACCTCTGCGTTAGACGATGCTAAATAGTCGATACAAAGGTTATATATATATGTATATATATATATATATATGTGTATATATATATATATATATGTGTATATATATATATATATATATATATATATATATATATGCAATGCAATACAAATCTGTTAGGAGAAAAATCATCTCCCTAGGAATCTGTGCCCACAGATCTGACTTTCCTGCTGCACTCGCAATCAATAATTTCGCTCTCCAACCATCCATTCGAAAACCATGCCAGACTGATTGCCGGAAGGAAGATTAGCTTCATCCCATGTTCCGTGACCTTCATTTTAAAGTCCGCCTCCTAATATCACAGAGGCACTCTTGTCACACCTTCGCGTTAATCCACTCTATCCGCCGCTATTCTTATATAAACTCCTCTCAACCCTCTACCGCGTTTTTCATCCCCAGGCAAATAACGGAAATGTAATACTCGCAAAAGTGCGACCTTCTGGTTTTTCGCTCATTATCATCAATTTCTCATCATCGCCTGCGACGCGACAGATCATATATTATTAATCACTCTGCACGCTGACTTTGTTACCTTCAAGTTATTTCATTAATTTTTTCCACATTTTTGTTTCCTCGCTTTTCCCGCTCCCATAAGCATCTCAAGCAAGGCCGATTCTCTTGTATAAGAAATCATACACTCTTAAGCAAGATGACAGATAAAAAAGACGTTATGAGTGTCCGACTTGAAAATATTTTTTATACAGAATATACTTATTTATCTCTTCGGACGATGTGTTTTCAAAAAAGTAGAAAAAATACATATTGAGTCGAAAGCGAAGAATATTTTCAGTCTACGTAATACGCCCCTTCTATTTTGCGTGCTTACGAAAATCCTATATAAAACATACATGCACGAGTATACGCTACAATTAGGTTCAGTGCATAAAATATTATATTATCAAAGGATGAAAATCAGTTCAAGGTTGTTATCACACGAAATATACGTCAAAAATCTAAACGAAGAATTTAATCATAACTTTAGTTTCATAAGATAAACATTATTCGTTTGTTTTTAAGCGACATTCAAGCGTTAGAGTTTATCGGGAATATAAAGGCGCTAAACGTTTTGCGTGGAAAACTTATTAATTTATAGTCAGATGAGGAATGTAAGATAAAATTATTAAACAAAGTCTAGCACACATCGCAATTTAACTTTGGAAGCATGTGTCTATTAAATTTAGAAAAAATGAGATAAAACCCAAATATTACTCATCGGTATTAAAAGAATTCCACAGTTCCACAGTGTAAAAGACGGGACGGAGAGAATAAGTGCATCCCTGGTGACTTTTTACGTCCGGTTTGTAACTATTACGCCGCCTTTCAAATAGAACTTTAACGAGCACAATTAATATCCATTCCATCATTTCCATCCTCCCATTTTTTTTGTCATTCGTCCCAAAGGTGAGTTTGCATTTTCGTATGACTGCATCACATTCGATCCCTCATACTTCGACCTTTTTTGACCCTTTCTCCTCGTTTAATTGCGCGCGCTCTCTCCTTCATTAACCTTAGCTTCACGCGAAAACTTGAAAGGTCTCGTCGTAAAAATACTCCCCTGGAATCATTCGAACCATTCCCGCCTCGAAGGCTACTTTGGATGGAAAAGAAAAGAAACGAGTTTTATAAAATCCGATGAATCGTATCTTCAAGTGTTTTTGAGGCGATGACCAAAAGAACCGATCGCTTGTTTTACAGCACCGAACCAATGTGTAATTTTGGGCTAATTTTTAAACGGGGGAAAGTTATGTAGAATATTTTCACTTGATGAAACAATAATTTCAGGATAAAATATAAAGGTTAGTGGTCTTAATAGTCGCTCTTAAATGTTGGATTAATTGTTAAATTTAAGAATGGAAGCTCTTATGGTAAAATAAGTTTTATTTGACTAAGGACAACAGAAAAAATGCCTCAGATGTATAGTAATAAAACATAAAACACTACGCTATATTTTTCTACGCTAACCCTTCAATAAGTTTCATGTGCAAGTCTGGAATATTTAAAAAGTGTTATTTTTATTTTTTGTTTCTTGCTTGCAAATTGAGTATCTCACACCGAAGAACTGAAAACTGATTGCGACAATACATGTAAATCAAACAGCAATTTTTCGAGAATCAAATAACTATTTCATTTATGTTGTAAAATGTTTTTTTAACTGTCTTTATTTTTTAAGGATAAACGAGTTCATTCGCCCACGCAGAAGACAACATCATAATGCAGTAAATTATTTCCAATCTGTTCTAAATTAATATAATTGATTGAATGAAAGTTATTTCAATCACGTCATAATATACCGTAAAATATTTCTGTACTGTGAATGACGCAAGAGAAGCGGATATAAAATACCGAGTTGTAAAAACTTAAGTAATGACCTTGCTTAGGGTTTTTTTCAAAACCGGTCAATATCAAACTGCACTTACAAAGCCCATGGGGATTTTTAACGCTTATTCAGAGCCATTCTTTCTTAATTGATGATTTTTATGCCTACAGCAATAACACCCTCGTGTAATTTAGATCTAAGAATGATAATATATATAAGAAGACGACTCGCTAAACTGCTGAATTTTTTCTCCGATTATTTTTTCTTCTTCTTAAGATATTCATGAGCTCTAACAGTGATATAAAAATACACCAGCGATCTCGAAGAGTTGCGTTCCGAGAAGTTTGGCTCGAATCCAAGTATTTCGGGAATTAAATGACTTTGTTCCGTCAAACCGCTTCGTCTCATGAATTTACTTGTGGCAATTAACAATGGGTGTAGGTCACTTAAAAATCTTTCTTTCACCAGACGTGGTGTGAAAATCGTCGTTTATAAACACTCAATTTATACTTTTCCATTAAACAGTTTCATTGGTGAATAATTTGGGTATTAGGCAAAAATTTCGGTAGAAAATAACTCGGAGGTAATAAGTATGTTTCTCCGAACGTATCAAGAAGAGCACTTAAACTCATCGATGAATGAAACAACCCCTTATTCAAATGACCACGGTTACTTGCTTTTCTATGCCAAGGTTTTCCGATGAAATTCCTTTGGTCCCAGTCACACGTCCTTGGGACCTGGAATAAAAATGCGTTTTGGTCGAAAGTGATTGTTCCAGGTTATTCTTGTGCAACTAAAACTGCAGATAGCAAAATTTTGATTATCTGCAGTCACTTTCTTTTTTAAACGGTTTTGATGAGCCTAAGAGTAAAAGACGTACATAAACACCTACGCGATCATTTATTTTGACCTTCAGGAATTATGGGTAAGGCGTACCTCCCCATTTCAACTCCTCTTAGGTACTTTTTTGTTCTATTTCTTTATAGCAGATTCTCATCCACAATTAATTATTTATTTAATAAACTTTCCAGTGTCATTTCAGAATTGTAACGTTTTCTTAACTATATCGTGGAATCGTGGTATGTTTTCTTTCTTTTCCGATCCCTCCGAGTACCACACAGTGAACAGTGCCCAGTATAAGATTTACCGACATGTTAATAATCTAAGTGTGCGAAGTAGAATTTGGCAGCTCACTTGCACCTAGCTTAACCAAATATAAATAGATATCCATCGATGTGCAGGTGTTCGGTTCATGCGTTATCCCACATACGCCTGGTACAGTTTAGTTTTAAAACACATATTCATATACGTTTATAATTGGAATAAACCTAACAGCGACCCGAAGGTCCGAGGTGGCGCACGTCGCACACGTCTAGGACCGACCCAGATAATAAGAAGTACATCGAAAACAATTATTTCTTGTCCTTATAAACTCTCGAGAAATACCCAAATTTTTACGGAATAATTTGTACTGAAGTATAACAATTAAAATCCCTCGTCATATTCTGACGCATATTTGAAGAGATAGAGTGAAATCGATATAATAAGTTTTCTCCAGAGACTTTTCCCGACACGGCCAGCTTAATGTTATACCTGCGAGCCACCAAGGGAGCACGTAGTAAAGTCGATTCGACACATCTCCGCATTTACGTTAAAGATGTATTTATATCTTATCGCCATTCATCAAAACGAGCCTGTATAAAAATTTAAACTGTACTTGAGAGCTGCAAGCGCCTGTTGAAGGGGGGCAAACTGCGCAGCGCAGAGAGGAGGCTGCGAGAGTCAAGGCTCCACCAGGGACTGCCGTGTGCCTGAGCCTGGGCAGACGAGGTATCTTGGGCGTGGTCGAAAAACGTCTTCGGAATCCAATCGGACGAGGCAAACGGTACGTGCATCCGAGAGAGGTGATCGAGCGATTGCATTCTACTTCCGCTGCTCAAGAGGATACATGTGTACAGAAATTTCGATAAATGTTATGGAATCAGGGAACGCGACAGCGATCGAAAGAGTCGTGTAACGAGAACAACACGAGATGAAGATTCCGGCGAGGATAAGACAGAAAACGACCAATAAAACTCTTTATGCTAGTTTGGAAGAAATTGTACGCTTAACGGCCAATAGTACTGTAAACATCTCTGCATTATAATGAATTTTATTTATATACGAGAGTTTTGAGGAAAGAAGTTCGTAGAATTTTACGTGGCGTTTACATAGCGATTAAACTCATCGAAAATGAGTAATAAGCGAATCACAAAAAAAAATTTCGACTAAGAAATGAGAAGGATAATATATGAATGTTAAAAACTTAAAAATTCTGCATTTTTCGAATGAAAAACTATTAACATCGGACGTAGGGAAGTATAAGAGCAGAGATTTTCAACCGTCGCTACCCGAAATCCTAATAGTAGGTACTTCAAGAGTCAGAAGTGGTACTTCATCTTTTATGCATGGCCTCTGAATCAAAAGTTCCGATGTTAGGATCAATAATAATGTTATGAAACAAATATAGCCCAGAACCGTCAATTTTTACGTTATAAACGTCTTAATAATAGTTTTACTCATTTCACTTTTAAATGTACTTGGGTGCATGCGACCATTAAATAATGCTATAAGGCAGATTTTCTGAACCTGAGGTCCATGGGGTAGGTCCAGGGAGTCCGTGGAGGGTCCATGGAAAATTAAATATACTAGTGTAATTGCCTGTCACAAATGACGGGTATATGTAGGAATACTGTATTAAATTAAAATTAAAACACTCTCCATTCTCTCTCTCTCTCTCTCTCTCTCTCTCTCTCTCTCTTTATCCCATTCTAATTTCTAGCGAAACCTTATGAAAATTTATTATACCTATAAATATGGTAGGGATCCAAGGGTAATACTTGATGATCTGTGGGATCAGTAGATTTGAA
This sequence comes from Uropetala carovei, assembly GCA_036926305.1. Classification (NCBI taxonomy): domain Eukaryota; kingdom Metazoa; phylum Arthropoda; class Insecta; order Odonata; family Petaluridae; genus Uropetala; species Uropetala carovei. The sequence goes on from JAXCHB010000054.1 coordinate 449,370, forward strand.
AAGGTGAAGAACCTCTGCTCTAAGAGGAATGCCAGCAATAAAGGTTGAAGAGCTCTGCATAACAGCAACACATTAATTAGTGTCTACGATTAGAAAACAAAATAAGAATTATTCTTGAGACATCAGGCTAATGCTCGTTGAAACCAAAAGTATCCGAAGGAAAAATGAACAGGTGAGGAAGGAATTGCAGAGCAAATTACCGCTTTTTTTAAAAGAATACTAATATATAAAAACCGGTAGAACATACATTGTACTTTCTCATATACTATTGCGTCGTTTAGCTATTTTTTGAAAAATATGAACTATGTAGAATCGTTATAAACATCAACTTAAATAATTATACGAAATTTGATGAAAATCGTATGAGCCGTTTTATCGAAAATCCAATTGGTATTAAAGTTGCTCAAGAATAAACTAGCCTTATATTCATTTCAAAATTAAGAACTCCTTAATAGTAAAAATTAGAATATTTCTTTTTTGTCTTTCGTCATTTGTTTTCCTTTTTAATTTTTCTTGTCGTTATTCTCCCTAAATATTCTAATTTTTACGGTTAAGGAGTTCTTAATTTTGAAAAGTCCATTTCGCCGTAGTCTCCAAACCCCTTTTTTCTTATATTCATTCTTTGAGAAATATGAAATGTGTAGTATTATTTCAGACGTAAACTCAAGTAACTGTATGAAATTTGATCAAAATCGTTAGAGCCGTTTTTAAGAAAATCAAATTGTTGTTAAAGATACTTACAATTAGAATAAACTAGCTTTATATTCATTTTTTGAGAAATATGAATTATGTAGTATTATTGAAGACGTAAACTCAAGTAACTACGAAATTTGATCAAAATCGTTGTAGCCGTTTTTGAGAAAATCAAACTGTTTTTAAAAATGCGTAGAATAAACTACACTTAATTATTGATCAATGTCTACCATTTATTTATATACTCTGCTCTGTATGATAAAATGCCTAATTACGAGATTTCATTCATTTTCCCTATACCGTTTAGACTCTAGAGCCAGTAACAGACAGACAGACGGCATTGCGACACCTAAAAGGTATATTTCCGTCAAAATCTCGAGGTGGAATTTTTTCGCGATTACAATACTTTCTCAATATACTTCGTATATGAGAAAGTAAAAGCGCTAAAAATGCAGTTTAAGTAAATTATTTCGTTTCCGTTAAACCAATACGAATAAATTTAATGAACGCACATTAAAAATTTTCTACATGTAAGATTTGAAGGTATTGATGAGTTATGTACCAGTACCTTCCTACTTGCTTTACCCAAAAGATATAATTCTTTAAAAGCCCCAAATATTATTGTTCGATTTCATTCCAAGGATGATCAAGAAAAAATAAAATCCTTATTTAAAAACAATAGATTTTGTATATAAAATTATTCTCGAAAAAGATATGAATTCTAAAATCTAAAGACATGAGCACAAAACGTAAACTCTAAATAACTAGAAACACGCATGCGTTATATTCTACAAATGAATAAAAAGCGAGCATAAAGGGATTTTTCCCGAATAATGTACTTAATGACGTGAAAGGTCGAAGAAAATTATATCTGGGGGAGAAAAAATATAACTAGGTAAAAATTACAAATAAAAAAATTAGGCCAAATGTTTTTAGATTCTTAAGCCTATCTCTGCAAATCAGAGTTCGGAATTCCTACGCTAAGAATTTAAAAAAGTATATTCGAACAATTTAATGTTGTTGGATAGTAAACATGACAAAAATAAAACAGTACCGTAATTTCAACCCCTACCATTGATTTCACCAAAGACAATGATGAAAAAAGTAAGGAATTATCCAAACTTGTGTAAGGTTCACTTCTCCATTGCCAGTGCTTTAAATATTAACTTAAAAAAAATAACCTCTTGCCGTCACAGTGTTTCACCACTGCCGTGACCAGGATTCGAACCTGGGTTGTTGCGGCCACAACGCAAAGTACTAACCACTATACGATCACGGCTATTGCGAGGCGTTGGATTTTACACGTTTTGAAAGCAGGCCACTCTGAATTCTCTCAGCGCGCCAGAGAAACTTGATCTTTGGACTTTCTCTTGTGTCCACGTAGCGTCTACGTCGCTTCGATATATATATATATGGACCAAATGCATTTTAATGAGTACTTTACAGATATATTCACTACCGCAATTTCTTTATTCAGAAAATAGACTTAATTTTTATGTTCCGGTTATAGTTTATTTTTATTATCAAATTACATAAATTTTATTAATTAAGCGATTTTGAAAAAATCAAAAGGAATTGAAACGTTGAGAGTAGTAAAAAACCATAAATTATTAATTAGGTACGCTCTCATAAGTTACTGTTGATGATATAAAAAGTCATTAAAAAAATTAAAATCATACCGGAAATGTCAGCCAGTGGCAACTATAGGGAACGTTTATTTTACCGTCCATGCAGAACATTGTTAGAATATTCATTTTAAATTTATTATGCAATAAAAACTATGAAAGCACCATCAATAAATGATTATATTGGTGAAGCGTTATTGTACATGTTAATGTATAATAATATGATAAACTTCTTACACATGAAGAATATTTTTCACTATTGAGAAAGAAAAATCTCATTTTCGTAGCCTCCAGTTTGCGAACGATTTTTTTCAAAATGCAGACTTTTTTGTTTACAAAAACAAGCTCAACAAGATATTTTTTTTCTGTTGACGTCTAACTTCATTCGCTGTTTTAAAATATCGCGAAGAGGGTTTATCCGTTGGGCACTCCGATTGCAATTAAAATTTCGATGGAATCTGGATTAATTCGAACCTTCTGGGCGTGCGTATATGTCAAATCAATTTTGCATACAAACCTAGTAGATGGAGTTTATATGAATATAAACGAACTTTAACTACAGAAGACTGATATAATTTATCTATCGTTATGGATTATTCTCTCCTCATGTTAACCCTGATAACGTTTCATTTGTCCTAGGGATCCGTCTGTTGAGATTTCGCACCTTTGTGCACTAATGTCAACTAATTTTGCATCGGTATAAAACGATTTGCATCTGACAGGATATATATACCGCCTCCATTGGGTCTTCAATCACTGTTTGCACAAATTCAACAAAAATTCCTCGACCTCAACGATGAGGTATATAACCTTGTCAGGGTCATTGAAATCATCCAAGCGTAGATGATAGTGGAAATAGGCGGGAAAAGTGCGAGGAAAAAATTAGTATTACCTTTAACATTTAAATATAGCATGCATTATGCCTCCAATAAAGCAATATGACATTCTACAAATGCTTTACAAATGAAATTCATAAAAAATATACCTCTGCCGCTTCAGTGAATTAACACTGCCGTGACCAGGATTCGAACCTGGGTTGTTGCGGCCACAACGCAAAGTACTAACCACTATACGATCACGGCTACTGCGAGGCGTTACAACAATCTCCTCCAAAAGGCCTTAACTTTCGTTTCCGCAACCACCCGTGACGTAATTTTCAGGAGGAAGGGAAATGGCTCGATTTTATCTCTTTCCTTTGGGCACAGCGTGAAATTCAGTCTCACTCTTTCACTTACTTTTCGACTTTAAAAATTGGGAATACTGCCAAAACACCTCGGTTACTTGCTGCCAACTTACGTCAACTTGTCGGGAACCGGCTGAACACTGTATGCCGAGTAGAGTATATAACTAAGCGAGTTTCTGACATTGAACTTAAATGAAATCAATCATTCATTATTAATCATATAGGATAAAAAATATTTCGCGTATCACTCAAAAAAAATACATAACTATTGATGTATAAAGCTATTTATAGATAGATGAAATGTAAAAAGTATATCTGTTATAAATTAGTTTTTAAAAAACAGCTTTTTAAAAATAATTAATGGAAATATATTGGAAAACGATGAATAATATATGCTGATTGCAGTAAAGAACATTAAGCAATAAAAAATTAATGCAAGCGTCAATTCTTCGAAAAATTTAGTGCCTCTGAATCTGATTCGACAGGGAATTATTGAGCTCTTCTTATGGCTGAAAAAAATCATGAACAAGCACTTTAAAATGTACCTATTTGTCTCAGATATCTCCAACAGCAACAACAAGGCAATCACCTTCGTTGTTGCTGTTGGAGATACCTGAAACAAGTACGTAGATTTTTAACTGCTTGTTCTTGAATCTGAACCTGACACAAACGTGCGAAGAACAGTAGTATCTAATGGCGATAGCGCTCGTAAAAGATGACCGTAAAGTAAAAGGAAACGCGAGAAAGTAATCGATAGAACCTGCAGGTACTGCTGGCATAGTCGTAGCTAGAAGGTTCGGAAACTATGTTAAAATTTAAGTAAGTGACTTTAAAAAAATTCTTTTGTGGAATATTACTTTTCCTCCATTGTCATTAAGAGAATTTTTTCTAATTAAAACTGTTGCGATATTTAAGCATTAAATAAATATTTTTTAAACATTTAAACAGAGTCCGATCCAAACATTTAAAAAAGTAATATTTAAGAATGTAAAAATTAGCAAATCTAAACATAAAATCAAAATCCAAAATACCAGTCAGTCTATTTCCTTTTTAACTTTAAATTTAATTGCAATACTTCCAATTCTGTTACTATTGCTCCCTCAACATCACTTAGCGCTTCATTACATTATAAAATTCATATTTTTTCACTCTTCGAGACAAATCACATCAAAGTTGGAATAATGATAAACAATTTAAAGACATATGCAGGAATTAATTTCGAATATTTAAATGAATCTTTGACTGAAGCGAGGATTTGGTGTTATCTTAATCATAAAGACTTTAAACGTGAATATCTGTAATTTTTGCGGGCAAATAAATTAGTAGATGATATAAATTTATCATTGGAACTTTTCTACTGTCACGTTCTCCAAATTCTCGAAACGAGTCTCAATTCTCAGCCGATGACGACATATCAATCACATCAGAAGGAAGCAAACATTTGAAAACAGCACACATAACTCATAGGTCGAATACCTACCATTTAAAAAAAAGGCTACCTGAATATTCAGCATTCATACCGAACAACTGCAAAAACGCGGTTGAAAACCGATAGAGATCAATAAAAGATGACTGAAAGTCTCTCTCCGCGATGATCCGTGTAATAGCCATGACATCAAAAGAGTCCGTCAAAGGTCGGTTTAAAAAAACGCAATCTCAAAACCGTAACCTCTGAAGGCTATACGAGATATTCAATTATTCATTCATGCGGTTTGTACCGCTGCGAGCGCCGAGGGGCGGGGAGCACACCCCTTCTCCAGAGTAAGAGAACCCCTAAGGGGTATACGGTTTTACCTTACGGACCAACATCCAGAGGATAACACCGCGGTAATAGGTTACGAACAAAGAGAACCTTTGGAAATTATGGGATCGCCGCTTTCGTGCGGTTAAAAAGACGCGCGGCTTGCAATAAGATGCGCACTCTACAAAAACTTTTTAATATCATTTTCCTCGGTTTTTTAGAAACGATTCACGTTCGATCTATCTCAGATTTGTGCTGGAATATATGTTAATTTCCCCCACCCTAAAAAGTTTCATAAAGCCAATTTATGAGAGGGAAAAAATTGAGTAATAAAAATTCTGCCAAGGCGGAAACTCCGGTTATGCAGCATTGCCCCGAGATAGTAATCATCACTCTGCGGATGATGCTTGCAAAAGATTCCTTAGCGATGACGTAGGAATGGCAATTCTTCGTGAAAGAGGGAAGCGATTGGCGGCAAGACGCCCAGCCGTCTCTCAAATGCCTCCTCTCCCTCCCTCTATACTCCTCCCTCCCTCTCCCTTCCTCCTCCTTCCATATCCCTTCCCATCACAAACCACCAACATCGCTTGTTTTTTTTCTAACAGGTTCTTGCACTACCCCGGAAAGGTGAAACGGGAGTAAAAAAGAATCTCGTATTCGAAATCGCTTGAGGGGATGAAATACCGCCGAGGTCCAGCTGCCGCCAGCTCTCAAACCTTTCGGATAACGTATTATACAACTAGTTTTTTTCTCCTTTCCTTTATTTCATACCTTAGCCCACCTCCCGTCGGTTATCTCGGACATCGGCCGCACCTTCACCTCCCCGTCGGTGTAAAGAACCTTCAATCCCGTATAGGGTTCCTTCGTTTACCAGTAAAATTTCAAGAGGAGTGTCCGCCGAATCCACCTGTCAAAGGGATTCTCACCTCCTCCCATGCTCCGGAGTGGGGCTGGGTGGGAGCCATTGAACCCGTACGAAAAGGATCGTTTGTTGAGGGGCGATGACCAAAACGAGTTGAACTTTGACCGCGGGAAAATAAAACACCGTTAATTTAAGTCTCTCGCGTTGCTCGAAACACCCACTAAAGTGGTCCCGGTTGTACCGAAGTTTAACCTTTGCTGCAGAAAAAATAAAAGGCCCAAGGTGATCGAAAAAATTACGCATGAGATCTCCTGAGTCTACGAGTTTGATGTCACATAAGAAAATCACGAGGTAGTTTTGGCTGTTTACACCTCATAAAAGAAAGTTTTCATTACTTCCTGCTATCGTGGGTAGTAATATTTATAAGCCTACATCGAATGAAACGATGCAATCGGTAAGTAGAGAAACTATAGAAACATTGTTTAAGTGAGAATTTTTTATAAAGTTCGAATATTTCAACACTCGATTCAAAAAACAGTAACATCTAATAGGTTACCCAAATACATCATCAACGATGCAAACTGTATCGTTGATTTTCATAACTTTGTCATTCTACGACGAATATATTTTTATAAATACTTCATTTTGAGGCATACACACACAAGTCCTCTCTTATGTACATACATCGATTTAACATTCGCGGCATATAAACTTGGCTATTCGCGGATTGAACTCACGGCGTCATGCGTAAGTTATTGGTCTCATTGCATAAACAGTGGATGTTTTATTTTATAACGATAACAATTTCCATGCGTGTGTGCGCGCGTATACTCCTGACTCTGTATGTTTTTTGCTTGTAAACGATCGAATTTTAGATGAACGTTATCGTTTCATTTTTCTTTTAGCTTACGGTCTTTGCGTCGCCGCGGTAAGGTGAAAAATTAAGAAATATCGCTTTAACGTGTAATTAATAAGATTTTCACAGAAAAAATTTTCCTCAGCTCTATATATTTCTGGCTTAGCAGCTCTTCTTATGTTCACATCTTTTAACGCAGTGCTGTCTAAACCCTTCGCCACTCGTCACATGCGGCGAATTCATGCGTATATTTTTTTCTTTATTAGAGTGGTCTCGGAATTTCCTAGAAGTTGCAATGGTTCTTCTAAAGAAGGATTTGAAGACAATGCACTGTAAATACCATTATCGCACGTGTCGAAAATAATCACAATAATTCTCACTAAATGGATGAAGAGATGCTATAAGGAGATCAATATGGTTTCAGAGGAGGGAGGAACCAGAGATGCTATCGGAATAACGAGAAAGGGAAATAGAGTGTAGCCAAGATTACAGCGTATCGACTGGCAGAAGGCCTTTGATGGAACAAATTAAGATATTACTGGATATAGGGGATATAGAATGGAAATACAGGAGACTGATAATGACGTACGGAATAAAGCTGTGAAGGTCAGATTGGAGAAAGCTGACACCAGAGGAGTAAACATCGGAAGAGGAGTACGACAAAATGGTTGCCTATCACCAGTCATATTTAGTATACATGCATATAAGGAGAAAAGTTAATGAAGGCTAGAAGGCAGAGATTTCAATTTTGGAGAAAGTAATGTAAGAACAGTAAAATATGTTGATGACCAACTATTTCTGGAAAGAAAGGAAAAAGAAATCCAGAAAATGGTAGACTGATAATAACAGATATAAAAACGGGATGGAAATACTAAACACAGAAAAACCCAAGATCGTGTTAATATCGAGAAAAGAAGAAAACTTGAACATTGGTAATTGATGGAAAAGTATTAATAAAAGTTTTATACTGTAAATACATATAAAGAATCATTAAAAGATATGCAAAATGTATCGATGAAATAAGGATTATAATAGTGAAAGCAAAAGTCACTTTCAGAAGGAAGAAACGTATACTAACGGGAAATATAAAGTAAGAAATTTATAAAATGCAAAATATGGAGTCTTTGTACGAAGTGTAAACATTAACACACAGAAAATTATATAAAATATTTGGAACATCTATCTATCTATCTAATCAGCGACCGAAGATGATGATTTTTAATGGAATAAAAAGTTTGTAAGTTAATATAAAGCGAAAGAAGAAAGATCAAAACCAGAAACAATTAATTTCGCTGTACTAAAGGTGGATTAAAAACCACGATTGAATATTGAACGAAAGATTCAGAGGTACTTGAGGCGAACTTTCACAGTTGCTTGAGTTGTAACGGTTGTTTAGAATATCCTGAGGACATAAAGAAAAATAATATCCTACGCGGGTTCCTGTTTTTTGCGTCCTAGAGCGAAAGCTTGACGGCACGTGTTTGAGCTCGCGGATATGTACGTGTGCGCGCGTGTGTGTGTGAGTGCGCGTCTTCGCACAGGGCGGCAATTTCTAAAGAGCGGCAAAATGAGAGTCAAATATTATGTACAGAAATAATTTTCAGTTAGCCGTTAAACTAATACAATTGGATATATTCAAGAAACATAATCATTCATTAATAACATTTTTATAAATAAGAAACGACATAGAAGGACAGGGTATAGTCAACATTTACATTGGGTGGCAAAACACTTGGCATCAGCCCTGGTGTGTGTGAGAGGATATGAGACAGATGGTGTGTGTGTGTGCGCTCGCGCACGTGCGAAAGTGTGTAATGATTTTTTTTGTATCAATGCTGATTTTTGAAGGTTCGATTGTTATTTTATTTATTTTACTAAATTAGCAAGCTAATACTTGTGTCCAACCATATAACCAACCTTGGGATCATCATAACGAGAGATACATAATGTGCCAATGAAATATTGACTGGGATAGAGAAAGCAAAAGGAAGATATGTGTAAGAAATTGATGTATGTGTATCGCTTTGTAAGTAGTGAAATTATTTACGCCCAGGAAAAATTACATTAAATACTTAGATAGCTTCGAAATGCGGCCATGAAGAACAATGTTGGAGGTGAAATGGAACTATAGGATTGGAAGTGAGGAAATAATACGAAGAATATGAGAAAAGCGGACAATCTTAAAGGCAATAAGAAAGAGGAAGGTGAACTTGATCGGAATGTATCTGAGAAGAGAGAGCATGATTAAAGACGTGTTAGAAGGAAAACTTGATGGAAAAGGAGAAAGAAAAAGGTTAGAGGTGATAAACGATTTGAAAGGGAAAGAGAGCTATTAAGAAATGAAGAATAATACGGAAAGTAGGAGTATATGGAGAACCAGTTTTAACCAATGATAATCACCGTCTTCTGTAGGGACAGTCTACCAACGATAATGATTTCTGTGGGCTTCATTGCGTTTCTGAAAAGATTATGTCAACATTCAGGTCTGTAAAAGAAAAGGTTTGTCTATTGAAAAGATAAAACATTTTTCTTATTAATATTCCATTCAAAAGACTTGCGAAGCGACTTTTGCTATGCAACCCGTTCGTAACTCGGGGATTTCGTATTATGAGGCGAATAAGGTGATCCGTTCGCCAAAAGTGTGGTCCGCCTCGAATTCTTGGTGGACCACTGTGTTTTAAAGTGTAGGCTACGGACTTGAATTTTATATTGCATGAATCGTTCCTATCTCACCGGTACATCAAATTAGTTTTATGGAAGTAGTTCAATATAGTTTTTATCTTATTATAATCATTTCTTATAATTATCCTAATACTATGTTATTAGAATTTTTTTCATAAATAAAAAATTAATTGCCCTTTTTATACGCTTGTTCTTATTAGCCGGATCTCCCTAAAAACGATGCACCTAACCTCCCTTTCCTCACATTCTTTTGGTTTTAATATTCGCGGCTTTGCCAGTTGCGGTAATTTCCGAGCCTACTATGTGAGCACTCAATGAAGCGGAAAGCATATGGACTTGAGAAAAACGCATACAGTACCCCGAATGTATACAATACTTTATAAATATATGTGTTTAAATGTCAATGACTTCTCATATGAATACCCTCTTACTGTAAACTTAAAGCTGAGGGATTTTTATGCTGCAATTCTTGGGCTACTATGCGGCAACACTGCAAAATACGAATTTTTATAACTGGGGTTAAAGGAATTTCAATATTTATTATGCTTCAGCCTTAGTTATATTTATTTTTACATTTCATCGCTGAATCTCGAATATGTGAACAACTGCATTCTTCGAATATTCATTATCCATTTTTGTCCGATATTTATTTTTTCTCATTAACAAACAAACACCTATAAGTATAAAAGTTAATCACATCAATCAAAAACTTCCACATCATTTTCAAACTTAAGAATTTGCTCATCGTCCATCTAAACTCCACTAATAATACATCACCACAGGTGATGTATTACGTTTTAAGTGATAAGAGCAATTACCGAACTCTGACGGATAACAATTAGCCATCATGACTAGTTTTATCCAACGCATATCGCAAAAATCCGATGGAATGATTGGAAAAAAATATTTTTCAACTTGCAAATAACTCCGCGCTCTAGGCTTTCATAAATTGAGTAACACCTGGCCGCCCTCAGTTATTACAGAAGGTCAAATGGTGCCAAGCTTAATCGATGCCTGCCGCGAATTCATAATGACCACACATTAAGACCAAAAAGGACGACTCTCCACAGCATATAATTTAAGGTATGAATATAAAATGTACGTGTGCATATGGAGGATAATTTGCGAATCTAATTACAAACAATGCCTTTAATTTTATCGCCTTATCATTGGCAGTAAATACCTCGAGGATATTCTATTCCTACTATCCTAATTGTGATAGAGTGTTAAATCTTTTTAACCTTTTCGAGTCTATTAGAACGCGTAGGTCTCACAGATATCTTTAGAAGTCTTGTTGAATTCTATATGTTCCAGGTGTCTATGCAGTCAACTTTGCCGTCTTAGGAACTACGACATTTTTGTTCTATATTGGCTGTTATAGTGATTCGGGTACTTTCTAAATGCTTTTAAATGCCTCAATATGAAAGACCTTTATTTATAAAAAAAACTGTCTGTAATTAACCTTTGTTTTTGAAAGTTACTATGAAAGCTGATGCTGTGGAGGATTCTGTAATATCACGGGAGAAAATAAAATTTGGTTGAAATTTACAGTGGAAAAAATATACATTTTCAATAATACATGGCACGAATGAACATTTTTCTTCCCTGTTAAATATTTTTCACTTTTTTAGTAATGTCTGTACGTCACACCAACGATGGCCAATGACCCCGAAATTCTCACTCTTACCAGTTATGGATCAAGTTTTTCATCTCATCTAACTGGACAGTTACTTGGCCACAGCACCAGTTTTAACCCTTAGGCCAAGTTCTCCATTGCTCCCTACAAAACGAATCGATTTATTTCACTCGAAGTTCGTCTCAAGACCTCGGCAGTGAGCCGTTTGAATTGCGAATCGAATGGAGAGAATGGACTTTACAGGCGTGTGATTTCAAACAAAGGAGCGATCTAATCCTAACGTTTATACAATCCAATCAAACGGCGCAACTGCTCCTTTATTTCAGCTTTATTTGCACTATATAGTATATCGTAAACAATACAAACTAATTTTGTTATGCAACTCTATTTTTCTACCCATATTAATCACATGTTGCTCTTACAAGCTGGACCTTTTATATGAAGTTAATATAGACATAATCCCTGAAACGTCAATAATTGAATTGTAACAATGTAGTGGCACTACATTAGGTATTTTCATGAAATATTATATAAAGTCATATAACTCATTATTTTAACGCTTACGTAGGCATCGATAGCAGGATAAGAATGTAAAGTAACGTAAAGCAGTGTTTCTCAACGGGTGGGACCTGAAAGCCGTCTAGGTGGGACCAGAGCCGGCTGAAGACATTTTGGCATCCCAATCGGTTAGACTTTCTGGCACTTTCTCCTTTATATAGTTAACAGTATCAGGCGTAACTTGATGAAATTTCTTCATGTTGTCGGAATAAAAAAGTAAAACTTTTTTATTTCGACATTCTCCTTTGTGCCTATCAATTATTAACGTTCAACTTATATGCTTATAAATGTAGAAATAAATGTATTAGAAAAAGTGAGGTTTTTCTTTATATCAGGGTGGGACCAGGGTTTTTTTGAAAAGGTGGTAGTTGGGACGCAAGAGGCAAAAGGTTGAGAACAACCGAACACAGAAAAGTTTGCATCGCCACTCGATGAAGGTTAATAGCTGGGATAACTGGCCATATCCATTCGCCCAAACTTTTGTATTAGCATATAATCAAATTGCTGCAAAAAATGAAGCTCACTATAAATTTTTCAGGAGTGTTATTAAAAATAAATAGTTATTCTACGAACCATTAATTTGGTTTGCATATCTTTGTTTTTTAGAGAGAAGGCTTCAAAACTTACGGGATCGGGTAAGATTTTGCGGAAGTCTCAATCTGGGGGGCGGGCCGGGGTAGGTCTATTTGCGTAATAAACCGTAAAGCAAAATTTTACGTTCTCAATGAATAAAACATTCCTCCCTTTCTTCCTTAAAGTATTCATAAATCTTGACATGATATGACACCAAAATGTTTCGAATCAACATAAACTAACAATAAATATAGTGAATCGTAACATCTTCAAAAAGGGCCGATAAGTTTTGGTTTAATTAATGGTCAATCTCGGAAATAAATTACACAACCGCCTTAGAGTCGTATCGATGACCTCGAGGTCAAGTAATAGCGGATCCGCAAGCAGCGTGACTCACAGGTTGAGACAGTGTTAATTACACTCAGTATGCATGCGACAAGGCAATCTGTATGAAGAGTCAGTTAATTTTTGGGAAGTATATTTTCACAGAGATTAATTCTTAAAAATTTGCAATTTTTTTTATTAAAAACAGCTCCCGACAAAAATAATGACATTTCATGACTTTAATATTTTTGTTTTTCCCATGTGTAGGTGTATCCTCGTCTGTGAATGTTCTCCAACTTTCACATACAGCAAGAGATCATTTTGTGGACACCTGACCCATTCATGAATCATTCAAGAAACAATTTAAAATGAACTGACTCATGGTCCCACGAATTCTTAAATTCGATTCATAAAGCGTATTTTTGTCGGGTAAACTACAAGTATTATAATGTAAGTAGGTCCAAGGATGATAGGACACTTGTGAGGGTAAAGCATGTCACTAAAATGCAAGCCGAAAAATCCTTGTGTCAGACCAAGAGCCGTAAATTAGAGCAGTAAAAATTCAACTCTGTGTCATAAATATGCATAATTCATACACAGCGCTAACAATATTGTCAACTCCGAAACCCACAAGTTACTGCCTCAGTCACTGCACCTTATTCGTTCACTTTTCCGGAATTGGCATTCCTCTTCTTCACTTTTATGCGAGTAGCTAAATATTTTTTTAATACAAAATTTTGAAGAGAGCGAGATAAAATGAAAGCTAAAAACATCTGCGCCCTTACTATGCCAATAAGGAAGTCTGGCACACTACGCCGTGTACAAGACCGGGTTTGTTTTTGGCGCCCATAGGCACTATTTTTCGATGCGCCTTTTCTCATTAAATTAAGTTTTGTAACAAGGTCGCATACATTGCGTAAGTTACAAAGATGTTCCCATGCAGCACAAGGTCAACTCAGCATAAACATATAAAATACGGGTTGCTGCAATATTATTCAAAAAGGAATAAACGAAATCGAAAACAATTATGACTATTTTTGGGTAGAATTTCATTGTAGTCTAATTTTGGCGCCCCTTTCGATAGGCGACTGAGGTGGTCGGCACAATCCTGTTAATTACACACGGAAAACGATGATCGATTGAACCGCCATCGGATAAGAAAATTATTTATATGAAAGGCCCATTCTATGTGTATCCGTCAGATTTTTGTCTTACAATTAGTACTATCTTTAATATAATGTAAAATATGAAATTTAAAATTTGTGTATTTTTTCGAAGAATCCCGTAATTGTTGACGGACATCACGCTAGTGTATTCTTAAATAAGGCGATATAATTCAAATTTTGTTTATTATTTAAAGAAAATTTCGATATTTTCCCTTTCATAATTTGGTATTTTTCATAATTTTGGGTCTTTCATATAGTATTGGCGCCTTTCATATATTGGCGCCTTTCATAATTTGGCGCCGTAGGCAGTTGCTTATGTTGCCTGTGCGGAAATACGGCACTGGCCGAGTATCTCAATCTTAATTTCTCAGTTGAAAAATAGGATTGATAAAATATTATGAAATAGATAATTGATTTATCTTGAATAATCTCAATTACAGTGTTCAAAGTGGTGTGTCTATTTGAATGCCAATAAAGGAATGCTGCTTTTACTTAAACGTGCAAAGAAAGAAGTTTGTGCATCACAAAATTTTAAGTATGTAAAATTCTTCAATGTATTCCGGCAGTTCTTTACTTTAGACCGCATTAAGTTAATTTTTTAGTGACAGCCAATCTCTGTTCCGAACGTAAACACCGTGACGATTCCAGAGAGTACAAACTGTTCAACAACCTCCGAAGAAATTGAATCAGAGAAGATGTTTTATTTTCTCAAACATACCCATTAATTTCAATCTGGTTTCCCTTAACTGTCTCATAGAGACGCGGTGGCACCCAATCCCACGCAGTCTTCCTCGCGCGAATGATTTAATACCGAGGTAAACGCCCACTTATACGTTTCGGAGCTGCATGCTCATTAAAAAAAAGGACGTGTCTCCTCCCATTCTCCCTCTCTCTTTTCATATTCGTCCGTATTTCTATCTCTTTTCTCATTCTTCTTCTCTCTTCCTCTTTCTTATTCCCAAAAGCTTCGGAATCGAGAGTATAGGTAGCGCCAACAGGTTGGTGAGCGAAGAAAGGGCGAAAGACTCGAGCGGTGATTTTTCTTTGGTTGGCGCGCCTCCTGTCCCAGCATCCTGGGGGGGGGGGGGGGGGGGGAGAATGCAAATGGATGCTAACGTGAAGCACGCCGAAGGGGAGGGAAAATGATAGCTTAGTTGAACAGGTCATCCGAGACACCGAAATTAATCTCGTACGCGGAATCTCGTACATCCAGAATTTGGCAGTTAACCGAACGAAAATTTGCTAGCGCTTAAAATTTCTTTAAAGAACAGAATATTTTCTGTAAAACTAACGATTTCATAATTTTTAACCACTATAAAAAATATTAATCCGACAATGAATTAAAAATTTCTCTGGGGACAATAATCACGACATAAAAATCACAGAATGAAGGTGAAACTATATGCTTAATAAATTAAGTTCATTGGATGTTTAGAAATTTTTTCTATTTTGGTGAAAAATATAGGAAATTTTCAATACATCTTTATGGAGATTAAAGGAGAGCAGCAATAGAGAGAAAGGAGTTCTTCAAACCCCAGCACTTTCACAAAAACTACATTTTCCTTAATTCGATCCACTCTTTAAATATTCGCTGTTCCTCTGAATTAATTATTCCAATATATTGCCATGGCATCTACAGTAAATCACAGCCTCCGGAGGCTGTAACTTACTGTAGAACTCATTTTCCGATAATGCCACTTCTTTCTTTCAAACACATGAAAGATTTCAAATATCACTACATGCACTAATTTTTTGATAAAAATACCTAACCGACATTATTCCTGTTGCTCGTCTGTTTCTCTTTATTATTTTTTATTTTATCATTTTACTCCAAATTTCTCCCTTTCTTCTCTATTGCAACTCATAAACTACTCCTGTGCCCTTAACAAAGTTACACACAATTTTCAACTTTCAAAATCGATTTCATAAATTGCCCTAATGTTCCGTCTCGTTGTATTTTCCACAACGGTTATGTGATTAGTCTCACGCTCGCCGATTTAAGAATAAAAGGGTCTCCTTGCCGTGGAACGTGTCTCCATCACTTTCCAATCGACCGAGACAATGCATCAACAGCAAGTGTGCCTCTCGACCTTCGATCGCGTTCTTTCTTCGACCAGCATGCGGGAGAAGTCTTTCGCACCTCAAAACGAGAACGAACGATAGAACCTTTGTTATCGAAATGGTGCGCCCGAGACGAAAGGCAGAGCGACGAAGGTCGATTGACGTAATACAGAGAGAAGTGATTGACTTCCACCAATTGACATATGCACTTTGAAAGCACTTAGTCATACAAATATAATTTTTCGGTTACAGTAGGAAAATAATAATGATTTATGTTTGAACAACTAATGGGAATATAAACCAAAACACATTAAAGATAAGACCACCTCAGGTAGCGTTAAGGGAGAATTAATGTGAGAAACTTGAAAAAACAACAAAGCATGTATAAAAATATCTTAAGAGGCAAGAAAATGTAGAAAAAATAATAATGTATTCCTTTGAGGTGGAAGGACTATAGTAGTTTCCTCGTCAAGAAGATCGAGTCGTTGGGAGTAGGATGACGACATTACGCACGAGAGAGTTGAGAAAAATAAACCTGCCAAGCATTATGGCAAAAAAATGTTATTCCCTATTGAATTTCCACAATTTTCTTTGACCATTACTTGAATTACTGCTTACTTTCCTCCAATTATGGGAGAATGGCGACTTTTAGCGCAACTTATGAAAATGCTAAGGAAAATCTAGCTATATCGGAATGTGTAGTGCCCGCACTTTACACAAAAAATTAATTCTAGTTAGTGCCACCTATCTTAACCTCCTTATGTACCAATAAACATTTAAAAAATAATAGGTGCACCCAACCCTGCGACTTTTTCGCCCGCACCACGTAATTCTCGGTAAAGTCTTTGGAAATGAGAAGTACTTGTGTCATTTTTTTTATTTACTTTATTTTTTAAACGGATAAACATGCGAAAATATTTATGAATCACGTAATGATTTACAAATACTAATTGTAAGTCAAATAATACATTATGGAGTTATCTCCTAGTCCTAAAACAATCGTGTAAACCATTATAAGGATTTCAACAACAGAAATGGCATCTTCAGGGGTAATTTATAGGTCGTTAAAATGTGTGTATAATTCAGTCAAGCATTTAATGGTTATATAAGTTACCTACACCATTTGTTATGTAAATGCCATAAGGTGAGATCGCTAATTCAGGTTTGAATAACATGATAGGATGAATGAATATTTGTTGTTGGTATTTTCTTTCGAGTACTACAAAAGACGTTTGCCGCGGGGTCTGGATATTAATGACTGGTGAAAGCTGTAACCTCCAATGCGGATTCTCAAACCATGAGATCGTAAAGCATATGTCACTCCACGCATAACACGCTGAGTACATGCCGTTGGTGTTAATGGAGGTATAAATCGGACATTACCTCCGCCTGTTGATATTTTTCTCTCTTCATACTGGATTGAAAGAAGGTTTTGCAGCAGTTCACTTGTCCCCTTTACAAATGCTCAAGAAAACTTTCCATGGCCACTCTAACGTGTAGGCTTTACAAAATTTCGGCAATTCGGACCGAGACCGGCTTAGGAACGAAGGCCATCCTTGCCTCGTTATCACATCAAAGGTCAATGGAAAGCGAGTGGCCTTGTGCACCCGTGCAACTCCGCATCACGAGAGAGCGTCCGACCCCTTGATAATACCGCGAAAGCAGCAGTCGTGCACACGAGGCACTTGTCCAATGTTCCACGTACTCGCATTCCGTGTCCATTTAGTTTTATTCTTTGCCAAAGATCGCTGGATTTTCCCTTCCTCCCCACTCGGCCCTTCCTCCTTCCCCTTAACCTTCTTCCTCCACCTCCACTTCTGTCTCTCTATTCTTCTTTCTCTCTTTACACACGAGTCGTCCTTGGAGGTGAGAGAGAAGTCCGCGGATCAACAAACCGAACCTAAGTTTTATTTTTTTTCGATTTTTTTAATTTCGAAATAGGACTACCATTCTTATTTTTCTTCTCGCCCTCGCGACTCCATCTCTCTTCTATTCGTTTTTATTAATTCTCCCGCTCTCTACATATTTCTCTCTCTCTCTCGCTTCTCCACAGCTCTCCCGGCCGATTTTTTCGGACGTATTCTATTTTGAGCATGAGGACAGGATGAGTCGATACGTCAGTCTCCGATAGCATAAATTCAGCTCATTTAAAAAATAAAATAAATAAATAAAGCTCCAAATTTATTGTACACGCCCCCGTGACAAGTTTTTCAAACTCTCTGCAAGACCGAGACGGAGTAGCCTCCAGCGACCGAACATCCGACGTTTGACAAATGGCATCCGACGGACTTAACACGCAAGTTGGCGAGAGACATGGTTTACCAGTCTGGAGGGAGGGAGAATTTCCAGTGGCCGGTAGCCCGTGTTTCGAATTGCAACGGAGACAGGCAAAACGATAGCACCTCCGCTAGATTACGCGAAGAATCCGAGTTATAATTTAAACCGCGGATCGGCCTCGACGATACTAATTCTTCGGCGGAGGCAGAGTGAGAATGGAGGTGCGACAAAGCGCGCGACCTTTGCAGCGGCGGGAGACAAAGTAGCCGGGGAACGAGAGGACAAAAACAAATGAAGGTCGGGAAGGAGTCGGTGATGCGTGAATAAAAGGAGTGTGGAATGGATAAACGAGAGAAGAAACGGGTCGGGGAATAGCCTCACGCGGTACGGCGGTTTTTGCTCCGCGACATGTGGGTGATTTATAGTTCGAGTATCCGCTTAGATCGACGGGCAAATGAGTAACGAAACCGTTCATTTCGTCCGAAATGCCGAAGAATAACATGAAATATGATAATTTATTGGAAGCTCGAGTCCGGAAAAAAATCGCAAATAAAAAAAATGAGGAATTGAAGGAAAATGTCTTCATCGGCCGCCATTGAAGTATTGAAAAAAATCTAAAGCAAGTAAAATATTCCAAGTTCAAGTTTACGCAGTATTTTCCGCAAACTCTGAAAAGCAAACTTTTCTAGCGGAAAGAATTTTATTATAAGCCTATTTTATTTACATAGTATATTACGGCATCAATTGCAAAAACTAACACTATATTCCTCGACCCGATAGTGGACGTAACCGGTCGTTGGAGTTAATGTGGTGCATGTCAGCAAAAAGCTGTTTTATAGACCGCCCGGAAGACACTCAAGGCTAAGGAGTGGCCGTGAAAGCCATGAAAGATTCCCACTCCATATGTAACATACCGTATGGAGGTGTATATATGTATCTAACTTACAACTCCCCCAAAAATCCGCATGGAACCCTTTAACACAATCAATGACATTTTCAGTTATAATAAAAATCTTAAATACGGATTGCAGAAAAAATTTATATGAATTTATAGTTTACTGAACTGCCACACAGAAATGTGTTTACAGAGGAAATATCCGGAGATTTAGATGATTTATCTCCATCGTATACGTTCAACAACGAAGCTCCCCTAATTGAGTTTGTTTCGCTTAAGAACCTCTAAAGTTATTGAGTTAGTTCCTCAATTTTATAATAATTATAATATTTAGTAAATAATAAACATTACCAAGGACCTTTTGGTAATATCAGCATTAAATTTTCTTCAGTAAAATATTATTCTATTTAGAATCACTCTAAGATTCACGAAGAATTATTCTAGATCTTAAAGGAAACCTGAATAAGAACATTCAGCGAAATGAACAAGTTACCGAGGCAATGTATAAATACAAATTTAATTATCATTAAACACCATTCTGCATGGTATAAAATTTTGTCTGAAAAGATTAATACTGCTTCTTATGCATGCTATCAGAAATTAACTATTCATTTTCTGTTGCATCAATGGATGTGCGCTTTATTACTTCTAAGTAAGCAGCAGTTAATTTTAGAATGGAAATAATTTTTGCCGACAAAATAGTTTCATTGCCATTTTTCAAAAGATTAACGTTCTAAATTGCGACTGACGATAAAGTCCCGAGCTAGAAACTGTATTATAATCAGCTGATTGATGAAACTACAAATGCACTAATTATTGATGAATAGGAGATTGGATTTCATCACTGCGTTACATGTTCTGTCCCTTCGCAATTAGCCCACCAATCATGCGGTGCTGAGCTCTCATTGCTATCTCCTTGGAAGCAAAGCACTGTGTACACTATTTCCTTATTTACCGGTCCATCTAAAATGCTATGTGCAATTAAGGTTAAGTAACATGTATGCTATGAAATTTGGACAACTGTACTATGTGGCTCACAACATGTGAACCGTCCTTGTCCTTTTTCTGCGGTTTTTGCACGCAATACACGAATTTAACGCATATGGGGAGTTCGTTTCAGCCCGACTTTATCTTTCCTCTCAAAAATCGTTTGTCTGATCTTTGCGAAATTTTTCCAGCGAATTCTATTTTTGTTTATCCAGGGTCGGTTTCAGTTAAAAAATATGTGTAAGCGAGGTAAAAATTTGCCGCCCCTCTGGATATTAAAGGCATGAAATTATATTAAAGATATATTTAAAAAAGAAAATAAAATTTATTTACTCGGTTTAATTTTTTCAAAAATTTTCAGCTGAATATTTTCAGAAAATAGAGCTAAAACATTCATTGACCTTATAACAAAATTACTATGTAATGATTATATTACTGAATATTTTTATATTGCAACTTTACGAACCCACTTTTCGAAAAGGACGAGTTTAAGTTTTTTCGGGCTTTTCTTCTTTGCAAAGTCATTTATCAGGGATCAGAGAGGAAAGCTACGTGGTAGAGATCCCGAATGTTAAATAGTTGCACAAAGAGACAAACCCCGAGAAAAACAAAATCTCCAGTATTGACGGTTCACTGTATTTGGAGCGGGAAGGGTATTTGAAATTACAATGCTTAATCACTAAAAGCACAAGAAACTTATCAGTATAGTTATTGCTTTTGCGTGTATATATTCCGCTAATGAGGTTAAGGAAAGTGCACAGTGTGTTTTAGACAATGTAAAACTTTAAAACGTTCATCTTGCCGCCCTTCTTAGGTGACACCTGTAAGCGGTAGGTTACGTCGCTTACACCTTGAACCGACCCTGAATGTAAATGACATATGATGGCGTAAAATATAATTTTTTCGCGATGTTTTCAAGTTCTGTGCAATAAACTTTTTAAAAAATGAAAATGTAAAAATCCGGAATATTGATTTTGCCGCCCCTCTGAAGCGGCGCCTGTAAACGACCGCTTACGTCGCTTATGCCTGAAACCGGCCCTGGGTTTATCCAATTTCTAACATTTGGGACAAAATGAACTTTAGATGCTCTGCGAAACTCAAAGTAAAATTTACATAAAACGTACATTCTCGACACGTGCAAACGTTTTGCGGACCTTAACGATAATGCGTATTCTCTTGACATTAATATACTTTTTCAGTCACGTATGCGCTATCAGAAACTGGACTGACTAAAAATATGAGTTGCATTATTTTTAAAAGACCGCACTTTCACTTCTTGTACTACATAGCAAAAATGCTTAAAGTTTCAATGACTCTACGTCAGTGTTTCCCAACCTGGGGTGCCGTGAAGTGTTCTGAAGGGTGCCGCAAAAAATATACTGTTTTCCCATTTTTAGCCTCATTTTGCATCGTTGGCTTTCAAAAATGCAAACCAGAGTTAAGTTGACCTTCATTTCATCGCAAAGGCACTTCGAAATGAAAGAATATATGGAGATTGGGGCTAGGGGGTTCAACTTCACCACGATTATTACTGACGGTGGATAGGGAGGGGTGACGCCAAATTCTGAAAAGTCACTTAAGGGTGCCGCGACTCTAAAAAGGTTGGGAAACACTGCTCTACGTTATCCAGGAAAAGACGTAGACGCCTTGCTGTAACAGGATCCAAAGTTATTGGCTATTTTCTACGTCGGTCGGCCGTATCGACTGATCTTTAGAGACGAACAACGCGCCACGCAGACTTACCCATCAGTCTCGACGAACTTCGTGGCGGAGGAGTAAAATTTCAGAGCTCCGCCCGAGTGTTTGTAAACTTCAAAAAGAATTCGACAGTAAATGATACCTCGAATCCGTCTTCCTTTATGCATTTTTGAATCGTTTAAATTTCTCGATTCTAAATACTAGAAAAGCGCGAGGATTGAAAATTGTGTAAATTTTTCGTACTGCAAAAGGATCATAAAACAGGAATCGATAAAACTGACGCTTTATTCAGCTTGAGCATAAATTTAGAAATTTTTCTTTTATTTCGATTTTGGGAAATTGTTGCTTTTAAAATTTAAAGTAGACGAAAATATTTTATTTATATAAATGATTTCACTGCCCCTTGGATCCGCCGCTGACTAAGGGGAATGACTGAAAAATGAGTTCGACAGATCTGGTATGATGACTGCGATTCTCTTCCTATTCTTTGTCTCGGCCATACTACTATTCACCATTAAAAGCTCCGTCGGTAAATTTCAAAGAGCATTATTTTCACATACTGAAACAAATACCTATCCAAATTTTTACTTCTTAGTTAAAACATCAAAGGAAATCTCAAGCTCATCTACATTGAGGACAATACATATTTTTCTTAAAAAATTTCACGATTATGATCATTCTAAACAAATGTTAATGACTTAATCAGGCGATGTTACTGAGATATTTTATGCCGTGATCGAAACCATTTTACAACTGATGTAATTGGAACTAAATTTACAAATATGCCCAGTGTGAAAGGTATAAAGAGGTTGGGGGAGCTGACGGTATCCGAATTAGCCATAGCGAGCTCAACATAATTCGCGTGGGTTAAAGCTCTCCTCCAAAGAATCCGGTTCCCTCTTTCGGGAACTTCGCGTTTAATCATCCGCCACCTGAATTGCGGATTCCGCAGAGAGACCAATTACGAGTTTTCAGAGAGAAAAACAATGGCAAATACAGCTGGAATATGGCATTCATCATATAATGGCTCGCGGTAGAGAGGAAGAAAAGCCTCAAGAAATGCTTACGGAGTAGTAGAAGTTTAATAAGAAATTAAATCGACGAGAGCATTCATTCTACGGTTGCGCAATGTGTCTCAATACGTAGATTTCACACTGAAAGAAAAATATTCTTTTTAGCGTTACACTAAATTATCCCCAATTTTATATTTGCGCATGACTTTGGCCAAATTTACGATTTGAGTGTGCTGTAAAGAGAAATTTCTGTTTTTCTCAGTTAAAACGTTAAAAGCGTTTTTGAAATTCGATTTGCTTAATTTATACTTTTTTGCAAAGCCCATCGGTGAAAACAAAAACAAGGGTTTTCATCATCTATGTCTCTCTAAGGTTTTTCTATCTCACTATCAAAAACTGTCACAGCCCAATCTTCTTCCCTCTCGATCTTCATAGATCCTGACTTCAAACCTTTTTCATATAATTCTTCAACGCAATCTTGACATCTTTTCCTCCCATTTTCCGGTTCAACTGATTGCTTTTCCCTTTGTCTTTAATGGTGGCCAACGTATTTCCCTTCTTGCTTTCCGTTAACTCATTCATTGTACCGCTACTCCCCCTCTGGCTCTCATTTGCTCTCCTATATATTACGCTGAAATCATCACTCCAAAAATCTACTTCTTTCCGCCTAACTTCGCACAGGTATAAGATAATTGCCTTGCCTCTCCTCATTTCTGGCTTTATATTTTCTAATTTACCTTCCCTAAACATCATCCTGACGTTTCACGTTCCTTTTCGGATTTCCGAAGTCATCCTCTTCGACGTCGGTTCGTTGTTATGAGCTGTGTAAGGATTTCTTAGGCCTTACTTCCCGTACACGTTGTGAACCAAATCTATCTTAATAAATCGAGCCATGATACTTGGGATAATAGTTGAGGTGGATTCCATTTGCCTTCCTTGACACGTGACACCATCACTTAATAAGGCCGACCCACCGAGTACAGAGGCCTTTTGCAGCCGCTTTTCTGAGGTGCAGACGCTGCTTAGTCCCTAACTTATAGTCATGGGTGACCGTACCAGGAGCAGATGCTCCATCCAGTGTAACTCTAAAGAACTTTGGAACACTCAAGGCATTCAATCATGCCAAGGTTGTAGTCTAAAGAAGGAAACAAGGGTCTTATCTGTCACGAAACTATACTCATTTCCTCTTTTATTTTGGTTGTGAAATATTTCTGATTGAATGTTTACCTTTTTCGCAGGCGCTGTCTCAGTGCGCGATGGTCAACCCGGCTACTACCATCTCCTCAGAGATAAGGCCAGTGGGACAAAAACAATGGCATCAATTGGTTCAGGTCAGTAGTCTCAAACGCTTATTCGAAAAACAATTATTTACTACAAGCAGAATTTCCTGTTGAATTTCAACGGATTTAGTGAAGCTACTACAGCACAACATACAAACTCTTTAAAATATATAGTAGATACTTTTTAAATTACAATTAACTTTTCTTAACAATTCATCGTGTTTGCTTGTAACAATCCGTTTCCGAGCCTACTGCATTCAAATATAACGATAATTTTATTTCTTATCATATTACTTTCGCAAATCCAGCTTCATTTCTTGTGTAATTATGCCTCGCTGAAATATTTACTTTTATGTCTTGTAAGCAAGAAATCCGTGAAAAAGTAACGTACAGTTGTCCATGATTGAACACTGACTGGTAAATGTACACCAGATAAGTGAGCTTATTTACGTTAATGAACATTATAATGTAGAATATAATGATTTTACTTACATAAAATGTAAGATTCCAGTATTCAATAGACGAAAGAAGGTTCAATTACTTTCATCACTTGTTATAAACGTTTCCTGAATAATATTCAGTATCTATTTACGTTGCTATCCATAAACATCGATCGTTTCGTTGCTTAAACAAAAGTGCGAATCGAACAACGCAAAAATTTCGTCTATTTATAAGCTTCATTGAAGCTAATTGAATCGGAGGTAACAATGACGGCCGCCTTGGCAACGCCCGGAAAGAGTACGAAAAATCCACAAAATTTCGAAACAAATAGCGTATTTCTAAAAACTTCGACGGTGTAACATGTAAACTTCGCAGGAGTAAGATAGTATAGAGTTTTATTCTTCGAATAAAGCAAAAACTAAAAAAATCGGTCCATATTTACGTATTTTGATGCTTGAAGGAAGAATACCTTGCAAGTCAAGAAATGGATTCATAAGTGTTATCTTATGGAAAAATGTTAATCCCCTATATTGGCAGCACTGATTAATCTTGGTTGACCAAACTTTGACCATTCACTAAGTTAGGATTAAGGAAGAATCGTACCAAATTTGATTATTCTAGCTTTTATCGTTTAGGAGGAGGTCCATGAACAAACACACACTTCAAAATATATTATAGTAGATATAAAATGTTTTTTTAAAGTATCGCAAGATAAATCTCAGATAAGGATTTCTGAGTCTGGAGTGGGAAATTTCAAATTTGAAGAAAAGTAGGGTCTGATGTCGTGTATAACATCGGAATTATAGTGGATTTTTCACTTCATGGATAAATCAGTAATTCCATTTCTAATTTTGCCCGTCACTCATGAATACCAACATCAGGGAAAAAATCTTCACTCGTGAAATAACATAGACTGTTATTCCTTCTAAAATTTTCTCTTTCAACTGCCAATTTTAAAAAAATCAGCCCTCTCCTGTTTCTAACGATAATCCACGACAACATTTGTAAGTAGGACTATCAACAAAAGGTTGGTCCACTCTTTATTTTAGAATATACCAAATTCACTTAATACTCTACCAATCAAACCTGATGTAACCCGCAAAACTGTAACGGGTTAATAAATCCTTCCAACATTAATATTTTAAAATAATTTTCGTTAAATTATTCAATACATCACCGAAACTATAAAATGTCATTTTACAGAAGTCTTTTTTAGCAGGTCAGTTATTTCAATCACTTTTACGCATTTTACGATAATCATCAATAAAAATTAATTAAAAATTTTCAAATCATATTATTTATATTCATATATATTTCTGGCATATCGGACTCCATCTTGGACTAAGAATCGAAAAATAATTCCCCAACAAAACTCAAGAATGTTTCTGTCTTTAAAAAATATCCATCGAGTAAGATATAAAATGCTGATTTCTTTAATCACTATGAAAAATCCAAATGTTTCAAACTTGCATCGGTGAGCGAGCGGTATGGAGGCTCTCCGGAAAAAATCTATTCCATGTTTTACGAATCCTCACATCCTTTAGACATTCACTCTTCCCTTCCACAAGGGGGGTAATCGCCCCAACCGTATGATCTAAAACCCACTCATTAATAAAATACTAGATTCGGCGTAGAGGGTTAAATCTTTCGGAATCCTACAAAATACATTGAGAGCGGGAAGTATATTCTTGTTTCCCAACTGTGCAAGGCGTTATAAATGGGGATTAAAAGTTTTGATTTGATACGTTATATTTCTTATATTGTTTAGAAAGATTTAGGTGAATTATTTATTAAGAAATACATTTGAGTTCGGGACGTGCAGTATAAACTAACTTCGCTGGCCGCAAAAACGCACTACGTGAACTGCGAGTTTGAGATTCCTGCTCTAGCCATTTATAATGGAAATGACGAACGGTGATTACATCATCACCACAAAATATCCTACGCCTCTCGCATACAAAGCAACGATACACATACATCTACATAATACCCTGCAAATCACCAGACTAGTGGGTGGCAGGGGGTGCAGCACACTAAGACCTACATAATAACGTCCCTCGTGGGGATCACTCTCCTATTATGATCCCGTATGGTCCTTGGGAAAAACGAGCCCTGATGTCGTTCGGTCCTACAGTCGATCTCTCGTATTTTATCCTCGTGATCGTGCCTGCCCATGTACGTAGGTGCCTCTAATATTCCTGAGAGAACTTCCGACCTAAATTTCTCCAGAAGTCTTAACCTAGCGCTAATTCTGCAATCCTCTAGCGATATCCAATTCAACTCCTTCAAGAGTGATGTGACGCTTAATTTTTGTTCATATTTTTGCTTAACGAATCTGGCTGCTCTGCGTTGGATTCTTTCTAACTCAAGTATCTGTCCCTTTTCGTACGGATCCCATATGCTGGAAGCGTATTCGACCTGAGATCTGACAAATGATAAATAACGTTTCTCGTACCTGTTCTGTGCTACCTCTTACTATTCTGCCTAGGAAGCCCAGTTTCTTATTGGCTGCGCCTACGATCCTTCGAATATGCATATTCCAAGATAGATCACGACAAATGGTGACTCCTAAATATTTAACGTATTCCGCAGATTGGATATTCAATCTATCAATTCTGTACTCCGAGTCTAATTCATTGTTCTTACTCTTCCAGAAACTCAATAGGGAACATTTGCTGTGATTAATTTCGATTTTCCAATCTTGACACCATGCTGAAAGGGCGTTTAAATCTTCCTGGAGCGATTTTTGGTCATCTTGGTTCATTATCTCCTTATATAAAACGGTTTCATCCGCGAAAAGTCTTATTTTGCAGCGAACTACCGAGCAGATATCGTTTATATATATCAGGAATAGTAGTGGACCTATGACACTTCCCTGTGGGACACCTGATGCGACTTTTACCGGGTATGAAGATTTCCCATCAATAGCTACTATCTGTTATCTGTTGGAGAGGAAGTCTTTTACCCAACTCACGATATTAGGGTTTATGCCGTACTTTCCTAGTTTTCCTATTAATTTATTATGTAGTACTTT
Source organism: Uropetala carovei (assembly GCA_036926305.1). Taxonomy (NCBI): domain Eukaryota; kingdom Metazoa; phylum Arthropoda; class Insecta; order Odonata; family Petaluridae; genus Uropetala; species Uropetala carovei. The sequence goes on from JAXCHB010000054.1 coordinate 476,955, forward strand.
ATCAAACGCTTTTTTAAAATCAATGAAAATCGCATCAACCTGAGTGTTTTTCTTTCCGCATTGCAACAAATCGTTTACGAACAGGGAGAGTTGCGTTTCGCATGACCTACCTTCCAAAAACTTAGCAAAGAACGACCATCTAAATAACGCAGAACAGAGCTAACGATTATGTTCTAGAATCTCACACGATGATGACGTCAAGGAAATCGGTCTATAATTTTCGGGATTCTCTTTGTCACCGCGTTTGTGGATGCGCGTTACACATGCCAGTTTCCAGTCTTTCGGAACGGTACCATGTGCAACGGATTTTTCGAATATTATTTTCAGGTAAGGTGCGATTACCGAATAACGGTACTCTTTTTTTACGCTTGCAACAGCAACATATGCAAAAAACCGAAATGTTTCCTTCTCTTTAAAGATGACATCGTTGAATCAAATTTCTTTATAGTATTCATTATTCTATTTATCCATCCAAGGATTGTTTTTGAAAGAAATAACGGTTTATGTAGCAGATCCGGGGCCATGTTTTGGAAGACTACCTGCTCTTTCCGTTGGACCCTCATTAGTAAGGATTAGCGGCCCTCACTCGGACTCGAGGCCCGGCCCCTAGCTCGGTGTAGTCTACCCTCACAGCGGGTGGTGGACTTACCGATCTATCATTGCAAATTGCAATACTTTTTGCAAATAAGACGAATTAAAGTTACATCATTGCCTTCGGCTCGCTTTCTATTTAGATTATAATGCTTTTTATATGGGTGTAGCCGTCTCCGGAAGCTATCGCGCCCTTCGCCTCTCTGGAACGAAACTATCCCTCCCCATTGGCCGGTGATCGGCTGGGTAAATGTCACCACAGGCAGATATCATGGGTTTGCAAGCTTTCGTTTTGCGTCCAAGGGTTATCTCAAAAATTATTTTTCGAAAGGGGTCCGGGATAACATAGACCGCATACGAAATTGAAAATTAAGATGTCGTACACGGTCTACCGTTATAACTAATTCTTTAATACGACATTTACGAAATGTTTATTATAAACAATTACTGTTTGCATAACAACAAATTACTATTTATATCTTAAGTATATACTATTGGTAGTATAGTAAAGTTTTCGTGTTGGTAGTATATTAAAGTAGAACCAGATTTAAATTAAAAACTATCTAATTAATCAATCAGCGGAATAATTTATTTGAAAACTATCTGAACAAAAACAAATTACCCATTTATTTCAACATTGTAAACTGTTAACACACATAACTTACCTTCCTAATGTTTTTATTTGCTTAAAAATATAATTTTCAGTGAAGAATTTATCGAAGAAAAATTGATTTGAAATCTATTCTGAATAAAGTTGGCTTGGCATAATAATACAGACGATATATTAAAGTGAGGATTACAAAACAATTATCACAAAATATTACTACTTTTATTCTAAACAAAACAAAATAAAATACTATAACACCCCACTATACGTTGCCCCGCTATACGTTTCGCATATACGTCGCCAATCAATTATGGAACATGTTTCGTTATAAGTTGTGTCGCTTCGCATATACCGTATTTCCCGCTATATAAGACGCAGAAATCTATTTCAAAAAATCACCCTGCGTCTTACAAGGTGATGGTCACGATTTTTCCTCAATGATTCCTTGTGGAAACGATATGTATGTATATGTAGGTATATAAAGGTCAAAGGTTATTTTTAGAGAACAAAGATCGCCAAAAGCTTTATTTAAAATTTCTAATCTTCGAACAAACAAAACAGGTTAACAAAACAAGGTTAAAAAATAACAAACAAATATCGCTAAAAACTGTTAAAACTTAAATGAACGAATTAGAAAGGAAACTACAGAAAAATCCAAAAAATGTCCAAATAGAAGAAAAATAAATAAAAGACGAAAATACTTACCAATATACCGATAATTTTATGAAACTCTTGCTAAAATGTTAAAAACGTCCAAATAAATTAACCTTGCTGGATCTGTTAATGTACCGTAATGAATATTACGTAGTCACTGCGCATGCGCACCAACTTTGAACTGCGCAAGGAGCAACAGCTGGCTTTTTTCCGCCATTTCAGATACAGAACTTCTTGGTATATTTTTTTCCTAAATAATCTTTGCTAAATTATGGGTGCGTCTTATATGGCGGGAAATACGGTACGTCGTTTGTGAAATACTAAAAGCAAAATCTCGGAAATTCCAATTGCGGTACATAAATTATAACTATAACAATAAAAACCCTCTATTCGGCCTTTAATTTCGTTTATTATTATTTATATGAATTTATTTAATTTCATGTTTATCAATTCGTGTAAAATCATACCCAGAATAAACATTTGCTGGCCATGTGTTTGAGAGATCACGATGGGTTAGGTGGTTCACAAGATACACAGGGGATAAAAGGGACTGTCCCAATTTTAATGACGATGTGTAAAAACCTATTTCTAAGCGACAGTCAGCTATAAGAGGGCTTGGTGAACAGATGTCTAACATTTTGTGTTTGCGTTGATATTTCATGAGATATTGGATATATACTTTGGATTGCGAAATCTGCCTGAAAAGTACTCTATAGTGCGTATCAGTGTACGTGTAAATAAACAATTTTTGTGCTCCAGCACACTATAGACAATTATTTTCGGTGATTTCTGAATTTATTATTGAAATTGGTTACTCGTTGTTAAGATTAAATGTATATTAGACCCTAGTAGCAATGAGTGGTAAACACATAGTGGTAACATAGTATGTCCAATGTACTCTATTGATATGTATTATTTTGGAAACAAATGTGTCACAGGACTTTTATCAAAGTTCTTATGGTAATCTTTGTTACGCTATACGTTGTTTCGTTATAAGTCGCATTTTTCAGGAACGCATCTCCGACGTATAGCGGGGTATTACTGTATTAGACTTGCCGATACCAAAATCAAACTCCGATGAAACGCTATAACAATGAAACTCGGTCGTAATGTAAACAAAAAAGTACCGATTTATGCCACTACTAATTAATCAATCAACGGAAAATTTCTAGAAGATATATTAAAGTGAGGATTACAAAGCAATTATCACAAAATATTACAATTTTTATTCTAAACAAATCAAAATAAAATATTAGACTTACCGATACTATGTAAACAAAGCGTTTGCCGGAGAGAAATATCTGGCTTTTTATATGTATAATAAAAGGAGCTGTGTGTGTCTGTTCCAGTCGTAACACATCAGAAAATAAAGATAGGAACTTCAGGTCGATCATGAGAGTTGCAGTGCCAAATATAATTAAAATCGGCCCACGGGGTCGGGGTCACGGAACCGTCGGTCAAAATTTCGTTTTTTTTATGTTGAGTTGCGGCCGGCCTATCATAAAATCGTCAAATAATTCAAGAAATTCGTTAATAAAATTATCTAAAATGCAAATGCTGTACGTATTTCAATTTTAAATGCTTTATTTTACAGGATAATTATTTTTTGTCAAATAAAATACATTAAAAATATTTATCATTATGAGAGAACCTTGTGGCCGAAGACCGATTTCGGGGTTGGCACGCAGAGCGCGCAGGGGCAGAGCCCATAGTTTAACATAAATCCAGACGAAAAATCCAAATCTCTCTCAAACAATAGGTTTTATGGAAGTGTTTCAAACAAAACTTGTAAAAAATTAAATTGTCTACAAATATTATGACATACTTATATGCATTGAGTTCTAAAGCAGATATTTGAAAACAAAACGGAAAAACGATAAGAATAAACATCCACTTCCGGTTGACCAGTTTCAGCCAAAACGATTTTAGATCTTCATTTATTAATAAAAATCTTAAATATAAAGTTTTGTGCTGATTTGATTATTAGTTTTTGAGTTAGAGCGCACAAAAATTCCATCACATACGACTGATCGGCCTGTTGCGGCATTTACAAACCTAATCACTGGACAACGGGGAGGGATAGTTTGGTCCCAGCGAGGCGAAGGGTGCGGTAGCGCCCAGAGACGACAACTAAAATAAAAACAAAGCTAGCCGAAGGCTCGCCAATATCCTCTCCATTTATTGTTGCTAACATTTATTTGGGTAAACATCAATAAGTTTCTAAGGGCATTTACTCATACGCATACATCGATAGTTCATTTTTCCAGAATCAGGTGGTGCTGCAGGCGTGGGTGACCTATATCAAATCTGTTCCATACCTTATATCTTCCACATAAATATATTTTTAGACGGCCATGGTTATGTTGCAATGAAACATCCTCTAAAAACATATTTACAAGTTACAAGGTGTTTCTTCATTTCTTGATCACCAAGAAAATAGTCAAAAAGTACGTTGAAATCAATTTTTGCACAAATACAATACTTTCTCTTATACTAGGTACGTTTGGAGAAAGTAAAAATGAGGAAACATACTCAGTATCTAAATAAAAACTGAGCAGAGTTTTAATTTAATATATGTACATGTATCCCATGTGGCCTTGTAACAGGGTATACTCCCATTAATAAAATTATTATTACATCTTAATAAAAATAACATATTAATCCTTACTGGCAATAAGGTTAATACAAGAAATTTGGTCACTGAAAATTGAAATTAATTAATTTCATTTAAAAATTATAGGATGTACATAAATTGTTTCATATACGTACACACCATAATTTAAATTTCAATCTTTTTTATGTATCCAAAAACCTTTAAAATACAGCTGAGTAATGCCAAATTTAAAAATAACCTATTAATAATGAAATATTTCCAATATCCAACATTTTATTTTTGGTATTTGGAAAATTCTTTTTTGTTATTCTGCATAAGTTGCACTCGTTATATCAAAGATAAGGTTACATAATCAGAGTCCAAGAGCCAGAATATGAATTCTGATTAAAGCAAGTCATATCCTTCGGTTATGAGAATAATACATTTCTTAATTTTAAATCAACAGAGGAAGCCTTTACTTGGTGTAACTCCATCATAAATAAAATGAGAAGGATAACTTAGTAAAAGTTCCACTTCTATTAACAGAAAAAGCGACTGGTTTCAACTTATATCTAGTCATCATCAGGTACAAAAACAAGAAGCAACACAAATATATACGGAATCGGAGGGGAGTGCGGGAGGGAAATGCGTAGAGGGGGCCAATGAATGGGAGGGTGAGGGGGGGAAGGCTGAATCAAGGTATTGGGGAAGGGAGGGTGTTAGGGAGAAACAAAGTAAGCAAGGGAGAGTGGGTAGGGGAAATAAGTTCGTTAAGGAGGTTGACAGTGTTATCATTGTAGTGTAAAAGTATTTCCAACTGTTCTAAAAGATTTAAACTGGGGCCTTTAGTTGCAAAATGAATTACCTCTGGGTTAAAGTTGGAAGAATGGTTGTTTTCGAGTAAGTGTTTGGCAAAGTGTGATTTGAATGAGCCTTGTAAGAAAGATTCTATGGTCAGTGGTCCTAACGTGGAAATTTCTCCCTGTTTGCCCAATGTAAATGGCGTTGCAGTCATTACATGAGAGTTTATAGACACCACTCCTAAATAAATGGTCAGCCTTATCTTTATTGTTAGATACAAGGCACATTCAAATCACACTTTGCCAAACACTTACTTGAAAACAACCATTCTTCCAACTTTAACCCAGAGGTAATTCATTTTGCAACTAAAGGCCCCAGTTTAAATCTTTTAGAACAGTTGGAAATACTTTTACACTACAATGATAACACTCTCAACCTCCTTAACGAACTTATTTCCCCCACCCACTCTCCCTTGCTTACTTTGTTTCTCCCTAATTAAGAAATAAGTGGTTAAATAGAACTATTTTTAAAAAATGGAATGTGAAAATACATTACTTACATTTATGCACATTAGGCAGTTGCAGGGCTGTTGGTTATATTATCGGCCAGGGAAGGAGAGGGTCATGGAAGATTAATGGACCCTCCAGCAAGGAATAGTATGTGGCGGTTTGGATTTCCGAACCCAGTCAACTACAATGACAATGAGCTATTCTGTGGTGGATATGCAGGTGAGTGAATTAGATAAATCTGTCAAAATCAGATAAACCTAAATTTAAAGTTTTTTACAATAATACACAATTATTTTATATATTATTCAGTTAACTACAATGCCATAAAATGCTAACAGCAGCATTACAAAAATTCAGTTTTTTCATCACTTCAAGATCTTATTAGAGGTTTATATTTAACGTAAAAATTATCAATTAATACAATACATACTTGCCATTACTGAGAACAGCTTATATAAGTGATCACTTTACATTATGACATAATAAATTAAACATGCGACACCACAGGTAGTATTTCTGTTTTCCTAATTCATTTTACAAAATTCATCAATTTTTCATTGAATTCATTATGCAGTTAAATAAACAATTTGTTAGAGAGATTATATTACCTCACAAAATTAATTTCTCTAATCTTCATTCAATTTTTTCAAGCATATATTGTTCAATATGGCAGTGCCTAACAGGAGAATAGGTTAACTCTTTTGTTAGCTCCCTTCCCAGCTTCTCTCCTCCTCTCCTTCTCCATCCGCAGTGCAGTGGGAGCAGAACCAGGGTCAGTGTGGTTTATGTGGTGACCCATGGCATTTTTCAGACCCTAAGCCCCATGAGGCTGGTGGACAATATGCTAAAGGTATAATTGGACGTCGTTACAGCATTGGACAGGTAACTACATGTTTTAAAAAGTCCTTTCAAGAAACTGCTTCAGGATTTCTCATTAACTGAATTAACTAATTGGCTTTATTAGCTCATACAATGAGGCATCATTTCTAAGTTTCAATAACAAATTTAACAAATCATAAACTCTTTTTGAATGTTCCAATTCATTGAAGGGGGTAAAATGAATATAATTTAGGAATAGTACAAAGTCCAAAAACCTCCAACCTTGGATGGCTTATGTTTTTTGATTTTTCTGGTTTCTGCATAACATATATGCACCCATCCCTCCCTTTGCATGGTGTGTTCCTAGAAAGAACTGTGCAAAAGCAAAACTGTGCAAAATAGGGATGTTTTGTCATATAAAAACATGAGGTTACATTTGAGTGTCATCTTAAGTTCAATATGCAACAATCTAGTCTAAATGTCTGTACACAGACAAAATTACAAAAATTTTCAAAACACATCGTACTATGATACACACCCCTGAATGTTGCTGAATCACAAAAAAATGAGCAACATAGCTCAGAAACACAGCAGTCAATCTCAGAAAAAACAGCATGGAATTTTAATGAATTTTTTGTCACAACTTGTGCGGAATTTTTTAATGTAATATTTTTTTTAATGTCTGGTTTTCAGATAATTCCAGTTTTTGAACAGCATATTTTTGGACTTTGAACTGCATTAATAAAAGTTTTACATACCATCTACATTTTCCAAAAGAATTATAGGATATTTTACAAAACAATCCAAGACAGATTCCAAGGTTTTCTCAGTTGCTAATACAATATCAACCCATTATCCTTGTTTTAGTTATAATTGTTTCTTCATTGATCCTCTACAACCAAATTTAAAAATCCAGTAAATTCTTCATAACTTCTCAATTAGGAATTATTATGTCATTCTATCAAAACTCCATTCATATAAATGATTACCTACAAAGGAAATCAATGATGAAAAAATTTAAAGATCAAAAAATGCGATTATGCAACATAGTCTTAATATTTTCCTTTATTTTCCATGATATTCATGAAATAGTTGTTTTAGTTCAGAATAAAATTCCAATGAAGTTGAGTTATTTCAATGTAAATATTTTTCAGCTTAATATGACATCTCATTAAAATTTGAAAAAGAATTTGATTTTTTATAAAACTTCAGAAAAAACAGTAAGAGAGAGACATGATATAATTTAACCCAAATACAGGAAATACATGTGGAAGTGGAGTTAACCGCAAACCACTGGGGAAGATTTGAGATGTATCTATGTCCAAATAATGATCCAGAAGTTGAAGCCACAGAACCATGCTTTGAAAGGTTGGTTTTTCATTTTATTATCTCATGAAAAATAAAACAGTGGATGGTTCTACTAATTTATTAATAGTAAATCACTGAATGTTCTATAATTGGTAGACACTTGAGATCTGACAGCCAAGAAGAATTATAATTGAGGAGCTCTAAGAAATTACTCCAGCCAATCACTGAACAGCAACATTGCCACATCATCCATAACTGGTCCCTTCCTTCCCTTTTAGTCCCCTTTTGAGGGCAAATTGGAAATATTACTCTCCTCTCAATTTATGTTAGAGCTCAAGGTAGACCTTGTTGACTACAGTATTTATTGGTTTAAATTCCACTAAAAGATTGAAAGGACAATGTTACCAACTAGTCTGGATAATATATATATACACAATTTATTCATAAAATGAAAATTAACATTCAATATGAATACATGGTTAACTATAACAAAAACATTGGTCAATCTAAAGATTATGAAGATAATGCTTGGCCATTTTGTAAGTTTTTGTTTTATGATTCTACATAAGGATTAAAAATATTTAACACATATGTAAAACCAAATATCATAGTGTAAACTTTCTTTATCAAGTACAAACAATAAAATATTTCCATCAGAAAACAATTTCCCAAAATTGTGTAAGAAAGAAATTGGATAAATTTAAAACATTCATTTCCCTGATTTAAAAAAACTAGATCATCTAACACAAAAGAAAAAATTTACTAAAGTTATTTTTATACCAATATCATTTCTTCCAGGTTTCCACTTTATGTCTCTGGAAGCAGTCGTGAAATAGGATTCCATATTCCTTTGGATACAAAGAAGAAAGAAACATTTCGATACAAAGTCCGATTACCTCCTTTTGTTACCTGTACACAATGCGTCATTCAGTGGACTTATTATACAGGTAAACCCAAGAATTATATATAATAATATTTGTCTCATAAACAGGATAAATAATTGACATGTACTGCAATTAAAAGAGGAGAACATTTTGAGTTGATGAATATCTGATAATAAAAATAAAATTGCAAACAGCAGTTTCATTGCTTCAAAAAAGAAATTCCTTAACGTAGATAATCTTAGTATATAAGGATAAAAAGCATCATCAACTATTCTCTTTTTTAGGCAATATGTGGGGGACATGCCCAAATGGAACAGAAGCAGTGGGATGTGGCCGGCCAGAGACTTTTCGCAACTGTGCAGATGTTGCTATAGTGACAAGCAGTGGAGGTTTCCCACCTTTGCCCCCAGCATTCTCATTCCCCTTCCTATTCCTACAGCGTCTTCAGCCACAGGATGCATTTACCTCCTATCCTTTCCCATCTTCATACTCACAGGCAAATGCTCTTGTATCTTTCTCAAGAAATGACAATCCATTCCTACTGTATTACCGTGATGCCCGAAGACCAAATGTAGCCCTCCCTCTAATTATCAGGTAATTTGAGCTTATCATAGTCATCCAAACTAAGCAATAATTGTAACATATAGGCTAATGGAATTAAATTTTATTTAATGTTAATACTGTTACAGAACACTGATGATGTTATGAAAAAATCAATGAGAAATATTTTGATAAATCAAGATTTTTTTCATAAAAAAATATCCCAGAAAGAAATATTTTAATTAAGATAACAATAACTATCAGAATTCCATATTCAATTAAAATTAAAGTGTTAATTATATTCATTACACAATACAACATTAATTCTTTAACCTTTTCTGGTACACTTCCAAGCTGGATTCTATTTACGTTTTTTTTTTCATAAAAAATTATCCCAGAAAGATACATTTTAATTAAGATGATAATAACTATCAGTGTTCCATATTCAATTAAAATTAAAGTGTTACTTATATTCATTACATAATACAACATTAATACTTTAACTTTTTCTGGTACACTTCCGAGCTGGATTCTATTTATGTATATACAATCAATACTAATTCTAATGTCAAGGTTGTCCTAACAGTTCCTCCTGTAATCTTATATTTTTTCTGTGCAATTGAGGCCAAATTACTATGAAATATTTCAGATAAAAACATCTTATTTAGAACAGAATAACTGAAATTTTATAACAACATAATTTTTGAGTATTGAAGGAGCTTAGGGGACAGATGTTACCAAAAAAGAATTTAACATTTCTGAAATCTTGGGTGAAATCAATTCCTTCATGGGAGAATGTGATGAAATTTAAACTGGAGACAACATAAAACATATCTACTCTGTGCAATAATCAACATAATAATATAATAATAATATCACACCATGGGCATTTACAATTAATAGAAAAACTGTCTGATATAATAGGAATAATGTTGATGAGCTGCATTAAATAAAAATGTTATCATACCAGTCAAATATCATTTAATATAGAGGAACAACAGTTACATGAAAATAATTAGGATTGTGCTACAAAATGCTGAAAAAATATTACTGGAAATGGTAAAAATACATAAGATTATTTGATTGAAACAAGAATATACTTGCATTTTCAGATATATGGATAAAAATTAGCTACCAACAACAATAATAATGCATAGGCTAAAGACAAACACAAAAATGTATTTTGTAAGGAAAGTATTGTTATAAATGCTTGAGAGTTATGAGCTATTTTTTTTTATTTAGATCTCAGGTATGTCTTCCAACCAATCGTTATGCTCGAATTCCTGGAATGGATGAATGGTGTCAGACAAACTGTCTCAGATATCCCCCCAATTGCCCAACAGATGTTTGCCATTGTCCGTAAGTAATGAACAAAATACTCAAAACAAACAATTCAATATATTTTTTTAAATCTTAATATAACTCAGTTGAACATTAAAAAATCATCTACTTCTCACTTCTAATTAATCCAGAGTCTTAATCAGATGGATAACAATTCTAACTCTTGCAACATCTATGATTTGTTTTCACTGTCAAAAACTCTAATTAAAGAAAATTATTTTGTACTACAATAATATTTAAATAAATTTGTTAATATTATCCAGAATGTCATATGTATTATGACAAATACATAATCGCATAAGAATGTTCATTTCATTCAAAGAAATATCTTTTTGAAAGTCAACCTAAATACATGTTACAATGAAATTATTTAACTAATACTGTAACAATTATTTACAGAGACACATGTGATGCGATGGGTGAGATTGCTGGAAAAGCTGGAGCTGATGTATATTGTCTAGACAAATGTATAATATATCCTTCAAAATGTCCTAAAAATCGCTGCAGTTGTTATGAACAGTCAAATGAAGTTACCATCTAAATTTAAATCATCGTTTTTTAACTAATGACAAAATTAAGAATTTCTGATGATAATTTTTACAATTACGATTCAAGTTTCACTGGGTAATAAGAGGAACGATACTGAAAAATAATTAAGTCTACCCATTTGTTGATGAAATAATTTTCATCTGGATAAAGGAAAAAATAATCCTGATTTTAAACTTGTGTGAAAAAAAGTGATACCCAGAAATGAAAACTATAAAATGGTCAACCTACAATAAAAACAAACTTATACATTTCATTTAAAAAATCAATCTTGCAGTGTTTTATTTTTATAGACCCTAAAATTACAATGGCAAAACTTACCAAAACTTGAATAATATAGTAAAACCTTGTTATTTCGAAGTTCAAGGGACCAAAAAATTACGACTTCAAAGTATCTGGGTTCGAAATAAACGAACTTTCATAAAAATCAAACTTTATTACGATCAGCTACTTGAGCAGCAAAACCGCAATACAGAATCTTGTCTATCCATTCTACAAATGAATTGGTCTTACAAGTTAATATACATTGCGAATTCAAACAGAGCTTAAGTGAACACTTAGCGATTCACAGAGACCACCACGTGTGAAAAAAAGGCTCGAGTGAATATCCCGAATTTCCCAGTAAGCGTCGTCGAAACTCAAAGGGAATAAGTTAGGTTAAGCTCGGTAACCAGGTTTGCGACCTCAAATTTATCAATGACCTTAGATTTCCTAATCTGACAACTGTGACTGTAATTAACATTTGCTGTTCGTTTGATAACCTCCATGTTACCGAGAATCCTACATTTCTAACAGGAATATCAGCTATACTATCAGATTATCTAAATTTTATTTGCGACTGGCTTCAAAGCTGTACAAAATGGCTTTTTTGATAAAAACGGGACTGTTCCAGCAAAAATGGGATATTTGGTCACCTGTTTGGGATGCTATATGCATTTCATGAGCAAGAAATGGGGAACAAAAGTGTGATGGTGTACATGCAAACCTTCTGCTTACACAGGATCAAGGTTTTGAATTAAATGAACTGTTTGTGAGTCACCAGACCAGATCATGACTTCGGATTTCATTGTAGGCGTATTTCAAATAATCCATACCAAAGAGTACATAAAATCCTATGGTGTTGGCCAGGGACTGATCTTAGCTTCAAATTACACCTTACTTATCCTGGATCGAAATAACGGGGTTTTACTGTATATAAAACATTACCCAAAAAACAAGGTATTATCTATGAAGAATTATTACCTTATGTAGAATTAAAATGCAACACTCAAGTGTTTATCTGTGTTATAACTTCTGTGGCATCTAAATTAATGTAAATGTATATTATCATGCAATGTGATATAGAAAAAATTTAAAAGTTGGCTGACAATGAGTGTGGGCACATTACAATAATAATAATAATACAATTTATTTCACCGATGGCAAATACATTTGCATGGTTTCGTCACAATATTAAATATTTACAAAACAAGACAAGAGGAGAGAAAATATAGATACACAAGCAAAGAAAATACAATGATCAATAACACAAAGAAAAGCAAAATCATACTTTATCATCTAGGTATTCACAAACACTATAGTAAGTTTTATTCAAGAGGAACTTTTTAATTTTTCTTTTGTAAACTTTGTAGGACAGAACTGATTTAATATCCTCAGGCAGATTATTATATAATACAGATGCTGAGTGATGAGGACCTTTTCGAGAAAGTGCATTGTTGTAGTCATTGATGTAAATGTGAGATAGCGAGCGGGTGAAATGGCTATGGTATTCTGCATTTGTGGAGAAAAAGTGATGGTTTGATCTAACAAAAGTTGCACAACTAAAAATGTAAAGAGATGGTAGGGTTAAGATATGGAGAGATGAAAACAAGGGTTTGCCATGTGTACGGTAAGATACTCTACATAAAGCTTTGACAGCTTGTTTCTGTAAAGAAAAGACTTTACTAGTCAGTCGGCAATTACCCCAAAATAATACTCCACAGCTTATTTATTTATTTTATTTATTTATTTACATTTACAGGGGCGAGTGCACCCTTTATATAATCATATAGCACAATACATCAAAAATACAGTTTTAAACATTATATGAATGCAATTTAGCATAGTACAGAGATAATAAGCTTTCAATAGGCTATGGAATATTATTTTGGGGTAATTGCCGACTGGCTAGTAAAGTCTTTTCTTTACAGAAACAAGCTGTCACAGTCAATTTTCTTAACATAAAAACCCCAGTAGCAACTCCATTGATGTGATCTAGCCAATCCACATCCTCCTTAATATGCAGCCCAAGGAAATTGGTGGATGAAGATCTAGCAATGCTTTTATTGTTCATTTTAAGTAGTGGGCTACTATATGGGATAGCTTTTTTATTGTGAAATAGCAGGTAAGAGGTTTTATTGATATTTATAGCAAGACTGTTTAGATTGCACCATTCCATCATTTGATTAACTGATCTGTTAGCAACCTCAGCCAGAAGTGAGAGACTATCAGCAGTTACCAGGCAGGATGTGTCATCGGCATATAAGGTCAGAAAACAATCTGAAAATTCTTTGGGAAGGTCATTCATGAAAATAATGAAGAGAAGTGGTCCAAGAATTGATCCCTGAGGAACACCAGTATTAATTTTTAGAGGTGTAGAATTAGCAATGGTAGAGCCATTTCTAGCTCTTTGAGAATACCTCACAATTTGATAGCAGTTACTTAGAAAGGAAATAACCCAGTTCAGGGAGTTGCCTCTGATGCCCAAATTACAGAGTTTCCCAGAAAGTATTTTATGGTCAATACTGTCAAAAGCTTTACTGAGGTCATAAAATATACCTAAGGTATGCTGTTTGTTATTGAGAGCTTGGTGTAATCTGTTGATGAGGTTGAAAGCAGCAGTAGATGTTGACTTGTCTTTCCTAAAGCCATGTTGATCAGGAGTTAACAAATTGAAGGAGACAAGAAAAAGAAGTATGCGATTATAAAATAATTTTTCAAATATTTTAGAAATACTCCAATAGATATCTATTTAATCATGGATTATTTATTTATCTATATAAAATTTTAAAATTTATTTTAAAATTCATGAAAAAGACAAATACTACAGAAAATTAAGAGAAGAATGAAAGAATTTGAGCATCTCAAATGCTTTTCAATGTGTTCCTATATAGTCCATTAGTTATAAATTTCACAAGCAGGTCCATATAGATTAATACAGGCATCCCTCACTTAGTAACATTTTACTCAAAGATGTTTTTTGGTTACAATGCCATAATATTGTGACTGATTCACTCTTACATGCCTAATTTGCCATTGTAACCATGGCACCAGTTTTCATGCCTCTCAGTCATCCAAAAAAATGTTTTAGCACATTTTTTTATAAAAAATAAAGCTTATGTATTCAGTTCATCTGTCTGTCTGTCTGACCATGTACAAAATAACTCAAAAATTACATAAGCTACAAACACCAAATTTTCAGGATATATAGTTCTGCATTCGGACTAGATATGGAAAAAATTTGCGGTCCGTCTGCCTGTCCGTTTGCCTTTTAACAGTATATTAGAAAACCCCTTTTGAATTACCTGTAGGGGTCCATTATGGCTTTTGTATTGTTGGCCATATTCATAGCACCAAATGTAAATACTCAATTATGCTATTAAGCGAAACTAACAATAAGTGAAATTACACAGTTCTAAAATTTTATTCTATGAATATTTTGTCATTATTTAATGCCAATTGTTTTTGAAGGACTGTTTACATGATATGCTGATTAACATTGTAATGGTAAAATACATTGCTGTGAGATTAGTTAATTCATTTTTTGAAACAAAAGTAAAATTACACATCTGAAAATGTATTTACATAATTAATGTATTGAATATTATTAAAGATGCAAAATTTTCAAGATAGGTTGGTCTGCAGGGGAATATTTTTATTTTATTATTTTTTTAAAAAAAAGCATCTTATGTAATTTTCTCTGCAATTTTCCTCACTTATTTTATATAAACTCAGAAATATTAAATATCTCATTTTAAAAACAACGAAGAAAATTTCATTTTTTTGCTCTGCAATACTTGATTTATTAATGCGATCATTAAGAGGAGTGAAATAAAGTGGTAGTTGTTAGGTGAGGTTTCACTATATATTTAGATTGCAGGGCACCCAAATGTTTAGTGCCAGGGATCTCAGTATGCCTAAATCCGCCACTGCTCTGTCACATTACTCAAACTCAATCATGCCCTTCATCCTGATAACAAAGTTGTATCCAGCTCATCTCCACAGCTAAGGCTATCATATATCCTCATTTTTTTCAAACATGTCCTCATTTTTGGAAATCATCCATCAGAAATGATTTTTTACAATTTTAAATTTTCCATGAATTATGTATTAGAGCCAGATACTGTTTCATATTGCATTTTTAATAAGATTAATTCAGTCCAACATTTCTGAGAATATACTGTATTTACCTGAATATAAGATGAGGTTTTTTCCAATTTTAGCGTCTGAAAAATCTTCAATCGTCTTATATTCGGGTAGTATGGAATAACTTTGCATAAATCAATCCTATGTCATAAAAGTGGATGACAATCATTTTGATGCCTGCAGATGTAATTCTATCCTATCACAATGGAAAGCTGGGGTTTAGAAACCTGATAAGTCATGCACTACAATGTAGCATAATGTAGCAAAAGCTAATTAAAAGTCCTTGTTGAAAACAAAAACATTCATTTCAGCACCAGCAAATGTCACTCTATCCTACTGTGGATGTGCAAATAATAATGCTGGGTTTCTATAACTGTTTATTTAACTGCAAATAACAACAATAACAGAAACAGGAGAGGGAAACTCAGGATACGCGAACTTTTGTTTTTAATTTTCTTTGGTTCTTTTTATTGAAGTATATGCCCTTTCTTTTTATATAACAAACAATGCAACCGTTTATTTAAATTATCAATGAAGAGAAGATAACCATGTAATGTGTTTAAAAAAATAAACAAGTAACCATTTATTACTCGATAAGAAAAGCATTAAAATCGGTGCAAGGCATTTTTTAATTGCATTTTAATATTACTTAAAATTATGATACAAATACTTGAAGTGTTAAATGGAAAAAAAGTGAAAATAATTATTTTTAAAAACAGAATACGAATTCATGTCGAATTAGCTTAATTATTTTATTTTAACTGCATAAAAACAAGAAATTTAAAAATTTATAACAATGGGAAATTTTATCTACCATGGAAACGCTACAATGCTTTTATATGGGATTCTTGCCTTTTAATAGTATGAACATCTATATAGCTTACAAGCGTAAAAATAACGTGTTTTATAAGCAGTTTAAAT
Source organism: Uropetala carovei (assembly GCA_036926305.1). Lineage (NCBI taxonomy): Eukaryota > Metazoa > Arthropoda > Insecta > Odonata > Petaluridae > Uropetala > Uropetala carovei. The sequence continues at coordinate 493,473 of JAXCHB010000054.1, forward strand.
GTGGAGGAGGTAAGGAGAAAAGGAGAGGGGGAGAGAGGGAGGGGATAAGGAGAGAGGGGAGGGAGGGAAAAGAAAAGAGGTGAAAGGGAGATAGGAGAGAGGGGGGGAAGATTAAGAGAGGGGGATAGGAAGAGAGGGAGGGGAGAGAGGAAGATGTATCAATAATTCAAGAAAATAGTAAAATACGTCTTTAATAGAACAGTTTCTATGGGGATGTCAACTGCACCATTAATTGATTCACATTATTATTAATAAATTAATTGAAAGAAATCCGCATAAACATTACGTGGGTACAGCCAGAGTGCCTCCTCATGAACTGAAGCCGTCATCATGCTCCTTAGAAACCTAATGCTATTGAGAGGACTATGTAATGGTACAAGACTTACTGTTACTCGAATACAAACACACATAATCAAAGCAAAAGTGATTGGTGCAGCAAACTCAGACACGGTACTTCTTCCAAGAATCTCACTCATTACATAAGATACAAATTTACCATTCAGTTTCAAATGAAAACAATTCCCCATACGAATGGCTTTTTCAATGACAATAAATAAGTCACAAGGCCAAACATTTGATAAAATGCCATTACCTACCTAAGCCTGTTTTTAGTCATGGACAATTATATGTTGCTCCATCAAGAGTCGGATCGTTTGATACACTTACTGTAATGTCAGGAAATAACCCAGAAATTGACAATTGTGTCTTTAGAGAAATCTCTGATTAAAAAATATAAGTTCAAAAAAAAAATAAATGCCTGAATGTTTAATTAAGAACCTTTAAGATCCGCTAGATCGGCGTATGCTATGCCATAAGCTTCCCATAAGCTATTAACTGAACAATTATCTGTAAATATTTACATTGCTATGTATAAAGTTTGGCATTGCTACAGCAATCATTTCGATGCTTCAACAAAAATGCGAAACGAATAACACCATTCTTTCACCTATTGAAGGTTTAATTGACAGTAACTGAATTGGAGGCAACAATTATGGTTGCCTTGGCAACAACCGGAAAGAGTACAAAATATCCGAAAAATTTATAAAACAGTTGTGTATTTCTGAAAACTTCGACCATGTAAAAAGTAAACTTGGCAAGAATAAGAGAGTGTAAAATTTTATCCGTCGAATGAAGCAAAAACGAAGAAAATCGGTCCATATTTACATATTTTGATGAATGAAGAAAAAAAACCTTGCACTGTGAAAAATCAAAAATCCAATGTAAACTTATGGGAAAATATAATTGTCTCCTGGATTTGAACCTGGAACCTTATGAAAATGAAAAGTTTTCCTGGGACCATCTAGCTAGTAAAAACAAAACGCATTTATCACATATCTCCATGACGAACGGCTCTCAAGATATAAATGGGGACAGATGGATGGACACTTGTAAAATTATATAAACGATTGTGAGAATGTGTGCAATGTTTATAATTTATTAATACCATTAAATACATTTTAAATTTTTTGTGTGTAATAGTTTTGTGCCAGGAATGCATCTTTCCTTTATTACGACCTTCCTTATGTTAAACAGATTTCTGTTTACCCAGTTATTGAGTAATAAGGTATTTTTCAGGAATGCATCAGCAGCACTAAAGAAGGTATACCTACCAGAAGTTCACACAGTTTGCCATGTATATTTTTACACTTTATATGAATTTTTGATCTGACAGCCATCAGTCAGGTGCCAATGAACACATTATAATATACCGTATTTACTCATGTACCACATGCAACTTTTTTCCTAAAACATTGGTAAAAAATCTGATGTGGCCAACACATGACTTTCTCCATATAGAGCAATGAATATGAGGGAACTTTCATTGCTATTTGACATGCAATTTCCCATGAATTTTAAATTTCAACTTTTAAGAGCTATTATGCTTACAAGCATCCATACATACATGCACTAATAGGAATGGAAAATAAAATATAGTAAAAAAAACATTTTTAGTGTATACACATTTTACTTAAAACTGCACTCAAAGGTAGAAAATAATTTTTTCCTGGACTAAAAATATTATTCACAAATTTGTATGCTTCGTAAAAGAGGGTGGCATTAATGAGTATATGTTGAGTAAGTGGCCAACAATAAGAACTAATTTATGAGAAAAATGAAATATAAGAATTAGAAGAGAAAAATATGAAGCATATAAATTTTTGAGTAATATTTTGGGTCCAGGAAAAAAGTATTTTCTACCTTTGAGTGCAGTTTTAATTAAAAGTGTGTATACACTACAAATGTTTTTTTACTTAATTTTATTTTTTTCTTTTTCATCTTATAACTGTTATTAATAATGCATTTTTTTTACATGCATGAGAAATAATTATGGAATATAGAATGTAATAAATTTGGAATAATTGTTGCAATGCAGGACAAATGCATAACGACAAATTTACCTGTTTTATCTGACTGATGAACTTTTCACTGAATAACATTTTTCATTTAACAAAACTTCAGAGGACATGAGGGTATGGAACTCAAATTCAAGAGCAAACAAGGTTGTTTTGACGTGGGTGCATACAAGCACGTACATACACAAATGACTATTGTGCAGTTAGTGCAACCGGAACCTTCTAACACAACTTGTTTTTGAGGTACAATCATGCACAACTTACACATTGTTCAACCATGCATCCCGTGAAATTATGGCCTCAGACCACACAGTTGCTATTTTCCCTCAACCTCATATCAATCAAGTTTTTAAGTCTTAGAGTCTCTTTAAATATCAAATTATTTGTTAGCGATATGCCTCATATTAATTTTGGCATGATACAGTTATTGTGCATGGTATTCATATATAAGCACGTTATTAAATTAAGAGTAAACAAAACAGACACTGAAATAAAAAGTAAGAAATGCATTAAGTTTTCTACTTACATGCGTCTTAGTTCTGACATACTGAAATGGCATCACAGATATGCATATGATTTATTTATTCGACCAAGTCTCTCAGCTTTCAAGTCAGTTAATTTATAAGCTGGATAATGTGTAGAACCTCTTCTCACTCCAATTGTATAGACTATCTTATTTGCAGCCAGTCTTGGGTTTGGTAAAGTTTCATCGGCACTCCCCAAAGAAGTATAACTATTTCATTTTAAGAAAAAATATTACAATTCTTTTAACTGACCATTATTTAATATCCAGTGTATTTATTACATAGAAATATTAATATTTTTGATTATATAAATTTTCTGTAAATTCAAAGAAAGACAAGAAAAAAGATCTGTACTTTTAATTATATAACCACTACCAACTAAGCAAATGGTTTGCTTCTTCCAAATTAATTGGCAAAGGTTCTAACAGTCTTATCTAATTACAAGCAGCAATTTTTTATAAGTTCCATATAAAGCAAATACTTCAAATATAACTATTTGAAATAACTTTCTCATTATTTTTATTGTGTTGGGAGGAAGAAGCAAGACTTTATCTTTAATTTTAGTTGTTAAGGACAGAAGAATGATTGGAGGATCGGGAGCATTGCCAACTTGTAGCAGTGCTTTCTATGGGAAGACGAGACTCTTACAATAATTCTTTATAGCTGAGCAAATATAGCAATCTCACTGTAATGAAAACAAATCATGTTTTCGTGTTATGTAAAAATGTAGTTTTTCGATAATTCATAGCGAAAATTGTAACAATGTTTTCGTGTGGACTGCTCGGAATCTAAAAAGTTATAAATAATGACAAAACTAGGTTTGTATTGTGTATTTGTCATTCTTAATTCAGTAAAATTGATATGTTAATTTGAGAATATTCTGTTGCTTATATTGTTGCTGTTTGCATGAGCGGTCATTTTGACCGCTGTGGCTGTTATAGGGAGGAGGGCATGAGTCGCCGGCCGTTCTAGTGTTAAGGAGTTGAAATTTTAATTATTACTTCCAGAAAAGTGGCTGTCCTGATAGAGCATTACACTTCAAATTTAGCATAATATCAAATTTTCTAAAACCCTCAATTAACATATATATCACCATGAGGGTAACATGTGATCCACACATATCTCATTACTATGCTATACAATAAGCCCTGCAATTAGTTGTTTCAATGTTCGTCATTTCACAGATTCATCACTGAATAAATAGGTATCAATACATGCAGTTCATCATCGAGTTTTGCAATTTTATCATCTGGCCCAGTTTTTTTATCTGCCTGATCAGCGGTTCTTTTGTGCTGAGTGTGCTAAAGAGCTGAGTACTGCACACCTTCTTTAGAAAACGTCAACTACACTATTTTGGAACCATACATGCCCTGTGAAGCATCTTCCAGCTATATGAATAAACTAGAGAAGACCGCATTTCAAATTTTAAATGTTGCCAGCATTTTTAATAATAAACACAGAGAAGCTTGAAAGGTAATTGAATATAAGTTTTTAAATTTCATATCTATAATACTTAAGTACTTAGCGTAAATTCCGGTGAATATGACGGGAAAGAAAATTATATTGCTATACAGGTACTCCTTGATTTATGCGATAGTCGTGTTCCAAAAAAAATCACATAGGGTGAAATCGCATAAATTGAACAATTTCCCCATAAGAATCAATGAAACTGTCCGAGATCTGCTATAAAAAGCATTATAATATTCTTGCTGTTACTTACACTGATTGACTAGTACAGTACAGTACATCCTTTTTCTTATTTTAATAATAAGTCATTATAGTATGAATAAATTGTTTATAATTATTTAGTTTGAAAAATAACACTAGACACTGCTAAGTAACTTTGAGTAAAACATGTTGTTGACTGCCAGCAAAGTCTGCCCTTGAAGCTGAGAGAATACATTTTCTCTCACTCGGAAGGAAGGAAAGAAAAGTGGATTCCAACGACTGGGGATGAGGAGACCTCACACTGAGAGTAAACAGAAAATAGGGTGAGAGCATTAGCACAGCCACTCTCAAACTCTCCGACTCCGATTATTCCACAGCCCGAGATTAGCCACCATACTCGGGAGAGGATGAAAAAGTTACTCTTCCACCTTCTCAACATTCCAGTGCATAATAGCTACATCCTACTGACGTCATGTGAAAGGCAAATGACACATTGGCAGTTTTGCCTCTCGTGTGGCATCATATCTTATTCCCCATGGAACTTACCTTAGCGAAAGTGGGATGCAATTGCGTTGATTATAGGCGAAATAAAACAAACATTGGCTCCTAAAGGGAAATATGCTTCAAGGCCGTGTGTTCGGAAAAGGGAAATACGCAATGACAGTGGGAAAATGCAAAATATGTTATGTAGGTCCTCCCCGCCATTCTCGATCGTCCAGCAAGCAATTCGCATTAAAGCAAGTGCTATTCATTTAAATCAATCTCAATTAGTTGAGCGCATTAAAATGAAATTGCATTTTTCAAACTCACATATAACAAGGAGTACCTGTATATTATGTGTGTTATATTGTTATTCAAGTGAGAACTGAAAAATTGAAGTCACAGAAAGTTATAATACTGTTAGTTTTTAATAACTGTTTCCCATGTTGTTGCTGTATAAAAATAAATTTGAGATATATAATTTTTTGTTACATATATTAGTAAACTAGAAAATGTGAGTTAACCCTTTCTATACTGAATGTACTAATAATAGACCATGTCTGTCCGTCCATTGGTTGCTTGGTCACGCTATTGCATAGGTTGCGTATCTGGTGGCGAATTATGGTTTAACGTGAATAACTCGAGAAATAATTGAGATAGAAATTCTAAATTTTACAGAAATGCTTGATTCACATATTTTAAGGTGATGACAAAAATAAATCTAAAAAAGCCCTGGGTTTGACTCCAAGGAAAACATTTCCATTACCTATGAAATATCATGTAAAAATTAACTTTTTTGGCATGCAGGCTTTAATTCTTTTTTAGATTAAAATTAGAAAGAATTAACCTACTATCCTGGGATCTGAACCATTTTGAAGAAATCATTAAAAGTTTCTTATTCTGTTCATCTTTTTCAGTCTACAGATCGAAATTGCTCATGTTAAACGTTTAATTCACACAGTTTGAAGAAATCTTGCCATTTTAATAAGACGTAGCCTAGCCTATCAATTACATTGTTAGACCTCAAAATTGTATTATTTCAATCCTTATGGATGTGTGCTTTTAATGCGAGAGAGAGAGAGAGAGGAAAGAGGAAGAGAGTGAGGGAGAGGGGAGAGTGAGAGAGGGAGGGTGAGAGGAAAGGATAGAGGGAGGGCAAGAGGTAGGGAGAGGGGGAGGGAGGGAGGAGGAGAGAGGGAGGGAGAGGGAGGGAGGGAGGTAGAGAGAGGGAGGGAAGGAGAGGGAGAGGAGAGGGAGAGAAGGAAGAGGGAGGGAGGAGGAGGGAGGGAGGAGGAGGGAGGGAGGAGGAGGGAGGGAGGAGGAGGGAGGGAGGAGGAGGGAGGTAAGAGGAGGAAGGGAAGGATAGGGAGTGAGAGGAATGAGGGAGAGGGAGGGAGATAGTCAACTATTTTAAGTTTAACTAAAGATAGCCTATCAAACTGACAGGGTTTTATACTAGTTTTTAAATAATTGCTCATCGCTCCCCTAAATAAGCAAGCCTAAACTGGTAAAGACAAAATTTATGTTCCATACTTACCTTAAAAATTCATGTATAGGATTCAATTTTTTTTCCAAATTTTATAGGCTAAAAAGTATGGTGCATTTTATACACGGGTATATAATATTTGACGTTTTTTCTCTAAGAAATGTTCATCGAAAAATTAAAATTAAACAGCAGCAAACTAATATTTAATAACCATCACAGTTTTTATTTTAAAATTAAAATTTTTAATATGAAAACAAATTGCGCTTTTACAAACAAAAATTGTATATCCAAGAAATTCCCAGTCATTAGCTGACTCAACCTTGTACATTTATTTTGCTTTCTGTACGGAGTCTTCAATGAAAATGAAACACCTGATAACTAAAATTTAAAAATCATGCAAGTCTGTCCATTAAAAAAATCTTCAAGCAACAAAACAAATCAAACTTTTACAACTACAATTTACCTAAAATCCAAGAAATCCTACATCAGCTGTGTTGTTTTCAGTAATATGGAACTGGTCATTAACTTCATCTGTTTTTGAAGTTTCTGATTCGTCCGGTTCTAACATTGCAGTCATCATGTTGTGCTGTCATCATCTTCCCATAATACATTGTCTTCAATTCCATCTATAGTATTATCCAACATTTTTTTAATCCCTTAATTATCGTTTCTGAGGGAAGGCCATTCCATGCTTCCATGACCCACTGACAGATCATTGTGATATTTACTTTACGAATGAGTCCCCTTTTGTGAATGTGTGTGCCATTCAACATCCAATCGGCCCACTTCTTTTTCATTGCCGATTTAAATGGCTGTTAACAACAACGTCTATAGGCTGCAAGATCGATATCATTCCCCCTGGAATAATCACCAAATTTGTCATTTCAAGACGTTCCTGTTTTACTTTGGCACATGTGTGGCATCAGAATACATCTAAGACCAAGAGAGATCTTTGACGCATTCCACCAGGCCTTTTTTCCAAACAAACTCGATCCGGACACTGGTAATATTTTCATCAAACCAACCTTGCTGTTGCACTCAGACTATGATGCCATGTGGAAATTCGCCTTTCGGTATTGTTTTCTTTTAAGAACAACATAAGGAAGTAGTTTCATCCCATCAGCTATACAGGCATTTTATTCTCACTGCAAGTTTTACAGGTGATTATAGACATTTTCACAGAGTTTTTAATTTCAATTAGGTAGGAGTCACAAAAATTTGCTACATTTTATCTTCTTCTACGTTGCTTGCCAAAGTGTTTTGCCATATCGTTTAGTATGTACTAGTTCAGTCAGCAGTTTTATCATGCATATTAAAATACGAATGAAGTACATTTTTTAAATCTCGTATTACAAATCATTCGTTAAATTCACTCGTCAGCTAATACCGAGTAAAAACTACATTCAATGGAAATCATCCAATAGAATTAATATGAATCTTTCATAGCAATTTATTGAATATACCTAGAATTTTAAGAAAAAACCTTCCTGCGCCCTATACGTGGGAACATAGAAAATTCTCAGAATTTGATGCCGAAAACCTCCCTGCATCCTATACCCAGGTTTTTACGGTAAGCAGAAACATGTCTAGATGTAATTCAGCATTGGTGGTGCAAAAGTCAGGTATATAGATAAAATAATTTACCTAATTTCAATGGAAAAAAATCGCAGAATGCTCAATGGAATTGCAGAAGACTATGGATGCTTCTTTGATGTAAGGCAAGAAAACTAAGGAGGAAGATATTTGAAAATTGGAAGGAAAATTCTACTAAGTGAGAAATATCATTTATGTGGCCAGAAGCAGTTGTATTTAATCTAGCGTCACTTTTCCCTCTATTTTAGTGGATGATGGGAACATGCATCAGAGTAGTTTTATTTTGCTATTAAAAAAGAATTTAATTGATTTTCATGTCCCCACAAATCCACTAGGAACAAAAATTTCTATCCCACATCATTATTTTTCTTTCAAGCGCAAGGGCCCCATTCGCCGAATTTACAGTTTTTGTGATCGCATGGGGAAACAAAGGAGAGCAATGGGGGAGAAAGGCAAAGGATATAAGAGGGGTGGGGAAAGTCCCTGGGAAGTTTGTCGAAGCCCAATCTTAGTGTGGTGAGAATAAGAAAAGCCAAGTGCCGCCTTTTATTATTGGTCGCTGTGGTAGGTAGAAACTAAAGGTTTCCAACGATACTGATTTTCGTATTCGCATCTGAACTTTACTCTCAGCATACTTTTCTGTATCTGATGGATATGAATATGTTGTCTGCTATCAACAACAATGAGTTATAAGACAAATGAAATTTGGGTACCTACTAGACCAACTCATTTGCCGCCACCAGAGATATGCCGACATAAGATGGTGCCTTACCTGCTTACCACCTAGGGATGGCCCTGATGTCCATAACCACACAACAAATCATAAACATAAAGCTTTCATAACCTGAGAATCTTCTTTGAAAAAAGAGAGGAGTGTTTTTTTAATAATTATAACACTAACAGATGATTTTCATCCCATTTAATGCTATAAGGCTCATTATTAAAATTATAAAATTAAAACATGAAATTAGCTGAATAATTAACTTACCCTATATCATAAAGATGACAGTATGGAAGATTAAGAGAGAGCATAAAGTTCCAAACATCAGCATAGTTCCATTTGTATATGGGATAGATTCGTATTATATGAGGCCATACTGTATCTGTGTCCACAAAACTATGCAAAGCCTCTAAAACATGAAAAGAAAAAACCTTCATAGTGACACTTTTTATTTGAAAATATAATAAATCTAACAAGCTAATTTCATAAAAGTACTATCCTCTCATATTTGAATCTCCACCTACACTCTGTTACTTTCTATTTCTAATCTAACTCATCTACTTACTTGTACAAAATATGGCAAAAACAGCCTGCATTAAAAATATGGGCTATAATCGTCAACACCACTAACAGTGAAGATTAATCAAGATTTTCAAAATTTGGCAATGTATGTACTTTCAACTAAAATTAAGAAAAATGTTTTTGCTAAAAACATAAATAAGAAATATGACAATCATCCTTTTGTCATATTGCTCCATATTAAGCTTTTAATTGTCTTGTGTTAATAGTTCATTTATAATTGAAAGATATATATATATATGTATATCTGATCAATGAAACAAAACCTGTTTAAAAAAAGACTAGGTTGACAGGATTATTTCTCAAAAATGTAATGTAAACTGATTTACCTATCGTTTTTACCCAAAATTAAAATTTTCCAGTATTTGTATTGTAAACCATCTTAAATTTGCAGCAATGTTAAATTATTCTATTTGTAATAGAATGCTTCTATAACATTTTTATCTATCAGTCTCATCTTTTGATGTGCACAGGTAGTGGTGATGAAAAGTAAGTCAGACTGAATAGTCACAGCTAAAAACAAATTTTAAATTTGTTAATTATTTCACCCTGATTACATTCTCTAGTTTAATTGATAGCATTTATTAATAGCATCCTGCCTATTTCTATACAAATGAACCTGTACAGCATTTAACTGAAATTATACTAAACTTTGCCTTTAGATTGCAGATTATCCATTTTCTTAAATTATACGTGCCTACACAAGTCCCAATTAACATAGATAATTGTGGTTTTATTGTACGTATTTACATAAAATCTTGAATGATTTAGTTAAGACAAAAATTAGCATTGTCTGCAGTAAGGAATACAAAGAGCCACATATGACCCACAGGCTCTAGCTCTTGCCATGGCTAAGTTTGATCATACATTCAAACCTGCTATTCAAGGTCATTTGTGTAATAGATATCCATGCAATTTAGAATCACAAAACACAATTATATCATATAAAATGTAACTTATAAGGACTGTAAACACTCCAAACTGTTATAGTTGAAAACAGGTTTGGCCAAGTTTTGACGAGCAAGTAGAAAATTTCAATCCTGAAATATATTACTGAAATTAACCACTAGTTTGCATTATTGAGAAAAATCTTTTTGAATATTTATAACTTTAGCAAAATTAACAAATGTCAGAAAGTGGAGTGACAACAGTTCCCTTTGTTTTTGTAGTTAAATACAAGATGTGACAAAAAAGTTTCTGAATTAATTTTGTCACCTTTGTACGAGGGCAGTTCAAATGAAAACAACAAAAGTGAATAATATCTACTCATGTAATTGCCTCCACTGCATAATTTCACCACCCGAATGATGAAGAGGAAATTAAAGATTAATTTACTTGCATCGCAAAATTTCATCTCTTATATTTTGACATGATGTTTCTTTTAGCTGTACATACGTCCAAAGGTCGAGTTTGTGTATCGATTTAAACAAATTTTAAAATGACAGCCTCAATCTCACTAGGCAGAAAGAGCATTTAAATCACAAATAAAAATATTTCCCTCCTTTGCTTGGACACGATTGTTATCATTATATACACTGACTCACTTGAAGACATTCCAAAGTTTCAATACAACAAAATAAACAGTGTACTTGTGAACCAGTTCATGGGGAGACAAAATACCAGTAAATACTTTAAGTTGAATTATCAGTATACTTCATTCTGAAATGACCACTACCTTATTATGGAGGAGAAAACCACATAATTGCTCCTCCCCTGTTTTAGCTTAAAAAACTCATGTGAAAAAGTGAGGCAATTACTCAAGTAAATACAGTAATTATTAAATAATAATAAATAAATCCAGGAACTAGTTTGGTAAAGGAAGAAGTGTATCAAAAGAGAAAGAGGCTATGTTGAAAAGTAAAGCGGTTATTTAACCTAGGTTTCAAAAAATAATTTTTTATTTCAGTTTTCATTTGAACCACCCTCATAGTAATAATAGGCAGCTGGTGGCACTGAAAAACTTGTCTCCGGCTCTGCTGGGCCAGTTTTCCTGATAGGTTTTTGCCTTTGCCATAAAAATGATTCCAAAAGTGTTTATCAACAAACAAAAACTGCAATGGGTGTAAATCTACTCTAATCTCAGCCAAGAGGATGAAAGTTTCCAGAAATAGGTCATCTATGAGGATGAAGCATGGGTCTGTCACCATGATCTAGAGACAAAATTTTCAAGCCTTCAGCAGAACACTCCAGAACCATTAAGACCAGAATGTCGTGACTGTCAAAATTAAATGCGATTACAATTTTGATGTTTTGTTAATATTGAATGTATTATTCACTCTGAATTTGTCCTAGAGGGCCAAAGAGTAAGCCAAGCATTGCAGCTGGAGGTCTTTTAATGTCTTAGAAATGAAGTTTGTAGGAAGAGGCCAAATCTTTGGCCAGATTGCTGAATTCTTCACAACACACCATCAGTAATAGAACTCATTCAAAATTTGAAATAGCTAAGCTAAAACTTATCCCATGTCCATCGTACTTCACACAATGGGACAACCTGTTCTACAGGTTCAAGAATTCTTTGAAAGAATGAGTCTGAGTCATTGAAACAGATAAAGCAAAAAACAATGACAGCTCTGGGGAACAATACAAAAGAGAATTTATAAAAAATATTTCAACAGTGATAGCATGTTTGATTGCTCATCTACTCTGTTTATCTACATTGACATCAATGACACATTTTGGCTTATTGTTAGACAATGTTTTACGGTTTTGAGAAATTTATCAGTGGAATCAAACAAATATTTGTCATGAATTTTTGTAATTTTTTCAGATGTTACTTTGTATATATAGGCATTTTACTAAGTAAAACGTAACAGTAATTTTACATTCTAATCATTACCACTTCTGGCAAGTTATTAAAAATTTTCAATAATTAAAAGTAAATTTGTAAACCCAATTTTAATATCTACCCACCACATCCAGGATCATTGATCCTTGTACCAAAAATCAATGCCTTAATTTCTGGTCTTAAAGACAAATATTCTTTAATGCCAGATTTTAATGTTCCTTTAACAGTCACTAAGTCCATCCTATACCTGTTGGGAAAAATATAATTTCATTGAATAAAAATACTGTCAGCAAAATCAAATACAAAATAGCTATAAAAATTATCGACAGAAAATGAGAGTAAGAAACCTTTCCATTGCCTCTTGGACAAATGTATCTAATTCTGGAAAACTACTATTTTCCTCAACCATAACAGCCTGAATTGATGTTTTGGCATGTGATGCACCATTCCTAGAAAGTACTGCATGCCACAAATGAAGCAGAACTGTGCTGTCCTTGCCTCCAGTAAAACAAATAGCGACTTCCTTTGAACTAAATAAAAAATTATTGTATTAATGAAATCAGGCTTAACTTTGTGGAATTTACTCATGATACACAGAATAAAAAACTTCAACAAGGTGAACTATTGGTTACAAACTGTCACCTGATGATGCTATGATCATGGTGAAATCAGTCATGTATAATTTTAAAAAGTTTTTAGTGAAAGATACAAAGTTTTTTTAGTTTGTGTATCATAAAAAATTATCACTTGTTGATTGCTATTAATTTAATTTTCTTGAAATGAATATTTAAAATACATTAAAATTAGCTAATTTTATCTAATGTCCTGTAAAGAAATAAGTGATTTTTTAGGGCAAAAACCTGTCTTCTGAAATGAAGATTGGATAAAAAATAAACATCATAAGCCATAAAATGGAAGACAATGAAAATAATGTAACTGTTTTACATAGTTTCCCAGCAGATGATGAGAATAACATTTATTTAAGCACATCTTACTGCAAGAATTTAAACTTGCGGCCCAGAAATAAGTTATTTTATACTTCATGGCTAAAACTCAAATGTATTTTTCATAAAATATTGAATGCAAATCTTCATAATCTAACAAATGTATTAAATCAGCATTTTAAAAATATCTGCAGTTCATTGCTCATTTCCAATTATAACACCTTGCACATTTGAGGTACAGAAGAATTTTCTTCCAATTTCTAGGGTTTTTCTTGCTCGTCTGAAGAAACTAAACCTCAAAGCTGAGTCTAGTGTACATATAAAGAATGGGTTTAAGACCACATCATAGGATCAGGCGATTTCCTTCCATGTGGAAGGGGAGAGTGAATCTCCAAAGAATATTTAAAGGTATGAGAATGGGAAAGTATGAAATGCAGCCTGTGGATTTGGTACGGTGCCCTAATGCAACCTATGGACTTACTGGAGCCTTCATGAGTCCAGCAAACCAGTGCAAGTTTAAGACCCCTGTACTACAGACACCAAAAAATATTTATATTTAACCCTATTAATGCCAGACAATGATAAATCGTTGTTTAATAAATTTGCTAAAAGTGCCAATGATGATAAATCATTGTGCAGCACCTAGTATTAATGCTCACAGATGGCATTGTGGTGATATATGACAATGGATGAAGGTTTGACATGTAAGCACAAAGTATGTAGTTTGTAAATACACAACTAATTTTCACTTTTTGCAACCAAAAATATTTTTTATCTTGAACCCAAATGACAAGAAAAATGGCACTGACCACAAGTGATATGTTCACTGAGGATGATGAAATAGCAAAATATGTAAATGCAGCGATTGATGTAGATGATAAAGTCGACTCAGGTGATGTAACAACTCCTGTACACATTGATATATACATGAATTGGCATCTTATGACTCCGATAGTGAGAAAAGTGATATATGTGCACCTTGACATGACCATGTGTTATTAGTGAAAGTGAACATCCTATTGGTGATGATATGTCGGCTGCTGATGACTGTGTTGATGTATGTAATAATAATGCTTCTCAAAGTCTACATTACATAGAAGTGCAGACAGGACATGATTCTCAGTTCCAGCCCTCTCCAATGTACCTTGAAACACCTGGACCAAAACATACTCCTCCCCATGATGCCAAACCCATACCATATTTTTATTTATTTTTTAAGTGGATTCTTTGGAACCTCTTAGTAAGAGAAACCAACAGATATGCTAATCAGTTTCTGACATTGCATCAAATATCTCCAAATTGAAGAGCAAAAGATTGGCACCCGATCACTATCTCAGATGTGAAGGATTTTGTTGCAGTACTTCTGGAGATGAGAATTACACAGGCCGACAATCTTTTCATACTGGGAAAAAAGTTTGTGCTGCATACTGTGGTTTGGGAAAATGTTCTCCAGGAACAGATTTCAACTCATCCTCCTGGTCACCAGAACTACGATCCCTATGCAAAATGCCAGCCACTTGTAGACCATGCTAACTGCTTATTTCGATTTCACTATATAACCCATCAACACCTTAGTATTAATAAATCATTAGTTGGAACTAAGAATCGTTCACAACTCATATAGTATCTCCTGAATAAAAAGCATCACAAGTGGGGTATAACATTTTGGATGCTGTGTGATTCAGTTGTAAACTACTGCTTGGGATTCTATTGTTACCGAGGTGCAAAGAGTGACGAGGATATAGCAGAGATAAAGAAGAATGGGTTTGGACATGTTGTTGTCACAAAATTATTGAGCATAGGGAATTTCTGATGAAGGGGTATCATATTGTTACTGATAACTTATTTACCAGCATTTCCCTGGCCCATCATTTATTTCAGCAATCTACCTACCTCACTGGGACTCTGAAGTCTGAAAAAAATTTCACATTGGGCAAGTGAAATACTTCTGTAGCAATGAGGCTCTCATTGCTGGATACAGAGAGAAAGGAAGCCAGTGTTGCTGCTCTCCACTTATGTGATTGCAGAAAATAAAGCAAAAAGACGCATTGGTGAAACCTTTGATTGTGCAAAACTATAACAATTTAATGGGTGGAATAGATGCATCAGACATGATGACTTATTCTTAATTTAACGAAAAGAGAACACTAAAGTACTGGAGGAGGGTCGTGTTTAGTATATTCGTGAGAATGGTGTTAAATGCATATATTCTCTACAAGGAGAACACCAATACAAAGGTAATGACATGCATACAATTTACTTCATGTATAATAGAGGCCATAGAAATTGAGTAGATGAGTGAGAAAAATGAAGTTCATAATCCTGAAGGACCAGCTGCCGATGTAGGAGGAAATGTACTGACTGCAGGGGTAGGGGTAGGGGTATACGTATGCTTCCAGGCAGAAAGGAAAAGGTTTGTGTGGTGTGCAACAGGAAAGATGACAGGTAAGTTAGAAGGTCATGAACTATATGCATTAGGTATGAAAAATAATTGCATGGTATGTGCATTTCACTGCACAAGTGCTAATACGTTTGAGTTTGAATGTCATAGTGTGTTTTTTTTTTTGACTGATTTTTAGGGCGTGATTTTGGCAGTGTCAGTGCTAAAAATATAAATAACTCAACAACTATCATCAATATATTAGTCATTTTTCCTGTTTGCAGAACATACACAGATGTTCAAAATAAAGTTGTATTCAAGAAGGTGAGATTAATAATGAATTTATTTTTTTTGACTGAATGATATGTATTTTTTTTAAAGTAAAAAGTTCAATTAAAATTTTTTTAAAAGAAATACACACTATTTATCTTATAGTCATTAATTTTATATAAAGACAATACTATACTAAATAAATATTTAAAATGTCAGTCAAAAATATTTAAAAGTGAGAGAGATATAAAATAATTTACTATGCCCTGCAAAATGCCCAATTTATCCTTGGCACTTTTAGAACAACAATACCAAAAGGTCATGGCATTAAAAGGGTAAAAGAGTATAGATAAATTTAAAATAATTTTATATATATATATGTGTGTGTGTGTTATTATTATTATTCTTTTCTCTCTTTAGAGTTCAACTATTGTTTCTTTTAGTCAATGGTTTATTCTCTTATTTTGCCATTTTGTATTTCCAACGGGGATTCGCAAGTGGGGGGGCTGCAACCGTAATCTCGGAGATTTTTCTCCGCCCACTCATCCCCGTGGAGCTTTGAGGAATTTCTCAACTACATTTCATTTATTCTCCCTCATCTACAATGCTGGTAAAGGTAAGATTTCCTTCGACGACATTGTGTGTGTGTATGTATGTATGTAATGTATATAATGATATAAAATAATTTTAAATTTTTATTAAAAAACTAATGCTAAAAAATAATTCACATTAACTACTATACAAGTTCTGATAATATGAATGACTCTGAAAACACTTTCGTCTATAAAATACCGAATAAATTTCAGCAACTGACCTGTATCTTTTAGCACATTCTTCTAAAACTTTCAGGCCATCTTTGACAGATTCTTTAACTGTTGTCCCAAATTCCTTTCTTACAGGAATTTTTCCATTCAAAAGATTTTGAATTTTAAAATAAGCTTGGTCAATGGGATTACTGTCATAATTTACAATTAAACCTATTAAGTTGAAAAAAATTGTCAGGCATAAAAGAAAATTAATTTGGAGAATGCATTTTTCTTAATCATAAATTTAAAAAACTATAAATTAACAAAAAATCGTATATGCACACTCCTTATTAAAGACTTTAGATAAGGAAAATTATTTACATGAATGGCAAGCAGAAGAAAATAAGAATTTAACAAAATTTGTAAGGCCAATATTTAAGAAAATATGCAGAAATAGAAGGTGAAAAATCATTATACTAGAAAAGATAAATCAAAAAATATTATTTTAATAGAATATAACACATTCATGTTGGAAGCATTTTCACAAGGTTGTGTATATTCTCATTGGGTAAGCATAAATTTTTTATCTCTTTAGTGACTAAAAAAGTTTTTATCTACATAAAACTAAGTGTTCTGCAACTCTAATTCATGTTATCATTCATATGTGTATGTACAAGAGAAGGTAGCCCACCAGTGTACTCCTCCACCCCATGTAGAAATAGACTTCAAAGAAAGATGAGTATTTCAGATCTGTCATTTATATTTGTCAATTCACATAAATAAATATTGCATTAAACTTGAAAATAAAATTTAACAATAAAGTTTTAAAAGCATATTTCATAGTTTATTTATGATCATCATGTAATGACAGTATACCACAGAAAAGGACAACTCTGCTATGAGCAGAAACATAGCCAATATTCTCTTAAGAGGAGCATTGGTATTTAACTTCAAAGTACAAACCTGGCTTAGGAACTAAAACTAGAAGTACTTTGACCCAAAAATAGTGCAAACACTTAAACACCCCTTTGGCTATGCTCCTGGTTTGGATTTTGAAGGAATGTGTGAGAAAGAAACAGCGGTGATAAAAAAGGAAGAAGAAAAAACATTTAAATAATTCAATTCCTTCCTATTTAAAAATATTGCATACACTTGTAAGGAAATTAAACGTGTTTTTGTGAAATTATGTAAGCAACAATGATGAAGTAACAATGCAAGTTCAACTTGAATTAAGACATTCTTGTTTGATTTTCTTGACAACGGCAACTCCTACTATAAAAATGTATAGGAAAAGAAATACTCTACTACTTCTACAAGTTTTATTTGAAAATTATTTTGATATGACCAATATTTTACAAGATATGACAAAAAGTTCATTTTTTTGACAGACAGTAAACTGACTGGCCTATGTGATTCATTTACATGACCTTCTTATTGTGTTGGACTGTAAGTCCTTAATATCAAACTTCATGAAAATCCATTAGGTAGAAGCCAAGAATGAACATGCAGACGGACAGACAGATAGGAGCTATAAGCAAAATGCGCCTAAAAACGAGAAATTTAATTATGAAAGAAACATGAGGTATTTTGAAAAGTAAAGAAGCCAGGTATGTAGATTAAGATTTCTGCAAACAACTGCTTATCATATAAGTTACCTACTAATGGATCATTCTCCCTACAGTACAACCACCTGGTGAGTTACTACGGTTTTTACATTTTAAAATATGGTCCAAATTAAAGTAAATGTAGAAGGGCAAAAACAGTCATGACAGTACAATTACCTTACCCTCTGGAAGTAATGATTTCAGCTTTTGATATGCTTCTTCCATTAAATGTTCCTCCACTGATTCTACTGTCAGTTTAACTCCGTAATAGCTAAAAACATAACATTTCTTAAGTTTTATTTTATTTTAATTGTTGACACATGAATGATTACAAATCAAAGGAAAATAAAAGAGGAAATATCAAAGGGTACAATATTTTCTCAAATTACTTTATACACAAAGAAAAACATTATACATACCTGTTAAATAAGTTGGGATAAGATCCAAATGTAACAGAGGGATATTCTGCAACTGCCTTATTTAAATTATCAGCAATATCAGTTTCTCTAGCAAACAAAAATAATTCTTTCATGTGGAATCGGCTCTTATTTTTCCCAAATAAATCCTACAAAAGTAGCTTACATAAGATAATTCAGTGAAATCTAAATATATGAACTGAATTTCATTACTAAAAACTATTGTTACATTGCATAGTAATGTATAATAAACTGGATTTTTACAAAAAAACCTCTTATAACTGGGACTAACGAGGGGAGGGCCACTTATTGGAAACTCAGATTTTGATGAAACTTGGTAAATGGATAATAGTCGAGACGAGATTTATGAATCACCCCCCTTTTGGGTAAAGACAGTTAATAGTTTAGCCAGGAAATGAACTTTTTACTTTGGGGTTCCTTTAAAGCCTATTATGAACAACACATATCTCATAGTAGATGTGGCATAGTGGTTATTGTCTTGGCTTGCGAAGCACTATGCATACGGTTCAAATCCAGAGTTGGACATTTTATTTACACCTACCCGATTATATTTTTTTTGTCTATAACTTCACAAAAACTTCACACCGACTCCTTTTCTCTCGATATTTTGTGGTTGAACAAATCTGTGAATATATTCCGATAACCACCAGCTTCGCCTTCACTTCCTAAAAATTACTATGTATTGTATTGCTGCTCATGTGTAAAAATATCTATCAAAAACTTTTTAGCCATTATCGATGAAGATGGCAAAACTTTCTCTTGCAACAACAACTGTTCCAAACGAAACCTTTTCAGCTGTTCGTCCATGCGCGACATGAGCAACAATGCAATACAATACAATAGAAAATATCATATCAAAAGAAAAGGAGTTGGTGTGAAGTTTTCATAAAGTTATAGACAAGAAAAAATAAAATGTCGAGCTTGGGATTCAAACCCTATGCATAGTGCTTCGCAAGCAAGGATGATAACCACTATGCTACATCTACTGTGAGATACGTGTTGTTCATAATAGGCTTTAAAAGAACCCCAAGGTAAAAAGTTCATTTTTTGGCTAAACTATTAACTGTCTACAACCAAAAGGGGGGTGATTCGTAAATCTTGTCTCGACTACTATCCATTTACCAAATTTCATCAAATTCTGTGATTCCAATAAGTGACCCTTCCCTTGTAAGAAGCACCTAGCTTATGGAATTTCTCATAATGCCCACAAAATAGTTTACCTTTAGAAAGTTTAGAATAATTCTTACAAGGGGAGGACCAGGCATTGATGTCACGAACCGTGACCAAACTTCGCTAGTAGATAGAAGGATAAAAATAAACTGGTGCATGTCTCAGCTTTTGGCTCCATAGACACTAGTTTGCAAGAAATTGGCAGTCAAAGTTTATCGAAGATTACTGCGCCCCTGAAAACCCCTTAGCGGAGAGTTCACTATTAGGTTGTCAGGGTGGTCGAGTGGTTAGGATGCTAGACTATGAAGATGATGCTTGTTGTTCTGAGGCTCCCTGTGTTGGCATTTTTTAAAAATCTTTGACAATGAGGTACATACTTTTTGGCATAAGTTTATTCTTTTCTGAAAAAATGCCTTGGATTGTTATATTAAGAAAAACAAATTATCCAAGTCATGCACGGTAAGCATGAGAGAAACTTCCTCTTGCTTACATAATGAATATTCATTAACAATTAATTAAACTTCTAAATAAATTTCAAAGCAGTAGTACTGTTGAACAGCAGGAATATACCATATCTGCCCGAATAGAAGCCGACCCCCCAAAAATTTCCACTATTTTTTTGGAAAAAACGTAAATTTTGTAGATTTTATGCTGAAGTGTGCCGGGCATTCATGCACATCTTAGAATACATTATTCGAGATCGAAGCAATGTGTGGGAAATGGTTTAGTTGTTGACATTTTGAAACATTACTCCAATTAATAATTTTGCATTGCTGAATGTTTCACATTCAGTGACAATAATTTTGTTCATCTTCATTTCCACAAAAGGTCAAACATAGTAACAGCGATCTCGCCAAGATATTTTTTCATCCAAGTCTATTTTCAACGAAATTAGAATTTACATTGCCTTAAGAAATTGCATTTTTTATAATTATACACATTCCACGTAAAGTTTTACCGAAATTCAAACAGTTGAGCATTCAAAGCCGTCAACGCATTTTGCGTAATCGTCAATTTACGCAAGCGATCTTGCAAAGATATTTTTTCATTCAAGCCTATTTCCAATGAAAGTAGCATATACATTGCCTTAAGAAATTGCATTTTTATAATTATACACGTTCCATGTAAAGTTTTACCGAAATTCAAACAGTTGAGCATTCAAAGCCGTCAACGTATTTTGCGTAATCGTCAATTTATGCAAGCAATCTTGCCAAGATATTTTTCATCAAAGTCTATTTCCAATGAAAGCAGCATATGCATTGCCTTAAGAAATTGCATTTTTATAATTATACACGTTCCATGTAAAGTTTTACCGAAATTCAAACAGTTGAGCATTCAAAGCCGTCAACGCATTTTGCGTAATCGTCAATTTACGCAAGCGATCTCGCAAAGATATTTTTTCATTCAAGCCTATTTCCAATGAAAGTAGCACATACATTGCCTTAAGAAATTGCATTTTTATAATTATACACGTTCCATGTAAAGTTTTACCGAAATTCAAACAGTTGAGCGTTCAAATCCGTAAACACATTTTGCGTAATCGTCAATTTATGCAAGTGATCTCGACAAGATATTTTTATATATATTCATCATAGGTCAAATATTTACTTTACGAAAAGTATAGTACTATCATTTGAACGCGAAGGCAATGAGAGACTTCGAGATTTAACCATAACCCAAATTTTTCTCGGACTCGCATTTAAGCCGAGGGGTGATTTTTTCGTGATAGATTTTGACAAAAAACATCGGCTTGTATTCAGGCAGATACGGTATACCTAGCAAAATATTTTATTTTGAAAATATATTTTATTCTAATGGAGAGAGGTCTAACAATTCAAAATGCAAGAATAAAAGACGTATTAACCCACACGCACGCACACACATTATGAAGAAAATAAATGCACTGGATATGGAAAAGATCGTTGCTCATACCACATATACTTAAAAATTAGATGCACTAACAAAGACTGTAATGCATCATAAACATTTAAAAAAACATTGTCCACCTAATTAATATTAATTATGATACAAATGCTAATATTTTCGATTGAATTGGATAGGATATCAAACAAACGCATTTATCTCTTTTTTTACGTTTCTAAAATGAACAATCGCCAATATTCTCTATCTTATGGGACTGGATAGCCAAGAAAAGTGTTTACTATCTCAATTTTAAGTTGCTTTAACAAACAAACGCGAATATTTTAAATTTTATTAGATAGGATAGCAAACAACAAATTTAAAAAACACTTTTTCTAAAAAAACTTCTAAAAATTTTTTCCAAAAAGATATTTTAAAAAATTTTAAAAAAAAATTTCAAAAAAACTGGGATTCGAACCTCAAAACAACAAGCATCATCTTCATAGTCTATCGCCTTATCCATTCGACCACCCTGACAACCTAATAATGAACTCTACACTAAGGGGTTTCAGGGGTGCAGTAATCTTCAATAAACTTTGACCCCCGATTTCTTGTGAACTAGTGTCTATGGAGCCAAAAGCCAAGACACGTTTCTGTTTATTTTTATCCATCCTTCTATCTACCAGCGAAGTTTGGTCACGGTTCGTGACATCGATGCCTGTTCCTCCCCTTGTTAGATCAAAACTACCAGTGTTAACATTAAAATATGCTGAATAACAAAATATAAAATACTGACTAACAAAATATAAAATATTGTTTTACTGCATGCTCAATAAAGTGCATTAATCACAGAATGTACTATTCAAAATATCATTTTCATTTTATAAATGCACAATCACTTACAGAATTATAATAGAAATTTACATTGGCAGAAATGAAGAAAAGATGACGTTTGGGTTGTCTAGGGTAGATGAGATCAAAGTTAAACAATTTTTTTAAAAGTAGAAGATGGATAAAACCACAAGTCGTGGTTTTGATCAGTAGTATTTTAAATACATAGTTAATGTTTAGGATGAGACAATTTCTGGAATGCTAGATTTGAAAGCTACAAAGCTGTATTTGAGTCTAAATCAGGAACAGCAATCCAGCTATTACCACAATTTTCCGATTATAATACGCACCCATGTTTTTATAAGTGAAAATTGTCTTATCACCATGTATAATATGCAACATATTTTTTGTAAAAAGATCAGTGTAATTTTTCACTTGGTTATTAGCAGTATCAAGACAGTTCTTGCCTTGTTGCCAAGTGAGATGTGTGGGAGTGTTTACAAAAACTTCACATCTATATAGTTTTGACTCTCACTTTAAAGATCGATATAATGTATAAAAACATGTATCAATGTCGCACTGTGTAACAATCTGGTCAATTGGAATAATAGTTTTCGCTTTGCTGCCAAGCGAGATAGTTTACATGAATATCACATCTAGTTCTGACTCTGCCTTCATACAAGCCGGTCGAGGTATGTAAAATAATATTTGTTGCTTGCAACTTGCATTCTATTATAATTAATGGTGGTGACCCTCCCCTACTGCACTGATTCTTTTCTCAAAGGAATACATTATTTTAAATTAAAGGTTTACCAATTGCTATGTCAACCAAAACAGAAAGCTATACTGCAAGATTCGAACTGAAAGTGATAGAAGTTGCAGAGACTATTTAAAAGAAAAACTTTCCCAAAGAATGTAATATGGTGGCAAAATGTGTTCGTATGTGCTAATGAAAAGGGCTGGATGGATGAAGAATTTACAAAAGATTGGTCACATAGTGTGTGGTGTAAAGAACCAGTTCGTAAGCATCATAGTATGTTGGTTCTCATTGCATGCCATGTGTTAAGGATATATTAAATGATCATCGCACTGATCTTCCCATCATTCCTGGGAGAATGACGAACCAGTTACAAGTGTTGGATGTCAGTTGCAACTGACCATTTAAAGTGCAGATGTGTCAGAAGTGGAATGGCAACTGAAAGAAACCTGTCCTATTACTTATTACTTGATCGATCAAAGAGGGTGGCTTTAAAAATTGTTGCCTCACAAACGTCATGGATGGTTCTGAAGATGACATCATATGGGATGATGATTTCACCTAAGTAGATAGTGACATGAAAATACTGTGTTGTGTCCATCTATTGGGGAAATTCGGTTTTACATATTTTTAGACTGGTGGGAATACTGGTACAACTCAAAATTGAATAGCATAAGTAACAGCCTCGAAATTTGGTGATCCCACATGATAACTACAATTTTGCCAGTATTGCAGATTGAAAGAGAGCCTTACAACAAACCCCTCAGCTGTATTAACTCAAAAATCACATTTTTTGAGTTGTGCCAGTTTGTCACCGGCATGCAATATATATGTTTAGATGTTTTGAACCCTCTGTGTGGTTTATAAAGTTTTTATTTTTGGTGCGCTACATCAGTACTTCCTTTTATTAAACATTTACTTTTTATCCTACAAATATGTGAAGAAAATGAACATTGTGTAATAAAAAATTATTGGTAAAATCATTTTCAAGTTATAAAGATTTTGCAACTTAAAAAGAGATTGTTCATGCCAGAATGCCAACAGTTAGTTGAAGCTATAGAAGTAATTGCATGGTTATGATATTTACGAAGTGTAATTTAATATATTTCTGTTGATTAAAATTATTGGAAACAGAGAGTGAGAAATAAATTTGTTTCTAACAAGGTGTACCGTTATTTGTTATACTCGTAGCTTATTTCTGAATGAGATACATGAATGATGAGGTGAGCCTCGCAAAAGTGACCAATTAGTAACGCTCAGCTACGCAAAGTAAAACTGTGCCACTGCTTGCCTTACTCAATGGGTCGCTGACAGCCACTGCTACCAAGTATACAGGTATCTATACAACCAAGCAAACGTTTAGGGTTTAAATGCATGGTTTATAGTTTATACTTTTTAGGTAAATTTTGGAAGCAGTTTTCCCAAAATTTTTCAAAAATGTAACAAATATTTTAATTGAATTAATAAGTAATAATTTCATTAAATAAGTTTTAAATTATATTATTGTACGTGATTATGGATAAATTAGTTATTGTGTATGGATATTGTATAACTATGTACAGTAGCCCCTCGCCAACTGCGGTTTCTCCAACCAGTTTCGAGTATCAGTGGTGTGCTGGCTCACACGTAGAATGTAGGCCGCTAGTAATCTATAGAGCAAAGGATACTCTGAATTCTTCAGTTTGATCATCTACATATGTGCAGAGTATAAATTACAATAACGCAGTCTAATAGATAAGGGGATAAACATAGTCTGTACAATTAAAAAAGTATTGTTGCTAAAATTTTATGGTTTTATTTATTTTTTAAATGTAGGTTTTGATCAAACAGAATACTTGCTACACCAGAGAATAGCCACACTTTTAATTTATGTTTTCTCAATTGTGACCTCCAGTCTTAAGTGCCTAGAGTTCTCCATACTGCCGTCAGTGCCACCAAGGTGCTTTGCTATGGATAGCGTAAGACTAGAATGGTATCATTTTTACTTTTTATTAGTTTTATTTTATATAATAATAGAATTTTTAAGGATAGCATATTTTATATATAGGACTTAAAGTATGTCTCTCAGGGATTGCTCCCCCTAACCCCTAATTTCCTATAAGCCATGGCCCTTGCCAATTGCTGTCAAGCCAGGAACGTGTATCCTGAGGTTGGCAAGAGACTACTGTATAATTTTAGAATTTTAATTAATGTAATGTAAAGATATTTGTGGGTGATATTGTAGCTGTTGTTGCCACGTGACTTTAGTCTGCTTGCAACTTTAAAAGTTATATAAATAAACCCTGTCGTACATGAACTGTTTTTGTATCAATAAAAAATGTTTAACGGATTAAATATGCTGTAATGCACTCAATTTGACATAAAATACATAAAGTAATAAGAATAAAGCAAACAAAAGCAATCCATTTTTTACACAATCTTTTATTTACTGACAAAGTAACTCTTACTGAATATTCCAATTGCTAATTCTCTTTTGTATGTAGACTTTTCACTATATTTTTATAATGGTCAAAAATATTAGGCAAGAGGGTATAAAAATGTCCAATAAATAATTACATCTTAATTAACATGACTTTATCTAACAGAAGGTGTTTATTCTGAATTGTATTTTGATTATAACATAGATAGCATTGAATAATTTATATGTTATCTTCCCAACCTGTAACCTAACAGAACATTTTTGATAAAATTGATCAAGTTAAATAATATTCCCTTATTTAACATTTACTAACCTCAGAAAGTAGATTAAAAGAATTCTTCATTAGCTGAGATACTCCTGGAAAGATGTATACATTATGTACTGAAACTGTTGGATAAAAACTTCGAACGCCTCTCTTCTTGTCATACCCATAGTTTAATATTCCAGACTTGGGGATCTTTAATGAAAATAACACATGAAAGAATTACGTTTGTATTCATACATTGTGCAAAAATAAATGAATCAAGTATTTTCCATTTGAATACTATTTAATAAAATATATATTTCTTAGTTTTGGAAATTATAAAAATGTTTTCAAACATGTAAAACACACAATCGTCCTTAAATAAACACTTGTACAATTGTCACCTAAGACACACATACATGAGCTAACTTCAAAGCTGGTGAACTCAAGTCAGAGGTTTGGAAAAATTCTTTACAAAGTTTCAGAAGTTCAGGATGAGGCACCAAAGGTTCGCCAAATGCATGGGCTACAGCTAAAATAAAAACATATATATATATATATAAATGTGAAATTTTTAACTAAAGACTTTTGTAAAGCGACGCAAGACAAACCTTCATATGTGACATCGTCATGGGTTGGACCAATTCCACCAGTAGTTATCACATACTTAAAACTACTTGAAAATTTCTTAATTTCATTGCTTATTTCTTCTACATCATCACCAACAATTGAAACCTTTAAAAAAATATAATAATGCACTCATGAAATCAAGCAAAAACTTAAGAGCTCAGAAGCTCATCAACTGCAGTCTACATCTTCAAATTTACAATATTTATCTGGCATCAAACACATTCATTGGCAATTAAGCGCTTTCAATTATAAAATCAAATTAAATTTCAAATACATCGCCAAAATTTTAGCAGCGCGACAGAAAGCAATGACGATAGCATCCATATATAACTAAATAATTAAGTTTAACTACAAGAAACAGTAGGCAAATAGAAAAAAATTTCAAATACGATATTTCTTCTTTCAACTAACGAATATACTGAAAAAATCTACTATCTCCCTCATGCACTTCAATTTCTTACTACGAATGAGCAAAAACTCATGACGCATACGAAAGGAAAATATGAAGTAACTAACCTTAACTAACTTCACTCCAAGTCCATAAAGCTTTTTGGCTATAAAGTTAGTGTTACTATCCTCAACCTGTCCCTTTAATATTTCATCCCCTATCACTGTGGAATAATATAAATATATATTACTACTTGCAACAGGAAGTTAGCTAGAGTAAGAAATAATGGGTGGGAAACGCACCAACTAAACCTGCAGTTTGGTTTTCTCCAATTTTCGAAGAAAATGCTCTTGTCACCAAACTATGTTTAGCTGCTGATTTGGTGTTATTTTTGAATAAGGTATTAAATGTTTTCTTTGAGTATAAAATAAATAATCTATGAGCATACATTGAAATAAATAATAAAAATATAAAATATGACTGTGCATTCACTTCGAGTTTCCCCCTATTAGGAACTGGGAACAACTGAGAAACGATAAACATTGAAATGTTGTTTGAATATTTTTATCTAACTTCCTTTATAAATTAATCTTAATTGAAATTAAAATAAATTTATTTTTAAAATAATTCTCTATTTTCAATTACCTTGAATAAAAACATAAATAACGTTTTGAAAATAACATATGAATAAAGATTATTTTGATTGGCTACTTTAGCTGATTTGATTTCGTACAGGAATGACGGACGGTAAAGTGCTTTGATATTAATTACAGCAAATGTAAATTGTCAATAATAGCTGTAATGGAAATAATACGGAATTTGGTTAGAAATACATCTCTGCTCTATTCTTCAGAGGAAAGTCTTAAACTCTTTGATTCATTGAATACCTTAGCATTTGCGAAGGGAGATGGTTGCAAAGAAGGTGAGTTTCATTAGTAAGATTCATTTTGAGTTTATAGCCTAATAGTAATAAGAAATTTATTTTCAGAACTTAGCAAAGCCATTAAAAAAGAGACCGAAGAAATTTCTGAAGCTAAAAAAGAAGCTGAGAGATTGAGATTAGAAATCGTAAGTATTTCAAATTGGTGAAGTCGGTTTACAAATAACTATATATCATTAGTAACTTCTATCTTTACAGAGAAAATGTGACAATGAATTTGCAGACTTACTTAAGGAGAAGGAAACCTTGGAAGCAAGAATAAGAGAAATACAAAATGAAATAATTCCTTCAGAGGAAGATAAAGAAATTTTGAATAAACACAAGTAAGTATTCTTCGCAAAAATGCGAGGTTTTGGTTAAAATACCCGTTATCGTGATCTATATTTCTGTTCAAAAATTTTTGTCATTGTGCATGTTTTACTTATTGTATAATAGATAGTATTAGTTCATTTTATCATTAATTCTTGAAATGTATTGATTGGCTATTCAAAATGACGTCGACGACTTTAAAATATCGTTACAATATACATTCTACAAATATTCTCATATATGTACTAATGCGTCTTTTAGTTATAGTTTGAAAAATATGAACTAGAATCATTATAAAAAGCGTAAATAACTACGAAATTTGTTGAAAATCGTATGAGCCGGTTTTTTTTATAGAAAATCCAGTTGCTATTAAAGTTGCACGAGGACCGTTTGAGTTCGGACCAATATGTTGGTGGTGCTGGGCACTGCTCGAACCAAATAGTGATACCCATAACCGCTAGCTGGCAGTAGTACCGTGTATCCCGCCTGCAGCCTTGGCGCTCTTTATAATTCCGATTATTTCATTGGATTTTACTACTAACTGGCAGAGGCAAGGTAGCAGAATGAACAACACAAAAGTGTGATTTTAAAACATGAGATTTATTAAAACAGATTCAATTACATGAGATTGACATCATATTCATGGAAAAACAATACCGAATGCTCTACTTTTTGACGAAATGTTGATAAAACTACACTTGTCCTCAGTGCCGTATTTACGCAGAGACCGACAGACAAACGACTTTATTAGGGCGAAATTGAGACTATATAGTCCCTTCTTACATTTAACTCTGCGTCAACAATTACAAATTAGAATAAAATAGTAATAATAATTTCACAAAAAAAAGAACCAGAAAATAAGATAAATAGAAAAACACTAGCAAATTAGAAATTCAGAAAATTGCTATAAAAAGACTAATTGTGGTAAAAACCTAGGAAAGACTTGACTTGGCCATCCTAGTAAAAGACCACGCAGGAAAACACCCACGAAGGGAAGGGAGGTGGAAAAAACCTGCAGAAACCCTAGATACATAAAAGAACAATAGTGGAATAACAATAATACATACAAGTTTAACAAGATAAGATTTACAAAATATATTTTAACTAGTAGCTATACCCGGCATAGCATATGCCGATCTAGTAGAGCTCTTACCTTATTTTTTTTCAAAAGGTTTCTTTCAAATAACAAATAAATAGTTGCTATTTATTTCATAATTAATATTTATTTAAATATTGTGGCAAATGGCATACAGAAACACGCATATTTTCTCAAAAGTTTGCCCCTGTGATTTATTGATTGTCATCGAAAATGCCAAATGTACTGGAAACTGTCTTCTTTTGAATTTAAAAGGCATATGTATTTGTATCAGATGGAATCAGAGGTATGCATGATATGAGAACAGTATTTAAATTCAATCCATCTGTTACTTTTGCCGCTATAATGTTTCTTTGTAGACGTGTAATTGTGAATCTCGTCCCGTTGCAGAGTCCCTTTGAAAGCATAAGATTCCTAAGTAACATAATAGCAGCACCTACTTTCAATTTTAGCTCATGAGGAGGCATTCCCGCTGGGGCTAAGCAGTTAAGAAACTTCTGGGTGTGTTAGGTGGTCACTTGGTTCATCACTTTCTACAGTATCTACACTTTTGTATACAATCTCTTCTCCTGGAATACGATCTAAGACTTTATTGTTAATTTTTAATGAATATTCATTTGTAACACTCAATATCGCTCTGACTTTGAGTTCCTTAGCTGTCACAATGTTGAAGTTTAATGCCTCCATAGAGTTCTTCTATAGGGTCTTTTGTGTTTGAAAAACAGAGTTTAGGCAAACGTATAGCTTCACCACTGGTTCCATCACCTACTTCTAAAATCCAGTCTGAAAAATCCTTTTCGCTTTCTAGTGTGTGCATATTACATGTTAGTTTCAACATAGTAAATTTGGTCCATAGCCTGCGTTTCTTTATACAACTGGCTACAGTTAGAGATCTTGATCTACGTATATGTTCTCTATAGTTTTTCGCTTCACATGTATCCTCTGTAAGCAGTTTTTGTAATAGATTTGGTGTCTCAGACAATCGATTGAGTGAGACCTTTCCAGCATGACAGCATCTAGTGTATTTTTTTGATGTATTAATCTCTTTCCAAAATTTTGCATTGCAGTACTTACAAATCTTGGTCATTATCCCTATGTTATGCTCTTCCGCATCAATTACCACTTCATGATTATTTGCATACTATGGTTCATCTTATGTTTACGGCGTTTTGCTTCTCTTCTCTTCTCTAATCATCTTTCCTTTTCGCAGATGTTCCCTGTATGTCTTCGTTTACGTAGATTTTCATTTCTGTTTTGCAAATGTTTTTCTCTTTCTTCAATACTCTCCACCTGTCTTCGTCGACGTAAAACTTCATTTTGATTTTTTAATCTATTTGATCTCTCCTCCTCCATTTCATTTACATTACTTCGATAGTTTCTCAGAACCATCGGTTCAGCGTCAGCTATATTTTTATTTATTTATGGTTTCAATAATGAACGTGAAAATTTTTGTGCTTTGTTGATTACCATTACCAAGTATAATAATCATCTTAATTTAAATTTTTTTATTACTAAAAGAATTAATATGGCAATTTAAAAAAAAAATATATATCGAATTATTCATTGTTGATATTTACAACTGTTATTTTGATGTATTACACAAAAAATAATAAATGGTTACTTGGTAATGGTAATCTACAAAGCATATGTACCTAAGCATTTTTTATATATATAGATGTTATGAGAAATGAACAAGATAATTTTTAAAATAACAAGATGAAAACATACATATTTAACAGAAGAAGGGGAGGAAGAGAGGGTGGCCACAACATGGAGCCCAGTCTTCTTAATGGCACCAAGAACTTCCTTTATCAGCTCTGCAAGAGTTGTGGCAGGAGTTGATCCATGCTAAGGGCTGTTTCCACCTATTTCTTAAACCTCGCACCATGAACACAAGAGCCTGCTTAATAACAATGCCTTTACGACCATACTTTCCATGGTCAACATAGCCACATATGTCATCACTGTGAATGTTGTAGGACAGGTGTGGTTCTATCGACATTTCGTCAAAAAGTAGAACAGAATTTGTCTCTGTGATTTCTCAATTTTTCTACATTAGATGCCAAATGCTTTAAAATATCCTGATTTAAGCCATTTTGAAATGGAACAGATTTAAGCAGTGAAAGCAAAGTGTTCTTTTATGGGAGAGGAATTAAACAACGAAGTAGCCTGTAAGTTTTTGGACTTTTTTTTGTAAATGGAAAGGGCCAAAAAAATTTTGGAACGTGTCCATCTCCTACCTTTAGGTTTTTTCTGTTCTTGTTTCAGAATTGAGCAAACTAACATGACTGCTGAAGGGCTTAGTTGATTTTCTAACCATTGCACTACATTTCCCTTAGTGAGATCTGATATCTGTTGGAAATCTGATTTTATACTATGGCTAACTTTCTTCAATCTGCTTATTTCTATTTTTTTACTGATGCTTTTCACCAAAAACCTTTTCCTGGGTGTTAAATTCTCCAAACAGGTGATACCTAGACGTTTTAATATTGATAGTCTGGCTTGCTTAGGTTTCACATTGCTATCCTCCAGCTGAGAAAAAGAAGCATCCAATGAGGATGGGTCATCACAAGACAGAAATGAATCATCAGGTAGGCTCTCATGCAAATTAATGGGTCTGGTGGTAGATGGTGGAGATTCAGGAGAGGATGTAGATGGTAGTGGTTCTAATGAGGATGTGAGGCTCTGAAAGGGATGACAACTGTGCACCATTACCAGATGTATGTTCTGGAGAAATTTCAGTTAGTTGGATGATTGGCGGGGGAAGAGTGGGCACTGCAGGACGAAGTAGCTTCTGTGAAGACGGATATGTAAAGCTGTCATCTGAAAAATGTTGGGTACATACTTGAAAGCTGTTGTGCAGCTTTTCAATAATCATCAATAATTAGGTTACTGCAAAATGTCCTCCACTTCTCGGCCCTGTGGGGAGATTTAATAATAACGCTGCAACAACACAAATTTTGTCCTTTGTACGAATTTAGGTGACTTTAACCCTTCTGGCCAGTCAAAATTTAAATGCTGGTAAGCCCTATTCGCGGTAGTAAATTTTGCAAAAATCTTTGATCGTGCAATTTCGCGGATAATATTTTATAACTTTATTAAATACAGATCAAATATCATATATAAAGAAATTACTTATGGCATAGTTGGTGTTTTACCCAACTTACACTCCTCTGATGACACTAGTTTCCTAAAAATGCAGTTTCATGTGATATGTTTTAAAATAACCCTCTAAACATAAGCCTACATCACGCTCAGGGCACCAATACACAGTACTCTTTTGTCTTTCCATTAGCAGAGCACACCTGACATCTTCTTTTGGGTCTATATTTTTTCCCCGTAGCTGGTATGTTTTTGATGAAGTGCCTCTCGACTAAACGGCGTGGTGATGGCTGTATGAGTGGTCGCCTGGCACATGGTGACTGTAAAAGACTACCGTACTTTTCCAACAGTTGTTGAATTAAAAGAAGACAATAACTTAGATGGTCCACTTTATTTTGACAACTGTTGAATGTTACCAATGCATTATGCACCGAAACATTTAATAGCGTCTAAACAATTTTATGTACCATTTGTTACATATTTTACATTCTAAGAGAAAGGGCTGAAGCTTTTGCTCTTTCAGATCCACTCCTCCCATTGTCGTATTACCGTACATGCCCGAATATAAGGCGAGGTTTTTCCCCAAAATTGTCCCTCAGAAAAGAGGGGGTCGCCTTATATTCGAGTCTTTACAAAGTCTCACATATTACGGGGAACTCTCTCAACAAAGTCTCTCATATTACAGGTTATAAGTAACTGATTCGCAAAGCTCAAATGTTTTTATGCCAAATTTCGATGATTTAAAAGGAATACATATATTGTTTGAATGACAGATGTCCCTTCCAAAGCGTAAGAGATTCATCCACAGCAATATTTACCTTTGTTCTGCAAATAATCAATGATAGGTTGAATTTTGAAAAGTTTTTTGTTTCCAGAATAATTGCATATTTTTGAATTGTCAATAAAATGAAAAAATTTTGAGATGCTTTCAAAACTATCTTGAGACATTGTTTTGGGGAAAATGCTTGTTTCCAAAAGTGGATTTCTCGAAAAGTAAGAACGGATTGTAGGCTTTTGTACAATACCCATCAACATTACAATTTCCAAATAAATGTAAATTTCACCTAAATCGACAGGTTTCCATTTGTTAAATCGAGATCTGAAAGACAATTCTATATTTTTTAAGTCATTCTCTGTATACCGGTTAGTCTACAAAACGATTATCTCAGTTAAGGCTGCATTGAAAAAGTTTGTGAAAGACTCAAGAACATTTGTAATAGAGATAGCTGGACCATATTTACCAGTGAAAGGAATTTTTTTCGGAATAGTACTTTCGTCAATATCTGTCCAATTCCACGATGAATGAAAAGCTTCAGCCCTACCTGATGAACCACTGTCGTTTTCGTCTTCACTCTCGGGAATTTGAGGAAGGCAGCAAAATCGACTTTGTCTTCACTTGAGCAGCCACTTCCTGGATTTAATTCACTGTCTTCTTCATCTTCAAGTAGTTTTTCAATTTCTTCTTTCTCAAAACAGAACCACTCACACCCGAATCCATTGCTTATAGTGAATATGATAGCAAGGATGACTCAACTGACTCTTGAAAGAAAGTTTTCGACTGAAGCCTATGGACCGAAACGTGATGGAATGCATACTGGCTGACTCAGAATTTAATAAAGAGTAGCATAAACCAGATGTCAATGAAGGATAAGCAAAGTGAAAATGAAACAACAGCCTAAAGTGGTGAGCATGCACGCTCATTCCAACCCACTCTCGAAGAGGTAGGAGACAAAGTTTTCGTTTTTTTGGCTTTGAGAGTGGTGAATCATGTCCTATTAAGAGATGACTATGAAGCAGAATCCTTTTAGAAGACAATGGTGCTTTTTATTACTCCGAAGACGAGATTGGTGAGCCGTAAAATTAATTTTCCGATGCCACTGCGCCCTCGCCACCAGGTGGCGAGATCTGCGAGAAGGGCTGGCCGATAGGGTCGCCACGCTGTGGCAACATCCATGCTGAGAGGTTAATGTATTTTATTACTGAACTAAAATCAAGAAGAGATCTTTTCTACTAATGTTTGGTGGAATAAATTATTGAATTGACACAATCTTTAGTTATGAACAAGAATTGGCTGTAGCCAACAAAACGATAACATTGCATATATGCATCAAGCCCAAAAAAGGTCAAGGGAAAATATCCAAGGTAAGGAGGGAAGAAAAAATCGTGATATCGATGCAAATTAACGTTTTGAAATCATTGAATGCGAGTGTGACATTACATTAATGCCCACAAACCTGCCTGTGTGAGATATCGGCACCCGATGTCCAAAACACGCATTACACTTTCACAAGACTCTCTCTCGCAGTAATAAAGTGTCCTAAAGGTTGTACCCTACCGTGAGTCATCTGATAAAAAAGTAATTCAATCATTTACTGTATACACTCCAACAGCATCCCTGGTTTTTATCTTCACAAAAAAATCACACAAAACAAAAATGAAAGAATTCACTGAGAATCCCCGGGCTACTAAGTATTTCTTTACCGTGAGCAATGCAATGGATCAGGCTATTAATGTCAAATGCTTGAATGTCATTATGCTGACCCTTTAAGAATTTATCAAATGGCAGTAAGTTCGTAATCTTACCTTGCTTTGGAAGCTGGAATCCTGAACAACTTCTTTCTTTCCATGATTTCTTCTTTACCAAGTCAGACAGTGTTTCTTGTGATTCAAACAAACAAACGCAATTAGAGGGAAGGGGAGGGTTCATAGCATTCGTAGTTTTGGGACCAGTAGGTAGATGGCAGGGAAGATCATCAAAGAAGCGCCTATAGTAGTTGAATCCCCATGGTTGGAACCGTTTTTGAGAAAATAAAATTTGTTAAAGTTGCCTAGAATAAACTGCCCTTAATTATAGTGCAATGTCAACTATTTCTTCAAAGTTTCTATTCTGTATGATAAAATGCCTATGTATGAGATTTCATTCATTTTCTCTCTACCGTTTAAGCTCTAGAGCTGCGGACAGACAGATGGCATGGCGAAAACCATGTTTTTGGACTCGGGTACACCTAAAATGTATATTTCCATCAAAATCTCACGATCGAATTTTTTTGCGATTACAATACTTTCCCAGTATATTACGTATATGATAAAGTAAAAATTCTAGCACTAAAACAGTGAGTATAATTCGAATTATGTTATTGGCAAATGAAAAGGATGTTAAAGATTTTTAATTCATTTTTTATCAGTTTATTACATTTATTTATAAGTAATTTATGTAACCAGTAACAGTATTGTATGGGTCGGAAGTTTGTCCAATGTATGTTGCACCATTTCTCATAGTATCATTCTACTCATTAAAGGTAACTCCTAAACAATATATTACTTTTTATTAGCTTATTAATTTTTGTACATATAATTATATGGGCATAACATAGGTTATGAAGAAAGATGAGAGAAAATTGGTAGCTTTTCAGATGAGATATGGCCCTGACTTGTCAGTCGTAATAAAAAGGAAGCAATGATAGGAGAATAGAGATGCTTAATTAAAATATATGTTAGCTACAGAATGAATTTTAATTAGGAGCGACGACTGAAAAAATCAGAGGAGGAAGTGTTCTCAGAAAAAAGAAAAAAATCTGTACAATATACATTGTACAATCTTTCTCATGTATGCATCTGGTCTCACTACACTATCTTGAGTGTTAGGAACTTCTACCGCTATAAAAACAGCAAAACTACAGAAAATGTTCTCTGCACATTAACCTTTAAATGCCGGATTTATTTTGGGGCATTTTAAGTACCTATTTTTGTTTTTTCTGGAAAATCGCCTATCTAATGAACAATTGGGAACAAAATTCTCAAATAAAAAGCCTTTTATAATATAAATAATGAATAATTGCAAGCTTCTGCTTTCTTAGAAGAAAGAAACGCATTGAATAAATATGAAAATTTCATCCAACTTAGCCTACTGCCGCACTAGTATGACAACTGAATAAGATGGTTCAGGAAATGCAGATGCCCAAATTGAAGAAGAAAATAATGGGAAAGCATTAGGGGTCTGAACCATTTTGAAGAAAAAATTAGTTTCTTATTCTGTTCATCTTTTTCTGCCTACAGTTCAAAATCGCTCACGTTAAACATTTAATTCACATAATTTGGGGAAATCTTGCCATTTTAATGGGATGTTGCCTTGCCTGCCAATTACATTGTTAGATCTCAAAATCCTGTTATATCAATCCTTATTGGTGTAAGCATGCTTTGAATGCTTTTAATATGAGGGAGGGGAAGAGAGGGAGAGAAAGGGTTGGAGGAGGGAGGGAGAGAGAAAGGGAGGTAACTAATTTAAGTTTAACTAAAGATAGCCTGTCATATTGACGGGTTTTTATACTAGTATCTAGATAAGCATCTGTTTACTGTTTGTCCCAGGTCTCCCTGCCTAAGCCTTTAACATTCTTGCCTTGGTCTGCCGTGATGTAATTCTTCTGGGGCATTCTTATCCTGACTCTGTGTCAAATATAACCTCTGTAAATTAATAGTCATTGTAATGTTCATTTGCATACTTTATGGATTTTACAGTATATGGTTATTTTAAATTCACAGAAATAAAGCACAGTTAATAAATCAGTAAAAAATAAAGGTTATCTATTTTAAGCTCATATATATCAAAGAATTTTAATATAATATCTAATATTTCCGTTGGAGGCAGCACATATTCTCTAATTGTTGTACACAGGTCAGAAAATTGCCAACTGAGTTGTTAGCACTTTATTTATCAATACAAAATCTCCGGGATTTGAAAAACACTCAAGACTTCCCTTAAAAACACAATCACTCTAGTCTCTCAAAGAACCCCATTAAGCTTTTGCAGAACCTTTTGGTTCTGAAGAAGTTTGCGAAATCCTACTGTAGTGAATTACTCCATCTAATTACTACTACATGCATAGTACGTCCTTTTAATAGCTCATTATTTATTTTTTATTTAAAGTTATGTTGCAATGTACATATTCTGTTACAAAATAATTTTGCGAGTTTCTTTTCTCAAATTTGCTTGTATTATCTTAAAGGTTATTGATGGGTTCTTATAAGAATATGACTGGAATACGATGGGACTACACAGCACCAGAAAATATTGCTAAAGGATGTATCCTTTATTTTATTGTATGAATGGTTCAGTTTCTCTTTTTTTACAGCTGTTAATGTAAGGTAATTTCAGTACCATAACTCTCATGAACAATTTACAGCAATGTGTAATGCATAGCCCTTTGATTTCCTTTTAATCTTTATTTGGAAGAAATCTTGTGAAATTTATAAATAGTTATCTTACAAATGTGCAACAGATACACATTGCAAAAGTCCATGAAATATAAAGAATAATTGTTGCATGCTGGGATTTAGGATACATAAGTGAAGTATTTTACGTTATTCAGTCAAAAAATCATTTCTTTTTCGTACATTTTCAAACTATGTATCTTTATATCATATTTGCTAGTATTTTCTAAAAATATGTACTATCTTATTGGTTTAGTTATACCCTGTAATCAGGTTGGTTGATTGCATATACATTGTAAATCAAGACCAAGTAAAAGGCATTAAAATTAAAATGTTTTAATATCTATAATGATTTTTCTTTTGTGCTGCTTCAAGGTTGCCTTATATATCAGGTCACCATATAATTTTCATTTGATTGTGCAGTCATTTATAAACTGATGAATTCTGAAGTAACATTGTACAGAAGGCATACAGCTTTGGTATTTACTCAGGTAACTGCCCCACTTTTTGGCAGAATTTTTACACAAAAAAGAACGGCAAATTTGCAGTTTTCCCCTTAAAATGAGAAACAGTCTTCTCAGAATGAAGTATAAAAATAATGCATTTAAAACATTTCTTCATATTTTGTACCCACACAATCTAGTTTATAAGATCACTTTATTTTATCAAAACTTGACAATGCAGCATAATCAATTATAACATCATCTCAAAGGAATGCAAACTTGTTACAGAGTGATGTTATTGTTTTTAAATATGCTTAAAATGAAATGCAAACTCGACATTTGAACATATGTACAGTCAAAAGAAACATCTAGTCAAAGAGAGGAATTACGCAGTGCAAAAATAAAACCAATGTGTGGGTTTTATGAAATTGTGAATTCTTATTTTGTCTTCCTTTTGTATATTTTGAATAAATTCTATCAGCTTTTAAATTATTAAACTTGTAAAAATATTTTGTCACTGCATATATAATCTCAAGAACTTGATATTACTAACACTACTTCTGCCATTCACAAACAATAAATAGTAAAACTATCCAGAGGAAAAATTGAATAAGGGTAGTTTAAGAAAGTATAGCACAGTCTGAGGTACTTGTTAGGATAATAGACAATTGAAGTGGACAGTTATCTTTGTTTTTGTTTTCATGAGTGATAGTGACTGTATAATTTATACTTAATCAAAAACATGAATACATAGCATTCTGCTTTATTTGGTAAATTAACAAAGGTCATGCAGCCAGAGAGCCAGTATTGAACCTTGACCTGTTTTAATCTAGAAACATAGTTTTATTTTAAAATAATTTGCTGTTTGATTTCTCTGAATTAGATTGATTCCTTGACTAATTAAATAGATGGATTTGGTAATGTAAAAAACCACGTCCATACCTTTGAATATCCAGTAGATGGTGATTTGCAAAATAAAATTTGGCAAGAAGTAGAAAAAGTATCATCTTTCACCTTACATGATTTAAAGGAAAAGCAGATTCTCAGAAAGCAAATCAAAGAAGTAAATGAAAATGTTATAAATAATTAATATAACATTTCAAAAGCATTTATTTTACAACAAAAGTATATACTATTTACTTGTTTATCTTATAAAAGGATTAACAATGGTTAGACAACCTGTTATAATGACCAAGATAGTGATGACTGAAACAATAATGTCATGGTCCAAGTTGCCCACAGGAACTTCAATTACTATTGCTTCGTTGTTCTGTGAAATAAGAAAATGTGTATTATTTTTTGTAATAAACAACTTCATTCAAAAATTGCTTTTTGTTCATTTCAATGGCAGAAGAAATGTAAATCATTTGTTAGAGTAAATTTGATAATGCGCATACCAGTAACAGGTGATAAACGGATGTCATATGCCAAAGAATATAGCAGAAACCAAAAGCTGCAACCATTAATATATTTTAAGAAACTTATTGTTAGTAACATGACAACCTTTAAAATGAACAGTGGTGATAATGGTCAAAATGAAGATGGTTACAAATTCTGAAAAGGTTCCTATAGAGATTTACATTGAAAAAAAACTTTTTGGGCAACCAATCACAAAGAAATTCTTGAAATCTTTGAGACCATAATCCTCCCATTATCTTTTTCTTTGAGTTTATTTAACTTTTTACGTCTATAGAAATGGGAAAACCTAGTCAATAAGGAAATTATAAAATTCAGTCTAAGAAGTGGGAAAAGACCTCATTAGAAAAACATTAAATCTTTTGAATCATTAATGTATGCTGATATATTTCACATATGATGAATGTCACACTGAACAAATCATTAAGGTGCTCCAAGCACGGATCCATTCCACTGTCCACTCCTTTTCAAATAATGTTCATTGATATGTTATTATTTGTTTATTACTGCTTCAAACAAGTGGAACTATTACAGAAATGTTAGCCTGTTTAATTTCTGAAGAATTAAAACTGAAAATTATTAAATCACTAGCAAAAGTGAAATACCTCTTTAAATGGAATAACACTCCAAACACATTCTTTGCTAGAATTTTGAAAGCAAGGGACTTCAATGCTTTCATATTGTGGTAGATTTTCATTACACATTGCTAGTAAACATGGCTTCTTTATTTTTACTACGGTGTATCCGCCACCACTTTTAGCCTTGTGGTATCTCAAATGAAATGGAACATTTACAACTGTAAATAACGTTAACTTTTATTAAAATGTATAGTCATTGGTATTTTATCTGGAAAACAATGTATACTTACCTATTTTCTTCGATTGGAGAAAAGTTTCATTGAAGAAAATCATTAATTCATGAGGTGAAGAGTTGTGTTGTGGAGTTTCAACATTTACTGCACCAATTACCCTCATTTTATGCTGCGTTAAATTTGATCGCTCTAAATCAATGAGCTGATCGGGATCTACATAAATGCCGCTAGGAATGCTTTCCTTCATCGCCCATACACAGTAAATGAAATATTCGGGTAAATTGTCCGCCTCAAACGTAGTTTCAAGTTCTCTGAAAAAATATTTCAATATACACATTTCGTAATAGTGTAAACTATGTTATGAAAGAAATTGATGGAATAAAGTGATCATAAGATCCTATGCAGGCATAAGCTGGAAATTTGGGAATAATTTACAAACTAGAAAACATTGACACGATCGGAAATAGAAACCGGGTCTTTCACTTGCCGGGCGGATATCCTGCCACTAAACTTTCGTGGCAGACTAATTCTTGTTTCTGAACGCGGTTGTAATTAAAGCATCTAGTTCATAAGAAATCAACTGTGATAACTTAAATCAAAATCTTCTTAAAAAGATAGATAGATACCTGTGGAATCCCACATTTTTAACCACACGCTTCACAGCAATTACAGGACCATCAGTTTTACCTCCATTTATGCACGAAAACACGATAAGAGTAATACAAATATCACCTACTACAAAAATATTGCATTTCATGGTTATAGTTAATATTTACGGAGAATTCCATTTCATAGACCGTTTATAAAAACAAATGAGGACTTATATTCGTATCGTTGATTCCAGATGTTCCAGATGAAGGATGTTCGAATTGTGTCATTGTAGAAATTAATTCCCGATGATATCGAATCTAATGGTGTTATATACAAAATGGGAGCTCTATTTGGGAAAAGCAAGAAAACGGCTAGTCGCGTGACAGAGCAGGACAAAGCAGTGTTGGTGAGTATTTTTATACATAATATCTTAAGTCCATAGTCGCTTCCCATCTATAACTTACTTTATCTGTGTTCGG
This sequence comes from Uropetala carovei, assembly GCA_036926305.1. Taxonomy (NCBI): domain Eukaryota; kingdom Metazoa; phylum Arthropoda; class Insecta; order Odonata; family Petaluridae; genus Uropetala; species Uropetala carovei. The sequence goes on from JAXCHB010000054.1 coordinate 534,738, forward strand.
TAATATTTACAATTAAGTGAATATAAGTGCCCTATCCATAGATAATACCTTAATCTATCTGATGCAATGGCTGAATCAAGCTGCCAATCATATAATGGAAACATTTTTTCGTAAATATAGCAACTAAAACAACAAAGAGATAAAATACGACAACATCAAAAGAAAATTGAGGGAAATTTGGAAAGAGACAGAGAACTAGCAAGGAAACTTTTGAAGGATGGTAAAAAAGAGTAAGTTTTTAACACACTCACTGATGTGATCGCTCAACTAAACAAAAGGTTATAACTTATAAATATTTTGTAGGAGGGCCTTACTTTTAATGAGGAAAAAGAAATATCAAGAACAACTTCTTGAGAAAACTGATGGATTGTTGCAGAATTTAGAGCATTTAGTTCAAGATCTGGAATTCTCTCAAGTTGAAATCCAGGTTTTCATAACTTATTACTCATCACTTTAAATTTCAAATAAAATTGTAATGTTTTAAAGCCTGAATTACGATGAACCCATTTTTTATTTTAGGTATTAGATGGACTAAAAGCAGGAAATGAAGCCTTGAAAAAAGTAAATGCAATTTTATCCGTGGATGATGTGGAAAGAATTTTGGAGGAAACTAGAGAGGGAGTAGAAAAGCAAAGGGTGAGTTTGCCTTATCGTATTTTCATTACTACAAGCAACTCTTGTTTGAAACAGTTTGAATCGACCTAAAACATTACTTTTGGTTAGCATTGATAATAATGCTTTTAAGTTTCTTTCATTGTTTCTTAAGGAATTAAAACAGTAAAAACTATAAAATTGAATTAATATTTTAAAACGACCCTGAAAGTTTGATTTCTCTGTTATTATTAAAAGTCCTTGTTCTGATGAAAATTTAATGGCTATTATTATAGGAAATTGATGAATTGCTTAGTGGAGTACTTACAGCGGAGGATGAAGAAGATGTCATGAATGAATTAAGAGAAATCACTGAAATTGAGGAAGAACCTATTAAGCTTCCTGATGTACCTACTGAAATACCAGGTAAGAATGATGTAATGTGGCAAAACACCTTGGTGACATATTTAATGAAGTTTCTCAAACATATTAATTAGAAACCCATTATAATATGCCTTATTACAATATGGTTTTGGATAGACTATGGAATAAATTGTCCCTTAAATAGTTGCAGCAAAAATACATATTTGAAATCAAGACTAAGCCTCTAAAATTGACTACCCCTCTAACCAGACATATTTATAGTTTTAAATTGACTAATTTTTAACATGAAACCCATTATTAAAGTCCCTCTTAGGTGACCATCCCTCAAGGTGGTTATTTTTCATGGAACATTTGGTAGCTTTAGAGTGATATGAGTGTGCTTGAGCAGTGAGTTTTAGCAACATGTCACAATCATCAATCACATACAGTTTCGCATGTTGAAATCACACACATTTTATAATGATTAATTACCCATTTCAACCAGCTACAGAAAAGTATGCATTACTTCATATCTAAAACATTTTGCCTGGTCAAGAATTTAGTGAACTTTCATGTAGATTTTCCGTAATTCCAAAGGTGATCTACTACATGTATCCTTATGCTCCCCAAAATCTGCGTTAAAACAAGTATCTCCTTCAATCCAAAATGAAAGATGCAGTGAAATCTTGATACAACATAAATCTGTGGAACATGCTTTCTACATAACACTACAAGTACATTATACTGAAAACACCTTCTAGATCAGGGTGGTCAAAATTTCTTTGAGGACCACATTAGCAGGTGCTTAAGTGGGCTTCATTAATGGATTTAAATGCTTCGGTGGGCCACATTAGGGTTCACACCAAAATTTACTTGAGAGAATGTGAAGATTCCTTGTGTTGAAGGTCAAAAATTAATAATATTTTGGCATCATAACTTCAGTAGAAAAAATTTGCTGGTCGTAATCTTAACAAAGCAACATGAAATTATCTGCATTACATTTCACTGTTGGCTTTCATAATTACATCACGAGTCACATAAATTTACTAAACTTTGTAACAAAAACTACTGTTGGCAACTTTAAGCTACTGTAAGCACTCACAAATAAATCTAATAGTTTAACTTGTGTTTCGGGACCCCAGCACTGAAATAATTAATGGATGGGAAGTGAAATGGAAGCATCCATGCTGGATAATTTCCAAACCTTCATAAGAAAATAACCTACTGTTTTCTCAAAACATGAGTAGGAAAGACCCTTAGTGGTTTTATTTGAAAAGGAGTAAAAAGGGAGAGGTGACAAAGTAAAGGAATATGTAGAAAATCTCAACTTAATTTTTCGTTGTTGCCTACATTTTTATTTGAAGAATCTGAGCAGGAGTCACCACCTCTTGTTGAAATTCCCAGAAAAAGAGATTTTTATGACTGTAATGGTGGCATTCAACTTTTCATACTAATTTTTCAGTTAGTAAAATCAAGTATTTCGAATCTTGGAGTAGTATAGGTATTGTTTTGTCCTCTTCCCATGCCTTTGAATCATGGTGACAATGTATTTGTCCATAAGACAATGGCATGAGGGCTCTTAGGATGAAAATTTTATGAATTTTAGAATGAAGCTCATGGAATGGGAAGTTCCAATATTCCTCGAGGTTTTGATAACTTGGTGTTGAAATGTTCTAGGAGTGACTGTGGATTCTATCTCTCTGACTCATTTTCATATGAAAAACATGCTATAGTGACAATATTCATTCAGAACCTAGTAACTTTGTTAGTAAAACTGAAAAGTACTTTCAATTGGAATATTTTTACATTGCTGATATTGCACATTCAGTAGGAATTTACAAAACGTACATTATTGTATAGTACATTGTAATGAGATTTCACTGTATTCCAAAACACCTATTTAAGATTTCCTTCTCTTTTTGCTTCTTATATCCTCATTTAAATTTAAACAGATGTATGTGCATGTATATTCTGTATATCAAAATGCAAGCATTTTAATAATTGATTCACTCAGACAAAAGATTACATGAAATAACGCATTTAAGCTGGCATTTTTGTTCTTTTTGGATGCAAAATTGTCCTACCGTTGATGTAATAAAAAATAAAATAACCCTTCATAAATAGAATTTGCAAGAAGCGCCACTTTTTATGTGGAGCCCTGGGTAAAGTTGTTAAGTGCAGTATATAAGAAAATATTATTCATCATTCCTAGGTCAAGACAATTTCTTCTTTTACCTTGATTATTTTTGCTATTTCCGTACTTCAATTTATTTTTCAGAAATAGAAGAAGCTGAAGCGGAAAAGAAGAAGAAAAAAGAGTCAAGACAAAAAGTTGCAGTTGAAGCATCATAAGTAAAAAATTGTCTACACAGAATTGACATATATGAGCTGTCACTTGGGAGGTATACTTATTTGACTAGATTGTGTTCATACAATCATTAAGTCAATTGAATGAATGAATTTGGAAGTATTATATATTTCTCAATAAACTTCGTTTATTTGAGAATTCAATTTGTGTATGTCTTTAATGACAGCTTTTAATCGTTTATTTCAAAATGATCATCATTATTTTTTGATCTACCATTTACCTATATGTTCAACTCCAACTTTATCTTGTGTTTAATTTTTTCCTTCTCATGAAATTTATATGTAAATCATTAAAAATAAACCAAAGCAATTAATTTTAAGAGACAAGTTTATCTCTTGTTAACATATTCCTTTTGTTCTTTACAAAGAAGTTTTCATATACATATATTATTATTATTTGTTTAGCCATGATACTAAATAATAACAAGAAATTACTTTAACTTTCACGTTTTTGTGAAAGTTAGTCATTTTTTTTGTGGTTATGATAAGTAAATTCCAAAAAGTTGAGCCTAAGTTCATTGATGTGATATCACTGATATGTTGAATTTATAATAGTTTACTGTAAAATGATATATTTCAATTTTTTAAGTCAAAAGTTAATAAAAACTTAAATTTACTTAGTTATTATTATTTATATTTATCTTAAATAGAAATGTCATACTTAATTAAATTATTTTTTATAGATTATGCAAACTTTATTCTTCCCAACCATCTAATAAGGAGAGATTATTAGAGGATATAAATTCATCACGTATGTGCCGCACTTGCATTGAGCCCATAATTCCAATGGATCCTATGCTTCGGCCCTGGCTTTCAATATCTATGGAGGTTATCTTTCCCTGAGGTAAATTAGAAACATATTTTGCAATGGGACCCAAAGTGTTTCGGGCATAATTAAGTAAACGTTCACATTTAGCAGCTGTATTCACATCTTTGCCGCTTCCCCAAATCATAACTCCATCAGCATTCAGTAGTCTAGGTACTGCTAAAGAGTTGAAAAGATCCACCTTAAATTGATGAAAAGATAATCAATAGATTAAACAATGTAGTTAATCTTTCAATCTTTTAAAATAATTTACTTGTATTATTCACTATCTTTATATACAGTAAGTCATCAACAGTTGCAGGAGTTACATTTCTGAAATTTACTGTAAATGTCAAAAGTTTTTGGGAAAAGTGAAGTTTGGTGGAACACTTCTATGGAGAGAGGTTTAGATCCATATCTGATAAGAACAAACGTATAAAAAAATTAAATCACATGTTAGGTATGAAAAATGTGCTAGGGCAGTTAATTAAAATAATTATTGCTAATGATAGTAATTAACTATATTGAGCCACTTCCATAAAATTTCTTTGTTGCACTGGCAAGATACAACTTATTCTTGCAATGAAGAACTCAGATACATATCCAATATGTTAAAAGGTGTGAACATAAGAAAAGCCCCTTAGTCAAAAGTGTTTACAGCTGAGAAAATTCTTCTCCATGACAATCCCATTAACCCCTCAAGCACGAAGGAGATTTAAAAAAATGAAATGCAGGTGCGAAATCTGCAAAAATTACCTATATAAAAATTCATATCTTTTCGTCTTTTAAATTTTTATGAAATTTTTAATGAATTTACGCAAAACATGATATTTTAAAGCTATAACATTTATACTATCATAAATTAAGCACATTTACAATAAAAGCTCATTCTAACAGCACCCATGGGACCAAAGTTAAAGTGAATATGCCGATATAACGAATGGTGCCGCAAAATCACATTCCAATTACATTGAGGGCATATATCCTATCTTTCAAGGATCTTCTTCCCTATAAGATATTGTATATGCTGTTCTTCGTTATCTGATGCACTATTTTTTGTCGGAATTATCATGGTGTAACTTATAATTTTTGTAATGCTCATTCTGGGAACCAAAAAAGGGCCCATCAAAAATAGCATTACTACTACTACCATAATTTATTATTCACAATTAACAGATTGTTTTGCTTTTTTCATTGAAAGTATATATCAACAGTTCATAAATTCACAAATTTTTTAATTCATTTCTTGGAACGGCTTGCGAATTGCCCTGCCCACACACCCCATCTTTTGTTGTTTATGGCTAGGATTTGAAATGGTGTACCAGGAACAATTTGTTGATTTCCTTTTGTCTTTGTCCGAATTTGCATAGGATATTTTAAAAAATGAATTTTTTGATGCAAGCTCAGCAAAAAAACAAAAGATCGGAAACCGCATAGGGGATTTTGGCCAGATAATTTTCAAGCTTAACACATTGAAGCTGAGCATCATCAATAGATGACACTCGGATTTGCTATCAATAGATGACGGGCAACTATGTAGTTCCGCTTCAGCTTTCAAACTCTTGTCCCCTCCCATTTCTGCAGGTATAACTGTCGAACCTTCACAGCGGTCACATTTGAGGCCTGCCTTTCATGTGCTGTGGGTCGGTTCTTGGTCTGAGTTTTTATTTTTTTGTAACAGTGGCATTTTTCAATAGGCGTTTCTGTCAAGGTGTTTTATTTCTCCGTATTTTCCTAACTTTTACTATGTTGTTTTAATATTCCCTTTTTTGTTGATAAAAGCTTTTAATATTTTCTTTAATTTTTGATTTCAGTGATGTTAATAAATTCTCCTGTACAAAAAAATCAGTTATAATAAAATGACCTTGTACGAATACAGATTGTCCACCATAGACGCCCTTGCAAAGGAAACTACTCGGCAGAATTAGTCCATATTTTGGAGACCCTCTATAATATCAATAGATTCAAATTTTCCAAAATACTGTGAAAAAAGAAATGATTTTCATTTTTTTCCAAGCCAGCAAAAATTTTAGAAATAGCTGTTTTCTTGCTTTATTCTCATATATCGTAGATGAGCTTATTTTGTACTTGTTCATTAACCCCATTATCCAGACTTTGGCAATGTCAATTTTCTGTCGTAACATCAGCACCACTCACTACCCGTGTTTTCTACTACTTCTGCTACTACTCATGTTTTTTATGGTATCTTAAAATGTTTTTAAAATAACTTTAACAACAAACAAAATTATCACGCAGTACGTCACGACTGTTGACACCTTGAAACAGAAGAGGAATTACTTGCTATATGTGGTTAAGATTACAGAAGATCAGTCATGACTGACAACATCTATTAGAAAATTGGAAAATGTAATTTCACCGAAGATGCCGTTAGAGCGAGTTTGCCGGTAGAATGGGTGCCATTAAAATGAGCTTTTACTGTACAAACTCTTTGCTGGAGAGAATTGATGACACACCAATTGCTTACCTATCCAGCACGTGCCCGTGCTTTCATTTATTCATCAATATTGTGAAGACTAAAGAAGTTATTGACATGGAATCTTTTTCAAAGATGTATTTAAAATATTCTGAACATTTCATTCCCAGAATGTATCCCTCTAAACTATATAGGGAAAACGTTTCCCACAGATCAACTTTTTCATTTCTCGACTGAAAATTTTAGATAAATGTCACGATTGTTATTTTTTCAAAGGCAGTTCATAAATCTAATTTATTTTTAAGTTACTTTGTCGTTATTAGGAATCATTACAGGAGCCACATAAAAAAATTGTGTTTTTATTCAATAGAAGCCGAAATATAACGTTGTATGTTTAAGGAAGGAAGATATATGCAAAATACAAAAAAATGATTAAAATATTTTTAAACTTTAAAGGTATTTCTCAATTTTTAAGAATCCTTATACATGCATAATCAGATTCAGCATAAAATTTAATATAAGAAAACTTTTATAACTTCAATCTATCGCCCATAATGATTTTTTTATTGGCATTTAATATTATTCTGTTATAACACTTGCAGTGAAGTCTCAAAAAAGTATGCTCCATTCATTGTAAATGCGTCTTCACAACTAATTCAATAGGTAAGACAGGGCTTCCCAATCACAAGGCCATTGTTGGGGTCGCGAACTTGTCTGAGATACTTTTTTCTTCAAGATATATACTCATCAATCATAAATGTAAAACCATAAGTAAAATGTTAATATTCTGTATTTAATTCAGTGGCTCATGATGCCATCCAGACTCTCTGGAGAGCGGTTATGTTTATGGAGTGTGATAAACATATCACCTGATGGAAGGCTAAACAACCTATGGATCCAATTATCATAGTGAGAATTTGTTTACCACTTAAAAGGATGTCAAAGCAGAGCCCCAGTTCATGAGAATGCTTCTCGCCGTGCCTCTCAATTACATGATTCATCCTCTCGGCTCCATGTCTCACTCGTGTTTTATTCTTTTCTATTTAGTTAACACATTTTTTCTTTTTATTTGGCATATTTTTTCTTTTCTTTTTGTGTTGTCACGTGCTTGGTCGATCTCATCATTTAGTTGTTGGCTGGCGACTGTCACATGTGGTAGCGAGTTCCTTAGAAAGTGATTTTTTACTCCACATCTTTACATGAGATTAGTTAACACCCTTATGTAATGGATCGTTTCTTGCAAAAGTCATCTGATCAGTAAACCAGAGACGTAGGTAAGGCAGAAAATAAAATGGAGACTGTCCGCCAAAAATGAGCTAGAAAGTACTACAAGACCTTCCTTCAATTTGGATTTACTAGTGTAGAAGGAAGAGTGTGTGTTGTGTCAGGTGGTATTGTCCTCCGAGAGTGTGAAACCTAATAAATTAAAACAATATTTTGAAAAGAGACACAAGGAGCATATGGGGAAGCCGATATCATTCTTCTAGAGTCACAAGAAAGAGCTTATGTGACAGAAGCTACACTTTGAAAAAGGCCTTTCGATATCTGACCATGCCCTGAGAGCTTCATTCAAAGTCTGCTATCAAATTGCTCAGTGCAAGAAACCACACACCATCGGGGAGACATTAGTTTTACCAGCTGCTATTGACATGGTTAGGATTTTGTGTGGAGATGATGAGGCCAAAAAACTGAAAGATAATCCTCTTTCAAACAACATGGTTAAGCGGAGGATTGAAGTGATTGGCTCAGATGAGGAGGATATTCTCATCGGGCATCTGCAACAGTCAGCGGCATTTGTTTTTCAGGTTGATATCAGCACCAAAGGACATACTGCTCATTTCTTAGTTGTCGTGCTATATGTATGGGATATGACCCTCGCCTATTCACTCTGCTTTGTCAGGAAGAAGGGTCAGAGTATGATGTTTTGCTATACCACACAGAGGCACAATGGCTATCCACGGGTAAGGCACTAAAGCGCTTCTTCAAACTCCATGAAGCGGCACTTACCTATTTCACAGAATGTAAAAAGAGAGAATTTTTTAATTTTATGAGTGATGATTGCCACATGTATCTTCTTGCCTACCTCTGTGATATATTTCTGAAGCTGAATGAGCTAAATGCTAGTTTGCAGGGCAGGGATGCAAACATTTTTTTGCTAAATGACTGCATAAATGGTTTTATAAAAAAAATAGGCTTTTGGAAGACAAGTCTCAACACAAAGAAGTTTTTCCAAAACTTTCATCTATTATTACAGGGAACAGTGACATCCTGCCTGTGATGGAAATCATGGTTGCACATCTCTGTCATCTGGAGGATGGTTTTGGTTCCTTCTCAGACCTCCATTCATCCAAGCTTGACTGGATTTGAAATCCATTTGAATGTCGTCCTGAAGAAACAAATTTGCCAGGAAGAGAAATTGAGCAGCTTATAGAATGCTCCACAGACAGAAGTCATTTGGTTACATTTCCTCAGCTGCCATTCGATATATTCTGATTCATTGTCAGATCAGATTACAAAGAACTTTCCTGTTGTGCCATTAAGTTGCTTGCTACAACATATTATTTTTGTGAAGCGCGATTCAGTGCATTAGTGGATCCTAAGTCCTGATACCGATCTCCCTTGGACCTGTCCTCAGAAATGTGCAGTGTGCTTTCCACCACAATGCCAAACTTTGTTTGACTGTGCGAGGGACAGGCACAGGTGTCATGTTAATTAAAGTACATATCAGCTTTTAAATTCTAAATATGAAGTTGTTCCTGCCATTGATAGGTGACTGTCGAAATTTGATGTCCTCTTTTTTGGGGTCGAGAAGTTTGTTAGATTGATTTTCTGGGTTGTTCGTTAAAAGAGGTTGGGAAGACCTGAGCTAAGAGAAGCAAGGAATGTTATCTATTCCCTTACTTCAAGATATTGAGTCACAAGTCTCTTTGAAGTGGCCTTTCTCATTCTTCGTTTTGTGAACAGACCTCTTTCAACATACACTGATGCATAAACCCAAACTCTTAAAAAAACTTTTAAAAAACTTGTAGACTAAAACATTCTTTTCACTAAGCAGGGTCTTTACTCAAAGGTAGGAGTAGCTTCAGCATTTCTTTGTAATTTTCCAAAGGAAGAAGTAAAACTACTGTAAGGGCAAAAGTAATGTATTAATAAATTTCAACTCATTTGAAATAATAAGAAATACATTAAAACTTGATGAATAAAATTAAGACCAAAACTTACCCTTTTAAAATGCATCAAGGTTTTTAAGATCGAAGAAATTTGAGCGCAGTGAAAAATAAAGATAGCTAGTGATGACACTCAACGTATATATACGTCGGACAGCGTTGAGGATTTAAACATATTTAGGCTGTGTATGAAATAACATTTCTAAGTTTTTACCTGGACATGGAGACAGAAAGACAGTAAGCAGAAAGAAAAATGAAAAGATAAAGCCTAAAAGTATGATTGGTTTGACATGAATTTTAAAAAGAGGCAAAAATATGTGCAGGTATGCATGAATATCATGATAAAGTAAAACAACTTGACTACTTACGTAATGAAAGCAACATATGCATGATGCTGTTAAGTTCATGAATAAACAAAGTTATGTGTATTTTAATTATAAAATGCAGTCACTTAGTAACTAATGTATACATTGGCAGTTTTATGAAACAATTTTGGCTTTAGCATAGGAGTACCATATTTAATCGATTGTAAGCTGACCTTTTTTTACTTTTTTACCTCCTTAAAAGTTGCCACTTGTCTTAAAATTGGGCCATAAAAATCAGCCATCTCTAGTACCCACGTAATTTTTTGATTCCCCAAGCCATCTCTAGTATGTGCATGCGTGTATTCCTAGGATTCCCCAAGCCAACCATCATTTCCTCGTGCCTTTGCAAGTGTACATTTTTGTCATTTACTTTGGCAAGTTTTTCAGTTTTTTTCTTAATAATCCCATAATGGGACGAATGCATTATTCTGTGGACTTTAGGAGAAAAGCGATAGCATATGCGGAAGAAACATCAAATCTTGCTGCACAATGGCACTACAGGATTGATGAGTCGAATGTGAGTAGACAAAAAGAGAAATCAGAGCATTTTTGTTGAGAGATTAAAAATTTGGGACAACTGGGAAAAATTAGATTTTAGTAAAACTTGTGTTGAATATAACGTAATTTGTGTTGTCATAATTTTAGCTGATACCTTTTTTATTTAATTATGAATTGAAAACACTGGGAAATTAATACTTTTCTGTATTTTTCGTGACAAATTTTGGAAAACCAGGACATCTGTACACCCAACATGGAATTTTCCTCGCGTGCCCTGGTGAAAAGTGGGGGTCGGCTTACAATTGACGTCAGCTTACAATCTATGTCAGCTTTCAATCGATTAAATACGGTAGTAAGCATAATATAATAAATTTTACACTTGAATCTCATATGTAAACATCTTTCCTTGGAATTACTGACAGCATTGCCTGTTTGGTAATTTCTCCTTGCTAAAAAGTTGCATGTTTAGATTTTAATGCAGATTTCTGGTCAATTCAGTGCTCCTGAATTTTTCTGATGACCAAAATAATGTTTTTCTTGTGTGAGAACACAAATAAAATTTAAGGAATTTCAGAATTTTTACATTAGTGGTACTTAGAATATCAATGGGGGCCTCACTATATTAATATTTATAGTAATAGTGAATGATTTATGGAGTCCCAGTTTAATATCATAACTTTTGCTGAGTTTTTATTGGTAATCAGTTTGACAAGTGATTTTTAGTAAAACATTTTGCAGAATTTACACTTGATACTAGAACAGTTGAGATCTTGAAACTTCTGGGGCTTCCATTATTCAGGGGCCCAGATGCCTTGCATCCACCACACCTCCCCTTGGGTGGCCCTGGTCGTACTGAATGAGCTATCATCATACCAAGTTTAAACTGTAGCTTTTCATAGAGGCACCTTTTGAATTTTGATAGATTCATAATTTAGTTAATCTAAGTCTTGTGCTTAGATGATTGCATATCTCTTTATAAACATTCTCATATCTGGAGGTTGACCTCACGATGATGGCTCTCAAATTTCTCCCGTCTTCCCACAGTTTCTCTTCTTTCAATTCCTCTCAAATCAGTCTTCTTTCTTCTATGTCCTCCTTTGTCAATCCATTTCTGCCTTAAACCTCTTCATCTTTTGAACAAGTCCTCTTTTCTATAATTTTCTTAATATTCCCACTTTATGCAAAATAATGTAACTAGATCTGTTTGGCAAATGGTATCTCAGGAAAAATGATCCTCTATTGTTGATCGGTTGAAATAAGGCTATGCCATCACTCAAGAGAGTTGTGGTCTGATCACTTCAACAATATAAGTGATGACGTAATAAAGTAGTGAAGACAGCTGTTTTGAAAAGTGTTTAGTTTTTCTTTAAGACAAGACTAATTAACATGTAATAGAATTTCTATGCAAAAAAGGCATAATTCCACATTGTTCGTGGTTTTTTAACTTGTTTATAACGTACCTACCTTAGATAGATAGTCAGGAGAATCTCTGTATTTATACCAAACGTATGGATAAACAGGTGTTGATGATTTCCTAGTAACTCTTTTAGCTTCTCCTATGCGGCCATAGATAAATTCATAATGTTCTTCTTCTGTTAACTTTTTGCTTTCAAGGTAAGTGGATGGAAAGATTGCTGTGCTTGCATCAAATAGCCAGCTTATTCTGTGGAAAAATAAATTTATGATGAGAGTGCATATTTTTTTAATTAGTGGACACAAGTAATAATAATCTGTACGTAACTTGTGATTTGAATATCAGATAAAGATAAGCTATGCTTAATTTTTTACGTATTTTACTAGGGGGCAAGCCCCCTGCTCACTCCCACTCCAAACCTCCTTTTGCTCACTTCACTCTCAGTCACTTCATTCCTACCTTGTATTGGATTTAGATAAGTATAATGGAAATATATACTGAAAATGACTTAAATAAATGTATTTGATATGGAATGCATGTTTAATTTTCATTAACATTAACAAAAATAATAAATTTAAAGGAAAATTAAGTTAACACCATTATAAACTATATTATTAATTATGGTATTTTCTGGTTTATTAACACTTCCAGTTATTTGCATTTTCACACCCACACATGACTTTGCTCTGGATGTAGGTACATAAAGTTGTCAATGTCCAAAAATTGGTCTATGTTGGCTTATGACACTAAGCATGTATGTTCCTTGATATTTCCAGGCATAACACGTTATGGTAGTTTTCAGTCTACTTTAAAGAGCAAATCCTTTCTTGCAGAAATCAGTCAAGCAATTGACAATGAACTAATCCAAAGAATGGATAGCAACAATGTAAACAAATTTTGTCATTACTATTAAATGAATATTCATTATTGATATTTCAAAATATCGCCCCTGCTTGCTATGCTCACCAACCCCCATTTCGGTCGATATAGAGAGATAATCATTTTGTGATGAATATGCGTCCAAAAGTAATTTACACAAAATTTCTTGTGTAATTATGTCCTTTCTTATGTTTCCTTGTCTCTCTGAAATGTTGACTTTGATGTCTTGTAAGGAAGAAACCCTTGAAAAGTCAACGTATAATTGTCCATGATTGAACACAGGCTCTGGTAAAAGTAAACCAGATGCGTGGGCTTATTTGTGTTAATAAATATTAAAAATGTAGAATATAGGTAATTATTTTACTTACAAAAAAGGTAAGATTCCAGTATCCATATGATGAAAGAAGATTCAATTGCTTTGGTCAATTATTTTAAATGCTTCCCACACACAGTATCCTAAATAATTATCAGTAAGTATTTATGATGTTATGTATAAAGATTGACGTTGCTACAATGATAATTTCTAACCTTAAACAAAATTTTGAAGTAAATAACTCCATTCTTTCATCTATTTGAAGGCTTCATTGATGCTAATTGAATTTGAGGCAACAATGAGGGTCACATTGGCAAACCCAGAAAGAGTACAAAAAATCCACAAAATTCCTGAAAAGAATATCTATTTCTGAAAATTTTGTCCATGTAACAAGTAAACAGAGCAAGAATAAGAAAGGATACATTTTTATCCATCAAATAAAGTAAAACCAAAGAAAATCAGTCCATATTTAGATATTTTGATGAATTATGATAAAAGTCCTTTGAAAAATTGAAAATACCACATAAACTTATGGTAATAATATAATCATCTCCCTGAGTCGAATCTGAGACCACTGGGATATTTTATTTTTCCATGCCATGATTTGTAAAATCAACGGTAAGAAAATAAATTTTCATTCTTTAGGTGTTCTTTGGTTCAAATCCCGAGTTTATATGATGGTTTCAGGGCCGGATTAAGCAGTACGCAAAACACGCAAGTGCGTGGGGCCCAGATGACAAAGGGGCCCACAAGGGGCGGATTGGGCAGCCAGGGCATTGGGAAAAGTCCTGATGAGGCGATGCTGTCAATGGACATGGGTTGCCTGAGTGGTTGCGGCATCAGCCAGGAGCTGTTGCTTTTCCGTATTCTAAAGCTATTTCAGCTACGCACGTAAGACGGCGGCAGCCCAGAGTGCGTCGGTAATATAACTAGGCTGTGAGTGGGTGCGAATTATTTTACGGGGGGTCATGTACAGTTGTGTCTGTCTCATCCAATTGTCTTATAATTACGCTACCCTTGGTTTTCCTCGACTCGAGCCTTCTCACCTGCACCCTCCCCTTGCAGTCCCGAAGCAAGAAAGTCCGAGGAGGATACGGGATTTCCAAAGACCCTTCCTCCTGCGGTTCCTCTTTCGTTCCACGTGCATTCATTCAGGCATGCTCAAAATTTTCGGTTTTTTGGTTGCGGCTCTTGTTTGAGAACGAAATATATATTACCCAGGGTCCGGAAGAGGGGATGGTAGCCGGTGCAAATAACTGGGGCCCGGACTTATTGGGGGGCCTGCTCTCAGGAAAAAGCTTCCTGTGAAGATGAATCACAATACCTGCAATAAGTGGCGCACACACGGGGGAAAGGGGGGAGAGGAGGGGGGAGGGCACCGGGTCCGGACCACCCCCTGGAAAATTTTGATTTTTCTAAACTGTGGAGAAACATCGTTATTTTAAATCTGGGTTCATGGGCGCCGTCAGAGAGGAATAGGAAACGGTTTGACCCCTTTGTTTTTAACTTAAATATAATAAACAATGCAATACGCGACATTGATATAACTTGCATACAACCTTTGTGCTTGTCAATCTTTCGGACCCACGCCTTCTTGAGAGAATCCCGTGTGCGCTACTGTCTGTAATCCATTAACGTTGTTATCAACGTTTATACATTCTGTATACACCTTTGTTTTGCCTTAAATAAACCAATATCTTTATTAAATTATATAATCGTTTAATACTTGTATTGTGGTTAATGTCACTTCCTCAATTTCGTGCTTATTTACATTCTTTGAACTTTCTTAAAAAGCTGCTGGACCACACATGACTTTCTTCATACAGAGCAATGAATATGATTACTCTCGACGTCAGCGTTCTCAGAAACATTCCAGAATAGTCTTTTATTGTGTAAAAAAAGCAAGTTAAGAAAATTGTTAACTGCTTCTATACATAAAAAAATATCTACGAGTAATTAATATCACCCTTGGAGGCCTACGCACCGCTATCAACAATTAGAAAGTATTATCATAGCAGCGGAAACAATGGTATCACTTAGCGATGTATTTAACGTAAATTTAGAAGAAAAATCAACATATCTCTTAAACTATCGGCTTTATGAAAAAAATGTTCCAAATAAAACTTCTATCGACTTTTATTCTCTACAACTTTTACGATTACAACTGTTTATGAAAATTGAGTTTTAAAGGAGAGATTTGGAAAAAAAACAAAAAACCAAAATATATATTAAACTATCGGTTTGACGAAAAATTGTTTCAAACAAAACGTGTAGCAAATTTTATTCTCTACAACTTTTATAATAAGAACTATTTATGAAAATTGAGTTTTAAAGGAGATATAACAAGTTAGGAAAGTGTACAACGTATCACAAATGGGCGCGTTTCGTGCAATGGAGTATTAGAAAGCAATTATACACCTGTACGTAAGGGAAATTGCCTTTTAAAGTTCTTTTCTTCATCATAAATAATCCATTTGCTTCCTATTTAATAATATTACATGCACATATAAGGAAATTAAACGTTTGGGAGATTGTTTATGTTAGCAACAATGAAGTAACCATGCAAGAAATTTTCAAAGTTCAATTCGATATAAGACATTCTTGTTTGATTTTCTCGATAATGGCTATTCCTACGATAAAAATGAATAGGAAAGGAAATACTTTACCAGTTCTACAAGTTTTATTTGAAAAATATTTTGATATGAGCAATATTTTACGAGATATGACAAAAATTTAATTTTTTGTCTCCAGTAAAGTGGTACCCCTGATTGGCGTACGTGATTCATTTTTGCGATTTTCTTATTATATTTGATTGAAAGTCCTTAATATCAAATTTGATGAAAATCCGTTCGGTAGAATCCGAGAACAAACATACGGACGGACTGACCGACGATAATAGGCACTCACGCTGTAAGCGAAACGCGCCTAAAAAACGGAAAAACGACAAGAGTAAACATCCACTTCCAGGTTGACCTGTATTGTCCAAAAACCAATTAACTTGTCACTAATATGAAAGTATTATAGGTTCTCTTAATTAATCCGGCCCCATCTTAGGCCGGGGCCCAGAACCTGTACTTTGCATGGGGCCCATGAACCGCTTAATCCGACCCTGGATGGTTTTAAATAATTTTAAAATGCAAATGAAAAATATGCTGCACTCATTCCCATGGTGTTGCGCATGATGATTATCATGACCACTAAGTTTTTATTATATGTAATGAAATAGTTTTAATCAGTAATTCAAATAAGAGAAAGTACCAGGTTCATAATTTATTTAGTCAGGTAAGTATGCTCTTTTTACTCTCTTTATGATAAGATATTGCATTATCTTGTTTAGATTATTTCAATTAGTGTTACAAAAAGAAAATAAGTTATATACGTAGGTGTAATTAATATTGCAGAAATGGGTTATGTTTGGAAAAGTTTGAAATTATTCCGCTAAAATTAGTAATTTTAAAATGTTTATATTTACTGGTCATTATCTGTTAATGTATCTGGAGCACAAGTAGGTCCTGGATTCTTTGGTGTGAAGTTGAAGCAATATGGAAAAGCATAATAACCCCATCTTCCATTTGGCCTCAGTCTTCTTGCCAGTTTTAAAGTTTCTTCCATAAATTTCTGAGCACTTGTTTCAAACTTTTTCTTTGCCTGTGTAAAAAAAACTTATTATGACATAAACGTTACTGTTATTTGAAGTTTTATAAAAAACAACTTTGTCTATCTATGCTGCTAAATTTTGACATTAACTTAAAGTTGTTTGATTTTATATCATAATTTTCTGATATTACTAAATCTAAATCCAAGTAATATTTAAAAGTATTAGT
The DNA here is from genome assembly GCA_036926305.1 of Uropetala carovei. Taxonomy (NCBI): domain Eukaryota; kingdom Metazoa; phylum Arthropoda; class Insecta; order Odonata; family Petaluridae; genus Uropetala; species Uropetala carovei. Next base: position 551,758 of record JAXCHB010000054.1, read on the forward strand.
TATGCATTGAACAACATGGGCACACATACAGTACCTCATTCTCTATTTGGTCTTTACTCCATGTAGGGTGCCGTCTTTTCTCAATTTGACGTGATAGCTCACGGTATTGGAGTAAAGTACCCCAGTTTTCTCTCCATGCTGGGCGCCAAAATTCAAAATCTATGACTGCCACTCCTGAGAAACATTATGAATTTGTTAACCTTAAAGTTTGCATTTAAATCTTGTTTTAATTGTAATATATAATTTAGACTAATGGCTCCATTGATTTTGCTCAGCTTTTTAAAATTATTTTCAGAAAGATTCCATTCTAAAAATTTTTTATGGTTTATTATATATAAAGAACCTTGAACATAATCATATAAATTATAAGTTCTCGTGTTTTTTGTCTGAAGTTCCTGCCTTTCTTTTTACAGAAATAAGTCGTATTAAAGTCACTTGTTAAAAATTATTTTGGCTAAGACAATTCAAAATCCAATATGATTATTCTAATAATCTCCAAAAAAATTGTTTTCTTTTAATTTTGTTGGTTTTTCAGCAAGAATTTTAGTGTTTAACTATTCTTTCATAGTAAGATAAAGGAATATCTGCTTGCCATTTATGTGAGTCCTGTTGTCTCTACTGGTATAATTAATGTCTCAGTATTAGCAAATGGATTTTATACATTAAATTTATAATAATTATTCAATATTCATTTCAGGGAAAATTCTACTTGTAATTATTGCAGAATGAAATAATTATTTTCAAATGATAAGAAAAGAAGACATTTAAATATAACAACAATCAGTTTACTTCATTAATTTCATTTAAATGTCTCATTGCTGAATTTATTCTCAGCCTAGTAAAAAATCAAAAAGATTTAGGAATGGGCTAGGGCAGGGATAGGCAACCCCCGACCTTCAGGCCGAATACAGATCACGACAGTGTTTATGCGGCCCTCAAAAATTTGATAAAAAAGATTATGAAACGTTTTAAACATTCATATTTGTTTATTTAAACTATGACAATAAAACGTATAATATTACATTTTTTACCCAAAAATCCTAATTTAAGCTTGATTTTCATTTATCTATTTTACTTCCGATTTAACTCGAGTCCGTCCCGCCGAAGCATTGGCAACTGCCAATGTGGCCTACTGAAGGATTCGCTATCGTGAATTCGGCCCGCCGTGTATAAAAGGTTGTCCACCCCTGGAATGGGGGAAACAGTGCCGGCCAAAAGCTACTGTTCTGATAGTACAGCAATCGTGAAAGAACTCGTTAATCGGTCATAAAGACGACTTAAAGAGGAAAGTTTACTTTTCGCAAGTATATTTTTTTAATTCCTTTTTTCACAGAAACGATGAAAAATTCGCAATGACTACCTGCTAAATTTCTGCCAAACGAACTCGCCGGCTAAATTGACGCATTTACAAATTTCGTCCACGTCATAATGCAGGAAGAGCCATTACATGTATTTACGTCACCGATTGGGGGAAAATCTGTTTTTCCCATCGCTCACATATTGATTATTCTGCAACAAAAAGGTAATTCTCGCAGTCTCTGCGATTCAATCGCCTACGGAAAAAATACCAGCCTTAGGAAACCAAGGAAAATGTGCACGACTCGTTGTTTATGAGAGCAGGCGTCATTATTGCCTCAATTTATATAAAGTGGCAAACTCAAACTTCCGTTTGGTTTCTTAATTAAGAATGTTATAATAGGTGTTGAGATGTGCATTTAGGCCCAATATCACGCACTCGGATCTTCATGATTTATACGACTCTAATATTGAAAACACAATCTTTGATTCACTGGAGAATTGCCGAGCTCGTCTTATGGCTGAAAACAAATCAAATCAAGAATAAGCACATGAAATATAATAATAGTACTTATCTTAGGAATATCCAAGAGCCATAACATGGCTATTGGAGATACCCAAGATAAGTACGTATTTTTTCAAGTGTTCATTCTTGAATGACAATCTTTGGTGACAAACGTTCGCGGGGAGATAAATGAAACTATTTTTAGACCGTGCTTAACGATAAAGTAAGTTAATGTCGAGGCACATCCGTATTTATATCTTTAAACGCAAAAACCTCAATAGATAAATATTCGAATGACGCAAAATACCTTTCAACGATAAACTTGATCATTAGCGCACTCATGGGAGGGGATCCGAAACATTTGACAAGCACAAAAGTTGTATGCAAGTTATATCAATGTCGCGTATTGCATTATTAATTATATTTATGTTAAAAACAAAGGGGACAAATCGCCTCCTATTCCTTTCTGACGGCGCCCATGAACCAAAATTTAAAATAACGACGTATGTTTCCACAGTTTAGAAAAATCATAATTTTCCAAGGGGAGAGGGGTCCCCGTGTGTACACACGGGGACCCCTCCCCCCACACGTGCGGCACTGAACTTGATTAGACGGTCGCTTAGTTACCTTATTGTAAAGACACGTTTATGCAATAGCCATTTTAAAAAATCTGATGTGGCCAATACATGACTTTCTCCATATTTGGGGTATAGATATTTAAATTATTATGAGGCAAAATTATCATTTCGTATCGTAAAAGAATAGAGTCGTCCTTATTGCCGTAAATTAGGTATATTTCGAATATGTTTACAGAATTCACCACTACATGGTGGTGACGCTGTATACTGGAAATTACGAATAAGTTAAATATCTCCGAAAATTTGTTTCAAACAAAACTTGGAAGAAATAGTATTCTCTACAACTTTGGTCCTCACGAAGATAACCAATTACGAGGTTTTTAAGGAGATATTTGACGGAAACCGAAAAAACCGATTATTTTTTATAAATAATTCCTAAACAATAACTGCTATGGAAAATTGTTTGAAATAAAAGATGTAGGAAATTATATTTTCTACATTTTTGTAATGGTCAATGTATACAGTAATGAAGTATTATCGGAGAAATATCGCAAAAACCGAATCGGGTTTCGAATAAACCTCGACTTCCGGTTAACCGTTATTGTCCAAAAACTAATCAGTTTTTTGTGCTCATACTAAAGTGTTATATATGAAATTTGGTATTAATATGACAAGTACTTTTTGAAATCTCGAAGTCGATTTTTTTCGTGTTCACAGTACTTTCCCATTACTACGTATGGAGAAGGTAAAAAGAAGGTACGATCGGTGAATCGCCGCTTATGATGGCCGTTCTGTATCCAAAATGCGCCTCTGGTTTCCCCAGTCTTTTTAAACTATTGAAGAAATATTGCCAGTTTTGATTTTTGTCGTAAGGTGAACTCACTATGTTACCTATGGCTAGATGATCTGCAATTGACTTTTTAATGTTCATGAGAAGAATAGTTCTAAAGCAAGGGGCGCTTCAATAACTTCTGATTATGAAGTTAGTTATCGTAACATAACTGTAGCTGTTACTTTCTCCATACATAGTATGGGTGAAAATATTGTGAACACGAAAAAAATCGACTTCGAGATTTCAACGGAAATACACGTTTTGAGGTCCCTAGAACACGTTCAGACTATTTTCGGAATGATGTGTGTGTGGATGGATGGATGTGATTGTGGGCGCTCTAACTCAAAAAGTACTTGTCATATTAATACCAAACTTCATATATAACACTTTAGCATGAGCACAAAGAACTGATTAGTTTTTGGACAATAACGGTTAACCGGAAGTCGAGGTTTGTTTGAAACCTGATTTTTGCGATATTTCTCCGATAATACGTCATTATTGTATACATTGACCATTACAAAAAATGTAGAAAATATAATTTCCTTCGTCTTTTATTTCAAACAATTTTCCATAGCAGTTATTGTTTAGAAATTATTTATAAATAATCGATTTACGGCAATAAGGAAGACTGTGTTCTTTTACGATACGAAATGATAATTTTGCCTCATAATGCTATTCATAATAATTTAAATATCTATACCCCAAATATGGAGAAAGTCATGTGTTGGCCACATCAGATTTTTTTTTATTGTTTCCACATGTCGCTTTGCCAATCAACGGAAATCGGTTCCTTCGCTGATTTTGAAATGAGGATTCATTCATAGATAAAATTTGGAGAGATTTTCTTTCTTACTCAAGATGAATTGTGAGAGCTTTAAAAAGGTGATGCATCAATTCCTCTTTGCGGACCATTTCGGCCTTCGATTAATTTTATACATCCCGTACATAATATAGACTTTAATTATCGATATGAAAAATTATTTCGTTTTAGGAAGCTTTACGTCTGGATAAATCACTTTAAATTTTGCCATTTGAGTTATTAAGAAAACCTTGATTAATATCGGATAAAAGCATTCGCCAATTGTTCGATTGTGTCTTAAACTTATTTCATCAAGTTAAAGTTTCTCCGTTAAATGAGAACTTGCGTCCGTTTGTCTTTCCTATAAATGGTTTAATCAAGAGAAAATCAAACTCACCGGAGAATTTCGGATCGGGAATCATGCTCTCAAGTTCTGCCCTGAAAGCCTTCAAGTGCACTGTTAAATTACCCCTTTGAGGTACACCGCCATTGCGTTCAGTCAGAGATCTCTTGCTTGGACCAGGGTCGTTGCCTTCATCATTCACCAAAGCCGGGAAGACGCCAGGATCGTACATTATGAGACTTGCCGAGCCCCTATAAATGGAAGGGATACCGTATATCAATTTTAATACCGTAATAATTTGTATTTGGCATTGTCACAATGAGACGAATGATTTTTATTCATTATCCTATTTATATGTCATTAATACGTTTTTGTTGGTACCTAAAATGTTTTAGTTTTCTATCAAACTTGTTTCCCATGCATTTTTTTAGGGAAGTAAACGTGTTTTATCCTATATTATCCATCATTACCTATTCCAGCTAGGATATTACATCGTTCATTTGTTAACCAGGTAAATATAGCAAATAGGATGAGGAAACCACTTACCTGAAGTCATCGTCTTCATTTTGAAGAATTTCGAACTCGGATAAGTCGAATAGAATGCCATGTTTCCGGCACATAAATGTTGGGACGTTCCAATAGACAGTAAACTTTTTCTGCGGAACTTCTAAAGAGTATATATCCGGTGTTCTCCTCGCCGGGACGGAAAAAAATTGTCGAAAAATGGAAAATAATCTGGGCTTCGGTTGTGAGTTACTCTGAACAATCAAAAATGCAAAAATTGCAATGACTGTAGTTATGAAATGCCCCTTTACATGAAACATCCTGGCTGTCTATATAATTCGAATCAATCGCAGAGAATGCACTTCTAAATGTTTACGATGCATCCGAATCCTTGCTTAAATATCTCAAGATCTTGATATCGAACGTTGAACCTTTTATCCTCATCGACCCACAGTATATTTATTATGTGACTCGTATATTAATGATCAAACTTTTTTATATCCAAAATCGATATTTCAGTCTGTAATCCGAGTTCTTTCTGATATTAGGCGATTATATAGCAATATAAAAACGTATAAATAAGCGTTAACCTTGGCGAGACAAATTTGGATTCTTTCGCTATGCACGTGTTCTTGATTTGGTGAGGAATGAATCCTTTTCTCTAATTCCGCTCTCATTTATACCTCTTCGCCTTGTGTTTGTCTTCTTCCCCTCCTATCTTTCCTCCACCTATCAATCAAGGCACGCCGAAGGAAATGGAATGGGGAAAACTTCCAAGCGTTGCTTCCTCACTCCCTTACGCTGTTCTTCCAACCTGATGGTACAAGGACAGCCATAAATGGTGTTCTCCAATATTATTATCCCTATTCGCCCTCAATTATTTTTGTCTTCTTTCGGCAACCACCGTGATTTCGGAATCCCACTTCCGCCGGTAGTGTTTTTCATTTGTAGCGATTTTTTGGTCAAGGCCGTAAGAATGTGTCTCATTGATGGTGATCAAAACACTTGACTTTATCTACTCAGTGCTTCGGCTCTCTTTCTTATGAACTCTGTTGGGGTTAACATTTTCATTCGTAGGCTCAACCTCTGCCCATTCTCTCAAGTCGGTACTTGTGCTTTTGGTCTATTAAGAAACAAAGTAGGCTTATGCACAATTGACCTTGACCATATGAGGAAATAGCCTTCGTTGCGCTTAAATTGCGTATGTGCAAGTTTTATTCCCTAGGTACTCAATTTTCTTGATCATTATCAACTGCATGTGCTAGTAATATTCAATCGGATTGCCTCTCAATTTTTATTTATTATTTTCAGCAGCAAATTTTATTTCCAAGTAAAACATTTTGTGGGGCTTGTTATTACGCTTGTCGTTCATGCGGAAGTATACCAAGATAATGAGTGTTTTGTTTTGCCTACCATTTTTTAACAACCATTATATTATCTCGCTGGCGAAACTATCTTTTCCAGCGACCACTACAGCTCTAACCTAAATAGATAAAGGGCAAGAGAGCATTCACATATACTCACTGTAATTTTAAAGAACGAATTGACAGTTTTTCTTAGGAGATTTACCGTTGCATCATGTTAAAGAATTTTATAATAATAATATCTCAGAAACTCCTAATTATGATAGTCTGCAATAACCCTTCATCTGCGATACACGTTGGTTATGCTCTGCACGAGCACTGGCGATAACGAGAGCGGAAATACATCATGACGATAATAGGAACTCTCCCTAGGGTTACTATGGTTATACATACGTGACTTTTCATAAAAATAAAGTTTTACATGTGAAAATTTCACTCAGAAATGTAATTTTCGGAAAAGTCAGCTCAAGTGCTGTTGTTATGATTAGTTAAACTCGCGAAATAAAAAATTACGTTCCTCTGTCGAGTCAGATGATGTCTTTAATTTTCCTCGTTTCTTTCATCCCAACGATCTCTCTGTTATTTTAACGTACTTAATCGAAGTCGCAAAAAATAATGAAAGTATCCAGTGGCGGATTAAGGCCCCCTGGGGACCCTATACACAGGTACTTTGGAACCCTCCTCTTAGTTTGTGATTAGGGTTGCCAACTTTTAGATCTTCATGAACCGAAGAGTTGTTACGGGTTGCTTACTTTAAAATATTCATGAACCGGAGTTTGCTTGAAACCTGAATACTTTAGAAGTAACCAAAGAGGAATTAAATGTAATGATAAATATAGTCAATATTCATAAAGGCACTCATGATTTTAGGGCGATTAAAAATCGTTTATGTTTTTAAATATCGCTAATTAACGAAATTGTAAGAGCATCGTCGATTTGTTTTTTGTATAAAACAAAATACAGTGGAAATTAAAGTGCAAACTATCATAATTCGAATCATTTATTTAAAAAACACAAAAAAGTCATAAAAAGGGCTTTCCGCTGCAATCGAAATTGAACCGGAGAATTGTGCTACTCACCCGGAGACGGGAGATTATGGCGATGACCCGGAGATCTCCGGTCCGAAAGCAAGAGGTTGGCAACCCTATTTGTGATGGTTTAAAGAAAACTACGATATACTGAAAAACATTTTATTGACAAATGATATTATCTTATTTTTTCTCTTTCAAGAAACACGAAAATAAGCCTTACAAATTCACTTTCCAAACTTTGAGGCAGTAAATTTCTATATCCAAGAAGAAAATGTATTTTTTTTAACAAAATCATGTTGTATGCATATTAGATTCAATGTATTTAGACGTTCTTGGCGCATTGCTGTTCTTTTCTCGTTATACTCTTTATTATACTCTATTTTATTAACTTCACTCATATATATACATGCTTTCAAATCTGAAATATTAATGTATATTAATAACGTTGAATCAAAAGTTGTACATACATAATAAAATACAATAGGACGTCCCACGATTCAAAATATTTAAACAATTTTCACGTTCTCGGTATTTTCATTTTAGTTTTTATATGAGAAAGTTCTGAAAAGGATCTATCCTTCATTTTTTAAATTAAATTTTCTTTTTGTTTTCAATAATATTGCCTATATAACAATCAACCTACGGGGTGGGGGCCACCTAAGCTTGGGGCCCCTAGGAACGTGCCTATTAGGTAATCTGGCACTGCTAATATCAGTTAAAATTGTCATAAACCTTTTAAGTAAGGGTATGCCGATTTTGTATTGCGGTCAAAATAACCATTAATTTGTAATCACATTAAAATTTCCACTTTCTGATAGTCCAGAACTAATTATTTAATATACTTAGGTATTTGCAATATATTTACTAACACGGTGACCGATGACGGAGATCTCCGCCTTTTGATGACTTCCTTGTCTCTTTTTATTTCGTCAGTTTTTCTGCTAGTAATTTATATTCAAAGATTTTGTATTTATGTACTTTAAGATATGTAAAAATAATTTTTGCTTACATTTAGCGCTAGTTGATCTACATGGATGCTTTAATCTTTCGTCAAATTTCCTCAATGACATTAGTACATTAAAGTCGATGCCGATATTTGGAATATTGTTGTAAAAACAGGCAATGTTCTTTCTTATGTAGTTTCTCAGGTATTTAATCAGACTAAAACTTCACATGCGGCAAAACAGAGTATTTTATTGACGAAGAAAAGGTGTTTCGGGAGAAGGGGTCTCTGCTTATGACGCAATCTTCCGCTTTTGAAATAAGAAATCTTCACAACCGCGTTGAACTACAGCACTCATATGACCTTGATTTTGGAATTATACCAGGAGTAATTGTTTTGATTTTGGGAAATTCTCTAAAAGAGAATTCGTGCCAACGGAGAATTTTATAGACCTGAAGAATATCTATCAAAGAATGACAATGTCGTAAGAATAAAATAGTCTTTTCGCTATCTGTACATTTATGGATTTCCGTGCTTTTAAAAAATGTATTTTTGGCAAGCGAAATGTGAATTTTTAATTGACGCAATTGCCATGATAGTCAACACTATCGCAATGGAAGGCAGCGTCAGTTAAATAAGAATTGAAAAGCATAAATCGTGTTTATATCAAATATCATTTCGTTGAGTAATGGCACAGCTTGCCAAACGTTCCTGAGTATGAATTTTTTTCTCTCGAGCTCTTTCGAAAAAATAACTTAATTCTTCCCTCCAGGAAGCGTATTTGCTCTATTATGTGTTACTATTCACTCCATTGCTTTTAAAATAAAGCACTACTTGTTGAACAGTTATTTCGATATAACAGAACGAAACTGAGGTATAAAACATATGGCATTATCATTATCAGTACTAGAACGCACATCACTAGTAAAATAAGCAAAATTAACATGAATGCGAACATTCAAATTCTTTTTTCAACAAGAGATGGCGCAACGCAGCCACCACGTTTATGGGTAGTCTTATATAAAGTTATATCGAATTAGTATCGATATTAATCCCAAATATCCTATTCGGAGTGGTCGGAAGCAGATCGATGTTATCATCGCAATCTCTGTATATCTGTCATGTTGCTTGATGGAATTGGAAGTGTTAAGAAATGTTTTAATTGTACCTAGCGGATTGTACTTTGCAGTTTTCTTCCATCCTCACGGACGTAGTACCCAGTAGGACAAGTGAGGATCTAAAAACAGTGAACGTATTTATGTTTAACTGTTGCATTTCAGTAAAAGAACTGGTAAGATTCTGTTTTTGGAATAATATTTAATTCTTAGTGCGATAATTAGAATATTAATCGATTTGCTTGATTTTGAGGCTCAATTTTAAGTTTAGGAATCTCTTTCAGATGAACTTCAATTTGGCTGATTTGTCTGTTGGTTTCTCCTGGATTCATTCCTTTTCTACGGCTATACTCTCCTTTCAACTGAAGCAATATATAATTAACCTAATATAACAAGCCTGCGGTATTTAATTGGTGTTTTTGTTACTGAATTTATTTTTGAGAAGATTTACCCAATTGTTACAGTCCATATCATCTCATAACCACCATGACGTTAATGGAGTTTTTTGGCTGCACCTTCATAGCTTTTGGACCCCCACTTGCAATGTTTACGTTTACAATTGCTAAAGATCCAATAAGGATTATCATTTTGATTGCGAGTGCATTTTTCTGGTTGTTGTCATTATTACTTTCGTCCATTTTGTGGTTCCTTGTTATTCCACTTAAAAGCTATCTAGCGTTTGGACTTGTGTTTTCTGTGTTATTCCAAGAACTGTTTAGATTTCTCATTTATAAACTTTTGTGTAAAGCAGAAATGGGACTACGGCGCGTAACGGATGTGGGGACACACGCCAGCAACAGCAAACATGTGTTAGCTTATGTTTCAGGTCTTGGCTTTGGTGTAATGAGTGGAGCGTTTTCCTTGGTGAATGTGCTAGCTGATGCAATTGGACCAGCTACAATGGGTTTACGTGATGGCACAGACATGTTTTTTGTTACATCAGCAGCTACTGCACTTTGTATTATCCTTTTACATACATTTTGGGGTGTGATTTTTTTCTCTGCAGTTGACAAGAACAATTACCTTCAATTGCTCTGGGTTCTTGGAAGTCATATGCTTGTATCATGCCTTACTCTTCTAAATCGAAGGGAACGGTACCTTTTAACACTGATACCAGCCTATATTGTCATGGTTATTACTGCTTTGATGGCTTATGTAGTTGTTGGAGGAACCCTCAACAGTTTTAAAGAATCCATAAGATTCAGGAGAACCACGTTGGTGGTCACAGAATAAATTTTTATTAATTAATAATCGAAAGAAAATGTTAGGAATTATCGCATCTTGTGAATAAGTGAGGTCTCTAAACGAGTTGTGGATTTCGGAAGCTTTTAAAGAAAAATGAGTGTAAATAGTGCTACTGTTTCAAAGTGACTCCCTACTAAACTGTGATTTTTAATATCCATTTTGTCTGTTTAAATTCTGTTGAATAGTTATTATTGACAGACATTAATTGACATTTCTTAAGGATTAACATAATATCGATTTTTTATCAACAAGGTAATCCTAATGCGAATTTGTGTGATTAATTGACAGCTGAATAATTTCAGTGACCTTTCCGATTTTAATCAGGCATGTTTAAAGGTGAGTGCAATCCATCAAAGAATATGTCAAAACACTTATAGAAGGTGGCGATTACTGCTTATTACCAATCAAATGGAACTAACAAATTGCCATTCTAAAATCCCCAGTGAATGAATATCATGTTAAAATTATTTGGTTTGATATTTCATAAAAAGAAACTTAGCTTGCAGAACACAACTGTAATACTGTGAACAGATGGAAAGATTTAGATTTGTTGATATTTTTCTTCTATTTTGTTATTTTCGAACTAAGACTGCATTATTGTGACTGGTGCACATGATTTGTGCGCTTTGTGTATTTATTTAATCAATCTATTCATGCAATTTAAAGATGTGTTTAAAACAAGCACTCTGTAATCAAAACCATTTGTTCACAGCATAAGATCTCATTTTCACTGCCCATTTTAAGTAATGCATTTTTAAATGATGCAATTAAATTTGGGTTTAATGGATTTATATAATCATGTTTCTTTTGGGTAAGCATGTAAAATGCAAAGTTTACTCATTATGCTTTTTAGAAACATATTTGTTCTTCAAGTTTGATTAGTGTATATTTATTTTACTTATTTCATATGTATTATTTAAGTACAATTTACATATATTTTATTACCCTGCTAAAAACATTACATGAAATATGAACACTTCAATAAGTCAGTCTAAAAATCTGTTAAAAGTAACATTTTAACATGATATTTGAAGATAGTATGGTTCACATGCTAGATCTTAATTTTACATTCTTTTCTGTTAACTGTCAAGATTTACTCCATCATTTCATAACTTATATAATCCCGATAACTGGTCATTTGCACTGAAAGAAGTTGGGAATGATGCTCCAGGATTGCAGTGAAAGTAAAATACTGTTCAGTTTGTTGCACCAGTCATCCCTTTCTTCTCTGGTATCTGCTGACAGGATGTGCCTGTGAATTGTAATTAATTCCATAATAAAATAATGCCTTACTGATTTATAATATACTTTTAACAAGATTTTTGTGTCCTTCAATTAATATCACATGATACACACAAAGATTCTGATGTTGCACATATTTAAAATATTTTTGCTGAAATTGATTACATTAAGCATATTTTTGAATAAAGTTAATTTACAAATATATGACTTCTTAAGATTGTGAAGTTGACATAAATTGTCTTACTCTGTTTCTGATCCCAGGATTGAATTCCCCTCTGTTGGCAACTGCACGGGATCTCTCTCCGCTGTGTTACCTTCTGCTTTCATTTTTATTGAGAACGTATTTCTCCGTGCGCATTTTATGCGTGACACTGGCAAAATCTTATTTGTGCATAATTTTAAATCCATCACACTGTGTGGAGGCTGTGAAATTGTTGAAGCATTGATATAGAGAAACACTATGAAATGATACATTCTCAACTACAGAGGAAGAATAATATTTTTAAAATGTAGACTCACGAGACATTCTTCATCTTCTGGATACTTCCATGACAATAAGTATGTTCCTTTTAAGCAACACCATTCCCTTTGCCATGCTCCACTTCCACTGATCATATTAAATCTTGTGAGAAAGCCTTTGTATTGTTTTGAAATGCTTTTATCTGTAGCAATGTCAAAACTTGTAGTCTTAAATGCACACCTGATTTTCATGTGTGCAGTATCATGCAAAAGCTTGAAGTGGTTTCCGTTATCACAGTATGTCTGAAAATTGCAGAAAGATGTTTGTGTGTATATTTTTTAGAATTTTGCAGAAATGTGTTAGCAAAATGTATTGCATCTACGTAAAATTTTCAGCACTAGTGTGTGTATACATACACAATATTCAATAATCACAATAATATTAGTTGCCATTAAACATTTTTTCTAATAAACTAAGAGCAAAATTTCAATAAGAAAAGCTTTTGATATTGCATTTTAATTTAAATGTCAATTTGCAGTCATTTATTTATTGTTTTATCATTTATTATAATAGTAATAGTTTTTAACTTAATTTATTTTCATAATTAGCACCTTACCTCATATTGCTGTAGGACAAACGACTTACAATGCAAATCATCTGGTAGGTGCATTTCTGCTCGAGCAATTAGAACAAAAGAAGGAATGTGAATAATATGCTGAGTGCTGGCAACATTGCTTGAATGATTTAAGTTAAATCCAGAAGTTGTACTACATGAAGTTAAACACCGAGGTTGACACTTCGTTGAAGCCTTTAAGGAAAAGTAAAGTACTACAATTATTGGTTTAATCCATCCATTTTCCTTGATTATTTGACAAGTTACAGGCAATAAATGAATTAATTCTCTTTCTCTATATAAAATAACAAAACTTATTTAGTTGTAAGGTCATTTGTGTTAGCTAGTATATGCAAAAGTATATAATTTCAAAAACATAGATATAGAGGCATTGGGAAAAAACAATACCATACTGCAATGAGCATGCAGTTTTGAAATGCAATATCAATAAAAACAGGATTTGGTGAATGTTTTCTCTATAGTTGGTATTTGCAGATAAAAATATTTGCTTCACTATAAGATAATTTACAATAAGATACCAATACCATTGTTCTTGCAAATTAATTTTATAAAATCACATTACCATGGACTTGAACTGCATTTATTAAAAATTTTGAGTAGTGTTAATAATAATAAAGTAGAATAATCTGCACTTACATGTTTTTGTATGTTAGCTTCACTCCTTTTTCCTTGAAGTTTCTTTCTATGGCTCTTTTCTGATGTTACCTCTGCTATTCTTAAGGCATATACACGTAAGACAATCCAGAAATCATCGCACCATTGTCCTTCAATTTTAAAGTTTGTTGGTAGAAATTTAATGGAGGTCTGATCTTTTTTTGCTACTGCAATATCTGTGCTTAAAACAGTGTCTTGATGAGACAGTAAGCACACAAAATAATAACTTGCTGAAAGCCAGAAGAAAAATAATAAGTGCATCTTTTAAAATGTTTATCATACTTTTGACATTAAGAAATTGAGACTTGGTTTTTGTAACTAAATCAAATTCATAATATTATTGGCTACTTAGGTTTATATTACACAATTTACTTGAGGGAAGTTTTCAAACCAGCTAAGATAAAAAGATTTAATACATTTTATACAAGTACTTAATTATGTGAATGGGAGTTTACCTATGAAATTACAATACCCTTAAACTTTTCGTATGTATTTTCTAGTTATTAATTACAGTAAGTGTAAAATCTGTTTTAAAAGAACTACACTCTGAATTTCTTCTAGGTAATTTTGTTGCTTTAAAGTAGGAATTTATTTACACTTTTGATTCATTTTTGGATTACCTATCATGAAAAATAGCAGGAAGTTCTCTAAGCATAAGTATTTTTAGGGAAACGTCGTCTTATACTAGTAATAGTGTTATCCATGAACCTGAATGAAATTAGCGTTTTTTCTTCTATTATTAAATTCGGCAATATTTTGTTTTATTTAAATATTAAGATTTCTCCCATTTAGGTAGGTAACTGATGAACTAAATAGTATTTGATAAACTTTTATATGGGTAATTTGAGCCTATCTTTTTTTTATGGGGGTATATCGTCACATATTGTCAGTAGAGCCTCGGAAGAAATTTAAAAAATATTTAATGAGCTCCCATCAGACTATATTTTTCAATACTCAAATTTACAGAATTACAAATGGTAACAGTGCAGAAATCGACACTCCAGGTTTCAGCTCTATCGTTAATAGTTTCGTCATAATTTCTATTTAAACAAGTGCACCGAAAAAAAGACTCCAAAGTATACCTATAAGCGCATTAAAAACGCGCCGAGAAGTGGGTAAATTTGAAGGGCACTTGGGAAGCGAGGCACCTTAGGAATTTCAGACAACAGTAGAAAGGCGAGCTTAAAAAGCGACTTTTATCACAAAAATAATAAAATAGGATAATATGGAAGAAGCTGGAATATTAAAAAAGGAACGACCATGAAGTAAGAGTATATGTACTCTTCAAACATTACGTCTGGTAACCCTACGTTATTTGTTTCTACCATTTTCTTATTTAACAGTGTATAATACTGGTGCGGAGTTCCTAGCCTGTATAAAGAACACAACGGACACATAAAAAGGATAATTTGTTTTTTTAGTCACTCTTATAAGGTATACTGGCTCACGCGGTAGTACCCGTTTCGACAAGTACTACCGTGAGAGCCAGTATGAATTGATAGTGGTATCTTTATGCGGAAATGTGTTATTTTCCTTCGTCTGCCATACAACTAAGCATTTTGTCATTTTTTTCTAAAAAACAAGTTCTGTCCACGCGAGTAATTTGCTCTCTCTTATGTGATTATGGTTTACAACCAAGTTATTATCATTATCAATTTCAAGGTTAGCTGTTAGACCAAAGGGAAACCGAGAGTATTCTATGCAGCCCGCGATGCCAATATGAAAGCGAAACGTCAAATGTAATACGAATCATTTCGTATTTATTGGTTAAAATTAAGGCCGGAAAACATTTTCCTGTGAATTTATGATGCCAAAATATTCATTGCTCACTACAAGGAATCTTCGCATTATCTCAATTAAATTCCAATGTAGACCCTAAGTATTAGCATCTGTTAATGCGGTCCGCCTAAGCTACTGCTAATGCGCTCTGTCTCGTCAAAAGTGCTGGATAAACCGTCAGATGATTAGGTTAGCGAAGTGTGTTACAGGTTATTGCGACAAAAAGTGAAGATATTTTAGAATAATTTACAAGGTTCTGATGTCAAGTTTACAAAATTTTCGCTATTATAAGCGTCATACATTAACTAATATAAACGAACGTGGTACTTTTGGGAAAAACTTGGAGTTTACGCCATTAATTACTAAAATTGGTGGCCATAAAGTATTCTTCTCAATATTAGATTCGAAAGAAATTTCATTAAAGCACCATCTTATATTACAAAAAACGTGTTGGGTATGGTAAATAGGTAATGAAACTACACCTAGGAAATCATTTATGATTACAATCATGGCTGGTCCTAGGCATGTGCTATGTGTGCCACTGCACTGTCAAGAGGCTTCTGAGGGGTAGCCTTTGGTCACTACTAGATCTATTCCACTTATAAATGAATTTAAAAAATTTTTAAAGCTAAATAATATAGAATAAACTGTATCAGGCATACATGGGATAACGCATAAAGCAAACGCATAAATCGAGTGGTATCTGTATATTGTTAAGCTAGAAGTAGGAGTGGCCAAATTTTTCTTCCCACTACCTCGTAAAAACCTTAGAACTGGCCCTGATTACTAAGCTTCTAAGATGCGTGTAGGCACTATCGGCCATCATTGAAATGTTTTATTACAAAGTAAGATGGTAGAGGAATGATTAGCACATCTACCTCTCAATACTAGGGTTGCAGGTTCGAATTCCATCAAGGGCATAATCGTGTATTCGTCTTCGTTATTGTTATTATGCTCATTGTAAGAGGCTGTTAAGTGCTGTTTATGAGCAAGTGGAAAATAAATAGAATGTGGCCAAGGATTTTGTTTTACATCACATAAAGAAATAACTTTTCCTTCTTGAGAGGAAGAACTGTTGGAAAGGAATGTTGAAAAAGCACAATTCCATAATGTAGAAATTATTACTTAACAGTATTTTTTAAACAAAAAATATATTTATTACCAAATACTATTCCTTAGTAAATTGAGCAAAAAAATGATAAATTTTAACATTTTTCACATAAAAAGCAATTATATTGTATGCACATTTACTAACAAAATTTACCATAGTAAAATATCAATTATAAGGGGTAAGGAGGTTGTGCATACATTAAATCTTTCCATCAAATTAAAGGAGATACATGCTCTGAGCTTTGCCACAGTGCCTTTCTTGACCAAATGCCTTCATGAGCTTTATATTGGGCAAGATTTGTCAACACTTCTGGGTTCATATTTCAAAGTAGCCAGTTGCACTATGAAATCTAGTGCTTCTTCTGACTCACTTTCGCTCATCATTTTACCCTTGTAACGAGGATCTAACAAATTTGCCGAATAATGTATTCCTTGACAAAACATTTTTTTTCTATTTGCTACAATTTCTAGTATCTTACATTATACCGGGAGAATTTTTTTGATAAAATCTTTCCAAAAGTAATTATCTGATACAGAAAAGGTACAGTTTATTGTGTGCACTGCTCTTGCAAATGCCTGATCAAGTTGATTATTTTCAGAAGTAACACTATCTAGATATGATTTTATTGAACCTTTATTGGTATAATTTCTTTCGTCTGATTCTGATGGTTGTTGATACTGAATTTTGCTTATTGATGTCATAGGTGTATTAATTAATGTTTCAGTAGAGTTCTCAATGATAATTGCTTCATTAACATCCATAATACTTGCTGGTTGATTTTCGCTTCTGCGTAAATTTATAATACTTTGCTGATACTTTGAACATATAGATATATGTTTATTCATTTTTGTAGCATTTGGCACGTTCTACTTGGTTTGACAGTATCGACATATTGCAATTCTTTTTTTTTTTGCTGGTCCAATTCCATGGTATTCACTAATGAAGTGGTTCCACACTGAAGATTCTGGTCGAGTATTGGAGTATTTGAAACTTATATATTTAGAATTTTAATACCACACAAAAAAATTAAGATTCTATACATATTTAAAGAGCATTAATGTTATTTTTGAGTTATCGTATGTGCAATAAATGATGTACTAGTAATCACATGCCTATTTAAAGCTATTAAATATTTTTTTCATATTTCTTTTTCACAATTCCCAATGGTTTATTCCCTCCCAAAATTCCCAAAAACTCCCCAGGGTTTAAACCGGGTTTATTCTCACCTTCACATCACTAGTTGCAGGTAGCAGAGCTTGAAATTTGTTATGATGTGCTGGTCTGTTGGTTGAATAAGAGAAGTCATGTTTGGCAGACGGAACACCACTTCCACAGGCAGTACACATTAGGGTTTCCAAGTTCTCTGGATGACTTGGGGCATTGTCAGTCACTAACAATGTTTTACAATACTTTTAGGCTCACAATAGCACTTCACTTCTGTACCAAATTCTTTGATGAACCATTCCTGGAAAATGTTTCTTTTCTTTCACGCTTTTAGATTTGACCTCTAGGTAATGGACAGATTCTTTTTAGAATACCCCCCTCATTGCTCGAGGTGTCTACGAATGGTAGATAAGCAAGGGTTTTAGCTTTAAATCTCCCAAAGCATTACTGCCCAGCATAAGTGTGAGGTGGTCTATGGTAGTTTTGAATCCTGGTGCATATTTTTCTTCTCGGGATATGAAAGAGCATGACAGCATTCTCTTCCAATTAAGACCAGTTTCATCCAAGTTGAAAACTAGCTCAGAAGGATTGTGAGAATCAGCAGTCGCCACCTCACCACACACTTTTCTGATGTGCAGGTTAATGCGAAACTTAAAATCTATCAAACCATCTATGATTGGTCCCAATGTTTTGGTTGTTGATGCTTCGCATTGTTCTTGAACATATGTAAAGATGTTTTTCGCCTTCTCCATAATGATTAAATGGCTCAAAGGGTTATGGCACTGATTATGTTCTTCAATCCATATGCTTAACAATATCTCCATTTTCTCAAACATATTGCTTCTTGAACATGTGAGCTTCATTGCAGTTAATGCAGTCGTAGACTTGGCCGATGTGCTTTAACACTTTCATTTAAGTTCAAGTGTTATACTTTTTCTTGTCTTTTTATTGGGACTGTTAACACTGTCACAAATCTTTTGTTAGTCATTATGGGTCAAAACTTTTTGCCAAAACACAAAGAGGCAACAATGCACAGAAACCATGTACAGAGTCAACTAACCATCTTGGCATACACAGCCCAACTGACTGAAGCGACGCTGTACAGCTGGGAGAGTAAACAACGCAGGCGGCCCAACAACAGGGGTGGCCGATTTATTTTCAGACACAGTATTTTTAACATTAATGCAGACTGTATTATACTATGATGTATATTCTTTCATATTTATTGGCTATGGAAATTTATCAAACCATAAGGCGTATTTTTAAATTTTTGTAAAAAAATGCCTAAAAAAGGGCGGCAAATGAGAGACTTGCACACAGGCGGCCGTGAGGCACGGCGCACCTCTGACTCCATGTCGGGGACCCTTTGTTCACACAAGCAAAAACCAGAATTGTACTTCTTTTTTTAAAATTTCTAGATAGTACATATTTATGTGTCTATGAACAAAGGGTCCTTGGCATGGAATAGTTTACACCAAACCTGGAGTATCTGAGATTCCATGAGTATTTGGTCCCTGGCATAGAATAATTTCCACCTAAACAATTTTTATGGTTATAAGGACGTTTCTGTATTCTTTATAACAGTTACCATATATACTCGAGTATAGATTGAGTTTTTAAGACCAAATTTTTAGCAAAAACTCGGAGGTCGACTTATACACGAGCAATATTTGTGTTAGGTTAAAACGCATGATGTTATTTGCCCTACTGCTGTTAAAATTTGATGGAATTGAAACTAATGTTATATTTAATCTGTATTGATAATTATCGAATATTTAAATATTGATGTATACGAAAGAATAAAGTTAATATATAATTTGGTGATCCTAAGTTGATCTCTGATGCATCGCAAGTAATTAAGCAATTTTCGTTAACACAACATTTGGTAATGTGATGACGGAAGGACAAAGAACGACAGCAAGACAGAGGTGCATTATGTAAACTCCATAATATATAAACTACTTCGCTGCTACTTAACACCACATACTTAATTTGATATTCGAAGAATTATAGAGATGCAACAAATAGTTGTTTTTGGATTCTTTACATGGAACTAAATGGATTAATACGTACTGCATACAAAAGTTTCATCTTACTACACCTGAAAAACTGGGGTCAACTTATAAATGAGACATTCAGAAAAACAAAAGTTGCGATTGACCTATACACGAGTATATACAGTATGTTAAATATATGTGTAAGATTATTTTTAACATAACCTATCATTAAAATATAAGATCTGTGTAGAATATTTAATTCCTTTACTGACTAATAGAATGACCATGTTGGTTCAGCCAATGAACAAGAATAGAATATCAATCTAGCTTCATGTTAATCAGCCATCTTCAATGTTGTCCACCTCAAATTTTAAGATCCTATTTTTATTCATTGCCTGTGTCAGCTCAAATTTTTGAAATATTTTTATAAATCTTTAAAGGTTCACTTATATGCCATGATATATGGTAGTACATAAAAGGAAATTTTATTATTTCCAAATTTAAAATTCCTTAATATACTCTGGGTAATAGTAGAGAACAATTTTCTTTTGTCTTTGAATTTTGTTTATTTGTGTTCTAAAATAAAATTTACCTTATTCTCTCATTGCAAACCTGATAACTATTTTTGATCTTTTGAAACAAAAATTTTGATCAAATCTATTTGGTGAATTAAAATTTTCATAACCAGAAGATTAGATTTAAACAGAATGATGAAACTAACCTGGCTGCTTTGAAGTTGACAGAATGTATATAAAGTCATCCCTCAGGGGTAATTTTATTTTTTCTATTCCAACTTCAATGTGATCAGTTTTCTGAGAGAATGAGGGCATTTGCACTTCTAAACGACGTATCTCATCAAGAGCAGCCTGTCTTCTGATAGCTGAAAGATTAATCATGATTTGAATATATTTATTTACATACAAGTTTCAAAGTGAGGTAAAATATTTTAAATAACCTTACTTGATAACAGAAGCAATCTTTCTCCTTCAATCTGCTCTGGAGAATCAAGGAATGCAGGAGATGAGTAACAAAGAGAGAGAGCTTTGCTTGCTTGCTCCATTATTGTATTCTCAGTAGAAACCTTCTTATGCAAATGATTAACTTTCAATTCTTCTTGGGAAAATTCTCTCGTATTGGTTTGTTCATTGTCACTGTCACAATTAATAGCAATATCAATATTATCAACTCTTTTCCATTTTGATTTGCCAGTATCCTTTTTATTCTGAAAAAAACAATCATTAAACTGCTTGAAATGTAGTTATAATGTAATTTTCATCATAAACATAATAATAATGTTATATTCTGTTATAGCTATTTAAAAAATATGTCTTGCTACATTTATAATGTACCAATATACCTATAGTATTGGTCCATTTTTTAGTAGAAAAGAACAAGGAGTTAATCACATTTACTAACCTTTTTTCTGTAGCTCAGGTTTTGGAGAAGTAAAAATGGCAATGATTCACTTTGGATTTCCAGAGGGAAAGAAGACTGACTAACTGAGGTCGAACAAGAACAGGAATTGGAAAAATCACTAGAGTGGAAGCTATAAAGGCTTTGATCGTTGAGTGAAAATTCTGTTAAGGTATTAAAATTCACTTCATGACTAGTATCTCTTGTATCCCACTCTGATTCATTTGTAACAGTGCTATATTTCTGACTATTGACACTGCTTTTCTCTAATAATTCATTTTTATTTACAGACAAAATTGTTTCTTCACAGTTTCTGCACACACCAATATTTGACTCAGATGATGACTGTGGGAGTATTGTAAATTTATCTCCCACATCTTCACTTACTTTGAGATTTGGACTTTTTTCTTTTTCTTCTGCATTCTGCATATTAGTTTTCTCCAAAGCACTAAGTTCTTTAGTACAGTCCACATGGGAGTTTTCATTTCTATTAGTAATACTTGATTCTGGCAATTCTTTAATATAAGACAGAGGTAAAACTTCAGTCATGATGTGGGCCTGTTTTATCCCTGGCAAAGCTATTTCTTCCATTTTCAACTCATTCACTTTAATTTCAAGGTGGCTTACTCGATCCTCCATGTCATCCAAATCTTCTAAATTCACTTTACAAACTTGAGGTATAGTGCACTTTGTATTTTCTCTTGCATTTGCTAAAACATTTAACTTTTGGATGTTTGTTAAATCACAACCATTATTTTCATCCTTCGTAGCTTCTTCAATTCTGTCTAACCCAAAATCATTATTTGCAGTTTTAATCTTTGATCTGACCTCTTTCTCAGAATCAGTGTTCTTTATTTCAATTGAGTTTTCCATTGTAATTTTATTGATAGCTTCATCAAAATTTACAAAATCATGTCCACTCCCATTGGACTCATTTTTCTTCTCAAACTTAGACTTCACTTGTAGTAGATTGCTGGATAAAGACTTTGCTTGATAATCATTTTTCTCTTGAAGAATGTACTCATTTTTTGTCAATCCAACACTTTGATTCTCCCTAATGGTGCAATCCCTTTGGTTAATACGATTGCAAAGTAACTGAGGATCTTTATTACTACTAGTTGAAGTGAAGAGCATGAATTCTTGGTTGTTTATTAGTGAACTGGTCATACTTCTTTTACTTATTTTTGGAGTGGAGATTGCTTCTGGGATGAATGTTTCACCTGTTTACAAAATAAAAACATTTGAGAAAACTGAATTAAAATTTTATCATTTTTATCTGAAAATCATAGGTAAAACTAAACAAAAATCTTAGTCTCTGGCAATTTAATTTTTGAAATTAAACATTGGATGCTCTTAGGAATAGTTGCAAGATTTTGATCTTCAAAAATATCTACCATAAATCTTCGAGTATAAGGCGATTTGGGTATAAGTCGAAGTGTACTTTTTAGCCTAAAACAGTGTCTAAAATCCAAGTCTCGAGTATAAGTAGAAGCAAAGAAAACAAAAACATAATAATTTTCAAATTTACAAAAAAATTTATATACACACAGCCACACACGTGATCCTCTACTTATAAACATTCAAGAAATGAACAATTCGTATTTACAAACATTCCACATATCAATGAATTGCGCCTCACACTTCATTTACAAACACACCCTCCTGCACTTACGAACATCAGTCACATTAAGAACACGTAAATTTGTCAACACTTGTATTAAAAACGTACGGGCACGTGTTTATGTATTGCTTTTTATTACCCTTGAAATATAGAAAACAATCGTAAACGTATTGTTTGTGAAAGTGCTAAGAGTGGTAAAAAACGTCGAGTGCTTTCGATGGAAACTAAAATGGACATAAAAAGGTGAGTCGCTTGCTTTGATTGGTCGTGTTTATGATCTCAATCGTTCAACAATTGCAACCATTTTAAAAGATAAAGGGTAAATTGGTGGTCATATTCGCAATGCAGGCTCTGTTCAGTCCGTGATTATTAGTAAAAAACAAAATGCCGTTGTTGAGGAAATGGAACGGTGTTTAATAATTTGAATTCAGGATCAAAATTTAAAAAACCAGCGTTTGAGTACTGAATTTATTGTTCTCTTCAATCCACTCATTTGGGTAAGTTTTTTTAAAGATAAAATATAAGTTTTAAGTTTTCCATTGAAACTAAGTACGGCGATGCTGTATTATTTTATCATTAGTTTTCACATATTCTGTTAGATAGCATGAATTTTTCATTCTAATGCGCTTCAAGGTCGGTAAAATGTTTCTCACCAGTCATGTTTAATTGTAGACCCAGAAAAATGTCCATCTAGTTTGCGACTTGAATATAAGTCAAAGGTAGGGTTTGATTGGCCTAAAAAAGCAAGAAATTTCTCGACCTAAACTCAAAGATATACGGTACTTCAATTAAAAAATATACAGTTATAATAAACACCTACTGACTCCAGATTTTAGCTATCAGCAATATCATAATTTTTGAGGTATTATGAAGCATGATGCAGTTTCATGTAATAAATTTACATCTGGAGAATTCGTAAACAATTTTCTGGTATTTGCATTTCAGAGAATTATCAACCATAATGATGTGAGAATAATTAATCCACTCCATATTACCCTTGCACCTATTTTTTTTCTTGCTGTATGAAAACACTAGATCAAATACTAAAACTTTTTGAATTTAATAGCAAAACTAACTGCCTATACAGCTCTGAAATCAGAGCTCTGTTAGAGTATTATGTTAAGAACACCAACCCAATCCAACCAAATGATATTTTTGAAACCCTTCTTCCAACCAACCCACTCAATGATTTTTTAAAATCCTTCTTCCAACCAACCCAACGTTATTTTTGAAACGCTTCTTTCAACATGCCCAACCCAACAATTTTTTGATACCCTTCTTCCAACCAACCCAATCCAAAAATTTTTTGATACCCTTCTTCCAACCAACACAACCCAACGAGCTTTTCATACACTATTCTTTCTTCCATTTTAAGGCTTAATTGATGCTAATTTAATCAGAAAATTCACATTGAGTCAGAGACATAATCGCAAAACTGCAGTAAGCTATGCATTGAACAAATGTAGAAAGTGTATGTCTTGATACTTGAAGCATTTCAGCCATAGGCCCAGATGAGCAAATACTCCATATATAACAACTATTTACCTTAATATGTATAAAGACTGCCATTGCTACAACAGCAATTTTGATGATTATACAAAAGTGCAATGCGAATAACGCTATTCTTCCTTCTATTTGAATGTTAATTGATGGTAATATAATCGGAAAATATACATAGAGTCAGAGACATGATAGCAAACGGCAGTAAGCATATGCTTTGCATTCAGCAAAGGTACAGAGTGTATACCTCAGGCGCACAACCAGGGGAGGAGGGGGGGACTGATGGGCTTAGCCCCCAAAACGCTATTGTCTGACTTAACAACCTTAAACTCTAAGAGTTTGTATTCACCAGATATGTAGCTACTCAGGTAGTTGAGGTGAATTGTCCAAATGCTTGGTGGAATATTTTTGTTAGAATTGAGTCCCCGTAGATAAAATCCTGGGTGCGCGCCTGGTATACCTTGATACTTGGCGCATTTAAGCCACAGTCCCAAATGAGCCAATACTCTGCAACTGGACTACGAAATGCTAGGATACTGCAAGGATACCAAAGATACCTAAAAATGACTGATTAGTGGAGGAATAAATGGGTAAGCAAATAATTTATCATTTATAACTAATCCATAATCTTCTTATGATATGACATGACAGGCATTTAGAATTGGTAAATGTAAATGCTTCTTTCAGCCAACCCAACCAAGTGATTTTTTGATACCCTTCTTCCAAGCAACTCAACCCAATGATTTTTTGATGTGCTATGTTCATAGAGATGTGAACGTAAACAACAGTAAGCATATGCTATGCACTGAGCAAAGGTACAGAGGCTTTACTTTCTCCTCTACTTCCCCTCAAGTATGGCTGATTTAAAATGGAAGGGAAGATTTTACTTATGAAATTGGTTCGGTTTCAGTATTCAAATTGAACTGTTTTGGCCAATACTTTTACTTATATAATAGTCATTTAAGTCGCTGCCACCACCTCGCACTGAGCCTCCGAGCCCTATTCAATCTACACACAGTACCTCCTTGTGCCCCGCACATTACCTTCCTCTCCATTTCCCCACAAGAATGGCTGATTTAAAATGGAAGAGAAGATTTTACTTGCAAAATGAGTATGACTTCAGTATTCAAATTGAATTGCATTGGCCAATACTTTTACTTATATAATAATCATTTAAGCTGCTGCCGTTGCCGCTCACTGAGGCTCAGATCCTTATTACAGGTACCTGCAGGCCCTCCTTGCACCCCACGTATTACCTTCCACTCCACTTCCACTTAAGCATGACTGAGTGAAAGTGGAGGGGAAGCTTCGCTTTGTGTTGTGACTGACATGACCTTCCCTTGATCAATATATACATTGATTTTTAACCATGCATCATAAAATATTAAGTTTATTAATTAAAATGTGCAAATTTTCTGAGACTTTTAAAACAGAGAAACATATGCAATATATGCCTTAAGAGTAAATATTATCTTGATCTGATGACCAAATCTGAGCGTGGTCACATTAACTAAAATGCTAGTTTTCCAAATAAAATTACTAAAATGCACTATTACTTTTAAACTACATTTAAAGGCTACTTACCCAATGATGTAATTGATGTTGCCTTCTCGAGAGGTGGAGGAATAACTTCTTTTGCTGCAATATTGAGAATAGGCCTTTGTAATTCTTCTATCTCTAGTTTTTTCTGCAGTACTACAACATCCTCCTTAGGTGCTGCACCATTTTCATTTGCCAGATTACATTTTTTATTTATCTTTAAGATAGCATCACTTGGTTTGTAACTTCTAGGACTACGAATGGGCACCGGTTCATAACAGAACTCAGAACCAGTGTCTGAATGGACATTGTCAAACTTTTTCTGGTATGATACATCAGTATTATTTTCCAATTTGTTTGATTCCCTATTCATGGTTGTCCCTCTAGCTTTAGTATGTAGATTTTCCAATTTTTCTATCCATTTAGATCTTATATTAGCTCGTCTAACCATTCTCTGAAAGGGAAACATCCAGGAAATTAAATTGTGAATTAAATATTACAAACAACTTATTTGAGTTTTGGTTGCAAATATATCACAAAAATTATATAGGTAAACACTTTTTGTATCATTTAGCAATGTTCTATCAGGTATTTTAGAAGCAATAATGAAAATAATCAGAAGCTGTGATACAATGAGTAATTAAAAACAAAATAAATACTCAAGTATCATCAATAGCCATAAAAAGATTATGAAAAACCATGTGCCTTTTAATTATGAGGCATTTGTTTGATTTTTAAGTACTTATTTTATCTATTTTACTGAAGAGCTTGATAATTCTTTATAAGAATCTGTGATGTTCATTTTTCAATATTGCTTGTTGGAATAAGGCTTGAATTCTGACCCACTTCAAATTTTAAGATTCAAGCATAAAGCAATGACTTGAACAGCATACCTGCTCCCTGAATTTATTTGCACGATGTGGGCAGAGAAAATTTATAAAACTAAGTAAAAAATTAAAGTCACGTTAATTATCGTAAAAAATAAAATAGGATAATAAGTATTACATTGAAAATATTCAATAAAGAATAAATAAGGTAGAAGTGAAAACTAAATTGACTAAAGCAATGCATTACAAGAAAAACATTTTTCATCAGTTTTAAAATGAAAATATACAATTCAACAAATCAGCACCACTAACTTGGGAACGGCAACTTTGGAAACTCCGTAGTGCTGAGGAAAAGTGAAACTTTTTCGAATATCATGCCTGTTATCAACCCAACCTGGTCCTTTCTTTTATTATAATAAGAGCATACTACTGTATGTATTTGTTGTCAAGGACATAGTTCCGTAAGTGGCAGAGTCAGGGGGTATAGAGATAAGAGTCGTGCTGAGTACCTTCAGCACCCTGATAGAATTCATATCTCCCTCTCCATGCTAGCAGAGATTGGGTACCCGAAGCAGAGCAAACATTACAAGGGTTGATAGTAGGACATAGTTTCGTATGTGGCTGCCATTGTAGCGCCGATGTCAGCAGGGGGATATATTGCACTTTAGCCCAAATGATAATGCTAAAAATATAAATATAATATTAGGCTAGAAAATGTGAAATCAATTTGAGAATGGCGCTTTTAAGAAGCAAACATGGCAATAACTCATGTTAATTCATTAGAAAATCTACAAGTTTTGCACAAAGAAAAAATATGTATAGCTATTGCTGATACATTTTTTTTACTAATAGTGATTTCATTCAGACAATAAAGCTTGGAACATTCAATTTTTCTTAAGTTAGATCAAATACAGAATGTAAACTTTAGCAAATGTAAGTACCGTATATCTTCGAGTATAAGGCGATTCGAGTATAAGTCGAAGGGTACTTTTTAGCCTAAAACAGCATCTAAAATCCAAGTCTCAATTATAAGTCGAAGCAAAGAAAACGAAAACAAGATAACTTTGAAATTTACAAAAATTAATATATATACAGGTGAACCTCTACTTACGAACATTCAAGAAACTAACAATTCGTATTTACGAACATTCCACATACCGATGAATTGCACCTCGCACTTCATTTATGAACACATCCTCCTGCGCTTACGAACATCGGTCGCAGTAAGAACATGTAAACTTGTCAACATTTGTCATTTGCCGTTTGTATTCTAAACCGTACAGGCACGTGTTACTATACCTACGTATTGTTTTTTATTACCCTTGAAATATGGAAAACAATCGTAAACGTAGTGTTTGTGAAAGTGCTAAGAGTGGTAAAAAACGTCGAGTGCTTTTGATGGAAACTAAAATGGACATAATAAATAGATCAGAAAAAGGTGAGTCGCTTGCTTCGATTGGTCATGTTTATGATCTCAATCGTTCAACAATTTCAACCATTCTAAAAGATAAAGGATAAATTGGTGGTCATATTCACAATGCAGGCTCTGTTCAGTCCGTGATTATTAGTAAAAAACGAAATACCGTTGTTAAAGAAATGGAACGGTGTTTAACAATTTGAATTCAGGATCAAAATTTAAAAAACCAGCGTTTGAATACTGAATTTATTGTTCTCTTCAATCCACTCATTTGGGAAAGTTTTTGTAAAGATAAAATACAAATTTTAAGTTTTTCATTGAAACTAAGTATGGCGATGCTGTATTATTTTATCATTAGTCTTCACATATTCTGCTAGTTAGCATGAACTTTTCATTCTAATGCGCTTCAAGGTCAGTGAAATGTTTCTCACCAGTCATGTTTAATTATAGACCCAGAAAAATGTCCATCTAGTAGTTTGTGACTCGAATATGTCTAAGGTAGGGTTTGGTTGGCCTAAAAAAGCAAGAAATTTCTCGACTTATACTCAAAGATATATGGTAATCAAGAGTTTTAAGAAGTCAATAAAAAGTGCAAAATTTTAATATAAGAGCTGCATTCAGTGAAAGTAATATCATCTAAAGAGGAAAATATAAGATAAGTTCAGAATAAAAATTCCTAATATCATTAATATGATAAAGAATTGAGAAAAATATGATTAATAATTTTCTGAGCTGCAGGTGTTATGAAGACCAGTACTTCAGTTACATCTTCATCTCATATAGTTTTGAGAACATATGATTCCTTGCTATAAAGATCCGAGAAAGGATTTAACAAGGCATAGTGTACCTCCAATCTCACTAGTGTTTGTTATATAGGGCAAGACTCAATTTTAAAGGAAAAACTCCATTAATTAGAATTTTCACATCAGGGTTAACCTGCAGAACATATTCATGAGAAACAAAAATTATAAGAACATAAGAGCAAATTAGTGGCTTTTGTGCAAAAGGTCATGTTTTCTTACTTCTTTATAATTTTCTAAAACTATTTTAGAGTAAGATATGGCTGAAGATAAGATTATACACTTAGTATCAGTACATCACAACAGGGTCTGAAGGCAGTTTTAAAATCTGATAGGTTAGATCTTTGGCCACTGACATTTTTATAGTATAAATTTGATATTTAGCACTATTTTTCAGTTATTGAAAAATTAATCAATTTCAAAGTAAAGCTTATGTATTTAGTAAGACTAGTTTCACTGTGAGGGATTAGGTTGTTGAGGTCCTTCCTAAATTTGAACAGATAATTTCTCTTTGTAAATATGAGATAATTTCTAAACACTGTACCTGCCTTTTTTACAAT
This sequence comes from Uropetala carovei, assembly GCA_036926305.1. Classification (NCBI taxonomy): domain Eukaryota; kingdom Metazoa; phylum Arthropoda; class Insecta; order Odonata; family Petaluridae; genus Uropetala; species Uropetala carovei. The sequence continues at coordinate 581,031 of JAXCHB010000054.1, forward strand.
ACAATCTTTTATAGAGATACTTTTCTTATGCAATGATGGTAGCAGAACAGCTTATGGTCTGTCTGTCTCTTGAGCCACTTCAATAAATTTAGTATGAGGGATCGCCATCAAAATTCATTGTCCAAATATGATTATGGAACATATCAGTCCATTAGAACTTCCTATTTACACAATGGCTCAAATAAACTTTAACTCGTATCTCTTTAAATGGGATAAAATGAGAAATGGGAGAGAATCAACTACACGAAATTCACCATTAGACTTTTTAAACTTTGTGGTATCCTGTCGAACATACACCTCAATGACCTGCTTCACAGACCACTTTGGATAATATTTTTATTGCATATAAACAGAAAGTCTTTTCCTATATAATATAGGAAAGAGCGCCTTTGAAAGCTGTGATTGTATCATTCACAGAGTTCTCTTGTACTTGTTTCATATCAACTATCCGATTCTACTGGGTAATTGATATTATGACTCGTAGAAATATTTATATTTAAAAATTAATGTTTTTTTCTCGCGATCATGACCGATAAAAACGGTATCTCAGGGAAGAAATTCACAAAATGATAGGAGAGTGCTGGCACAATCGCGTTTCAGAAAACGCTGTCAATATCAATTGCATTCCAATATTATCTGCTTGCGGTTATGTTGCCGATTTAAACCGAAGCGTCCAAAGGGTACAAATCACCGAAGTCGGGATACACAAATGCTCTGCGCTAAAGAAATCGAGGCAAATCACTTTTCCTATCATTACATGTTATTCCTTTACTGAATATTTTTTTAGATCTTTACGGTTTGCCTTAAATAACTTACTGCAAGAGTCTACCTCTCTCTAAAGTCCGTTTTTTCAATACTCTCACCCACCTAATGCTTCGTACGTGACTGAACACTTGGTAACAACTAACTTTATATTTTTCAGACAAATTGCACCTTAGCTTCTATTTACTTGCCTCTGTGAAAGGATCCATCTCGCTGCCCTCCGCATGCAGTACAATGAAACCTCTATGCTCTCAACTTTGGACTGCAACTTCCCTTGGAGGAATTACTCATCGCTGTCCCCTATCGAGCAAGCTGATTCATCATTGGAAAGGGTAAGCGTTGAAATCTACCTGTGACTAACAGACGTTTGACTTTCGTTTGAATGTTGGCCTTGGAAACAAGGGGTATAGCAGGCATGTCAAACTCGAGGAAGCATCAGGGCCGAATTGAAGCGATGAATGTTATAGATTAGGATTATAGTTGATTAATGATGGTCAGAGTTGGCAAAATAGGCTATATAGAAGATTGGTTACCTGTTTTGCTATTAAAAACAATGATTATGAAACCGCGTTCTATTGTATCTCAATAACTAAGAAGACATCTTTTGTCTTTTTAAAAAAATAAAGCATTTATATAAAATCTCGAACGATTTACGTTAGTTGAGGGAACATTTATCATTCCGGCCGCAGTTAGGCAGAGAAAGGGCAAACAGTTTGTCACGTCTGGGGTAGAGTATTAAAATGTTTATTTTTGATATAATAGCGTAATTTGATACGCGCGCGGACACACACACACATATACATATATATATACACATAAACACAGAGCCGGTTTCAGTTAAAAAATGTGAGAGCGAGGTAAAAATTTGCCGCCCCCCTGTATATCAAAGGCATGAAATAGTATTAATGGTCTACTAAAAAAAAGAAAATAAACTTATTTTACTCAGATTTATTTTTTCAAAAAATATTCAGCTAAATATTATCAGAAAAAAGAAATAAAACATTCACTGACCTTATAACAAAATTACTATGTAATGATTATATTACCGAATATTTTTATATTGCAACTTTACGAACTCACTTTTCGAAAAGGACGAGATTAAGTTTTTTCGGGCTTTTTTCTTTGCAAAGTCATTTATAAGGGATCAGAGAGGGAAGCGACGTGCAAAAGGTAGAGATCCCGAATGTTAAATAGTTGCACAAAACTCGAGTAATCAAAGGTTAAATTCAGCTTAAGAGGTTAAGGAAGGTGCACAGTGTATCGGCGTGTTTTAGACAATGTAAAACTACAAAACATTCATCCTGCCGCCCTTCTTAGGTGATAACTGTAAGCGGTAGGTTACGTCGCTTACACCTTAAACAGACCTTGAATGTAAATGACATATCATAGCGTACAATAAAATATACTTTTTTCGCGATGTTTTCATGTTCTGTGCAATAAACCTTTAAAAAAATGAAAATGTAAAAATCCGAAATATTGATTTTGACGCCCCTCTGAAGTGACACCTGTAAGCGACCGCTTACGTCGTTTACGGCTGAAACCGGCCCTGTATACATATAGCAGGGCCGGCTGGTTGGTGCCAACGGTGCGACTGCACCGGGCCCCGTGCTTATAGAGGCCCTGCGCTCTCTAAAAAATATTTGTTGTACAGGTACTCCTCGATTTATGCGACAGTTGTGTTCCAAAAAAGTCGCATATGGTAAAATCGCATAAATCGAACTTAGTTTCCTCATAAGTAGGGTTACCATAGGTCCCGGTTTGACCGGGATTGTCCCGGTTTTTAGGTCGTCCCGGCCGGTTTATTGTTTTTCCCGGAAAATAAGTATGAATCAACGGCAATGCTATTCGTAAACATGTGCTTTCTGAATTTGGTATTGCTCGAACAAAATGTGAAGCTATAGTTTTAAATGTAATCACACCAATGTGTATTCAAGAGTTACATGAAGAGTTAGATAAATCCAACTCTGTGAGTGTGACGCTTCCCTCAGAAAGGACATAAAAATCGTCCACCAATGATAGTGCGCTATTTTCTTCCACAGGCTGGTTTAAAGGTAAAATTGCTTCATTTTAATGGAGTCTCTTGAGAAACATCAGAAATATTGACTGATTACCTTGTTTCTTCAATTAAAAAACATCATCTTATCAATAAAATTGTAGGATTTTGTGGTGATAATTGCAACACGAATTTCGAATGGGTGAAAGGAAAGGGTGAAAACAACGTGTTTTATCGATATTGGAATTGGCTGTGCCACACACATAGTAGACAACTGCATCTAAAATGCGGTTGATGTTCTACCGATTGATGTAGAAGCCACAGCAGTAAATATTTATAAACATTTCCACATATACACTATGGTGTGTAAACGGAGGCTAAAGGGCGAAGCACAGTGGCATCCTCGGACACCGGTAGGTTGGCGTACGTGACTCATTTTTACAATTTTCTTATTATATTTGATTGTAAGTCCTTAATATCAAATTTCATGAAAATCCGTTCTGTAGAAGCCGAGAACGAACATGCGGACAGACGGACGGACGGACAGACCGACGATAATAGGCGCTCACGCTGAAAGCGAAACGCGCCTAATAAATGTGGAATAATTGTTGCAATGCTACACAAATGCTCAACGAAAAATTTACGTTTTACCTGACTGATGAACTTCTCACTGAATAATATATATGAATTAACAAAACTTCAGACGACTTGAGAGTATGGAACCATGGGCGTCGGCAGAAAATTTTGCAGGGGGGGGGGTGAGCAAAACACAAAAATGCCTACTACCCAGGGGCGGACGCAATTTTTCCCAACTCGGGTAAATTTTACTTAACCATCCCCCAACAGGCCACAAATCCACACCAATGAATCACTATAAATTATATTATCACTGTACTAAATATCCTCCTGACATTAACTTCAAGTATATTTTAAATGACTAATTTATTTTCCTTGAAGCATGTTAAAATCAGTGCTCAGAATGAGCCGGAACACCGCTCCGGCCCGTCACACCCGCCGAGGATACCGTTGTGTCCCGTCAGACATTTAGAAATACCGTCCCTTATAACAAGCGTTCTGTTTCGTAAAAATTTCCGTTCCACTTCCAATACAAGCGTTCCGTAGAACTCATGTCAAATTTTCCAATATTCATTTGCAGTAGGAACAAGGGCTACTGATCGCAGTTTTAAATATTACATATTATCTTACGAGAAATGAAAATAATCCACAGTGGTCGATCTCGCGACATTTTTCGAGATATATTACGCCGTTACCTTCATATATCCCATTGAAACATCCTGTCAAATTTTCGATCCTCTGTGTACACCATTTACCGAATTGTCCGAATTTCTCTACAGCGTGTGACAAGGACCAAACGAACAACCAGTCAAAGGACAAACCAATTCATACTGCCTTTTATTATAATTAGAACCTTGCACATGGGCAGACGGGCGAACAAGTTGAAAATAGAAGTTTAAAAAATAACACGAAATAAATCCAAAATCTAGGAAATCGGACTGATATGTATAGATAGATATCCATGTTCGCATCTAAACTGTAGCCTCGGCATATTTTCCCGTATTCGATGGATATGAATATGTTGTCTTTTTTTAAACGACAATGAGTTATGACTAACGCAGTTTTGGCGCATACGAAACCAACTCATTTGCCGCCCCCAGTGAGGTGCCACCCTAAGGCGGTGCCTTAACTGCTTATCGCCTATAGCCCTTTATAAGGCAAAAGACTGGTAATCTTACTTACTGCATAAAATTTTGTACATCATATGTTTTAGTCCCTATAACTACCAAAATAACTTTTTTTCCAAAAGTTCTGTTGAAAAGTTATATTTTTGTATAAACAATTCTCTGTTTATGAATTTTTTTAAAAAGGAAAATTCATTGTATTTAAAACAAGTTCTCAATTCTCAATTTTATCCTACATTTTGAAACCCTTTTCAGTAACTTTTTGGTTAGAAATGATAATGAAAACTCACTCTAATAATAAATTAATTAATTTCTAAAAATCGCGCTATGCGGGTCGGCCGATCATCAAGGGGCATGTCGTATATTTCCTCTATATTAAAAATTTTTACGAAATAATTTTTTCATATGAAATTTTACCACAAAAGATATTCTAGACTTCGAAATAATGATTAATATATATTCTTATGAAAGCAAATGCATGTAATATTATTATCGTTTATAGACATTATTTCATACAAATCAAAAAAAACCCAGGCACATATGAATTTATGGGCAATATTTACACAAACACTATAGTAACCAATACAATTTATAACATACGAATACAATAAAGAATATTGGAAGCATACAATATAATAAAGTCATTACGATTTATGAAAAGCACTGAAACAGTCTTTACAAAGTGCCACGTTGCATGTGCGACAAATTATGTTACTCCGTTTCTCCTTCTTTTTCGTGCTACAGTTCACATACCGCCTGTAAGTTTTAATTTTCTCAGGTATGTGCATGCCAACATTTACTAGTTTCGAGTCCTGCAGATTGCTTCCTTTTTTTGGCGTAACCTCACTAAGGCTAATATCCTGGCTTCTGTTTGGATGAAAAATTTCCTATAAGTTCATTCACCAATTTTGATCTGAAATTCAGATGGCTGAAATGCTTATGGCCCTTGTTTTTCGCTATCTCTTTATGTAGAATAAAAGTATTTACAATAGCGCAGTCTAAAAAAAATCGGTACAACATACAGTGTACAAACTTTCTCATATACGTACTAATGCGTCGTTTAGTTATCTTTAGAAAATGAAAATCGTATGAGTCTGTTTTTAGAAAATCTAATTTTTGTTAAAGTTGCCCAAGAATAAACTAGCCTTATATTCATTCGTTGGGGAAAATGAAATACGTAGTATTATTGAAGACGTATACTGAAGTAACTACGAAATTTGTTCAAAATCGTTAGAGCCGTTTCTGAGAAAATCGAATTATTGTTAAAGTTGCCTAGAATAAACTAGCCTTATATTCATTTTTTGAGAAATATGAACTATACAGTATTATTGAAGACGTAAACTCAAGTGACTATGCGAAATTTGATCAAAATCGTTACAGCCGTTTTCGAGAAAATCGGATTGTTGTTAAAAATGCGTAGAATAAACTACTCTTAATTATTCATCAATGTCAACCATTTCTATGTATACTCTGCTCAGTATGATAAAATGCCTAAGTACGAGATTTCATTCATTTTCGTTCGACCGTCTAGGCTCCAGCGCCAATAACAGACAGACGGCATTGCGAAAACCACTTTTTCGGATTCAGCGACACCTAAAACGTGTATTTCCGTAAAAATTTCGAGGTCGAATTTTTTCGCGAAAACAATACTTTCTCGATACTTCGTATGAGAAAGTAATAATTTAAAAAATTTCACCTTGCAACGCTATATGTTGACATATACTGGTCAAACTTATCGACCCCACCCATGTATTTATTATAATCAACTATGGCCTCAGTGCATGGAACCTCTTCACGATTTCCCAAACCATTACGCCTCAAAGCTTTACCGAGTTTGCCTGGTTTATGTATCGTGCTCACAACACACAGGTGTTTTTCCGCGGTCCAACCACTTGCAAATACTAATGTCGCCTGCCATTGCATAGTCAATATCGAGTTTTTTCATTTCATTATTCCTTTTCAGTTAACCATCAGGGAAATGCTTTCGGTTCTGTCTAATAGTACCACAAGCAAAGAGTTTCTTTTTCAATAGCTGAGAAATAAGTGGCAAACAGGTAAAAAAATATCGAAAAAAAGACAATAGAAAAGCCCTTCAAGGCTTTTACTTAGCTTAGAAACTACTTTTTCGCCTAGACTCTTAGTAACACTTCCATCTGCGTCTTTTCCGGTATATACATCGAAGATACTAAGAAACCAGTAACAGCACAACACATCACCCAAACTTTGAACCCTCGTTTTATCGGTTTCAAAGGCATGTACTGCTTCATTGTGGACCTCCCTTTGAATGCTACCATGCTCTCGTCATTCGAAAGATATCTTGTGGGTGCAAATGCAGACGGAAATGTCTCCGATAACTGATTCAAGAAAGGTCGAATCTTATATAGCCGATCAAAATTTTGCGATCTTTTGGAATTGTCAGCGACGTGTAAAAAGCGCAATATTTTTAAAAACCTCTTTACTGTCATCACTCGCGCAACACGTTCACAGTGAAAATTTTCATCTCTTGACCAATAATACGTAATGCTTGGCAAGGAATGGAATCCCATGTAAACAATAATTCCGAGCCAAGCTTTTAGCTCATCAGTGGTTAGCCCTAAATCCTGATTACACTGATTTGAATAAAGATTAGACTGCGTAACAATGACAGATAGGAATGCTTCCGTAAGAAAAAGAACTAGAAATGAAAAGGTGAATAAGTGTTACCGGGAAAAAGTTTCGGACCTATAGGTTGAGAAAAAGAAGCATTGTTGAATGCTTGAGGATTTTCTGCCTTCTTACTTAAACCATTCGTATATATCCTGTTCCTCAGCCCTTTCTTTCCTTCCCCCGTACTCGTCATCACTTTCACTCTGGGAAGACAGATAATTTTCCCTCAATGATTGCACTGAGACTTCACTGTCACTAGTGTCGTCATCTGACACAGGAATATAATCTGCGTCTGAATCAGACTCGCTTTCAGTCACCACACTGACTTCTACATTTGTACATTTCCTCTTAGCTTTTCCTTTTGAGTAAGTCCCTGATGTACTGGGAACAGGTGATTCTCGTTTGCTGAGATCTTTAGGTAAGTTTCTCCCAGATCGTGAAGCAGTAGTATCTGTTTTTTTGGACGAAAAATCCTGATATACGTCATCTGCATCCGAATCTCCCTCGATGTCAGATTCAGCCGCTTGCTCATCTGTTATATCCATCAAGGACATTTCAGTTTCTTTCAACCAAACATTATCCATCCCTGAGTACAATGAAGGGGCAGAAATGTGTAAAGAAATGAACATTCTATATATAGATATATATTACATATATTACGTATAATGGTACACCTCGATATAAAATTGGAACTTGGAATGAAATAAGTTGCAATAAAGTGGTACATACCGCTTTATATTTATACACTTATTCCAAATAATACGTAGTATTCGTAGAATACGTGGTAGTTCTTCCAAGAATAGACCGTGGAAAGTTGTTACTCGCTAGAGAAACCAAAAGAGACCGAAAGACACAAGTCTCCCCAGAATGCTTTTGCTAGAGGCAGCATTCATACCCTCCGGAGGGAAGACGGTCAGACAGTCATAAAACATCTGCCACTTGAAAGGGTCCGGAGGAGCATTTCTTTCAAATATTTGTCCGTGTGACTGAAACTAAGAAGTCTTGGGCAATCGAAATAAATCGCACAAACAGTTATTCATACTAACTAAAAAAGAAAGTGACAAAATAAACGGAAAAACAAAAAAACAAAAACACAAAAATACTCAAATCGAAAAAAAAGTTACGTTTCTAAACCGTAGAAAATAATCAAGAAAAAGCAAAGAAATGTAAAAATGCTAAAATTATTATAAATAATTAAAAATAGTTATCCGATGCTATATTTTCCATGAGTTATGAAACTAAATTATTATTTTAAGTTATCAGGCAAGTTCACAATTTCAGATTGAAAAATCAATATTTCACCAAAAAAGGTAAGAATAAAAATGATGAAAAATAAAAAAATATTCATTATCGTAAGCACACCGGTATACGTAAAGTTTGAAAAAGAGAGGTCTAAAACAAGAAAAAAAGTAGGTGGGAAGTATTTATCCCAAAAGTCGTTCTCAGCAGAGGGGGTGGGAAATTATTATCTCACTGCCGTATAAAGGGATCGACGGCCCTGGTGGTATCAATAATTAATATATTTGTTACAATAAAGTGGCGTTTGAATGGCGAAAAATCTCGCCATCCGTACGCGTGTTAAGTTTTTTCGCATGCCCAGGGTTTTTACATTTTAAAATAATATCAAATATAATAATTACGTTTTCACACATTTCCAGGTAGGGCAACTGCCCCCCCCCCCCCCCCCCCCCCCCCCCCTGCTTTGCCGACGCCCATGTATGGAACTAAAAATTATGTTATCATACCGAAATTTCCGAAGTGAGAAAAATTATAACTTAAACTTAAAACAGTTGCGTATATTCTTCCACGAAAGAAAATGAATGTATATTCAATATAATAATTTACGAATGTTGTTTACTTTGGTTGCTATGAAAATAATTTCCCTCGCCTTCTCTCTCCCTTTCTCTCGTATTAAAAGCATTCAAAGAACTTTTACATCCATAAGGATTGAAATAACAATGTGATATCGAGGTCTAACAATGTAATTGGTAGGCAAGGCAACATCCCGTTAAAATGGCAAGATTAACTCAAACTTTGTGAATTAAACGTTTAATTCTAGCGAATTCGAACTGTAGGCGGAAAAAGATGAACAGAATAAAAACTTTATGTTTTCTTGAAAATGATTCATATCCGAAGATTGTAGGTCAATTCTTTCTAATTTTAATCTAGAAAATCGGTACAACATACATTGTACAAACTTTCTCATATACGTACTAATGCGTCGTTTAGTTATCTTTAGAATATGAAAATCGTATGAGCCTGTTTTTAGAAAATCCAACTTTTGTTAAAGTTGCCCAAGAATAAACTAGCCTTATATTCATTCGTTGGGAAAAATGAAATAGGTAGTATTACTGAAGACGTATACTCAAGTAACTGTACGAAATTTGATCAAAATTGTTAGAGCCGTTTCTGAGAAAATGGAATTATTGTTAAAGTTGCCTAGAATAAACTAGCCTTATATTCATTTTTTGAGAAATAAGAACTATACAGTATTATTATAGACGTAAACTCAAGTGACTGTGCGAAATTTGATCAAAATCGTTAGAGCCGTTTTCGAGAAAATCGGATTGTTGTTAAAAATGCGTAGCATAAACTACTCTTAATTATTGATCAATGTCAACCATTTCTATGTATACTCTGCTCAGTATGATAAAATGCCTAAGTACCAGATTTCATTCATTTTCGTTCGACCGTCTAGGCTCCAGCGCCAGTAACAGACAGACAGACAGACGGCATTGCGAAAACCACTTTTTCGGATTCAGCGACACCTAAAACGTGTATTTCCGTAAAAATCTCGATGTCGAATTTTTTCGCGAAAACAATACTTTCTCGATACTTCGTATGAGAAAGTAAAAAGAATGAAAGCCTGCACGTCGAAAAGCCAGTTACCTTATGGAAAATGTAATTGTCTTCCTTGGAGTCGAACCCATGACTTTCTTTGAGATTTTTTTCGTCATCTCCTTAAAATATGTGAATCGAGTATTCCTGGAAATATAAAGTTTCTATCTGGATTCTTTCTTGAGTTATTCGAATTTTTATAGTGAGCGTTGATATGTTACAAATAAATGAATACAAAGGGAAGTTAAGTAAAAGGGTGTAAAAAACTGGGAATTTTTCTGGGTTGCAAAAATCGGCTGTCGTGGCAACGAGCTCAGTACTTTTATATGGATAAGCTTTTAACGGGAATCAGACGCTTTTATTATGCCATTAATATTAAACTACGACCAATGAAAGAAATCCGATATTGATGAAGTCCCCTTATTTTGTGCTGTTCTGCCTCATTATTGCCCCATACGAGGATAAAAATTATAAATCACTTTCAGATGAGCTTGAAATTTGTCACGGTTATAAGATTTTGGACAAAACCGATGGGGAAAATACAAAATAGTTAATTTTCAAATGTAAAAAATACCGCCTACTAGTAAGTTAAGCACTATCCTATTTTAAAACGATAATTTAAACAGAGTACATTGTTCCCTATGGGAATCAAAATGGAGAAAATAAAGGCTCTTGGATTCTATGTCGTGTATTCTGATAACAATTTTAAACCCCGCCAGGCCCTGCCATCGAGAAAAATTTTAGAATGTTTACTGACAACAACCATGTTCCTAGCATGAATAGTTTTTAAGATAACCATAAAATAAATTTTATAAGCTCAAAATGAATTAGGATATTCTTGTTAGAATTTCTTGAAAACGGCTACTCCTTCGATAAAAATGTATTTGGCAAGAATTATTCTAAATAGATGAAATAGATGGATCATAAGATCCCTAAAGCTGCAGAAATAAGCTAGAAGTTTGGGAATAATTTGAAATCAGGAAAGAAATTATGCAATGACCGGAAATCGAACCCAGGTTTTCCAGTGGCCCGACCACTGAACCATCGTAACAGACGTAAACACAGGGCCGTTCCTAGGCGGTAAGCAGGTAAAACACCGCCATCAATTTTGCTTCTATTATAAAAACCTGAAATAAAACCAGTCTAACGGTTTTCTCCTTATCCCGGCTGGAGGTTTTTTCTCCTGTCCATCTACTAAAATATTATCTTTCCCTCCCCTCAGACACTCGAGGGATTAGTACGGGAGGTAAATAAGAGGGAAAAGAGATAGCGCGCACATTTCAGACGGAAACGAAACAAATTGAATACATCGTATTTTTCTGTTCACCTCGCAATAACTCCTTCATATGAAGGCTGAGCTGTGTTTCATATGCTCTGCCATTCCTGAACCTGTGTTAATATTTGCTTGGAGGGCTATCTAAAAAGCGCATAATAGAGCTACAATAAAAAATTTTTATTTCTAATTTCAGGAGAAAGAAATCTCCTAGTTTATGAAATGATAACATACGGAGAGACACGTTGAGATTAAGAGCAATTAATGGCAGCCTGAAGGTAAAGACTCTTTTAAGACATTTATGCATGGCAGTTTCATCAATGGTGTGGATAGCTATGGTCATGCTATTTTTCTGAAACAATGGTATGTAGCAAAGTACAATATTTTTCATAATAGAATAAATCTTTAATGCTTGAAATTTTAAGGATTTTTAAAGACAAAATGTGACTAATTTTTAATTTTTTATTTCGATTGAACAGACTTTGAACATCTCAGCATTATCGTGCAAAACTCTCCTCGCTCTTTCTATAGTTTTTTTAATTGCATGCACTACAGTGACTGTATATAAACCTTTGAAATACTATGGTTTTTTACTTGAAAAAGAAGCTCCAGTGAATGTTACTATTTTTGATAGTTGCATATTATCAGAGACACATAGAGAGGTAAAAATGATAGTAATGTAGGGTAAATGAGACTCATTAGAAAATGCACATTCAAGATTAGAATTATTTTTAACAGTTACACTTGGTCTTTTATGTACAGTAAACCCACGTTAGTACGAACTCGGCTAACACGAACACTCGGTTTACCCTAACAAATATTTTCACCGACCTTTATTGCATAGATTAATGCATGTGAGTTGGTTGGTTAATGCGAATTCGCAAAGGCAAACATAGAACAAAATTCGAGAACGAAGAAATTCAGTAATTGGATAACACTATCATTCGCTATAGTAAAATGTATTTTAAAGTCATAAGACTTTGTTTTCGGCGTGTAGAGGATGTTTGTGCAAATCCAATGGGGTTCTAAGAAGAGTCATTCAGCAACTGTCTTCCATCCAGGAGCGTTTTTAACGTAGGCGCAACCGGTGAAATGCACCGATAGGCCCCTCATATTCCGGGTAAGTAAATTTAATGCAAAGTAATTCACAAATGGCGCGACCTGCGTGTTGATTCTTGCTCAGAAGATTGCCTTTTCGATCGTAACCTTCGGAACTGCTGTCAGTAATTAATTACTCGTCTTTTAACATTCGGAATTTTATGTTAAATTAAATCAATAACGTAAATTGAAATTAACAAATTAAAATATGAATTTTTATAGCTCTAAGAAAATTGCATCGAGTACTTCGACTACTTTGACCCATCAGTTGTATTTCATCTTTCATGAGTGCTTCAAACAGGGAAAGACCTGACAAACGCGAACGCCTTCGTTGCATCAAAATAGCTACGTATTTGGATTCCTTGCGGTAATTTTTTCAGTCGAACACATTACTGAGTACGATAAGAAGAAAATCATTTTGTCTTACACAGTCGAACCTTCGTAATCCGGCATTCCATAATCCAGCAACTCCCCTAATCCGGCATAGTCTCCGGATTCGCCTTGTTTCCCGTGAATCACAATGTTTAGAACCGTCGATTGTCAAGTTCAATGCATTATTTATTAATCCATCAATGGATTAAAGGATTTGAATATGATTTCCTTTATTACCAACTTTTATATTAACTTCGCTAGTTATATACATATATGTTTTATATATTCAACCCCTCAGATATCAGAAAAAAATCTTTCTCGAATAGGTTGCATATCATTTCACCTCCCGTGAGTGGTTGCCTATCGTGTAACCACCTTTTACAGTGGGAAGCGCGTATCTTTGTAAATGCCGTACTAAAAATTTGTTGTGCAATTCGCACTGTGTTTCCTTCAGAGGAACAGATTTGATACGTCACCCACGACCGCAGCATCACCTAATTCCGGAAAAATGAACTATCGAAGTACGCGTACGAGTAAATGATGCCCTTAGAAACTTATTGATGTTTAACCAAATAAATATTAGCAACAATAGAAAGATAACGCTAAAAATGTGTTTTCATTAAAATTATGCAATTTAAACAAAGTAATTACATATAGCCACGTAAACAGTATGTTCTGCGGTTATTTTGAACTTTTCTTTCATTTATAAAGGGGGCTGCCGCCCCCTATGACCCCCTCCTTCTTTAACCCGTGGGTGACTTACATCAAATCTAAGCCTCTTCGGATTTCTTCCGCACCCCTTTTCCCTCCCACCTCCTTTTACCCTCCATTTCTATTTTTTCGCTTCATATTCATAATTGTTATAAAATTCTTAGTTGATTGATACCAATGTCCACTGTGTTTCCTTCGGATTTCTTACACCCTCCCTTTTCCCTCCCCCTCCTTCTACCCCCTCTCCATTACCCTTAACTGGACATAAAATCTATGAACATATTCACTGTGGACATATATAGAAATGGACAAAAAGGCTGTGGACATATAAGAATGGACATAAAGGCTGTGGACAGAAAGACTGTGGACATATATAACGGTGGATATAAAGACTATGGACTAGGGATTGCAATCCCGGAACCCCCCCAAAATTACACTCCCGAAATCTCGGGATTAGGAACAAGATAATCCCGGAATTTCGGGATTCAAATTTCTATTTTAATTTATTGTAAATTTAACATACAGAAAAGTTTTCCCGTTTTTTTAAAAGCCTTCTTATGTATTTCCGGTAGTCACCAAAGGTTCAATTTCTGTATATACTAGTTATCTGTTCGAGGACTAGATAAGGAGAAAATTCAAATACTCTAAAAGAGTACTCGAAAATTTTTTTACATCTTCGAAAAAAATCCTGGTTTCGCTTTTTCTACTTCGACGTCTGTTACTGATGTAGAACAAAACAAGCATTGCGTCAGTAATTATTAATGAATGTCTGCCATCGGCATTTAACAAGGTGTCATTAATGTTAGAAACTAGTCAAAGCAATAAACATATGAGGTGACAGTTGGGAAATCTGTGCTTTTATCAAGGGGTTAAGATCCAAAAATAAGCAGCGAACGCATTCTTTAAAACTTAAGAATGACGGAATATTCTTATAACAAGCTTTTAATTTGTGTGGAAGAAACTTCGAGTAGACAAGAGAGGCCTTAACGCGACTATGGCTGCCACCTCTTCGGTTTTCGTCCGGAGACTCCGGTTTTCGCAGTTCATCTCCGGTTTTAATAATAACCAGTCTCCGGTTACGGGACGTTTTTCGGCTATTTTTCTCAAATGTCCATTATCCTGTGTGAAATCAATACGAGACGGACTTTGTGACAATTTGATCAACTCGGACTCCGCGTTAGATTTCACAAGCCACCGAGGACAGATATGCGATGCAGTGTTGTAATATCATTGAAGAACCATACATTGTCGCATGAGCATTTTTTTCATGTAAATACTTAATATAATTTTTTTACTCATATCTCCGGTTTTGGAATCCTCAAAATGTGGCAGCCCTAAACGCGACACGTAACAAACACGTCACCTGTGTCACGTGGCAGTCTTCGGCCAATCGACGTGTTCTTGGCAGGCTTGGAATCGGGAGTCGCACCCGTTCCGTTCCTGACGCCTTTCTTCGGGGGAAGTTGCTTGTGCGCAGCGCAGAACGCCAGGCGCCTGTTTTCAGGCACGAAAATGGGAACGTGTAAACCGGGATTTAGATACCCATTGTGCGTAGGCAAGAGAGAATTAGCAGGTCGTTAAAGGAAAAAAAATTTAGTTGATCCCTCAAGTAGGTCGAGATTTTTGAGCGTACAGGCCCTACTCGCGGTGGTAAATTTTTGCGAAAACGTGAATTATGAGTTTCAGTGGTGTACTGAGGAGACATCGACCTCCTTACATCCTATGAAGTACAGTGAACCTATGGTGCACCATTTCCATGAAATGAAATACTCTTATCAGTGAGTTTCTCATCCACTCGTAGTTAAATTATTAAAGGTATACAAAGTATCACAAGTATAATTTTCTCACATTTCATTATTGTGATACTTTGTATGCTGGGTTGCCACCTCTTTGGGTTTGGCCCGAAGTTTCCTAGTTTGACCAGAAATCTCCAGAGAAGTGGCAACTAAGCTTGTGAAATAACCATTTAAAACATACTTTTATTTCTTCATCTATGAGAATCTCCGGGTCAAATTAGGAAATCACTGGGACAATTATCGCATATTGTGCATGAAGTACAGATCAAAAGTGAGCGATATAACATTAGATGCACTCTACTTTTTAAGAGTATACTTCAAAAAACGTTTAAATCTTTTTGAAATATGATTTGGGGTCAATTAATAATGCTTATTTTTTCATAAAGAACAATTATTTTTCCTTATTATCAACGCTTGTTAATAATATTACAAGTGCATCATAAAAATCCAACTGATTCAAGTTTAGTTAAAATTAAAACATTATTTTAAGAAAACACTTCGCCTTGTGTGTACATGTGTTGTTAGTGTTGCCAATGGAGTTCAATGTATTGAGGTTTGTATATTAAAGTACCTAAAATGTAAGGTAAGCGTTTTTGTTTTTACACACTCACGCATTACATTTACATTGTATATATTCACCATTTCTTTTTTATTTCACTTACTACAGAAAGAATGCAGTGTATAAATAAATAATATTAACATAAATAAATACTAGCTGTTTTTGCATCTGAAATTATGTTCTTAATTTGTATGTATAATCGTAAAAAAAAAGCCAATCCTGGGATCCTGGGATTGGATAATCCGAATCCCGAAATCCTGGGATTGGAAAATTCTGCCGGGATTGCAGTCCTTACTGTGGACATAAGGGCAGTGAACATAAAGGCAGTGGGGATAAAAGAGTGGACGTAAAGGCTGTGGACATATCATCTGTGGATCCGCTGAAGCTGTGAAAATCGTAATTCAGACATCAATATACTTGCCAAACGCTGATTTTCTCAGTTATCTTAGACAATATCCATTTTATACGAGCTTCTAAAATTTTGAAAACACACGACATGTACCAATTTACTATAAAATAAAAAACATTGCACTGCGTATCTTAACTATTTGTTTATTACCTTATTATTGTAACTTATGTTTAATAATATTCTGTGCATTTAATTTAATATTTACTATATTACAACGTGTAATATCATGAAGAGATGGGCTAGGCTTAACTTTAGGATTAGATACCTCCCATAACCCGGCAAATTCCTTAATCCGGCTTTGGTCAGGTCCCAAGGTTGCCGGATTAGGGAGGTTCAACTGTATCATAATTCACGATGAACAGCTGCGTGCACTATCGCGATAGCAATTCTGAGGATATACGACTGCTAAAAAGGTGTGCCAAAACTATTAGAAATCGTTTCAATAAGGCCTAGATATCTGACTTAGAAAAACTGAAATGAATGAAATCTAGGAGCCTGAAGAGTGGCAGGCAGTACCAAACATGCTATCACCATCTTCAAACCTCTCATTTCATGATTTTTCTTCTACTGACAATGACATCACTATTTGTGCTCCTCCAGAGGACTCAATGCCTACAGAAGGGTCTCTTCATGAATCTTCTGACAACAGTGTAGATGAGAAATTACAGCAACCTTCAAGAAATGAAGTGATCTCTTCATTATAATTCAGCACTTTGAAGATACTATAGAAGCAAATATCCTATTTTAACCTATTTATATCATTAAACTTCAAGGTGGACATTTTAAAACTTGCAGATAATTGAGGTCTATGATTTTTATCAAACTAGCAGAAATACCTGGCATTGCCTGAGGAAATTTTGTTAAAATCTGATAGGAATTCTAGATGATACATTGTATTTAAGAATTCAGTCAGCCACTGTTTTGAATAAAACGGGCAGAGAGAAACAAAAACCACTTATTATTCCTGAGACTTCTCCACAATTGTACCAAATTTCATTCAAATCAATAGCACAATTTGGGAAAATACGCATAGTTTTAGGTTTGTATCAGCTGCCATTTTGAATCAAACTGGTAGACGGAATTGAAATCATGAGCCTTTGCTGTCCCCTATAATCATACCAAATTTGGTCAGAATCGGTTGAGAAATGTGGGCATCTATAAAGGAAGAGATAGAAAATTGGTCACCATTTTGAATCAAGCAGACAGATGGACACTAAAACCCTGAGTTGACCATCCCCATGGTGCTCCTTACCATCGTGCAAAATTTGGTTGGAATCGGTTGATTTTGGACGTGCATAAAGATACAGACAGAAAATTGGCCGCCATTTTGAAACAAACAGAGAGACAGAAAACCACCCATTAACCATCCACTTGGCACTCCCTACAATCATACCAAATTTGGTCTGAATTGGTTAAGAAATGTCGGCATGCATAAAGGAACAAACAGAAAGACAGACACACCTACTAAAACATAGCGGTGGAGATTTAATGTTGTATTCAGTGGCATACCCAGGATTTTGGTTTGGGAGGGGCACAGAACAACACATATCAATTCAGATTCGCATTAATATATTTATTAACGTGGGTTGCCTACCTCACAGGGGCTATTTACACAAATTAAAAAAACAGTTTTTAAAGGATTATCTTTAGAAGCAGTCTGATTTTTGTTTTAGGGGAGCAATATTGCACACCGATGATTAAACTTTGCTTACTAAAGTTCACCATCCAGTCTTACATCAAATGTTATTAGCAGTGCATATTTGTTGCAGCCATTGATGTAGAAAGTTTTCAAATTACTTTGCCATGTAGGTTTTTCGCTATAGATAAAAATATATGGCCTGCATTGGAGCTAAAATATTCATTTCCGTTTATATTTGAAATGTTTATATAATTACAATTTGCGGTCGCATGGCAGATGAAAAACTTTTTCCGTGATTTTTTATGGCGAAAGAGCAAAATGAGAAACTGATCACAAATGGGGAATCGCGAAACCACGAATATAGAAGCAGTAAAAGTCGAGGTCTACCTGTTTGTGGTGCGACTGATGGATTTCTGATGAGATGATATGAAAGTTTGTGGAGCGATTGTCTCTAGAGTAGGGTTATTCATCTCTTCACCAGCATCATGCATTTGGGAAAACATTTTGGCGGAATAGAGAAAATATCTTTTCCAATGATACACACCATGGGATGCACACCAGAGGGAGACGGCTAATGGAACAGAACTTCTAAATGATCGGCGGCACTTATATGTAGAAACTCCTTTACCAATCACTACCGAAATTCTTTTCTCCATCTCGACATCCAAAGGGTTCAAAGAGTTCTCCATTGGGGAATCTTTTCTGCTTGTGGAGGAAGACGGTAAATATTATCTTACAAGAGACAAAAGAGTGCCTTTTGCATAGTAAATGCAGTGCGTGAACGACCGGACGCCCTCAAGATTTATCGGAAGTGGTTGGGATAGCACACCCTATGTTTTGTGCCAAAGCCTATAGACTCCTGGGTGCACAGCATGAGACAAGTGTGAGGATGGGAGGAAATGTGAAAATGGAGCATAACTGAGCAGTGGAGAAGTCCCGCATTTCACTTTCGCTATTTACAAGTTCCGAAAAAAGTTTTCAGTTCAGAATTCCTTAAAGGCTTGAAAAATATCCGAGTCCTCTAAGACAGTGTTTTTCAAACTGTGAGCCGCAAAATTATTTTAGATGTTAGGTGAAATACCAGAATATAAAATATTCACCAATAATAAAATTTTAGGAAATACAATGCGATAAAAATTATTAACAATTATATAAAATAAAGGAATTAGTATTTTTACCATTTTTCATTCAAAGGAGGCTGCATAACATTCAAGGGGCCAGTGACAGTTGAAAGTTTGACAACCACTGCTTTATGCTCTAAGTCAGTGGTGCCCAACCTATGGCCTGCAGGACGGATGCGGCCCAAGAAGGATTTTTGTGCGGACTGTGAAACCATGATGAAAAAGCAATCTGAATAATTTATCAGACATATTCGTACATTTTTATGAAAATTTTGATAATAAAACAATATTTAAATGTTAACCATAAAAACATTATTTTGACACAATTTTCGCTTGTATAGCACATCTGAATATGTAGGTAACTTCCGATTTATACTCTAGTCCGGCCCGCAGAAGAATGTACAACTTCCAATGCGGCCCGCCGAAGGATTCGTAACCACCAATGTGGCCTGCCATGTAGAAAATGTTCGGCACCACTGCTCTAATGTAAGATATGGCACCTGGTGCAGTTGCTCCACTGCAACATGCCACCCCACGGCTATGATTATGTTTCATGGGTTTTAGGAAGTACATATAGAAAATTCAGGTAACACCAGAAAACATTTCCATTTAATAGATTTGGGGTCACTAACCTACACGTCTCCAACCATTCGATGAAGCTTTCCTGTAAAGGTGATGTCACTTCCAAGAGATGAATGAGGCAAAAGACTGTCAGTGACTGTGAAGAATTGCTATGTTCACCGACCAGGTGGAAAGTATGAAATTAACCCAAATAATTGAACAAAAACAGGATAAACACTCAAGAGGACAAACACTAAGCCTCCTTTCACACTGTCTACTTCACGCCAAGAAACTTCCGACACAAATGACCACTCCAACGAAATTTTTGCAACAGAATGCTGAAGAGTTAGCGGTAACACTGTTAGGGGCTAAATGCCAGAAACCATATGTTAAGGATGTATTTCAATGTGACAATTCACACTGCAACAGTGCTTTGTAACTAATTTTTTCATACCCTTTTCATGTTCTCCCCTTCCTTATCCCACTTAGGGATCTTTCCTTTGTAACAGGAGCTTTTTCTGAAAACGAGGAGCATTTTCTGTCTCTCCCATCTTCAAACTCTTCTTCTCAGAATAAAGAGCATTTCTAGGAAAACGGACCACTGCCACCACCCCTATAGCTTTTTTATCTGCCACCATATATATGTTTTATTATGGGTAATCAATGTAATTGTTCTTCTATTTTATCTTTTAATAGAAAGAGAAAACTTATGTCAAACATCAGGTCAAAACAATGCGATATTTCCCTGTTCTTATACAGTGCATGTTGCAAAAATTTTACAGGCCCGAGGGACTTCCTGGATCATTCTCTACTATAACCGGCTCTGACAGTAGTTACATAAGAAGGTTTAAAAACAGAAGAAATAAAATTAATCCTATCTCAACATTTTGTCTTTATTTTTAAGGGATTTCATATTACTATATTTATAAGACGGGCCTGATGGGGATCTGCTCTTTTTTGATGTCATAAATATGAAATATATGGAAAGAGCAAGTGTTGAAGGATAAGAGGTTGAAAGAAGTCAAAGGGGAACTGCGGGAGGCAGGGTGGTGGTTGCTTTTCTTGCATCGAGAATTCAAGGGAGGGGTGAAAGGCTCAAGTTGGGGAAAACTGAGAAGAGGGAAAATAAAAGGCAATTGAAGAAGACCGAAAATGGGTGCATGTTTTGCCAGCACATTCTTTGGAAACATAAATCGGTCAGTTGTATTTTCCTTGGGGAGGGGCACAGGCCCAGTGCCCCCCCTCCCCCCCCCCTCGTTACACCCATGGTTGTATTCATTTGATTAGTAGTTCAAACTGTATATGTGTATTAATAATAATAATTTATTTAATACAAAAAGGTTACCCAAATCATGTGTTATATGTATGTATATATTTTTAAATAGAAAATTACGAATTTTTACTGTTTTTCCTAGATAATTCTGTTATTACAAACTCTGTTAACACATGATTTTATCCCCCTTGAAGTTAGTGCTAATAACGGTTTACTGTATCACAAGCCCTTTTTCTTAAAATAAAAAAAATTCTCTCACTATCTCTGAACTATGAATTCAAATGTAACTTGACATTCTAACAGTCAAGTAATAGAAATTTTTCCTATATTTAAAATTTTAACTGTAGCCAAATTAGGGGAAACTGAAATACAGAAAATATTTTAATCCTGTGTCAAACCCATATAAAGAAATCAATTAATTTGCAGCAGTTAGTGTATGCCTGCCTTAATTGGAACATCTTAGCAAAGAAAAATAATGGTTCTAATGACAATGAAGACAATACAGATCTTTATCATGAATCTCAATCAACATGCAATGATGCAGCATCACGTAGGGGTCCTCACCAGCATGTGGTTGCATTCTCTTTTTATGGAGACATTGCTAATGGAAGACATTATTTCCAGGTGAATATCTTGTACATTTTCTGTAGCTTGAACATGAAACGAAAATAAGTGCTATTTATTTTTATAGGGAATAGAAGAAAATGCTAAACTTATGGAAAAGTTTTATCATAATTGGATTATGAGGGTCTATCATGATATCCCTCCATTAATGTTAAATGAATCATTAGAAAAAAATATTTATGTCTCAGAAAAAAAAATAAACAACTTTACTAAGAAAAACTGGACAGGTAATGATTTACATAATATAATACCCAACTTAATTTCATAATTTGATGTATCATTTTCCCTATTGGCATAAATATATTATTTTTACCATTTTTTTCAGAGGCATCAAAAGGAAATACAGACAATGCAACTATTAAAGAAACCCCACATGAAATATTATGTCGTTTACAATGTATTTATCCTAATTTGGATTTTTGTTACATAGGACACATACCTGGTTTTGGAAATCTTTTAGGTGAGTTACATCATCACGATTTTCATCAGCTATAACAATGGTGCCCAATCTTTTCAACTCGTGGGACACATAGCTTACCTTCACAATCATCACAAACTACAAGTAAGAAAAAATATAATTGAAGAATAATTTAAGGAAACTAAAGGATTATTGGTGGCAGATGCCGATGTATGTATAGCTCTGCATGGGCCTGATTTTCTAGGCCCATACAAATTCAAACCTGGCCCAGCCCATTGCGAGACTACTCACAGCCTGTTTAAAACCTCTCAGCTTGAAAAATGTATTTATTGTATTCCAAATTTTATACCAACATCTGTTGGCTGTTCAATGATTTGAAAAGGATTTTTTAATCCACATATTTATATGCCTTGGAAGACCACAAACAAAATAAGTTACTATACAAAATACACAAATATAATGTTGTAGACATTAACCAATGCAGTATGGAGAACAAGTTACACTTGTTCTTCACTATCCCTGGTTTAGTTTAACTAAAACAACCCATGCGCATTAGCAGATTTGCAAGAAGACCAAAGTAGGCAATGTCCTAGGGGCAGTGGAGTTTTGGGACAGTCAGATTTGTATATTCATTTGCCAATTTGCAAGACTGTCAGTGTAGCACACAAAGAAGCACTATAAATAGGGCTTTCAGACCTGTGTCTTGATTAAGGATAATATCTTTGTTTTTTAACAATCTTAATATAAAAGTTGTGCTGGTAATCAGATGAACATAAATCTATAGGAATTTTTTACATTTGGGATGTTGATTGTTGTTATGTTTTCCATGCTTTAGTATTTAATTTCTTGAGCCATAAGATCAGCTTTGCCATAGCCACATAACTTTTATATTAAGGTGCATTCAAATATAGTTAATTAGTATCCTAACACTAGATATGTTATTAATAGGGAAATTTGAAAATCTATCACAACAGACGATACTCACCCCATGTCAAAATTTAATTTATTTTTAGGTTTTTAGTGCCTTTAATATAAAAGTTGTATAAATTAAAAAAGTTTTATATTTAATTTATTTGTAGGTTTTTAGTGCCCTTAATATGAAAGTTGTATAGTGTAAAAAAGTTATTTTTATTTTATGTATTTTTAGGTTTTTAGTCTTACTACAAGACAATTCATTGTAAATTTTTATTTCCCTCTCTCCTTCCCTCCCTCCATCACTCTGTCTCCTACCCTCTTTCTCTCGTATTGGAGCATTCAAAGCACACTTTCTTACACTTAGGAAGACAACAATGTATGCTTGAGGTTTAACAATGTCATGGTCATCAATTAAACATATAATTTGAGCGATTTTGAACTGAAGGCAGAAATCAATGATAAGAATAAGAAATTCGATTCATTTTTCTTTTAAACAGTTTAGGTCCAAAGATCATAGGTCAATTTCATCCTATTTAAAATTGCAAAAGAAAAGAAGCTTTCACTTTCAAAAATCCCATTTTACGTGTTATCTTATGGGAAATAGAAATTATCCCCTGGAGTTGAACCTGGGACTTTTTTCTGAAATGTGCAAATTTTTACTTTAGGGGTATACAATAACCCAGTGCTCTCCAACCTTTTTTGCTCCATGGAACACCATGTGTGATTAAAAACTTCGCATCACACCAAACCACCCCTAATCCACTCCATAAATACACATTATTAAAGAAGAAACTAGCATAAAACCAGGGCTGTGCCAAGGGTGTTTGGCACCCGGGTGCAAAATAATTCTGTGGTGCCCCCCTCCCCTCCCCCAAAGTGAGTTCTAGTCAATCCTAAAAAAAACCTCCACTGTCCCCTACATACATGTTAGTGAAAATATCAGTTCTTATTCGTATTACGGACAGCCTTTAATTTAAAATTAATTTATAGATAATTTACATTTAAACTTTGCTACGTTTGTTTAATATTAGCTTTCAATTGCCAATCGAGCGAATTGCTCAGCTTCATCTTAAGAGCATTTCGAAGAAGGGGCAAACTTTTAAATGAACAACAAGACCAAAGATATAAATATCTTGATGGGAAGGTGCCCCCGACTAGTTAATGCCCAGGTGCCATGCACCCCTCGCATCCTGGATTGGCACAGCCCTGCATAAAACAAGTAAAATTTGCAATTATATTATATTATAATGATTGATAAGGTATTATTCAGATAATTGGATAATTTATTGTAAATTAAGTACATAAATAGTTCTACGTGTAAAAATGTTATACTCTTTGACGGAAAATTTAGGCTTGCCTATTTGGTACATACAAAGACATTTTATATTTGGCTTAATAATAGAAGGAGCTACAAGAACTTCTTCATCTAGGTTCTTTAATATGAGCCATTGATGAACACCAAAATTGCATAAACACGTTGCTGAATTTGGAATGTCATATCGATGGCATATCAGTTCCTCTCATAGTTTCAGGATAAATTCCTTGGGTGATAAAATTTATGTGAATTTGTTTGTTCCAAACGCTTTTGTGAAAACTAAATATCCTCAGAGTGTGCAGCACACTAGTGCCTTCCTCGCAGCACACTAATGTGCTGCAGCACACTGATTGGGGAGCACTGCCATAACCTACAAACAGTCAAAATTTTATAGTCCTAGCTCATATGGAAGTGCCCAAATGTATTAGATATTGGGGTTTGAAACACAGCATACATACATATCAAGTTATTATAAAAGTTGTATAATTAATAATTGGGGAGCACTGCCATAACCTACAAACAGTCAAAATTTTATAGTCCTAGCTCATATGGAAGTGCCCAAATGTATTAGATATTGGGGTTTGAAACACAGCATACATACATATCAAGTTATTATAAAAGTTGTATAATTAATAATTGGGGAGCACTGCCATAACCTACAAACAGTCAAAATTTTATAGTCCTAGCTCATATGGAAGTGCCCAAATGTATTAGATATTGGGGTTTGAAACACAGCATACATACATATCAAGTTATTATAAAAGTTGTATAATTAATATAGATAGTTTTATTAGTATTCAAAATTAATTTATTGGTTTGTAACCAAGTTAGCAAGTCATCCTTTGTTTTATTCACTTTGTGTTGAAGGAGATTAAGACCGTTGCTCTTAAAATTTAGATTTGTGTCACCTGTAAAAATAACTGGAACATATAATTGAAGATTTGTTGACAAATCATTTATGAAAGCCAGAAAAAGAACAGGGCCGAGAATGGAACCTTGAGGCACAACACAGAATAAGGGGAGAGGGTTGGAGTGGCATAATGTGATATTGATGTTAACATGACTGCTCATTGCAAACATTTACAATGTATCCATGGGAATGTTTTTTCGTTCATCACTCACCTTCCTACTGGGGAACTCAACAGTTCCACTGAGATCATGTTTTGCAAGCACAGTTCATACTCGATGTTCTGTAATATGTGAATACTGTAAATTGCTTTTGGACACACGGAAAACACTACATTTTCAAATTTAACACTGTACCCTATACGTCTTAGGGTTTGGGTAGGCCTATCTTTAACACTGGAATGCTTAACATTGTAGGATGTCAGGAGTGATGGAAGATAAGCATTCTGTTTATCAAAATCCCTAAGTTTCCAAAATTCACTAAATATTACTTTAATTTTTTCAGTGTCAATCTTATCAAAGCATCTACACTTAGATGGAGGGCCAAGCTTTTACTCTTTCACTGGATTGTTTGTGAATCGTGATGTGTACTCCAGGCCAAGATTCCTCTGTCTCTTAGTGACCTCTTTTTCCCAAGATGAAACATTACTGACTCGTTTCCTTGAATATCCAGAAACACGAGGCTACTTTTCATCACTTACACTCATGATCATGGATACTACTATTCAGCAAGAATTTCTGCATAATTTGAAAGTAATACTATTGGATTTAATGACTTTTGGAAACAAATATTTCAAAACATTAACTAAATGCAATTCTTCATAAATTGATATTAAGTATTACTGTTTTTCTCTATCAGCATCAGAATACATTGTCAATGATTCAACAATAATTAAAATTAATTATTAGCATTTATTACTTTGTATCTGGAAGGGGAGGTATAGTGTAGCGTAGAGGTCTGCACGGGCCGGGCCTGGCCCATGGGCTTAAACCCGGCCTGGCCCGTGAGCCGGGCCTGGGCCGGGTAAGACTGAAAAGTAATGGGCTCGGGCCGGGCTTGAGCCTAGACTATTTATCTGACGCCTTTCCCGTTCGGGCCAGTTGAGGACCCGCTGGACCCCCCTCATGTTTGCGCCACTGTGCAAAGAGAGTGTTTCGTCTTCACTATGTCTTTTAGGGGAAGTTCTCCATTCTCTCCTTTACAAGCGACACATCTCCCAGACCACCACTAGAGCACCCACCGTCTCATACACAACTACTTATATCACTATCAAAAGGGTTCTGTTTGCATTAGGAGATAGCGGGATATTTGGGAGTCTTACACCCGAAACTTCATTCCATACCCTTACACCTTATCCCATTACCCTCCCTTTTGTATCCACCATTGGTCGTCAGTTTGCTCTGGGTAGCATATGATATTGGTTTTCTTTGCTGATAGAAATTGACATAATTTGTATTCTTCGTACATTTGTCGTTTGAAATATATTTTGTGTTATTAAAACTTTTTATAAATCCCTAAAATACCAGAATGGATTTAATGAAGGAAATTTTTTTAAAAGTGCATTTACATATGAAATGCGTTGTAAATTTTTAAACATAAAAAGATACTTTATAAAGGGTATATGTTTACTGAAGAATGTACAAAATGTCCTAGGTCAGTTTAAAATATTCGGGCCTCGGGCCGGGCCTGGGTGCGAAAATGGGGTGAAGTTTGGGGCCGGGCCGGGCCGGGCTTGGACTAACTTATGAATGGGCCGGGCCGGGCTTGGGCCGAAGATTTCGGCCCGTGCAGACCTCTAGTGTAGCGTGGGTATAGGAAGAGAAGGGAGGAGATGGAGGGATAGGTTAGCCAGTTAGGAGGGGAGGGGATTCCAGGATGGAGGGAGTGGAAAAGCTGACTTTGTTAGTTAGATGGAAGCAAGCAATACTAATGCATTGTTGTTCGTTCTTCGCTCACCAAATTTCAACTTCCAATGTCAGCTAGATCTACCTTAGGTTTTACATTATTCTATACAAGGGATAAGCAGCTATTTATATTAGATGAAGTCATTAATTCCTATTAAATAAATGCAATGGTAATGTCTGTTATCAGTTCCCATTTAAAAGCATTGATGTTGTTGCAATAGTAATAAGCATTTTTCATTGTTGAAAACCAGAAAAAATAGCCTTTTTCTGTAAATAAAAACTAACTTATAAGGCAATGCGGCATGGATTTTAATTCTGCTTTCAATAATTAAAAGCTTCATTATTTCATCTATGGAATTGTTTTCCTCCCGAGTTCATATCTCTATTTTGAGTAATTAAAAAAAACATTTTTAAACTGCCTTACACTGAAACACGTTTTTCAAAAATTTTCTATTTTACTTATTGGTTTTAGCAATAATAATCATCCTGCCAAATATCATGTCTGTAGCTTTTCTAGAAGTACGTTAGGTTTTATATCACATTGATTAGGCAAGCAACTTTCCACTCTGGTTAGCATCTCTCAGTGTGTCTTTAAACTAACTGGATATACTGGGCCAGAATGGTTATCAACAGCCTTGGTGAAGGTACCATCTGATAGAGATTTCTTTGGAATATATGTAATGATAGAAAACTGTGAGTTCGTCATTCTGGATTGAAACGCCTCATACGTGTGGCAAGAATTTGGTGGACTGGGATCAACTGCTGGGGGCTAATTTTGCCCCATTATTCTCCCATGAAAAGCATGTAAATCAGTGATGAGGTTTATATATTTACTTTTTTAAATTATTTCCTGTCAAGATTTGAACTCAGAACTTGAACTGTTGGAAAGTTTAGAAATTGTAGTTTCTTATTTTTTAAGACAGAATTCAAATCCCTGTTGCTTTAGCATACATTTTTAGTTTTTATTAGAAAAAGTGGGAGTTTTTCTGGGACTCAACAATCAACTACCATTGCAACGAGCTCGATGCTTTTATATGGGTAAGCTTTTAATGGAAATCAGAGGGCTATGTTATAATATCAATGATATTAAACAATGATCAATAGAAGAAATTTATTTTTGTGAAAAAAATCGCCTAATAATATCTGCTTTATTAATATGCAACCATTTCACTAACAGAAAAAATCGGTACAACATACATTGTACAAACTTTCTCATATACTAATGCGTCGTTTACTTATCTTTAGAAAATGAAAAACATGTCAGCCGGTTTTTTGGAAAGTCCAATTTTTGTTAAAGTTGCCCAAAAAAAAAATATGTAGTATTATTGCAGACCTATACTCAAGTAACTGTTCCAAATTTTATCAAAATTGTTAGAGCCGTTTTTGAGAAAGTCAAATTATTGTTAAAGTTGCCTAGAATAAACTAGCCTTATATTCATTTTTTGAGAAATATGAACTATACAGTATTATTGAAGACATAAACTCAAGTAACTATGAAATTTGATCAAATCATTAGAGCCGTTTTGAGAAAATCGAATTGTTAAAAATGCGTAGAATAAACTTCCCTTAATTATTGAGCAATGTCTACTATTTCTACATATACTCTGCTCAGTATGATAAAATGCCCAAGTACAAAATTTCATTCATTTCGCTCTACTGTTTAGGCTCCAGAGCCAGTAACAGACAGACAGACGGCATTGCAAAAACCACTTTTTCAGATTCAGCCACACCTAAAACGTATATTTCCGTAAAAAACTCAAGGTCGAATTTTTTCGCGATAACAATACTTTCTCAATACTTCGTATGAGAAAGTAAAAATACCTGCTAAATAAGGCATTGATGTGTAGCTAATAATGAGCTGAAATGGCTCTCTCTGAAAGTTGATGCATGCATTTGCACACTGAATGATTACGATTTTCATGTTCCTAGACCCAAAATAACCTAGGAAAAATTTTTCACGAAAAATGGTCAAGGGTGATTCAGGTCCTTCCCTTGTAAGTAGAATATTGGTTGCCAACTGTTTATGCCAGCCAGTGAAATTGGAAAAGAAAGACAGAAAATTTTGCTGCTAGATGACAAAACAAAGATGAAATTTGAGCAGATTTTTAAATAATCTGACATTAAATAAGAGGGAACTTGGCTTTAATAAATATAATTCATGTTATATTTGAATATCATAATTTTCACAGGAAGTCAAGGGAACATCTGGCGATTCCTTCCCATGGCAGATCCTCTAGTTGATGTCTTTGTTTCAAGAGATTTGGATAGCCGCCCATCAGATAGAGAATTAGCAGCTGTGAATCAGTGGATTACTTCAAATAAGACTTTCCACATAATGCGGGACAATCCATATCATCGCATAGAAATTTTAGGTAAGCAGAAAAGTGCTCATTTAATTAACATCTTTTATACTGTTTCATACTTTAATCTTTTGCTACTTGTATTTATTTATACATTTATTTTTCCTTTTTAAGCTGGAATGTGGGGAGCAGCAATTTATAAGGAAAGGGAAAAACTTGATAATTTAACCAGGTTAATGATGAATACAGGAAAACATGCAAAAGTTAAAGGATTTGATCAAACAATACTGAAAAATATACTTTGGCCAATAGCAGCTGGTAATTTATCAGACAGTCTAGAAAAGCATATAATTTTGCAATCAATACTTTTAATGGTACATATATAAATAGTGGTTTCACCCTTGCATGCAATAGCATAGCTGCGGTAGGTTGGTTCCCTGGGTGCAAATTATAATTAGTTGATGAATAAGGTAGCTAGCATTCTTTACTCATCCTAAGAAAATCTGCTTAAAGTGAAAAATCATCCACTTATGCCACTTTCTGCATGCCTTTTGAATTAACCCTATTCTACGATGGTCATACATTGTTTAACACAAAGGATGCAATCTTAATGATCTTTACACTATCCAAATTTGTGGTAAACAAACAGTTTTTGACTTTTATTTTATTTTCCAATATCTCATAAGCAGCATATTACAGCCTTTTACAATCATCACAACAACAATAACTACAATTATATGATTATTCCCTTCGCAGGATTTGAACTGTGACCCTACCATTGACAACTAGACATGCTAACCAATACTCTACCAAGATACATAACCCTTTCATTGATGTGCTCGAATATACTCGAGCAGCCAGAATTGATGTTAATTGACTTGGAGGCAACAATGAGTCTCCTTGGCATTGCCTGGAATGAGTACGAAAAATCCCTAGAAATTCGAAAACAATTGCATATTTCTGAAAAATTTGACCGTGTAACATGTAAACATCACAAGAATAAGATAGTATAGAGTTTTAGCCATCGAATAAAGCAAAAACGAAGAAAATCAGTCCATATTTACGTATTTTGATGAATGAAGGAAAAAAACCCTTGCACTCTGAAAAATCGAAAATCCCATGTAAACTTATGGGAAAATATAATTGTCTCCTGGATTCGGACCCTGGACTTAACAAAAATGAAAATATTTTTCTAGAGACCTCCTAGCTTGTAGAAACAAAATGCAGTTTACCGCATATCCCTACGACAAATGGCTTTTGAGATACGGGGGAACACTTCCAAAATTATATATAGGATTATTGTTTCATTACTTACCAGGGACAGACTGGCCAGCCAGGCAAATATCCTATGGGCCAAAGCTTTCACAACTAATTGGGCCAGCTAAGTCAGTCTGATGCCATAGCCAGATAGAATGAAATGCTTGGGCCCATGAAGTACTACCAGTCTGCACCTGCTATTTACTGTTAAATATTTATTTTGCATTAGAAATAAAGTAAAATAACTCTAGTGCATGACAATTGAACTTGAATTGATGATTTCAAAACTGAAGACTTCAGATGGTGATTGGCTAGCACAAAAGTAAACAAAATCGTATAACAAAACCTGCAAAAATGCACATTTTGCACAGTTAGGGAAGCCAGGGTCCAGTTTTGAAATAGTCCGGTATTTGGGCAGTCTGCCTGGAAAAAAATTAGCGGTAATACTTGAGATAAATATATATTTCCTCGAGCACTTCCCACTTTCGATGCCTGCATCCAGTAATTTTGGAGAAGCTATCTGGCAAGCCTATGCACAGTATTTTCATTTTGCTTTTATGTGGTTGATGGGAGCACTTATGGGGTTAATATTACCTTCCTAATCCAAGAAATGATAAAATGCAGCTTTGTTTAACCTTAATCTAAAGAACAAAAAGCTTAACATAGTTTTTATTTGATGAATTGTTACTTTATTAATGTAATTTTATAGCATAGCAAACTTTTGCTGATTATTTTGAAACAACTCAAGCAGATTATGTAGGTACTTTATATTGCACATTTATTCACAAAATTCCTTTTATTTCAAAGGATCGTCAATGCAGCATGACAGTTATACATGTACAATATTTGGCAAGCATCATGCACTTAATGCATGGCCAACAAGACGTATTCCAGGAGAGAAGTATAATTTTGTGGGGGCACGAGTTGGGGTAGATATGCAACCACTGTCAATACCATGCCCCACACAATGTCGCCCAAAAAATCATAAACATTGGGTTCACTGCTGAAAAATAAGTTGTCTTACATTTTTACTGAATCTCACTCCGTGTCATCTAGTTCTATATATTTTCTGTATTCTAATAAAGGAATAATTTGTCACTTTAGTTTTATATTCTTTTTATTCCAGCTTATATTCTCAAGTATGACAGTTAGTTGTATTCCAATCTTGTTAGTACTGATTCTTGTTAGTTTTTATAATATCATAAATAAATGTAGAAAATGCGAACTTTCAATTTTGATGAAAATAGTAAGAACAAAACGTTTATTGGTGTTACAATAAAGTGACATGTATGAATGGAGAGAATTCTTGCCATCCATATGCAATGTGTTAAGTTTTTTCGCATGTCCTTTTTTTCACATTTTAAAATAATATCTAATATAATATTTACGTTTTACACATTCTCAACTGCGGCCACCAGAACATTTTTATGCAGCCACAGACAAAATGATTAATACACAGACTGCAATGTCACATTTTCTTATACTTAATTAATATTTTACTGAGAAAGAACGAAAATTTAGATGCGATTGAATTATGCCTATCTTCTTTTGGTCTGCCATGGTGTAAGCGAATTTTCCTTTCTTCCGTCGTCCTGGGCCGACGAAGGATCCAAGAAGGTCTCTGACCCAGCGGCAGAAGGGCTGTGAGACAAAATTACCTCGTAGGTTTATGACACCAATACCCTCAATAATAGGATTTCCTTTCCTTCTCAAGTATGCCCACCCTCACACATGGGATTATCTTCCCAATACTGCCAAAGCATTATTCCTCTGGTGCATGCACACCGGGAAGTCCGTTGTCTTGGCGACCAGAGGTTGGTAAGACGGTCGAAGATGCCTCAGATCTCCGGCCTCCACATTCCCAAAAGGATTTTTCCCATCTCGCTTGTTCTGAAAATGAAAAGGATCGTCCAACCAGGGGTGAGCTGGAGGGGGCTCGGTGGGGCTCGCACGAGCCCTTTGTTAAAATTTGACTTTTCCAATGAGCCCTTTGTTAAACTTTTCAGACGTATGTACTATATATATATTAAGGATATATACTGGGCCATTCCAATGTAAATTCATAAATTATCCCGCTAAAACGCAAAGGACAGACTTCCTGAGAATAGTTTCTCGAAGAACTTGCCCCTTTTCTTCCACTGCTACACTGTCGGGAGCCTCCCAACATTGTAGCATTTTGGTGTTTCTAAAAACCGCGCGATGTTCACTTCCCTTCAGTTGTAACAAAACTGCCTTCGAGTGAATTGCAAGTGTATTTTTTGTGGCGTGTGCATCTGTTCTACTGAGGAAAAAGCACCACAGTATCGTTACATTTGCGGAATTTTTGTTGAGTATAGCAGGTCAGTATTTTAAATTATAATAATGAAAAATATTCACTGCGAGTACTCGTTAGTCATTCCAATCAATTTTGACCATATTTCAGTAAAATAGTGCAGACTAGGAGAACGAACCTAACCTGTTGGGACCAGTGCAGCATCGTAGTTCAAAAGGTTAGTAGTCGTATTAATTCGCTATTTTAAGAAGTGCGATCATCCTATTTACTTATCAGCGTCAAATAACCATGGGTCCACTTAGGTGCTTTAGATCTGGTTAAAAAAAAGTTAAGGTTTAGTTAAAATTTCCATTGAAATGACGGAATGAATGAATATTTTTTTCCTCCACATGATGCTCGTCACACTAATTATAGAAAATTTGTGGCCCCTTGTGCTAAGTAACACTGTTCTACATTTTTTTCATATCTATTTATTCTATAAATTACATAAACCAAATTTTCTTTACATAAACCTTTTTAATCTTTTAAAATCAAACTTTTGGTTTATATAACATAAATTTAAGTTAATTGCTTTAAAAAAATTTTTATCATGTCTCAATTTTTTAAAAAGTTTATAGAAATTGTCTAGTAAAATTTTACAAAATTCTCTATAAACTTGAATATTTTCAACTTCCTAGGTACTGTGATTTTTTAAAAACGTATCTAAAAGTCTAACTCTGTCACAGAATGTAAAAATATTTCAAAAGGCAGAACATTTAGCATACGTCTTGATATATTTTTTTAAAATTCCAACATCCTTTTTTATTTGGTTTCAGGATGAAAAGACAACATACGTTATTATCATTCTTTAATGCTAAGCAACGAAGGTATCAGAATTGAAAGAAAGAAGTCAAACTTTTTCCCGGGAACAAACAATAACTGCAGTTAGTTCCTCATCGGCACCCATTGAAACTACTGAAATCGACAAATCTCTCCAAGAACCAGATTGTTGGTCTCTATCACAATGTGAATATTTTCAAGAAAAGTATAAATGGCTAATTGTTAAAAAAAAATTAGCCTGTAAAATATGTTCAGATATTAGTTTTTTGGGCTCAGAGAAGGAAAAACATATACATGCATCTCATAAATGGATTAACTGTTCCGTTATTGCAAATGGAAGCAGTAAAGAAACAAAACAAGCGTCTTTGAGAAAGAAATGTAACACTCATTTGCGACTTCACATCTGAAAATGATGAAGATTTTAGAAGAATCGAAAAAGCAGGCATTGCCCTTGGTGATTGACAATAGCAATAGTAAAGCTATAGACACTACCGTTAGGATTTTTAATGTAGTGTACAACCTAGCTAAACAAAATAGACCTATGTCAGACATTGATACTGCACTTAAATTGCAAAGAAAGAATGGCGTTGATGTAGGAAACTGCCTTCATTCACGGTTTTCAGCAATTTGAATTGTGGAACATTTCCAGTCAAATTAAAGAAACACTATTTGCAAACATAATTCATGAAAACGCAAAGGTATGCCTTATAATAGATGAATGAATGTGAAATTAACTTTGCGGCAGAACCAATAACAGTTTTGTAGGTCTCACCGAGCTTTCCTCAATAACTGCGGACAGCATTTTCAGTTCATTAATGGAATATCTTCATATTCATGTTTTTAATAAAGACTATTTGTCAAAAAACCTGATAGCTTTTTGCTCGGATGGTGCCAGTGCAATGTTGGGTAGGAAATCAGGAGTGGCCAGAAAGTTAACAGAATTATTTCCAAACATCATTATTTGGCACTGTTTGAACCATCGCTTGCAGTTAGCTTTAGATGATGCTATCAAAGATATTAATCAAGTAAACTACTTTAAAATATTTTTGGATAAAGTGTACTCAATTTATCACCAGTCAAACAAAAACCAAGCAGAACTACATGAACTTGCAGACGATTTCGGGATCGAAATAATAAAAATTGGACGTGTTCTAGGTCCTAGGTTGGCAGCATGCAGTATAAGAGCGGCTACTGCAGTCTGGAAAGCATATACTCATTTTAAAAAACATAAAGAATTTGAAGGAATGGCAAAAAGATTGTCTAACATAAATTTCCTCAGTGATTTAGCTCTGATGATAGATATTTTGGATGAGATAGCATTGTTATCAAATTCTTTACAATCACGGTCAACAACTTTACAAAAGGCCGACAAACTTATAAGATGAACAATAAGAGCAATGCATTCACTCAAGGAAAGTATTGGTAAACACGAAGAAGAAATTTCTCAGTTAATTAAATCCGATACTTATAAATGCATACCATTTCAAAGCATTTCATTGAAGTTAGCTAACTCTCTTCCTAGAGGTCAACTAATTCAAAGTGTAATTGATAATTTGACAGCCAGACTTTTATCGACAAATCATTTTTTTTTTCAAATTAGCGTACATTGAATATGGGAACGATTTAAATAATCATAAGCAATACGAGTATCTTTTATCACTCTTTGATATGTTGGAACCAACCTCTTGGAACTTTGAGGAAATACTTTCTCCATGGCTAGAAGGGGAAAAGAAATTACAGCAGCTAAATATGTTGTTAAAATTTAAAATAGATATTAATGACTTCAGGGATTTTGTGGACTCAAATCTCTAATCAAAACCGCATGCTCCTATTTCTCCTACAATTGCAAAAGCTATGAAAATCGCTAACACAGTTGCAATCAGCAGTGCAGAAGCTGAACGAGGTTTGAGTGTAATGAATGATATAGCCACCTGTGAAAGAAGTAAATCATTAACAGATTGGGATGCAGTACCTTGGCTACGCCAACATCGTCTTACAGATGATCCTAGAGTTCGACCCAAGGTTGCTGTGCAACCAACAGATAATCAAAAAGCAATATGGAACCTTCTATAAATTGTAAATGTATGATGTAAATTGAACCTATCCTTGCAAAAACTAGACAAAGCGACAACTACTATAAACTCCAGAAAACACATTTAAAGTTTACGAATTTAAAGTATAATTGTTCACTAAATAAATGCATTTTATTTCATTTTTCTCTTTTATCTTATTAGCTTATGATGTGTATATTATGTAGAAGAAAAATACATCAGATTGATGTTTTAGTGAATAATGTATTATTGTAGGTGTAGGAGTCCACATGAAACAATTTACAAATTAGACGAAAAAGATTACCTTATTATGAATAACTAAGACAAAATTTAAGTGTAATTTATATAACAGAGGAGATAAAAATTACATAAGTATATGGGGGCAATACAGTGGAGGAATGCAGGATTCATGATATTCTGATGACATTTAACAGCATTATACTTATACCCAAAAGTTGATTATTTATTTATAATTTCAATAAATAATTGTAAATATAAATTGACAAATAAAACATTGTAATCTTATGTAAATTTATTCCTAATTCCTCTCTTGGATTTATTTCGCTTTATGGCCTTCTAGTACATATAGCAAACCTAACCTAAAAATAGCTAAAAATATGAAAAAAAGTATTAAATACGGTTATCAATGGAAAATAAATATAAATTTAAATTTTTTTTAGAAATAAAAGTCCGGAAAACACATTTTCGGAGGGTATCTTGTTTTCCTATGTTGAAATTCGGTATCAGACCTTCTTCCGAATTTCTACCCATCTCTTTGTTGTTAAAATACAGCGAGCCCATTCTTAACAGGTTGCCGTCATACCCCTGCATATAGCGAGCCCCTTGTTTCCAGATTGGCAGCTCACCCCTGTGTCCAACCCCTTACTCTCTCAGGACATGCAGATGTCCATATCCCTCAATCCCTCTATGAATTGCTCTCACTTTTCTTCAGTCTTTGCTGTCTTGTGGTTTGAGAAGGATCTTTTTTGCACATCAGCATGTCTAGCATTTATTGGTTTTTTACAGGATAGAACATTTTTATGAAACCAACTGTACTTATTTCTTATATCATGCTCATAAAATACAAATTTTTTAATTAATAATTATTTTTGAGTAAAAAATTAGGATTATGGGTTTTAGCTCGTCTTTTATAGTGTAGTGGAATAAAACTTGATCACATATTTATAAGAGTATGTGCATATTATAATGTATAACAAAAACATTATAAATTTAGCATACATGTCTTCTGATTCTATTTGATGCTTTTATAAAAACCCAATTTGCTAACTAATTTTAAATTTGTAGGATGCTTTTCTGTCTCTTCGTTCCACTGTAGCATAACATATTTATAAGGATTCATTGCTGGCTGACTTTAATAGTTAGGGTATGTAAACGCAATTTTTTTATTTATTTAATAATTGTATTACCTACTGTTGTAATTTATTTATTTCTATTTGGAAAAACTTTACTCTGAGTAAAATTATTTCGTTGTCCATAAATTAATTATTTTGCGGTAAAACGCATCAGGAAAACAATACTATTGATGGAATTTTAATGTCTTTGAAGAGAATATGTAGATATTTTAATGGCGCAAAAATGCTTTATTAAAAAGTATATTTTTGAGTTAATCTTTTGTAGGATTTTAATATTAGAGCTAGTTAAATTATTCAATTTAAAGCAAGGAAGGGAAATATTCCTGTTCTGGAACAAGGCATATTTCCTATGTTTACTTTCTATCCACTTCATTGCTATGTGCCAATGTGATCGGCGCACTGTATCCTCGCTAAAATTTTGGGCGACGATTAGAGCGGCATGGCGTTCTTATCATATAGCAATGTTTATCATAGGTTCCCAAATTGTCGCATATCAATTTATAGCAGTGAGTGTGGAGAATATTTCATGTGGGATGTGGAATATATTTTTAAGGAAATCATTGAAGATTAAAGGTGTATTTACCATATCTATGTAAATTTTCGAAATTGTTACGAAGAAATCATTTCTATTTATTTTCGTTATGAGCAATTATATCTTTCCAATGCATAGTAGAGATAATTATTTCAGTACTGTAGAATTTGCTCCTGCTGTTGTGACGATTACCTGTTACTGTAATTGTGATTGTCACAAGTAAAAATTACAGATGTTTGATTGATATTTCAAGAGAAAATGGTATGACTCGTAAACAAAAGTACTGAGGGGTTCTATTATACCTGTTTTCTACTCTTATGAAACTTGACCTTGAAAATCCTAGTTGTATACTTACTGCTGCAGTCAATGAAAGCTCGAGAGACTGTCGATGGGGAGGGGAGAAAGTCAGTCGGTCTTCACCATGCTGTTCACATCGCTCCGAGCTTGACTATGTTGCCAGATCCACTGCGTTTACCCCTTAGCGTTTGCATGCGACTTTCTTCAAGTGCGGATATCTGGCAAGAGTGTACTACTTTCCCACACCTCTCGAAAACTTCAAATGGTGATGGAAGGGGAAAACGCTCTGATTGGCTATTCGCTGCGCCAAGGTCAAGCTTCATAAAAGTAGAAAACGGGTATAAACATAATTTGGTAGTGCAGTACATTGTTTTTTAATTTTACGTAGGGTATTTGGAAATTAAATTTTCTTGAAATATTTTCAATTTATGTACATGAATTAATAAATATTTCGTTGCTGATACCCACTAAAATATTTAAGAAATGACAAATTGAAATCAATATTCTTAAAGTCATATTTGGTGTTTGGCCTGCAATTAGATTGCATCTTTAAATCAGCTTTCATCGAAAAAGAGTTCTTGATGGTAATGAAGTACGTTTGAATTTGCATAAAATTTATAATAAAAATTATATTATTTTTAAACTAAGAACAGTTCTGTGACCGCAAGTTCATTAATATTATAGTGTAATGTTATTTTATATCGATAAACTATTTGGAGTTTTTTTAGAAAGACCAAGTATTACTTTGACCATAAATTTAACAGTGTGGCCACCAGGACGAAATCTGACCTGTGAATCACTGCTCTAGATCAGAGGTTCTCTTGGAAAAAATTGTCGTGGCTGCATGTATGGCCACTGTGAATGTCCGGTGGCTGCACTTGTATTTTTACTTTCTCATACAAAGTATCGAGAAAGTATTGTTATAGCGAAAAATTCGACATCAAGATTTTTACGGAAATATACTTTTTAGGTGTCGCTGAATCCAAAAAAGCGGTTTCTGCAATGCCGTCTGTCTGTTACTGGCTCTGGAGCCTAAACAGTATAGCAAAAATGAATGAAATCTCATACTTAGGCATTTTATCATACTGAGCAGAGTATATGTAGAAATGGTTGACATTGCTCAATAATTAAGAGTAGTTGACTCTACGCATTTTTAACAATTCAATTTTCTCAAAAACATCTCAAGGGGCCCCACACACGTACAGTTTTTCCTTCAGTTTCAACTGCACAGTCCAAACTGTGCTCAAATTGCTCAGTTTGGCCTGCAAGAGGTTTTGCCGCAAACGCACAGTTAAACTAGGAGGATATAGATCAGTTCAATTTTTAATTTGGCTGAGTAACAATTCTCTTCCTAGGGCAACTCTTGAACTGTTGTGCTATGCAGCGATCGCAATTTGTTTAAAAAAGAAGATATCTGGAAGAAATCTACGAAAACGTAGTAAGTGGACAAAGAAATGGTTATTGAAACGAGACTGTTTTTCCAATGTTAATCTGTTGAAAGAATTAAGGTTTCACCCCAATGACTGGCACAATTACCTCAGAATGAATGAATCTACTTACTTAACTTTGCTATCGATGGTTTCTCCACTGATTCAAAAACAAGATACCACTATGTGGAAAGCTATAACTCCTCATGAGAGACTTATAGCCACTTTAAGATTTTTGGCAACAGGAAGGAGTTATGAGGACCTGAAATTTTCAACTATAATTTCTCTGCAACCATTAGGAAAAATTATACCAGAGACCTGCCATGCAATTTACAGAGTATTGAAGGAGTACTATAAGGTAAGGATAAATAATGTTGCATACATGATAAAAAACCAAATTTATTTAAAATAATACAGCTATTAATAACTCCATTTTCACAAACAACTTATATCCTTGAAAAGGAACTTATTTGAATGTTGTAAAATAATTATGAAGTGTAGACCCTTGATCTGCACGTTGAGTACAATACTGAGAATGGTGCATTGAGAAATAGCAACTGAGAGGTTCACCAACATTTACTTTTGAGTTTCTTGTTAAAGTACCTAGTTCTGCCTCATATAATACTTTGTTTATTAATTTTTCTGCTATTATTCTTTGCTCCTTGGATAATATTCTCAATTTTGAAGCCACATTCTTCCCAGTGATGTCAAACTGGTCTTCATGATGTAACTCTTGCAATCTGTCACTCACGAGAGACAATACACTGTTTGTTGGAGATATTTTTCTTTTCTTTTTAAATTTAGTTTGTGAGACTGGTAAACTGCTATCCATTGTACCACTTGCTGGAGTTGATGGGGCTGAATTCACAGTTGGGCTACTTATTTCTCCTTCTGTGGCATTGAGATTTGAATCTTCCGTAGCATCAGTTCCCTAAAAATAACAATTAAGAACTCAAAGAATAATAATAATAGTAATAATAATAGCAATAATAACTTTCAAACCAAACGTTTGTCACCAGCAATATAAAACACTTTTATATCTTTCAGTTTCCAAGAAGCGAAAGAGACTGGGAGAGAATTGCCAAAGGTTTTGAAGAAAAGTGCAATTTTCCAAATTGTCTGGGCTCTGTGGATGGCAAGCATGTTGCGATAGTTCCACCACCAGGAGCTGGTTCATTCTTCTTTAATTACAAAGGTTACAACAGCCAAGTGCTCATTGGGATTGCATATTCAAATTATGAATTCATTTATTTCAATTTCGGAACAAATGGTCGTGTATCTGATGGGGGTGTTGTAGAGAAGTTGAAAAGTGAATCTTTGAAAATTCTAGAACCATCTGACATGAAGGGAACAAAGCTGCCATATGTCTTTGTTGGCGACGTGGCGTTTACTTTAAGAAAAGATTTCCTGAAGCCTTATAATGCAAAACAATTGACAAGAGAAAGAAGAATCTTCAATTACTGGCTCTCTCGGGCTCGAAGAATAATAGAAAATATTTTTGGCATTTTAGTGACAAGATTTGGTATATTTTAAATTCATATTAATATTCAACTGGACAACATTAAAGATGTAGTGATGGCTTACTGTGCACTGCACAATTTCCTACGCAGGATGTCCCCTGAAACATATACACCATCCGAACGCTTTGACACAGAGGACTCAGAAAATGGTAGAGTTACAGTAGGTCTATGAACTGACCCATCAAAGGGGGAATAATCGGAACCAACTAGTGACAGGAAAACAAGCAAGACAACAATTTCTGGAATATTTCAACAATGAAGGAAAAGTGCCATGGCAAGATAACTATACTGCATAAAAAACTTGTTCACAAAAAAAATCTTAATGAATAAAATTACTGTGGCTTAGTGAATATTGTACGTATATCACACTTTTATTTTCAATAAATTTGGTTAAACTTACGTCACTTTCCTCTTCTTGCATACTTGAGATTGAACTGTGTGACGATTTTCATTTTCTAAAGATAACTAAATGATGCATTAATATATGAGATGGTTTGTGCAATGTATGTTGTACCGATTTCTTTATTTTTAGCATGTAAGTCTTCAAAATCATGTAAGATCAAAGTTTTTTTATAAATATGAAATAACTCATTAATGTACGCACAGACCTCTTATAGTCAAAGAAGTTTATTAAAATGAAATTCATCCACACCCATCTTTTGTGGATAACCAGAGATCAGCTTCAAGATGCTCGTACTTTAGTTTGTTTCAGTATTTACTTTTGAGGAAATGAAGTGCACTAAATGTTCTTTCACACATCAACTTCTTTCACATGTACACTAATGTCTAATATCATGTTTTGAAATATCTCAATAACATAAACAGCCTGCTTGCTGTAGCTGGCAATTTATTGAACTGAATATTTGCACTTATAATCACACTTATTATCACATTATTATCACAATGCAGATGCACTTGCTAGTTAATCAAATATTTATGATAAAATGAGTGAAAACTATGAAAACGAAGCTCTCAGAGAACAACACAGAGCTATCCAAATGTGAGGCGAACATATTCACTACTTTCAGATGTGCTCATTTACGAATGATTTTCCTACAGCCATTCCCTCTAACTTATAGAGTAAAACATTCGTTTTTTTTCTAGAGGACCAAACTTCTCATTGCTGCCCCAAGAGGGAGAGGAATAATGAATGGATGCATAGCATTTTTCTAATAAGTTATGATATGTTCTCGACCAGCTGTTAAAGTCAATTTACCTTCCTTTGTATATAGAGAGAGACATCTGGATCATATCTCTATATTCTGAACAATTCATTCCGACTGCTAATTCAAAAAAATGCTCTAGAAGGTTTGAGTCGAATTACTGGATTGAGGATCCCTTGTATGACAGAAAAGTTAGTGGAGGGTGCACCAAAATTTCCTGGTGGCCGCATTTGAGAATAGCTGCTCTCAGGCGCACACCCAGGGGGGGGGAGGGAGAGGGGCTGACGGGCTTTAGCCCCCCCCCCCCCAAAGCTCTACAGGTTCTTCCATAAGAACCTCAATCTCAGGAGTGTGTATTAACCAAATGCCTTGGTACTCAACAAATATGCTTTTTTATTTCATAAATTTCCTAATATTTCTCTCAGCAAATACTTTATAACCATTATAAAGATATTTCTTGAATTGCGCAAGTTTACTTCACACGAATCAAGGTGGGCTCTAGCAACAAGCGATCTCCCCATGTATTTTAGAAGCCCACAGTGAGCTCAACAAAGGCCACTGATTCCATGGGACCAATTCATTGTGGGCACTGCAAGTGCGTGCCTGAGAGTCACGGCAGAAAGGCGGTCATAAATGCCGGTGATCGAGTAAATGTTTTTCATCCGTTTTCCTTTTGCACATTGTCGAAGTATGACTTTTTTCTCTTTTTATTTTCTCTCCTTGCACTCCCCTTATTCTCACTTCACTACAGTCATCCCGTAAACCAATGGAATAGTGACCGGAAGGTACCCTGCATCGAATAACAAAAATGTCACTTCAGTCTTCCTTTGTTCCTCATATTAAGGGGTAAAACGAAGCAACCTTGGATCCGTAATAGTTTCCAGATGGAGGAGACAATAGCCTGGGAACGACGCGAAGGGGGAATTTTGAGGAAAGATATTTCTAAGAAATTTAAAAGTCCTTTTGAGGAAAGAAAGAATTTTTGAGGATTATGCCTGTTTTCAAATGACTTGGCGAGTGAGATTTTGGCCGCACTCGGAACCGCACGTATCGCTCTGCTGCCAGGAGGCGGGGATAGGGTAGGGTTGGGTTGGAATAATCCTATAGTTGAGCCCTCCCCAAGAGAAAATCCTGGGTGCACGCCTGGCTGCTCTAGATGCATCTTATTGTTAGTGGGGAAAAGAATTTTGGGTGTGTATATAAAAATACTGCCGGTCATTTAGCAGATCTGTCCAATTCCTCATCCTCCCCCAGCGTTTGTCTCATGATTTTCCCCATTCCACCTAAGGGTTTTCCCATGGTTAGACTATCTGGCACCTTCTCCTTTATATAGTTAACAGCCTCCGGCATAACTTGATAGAATTTCTTCATATTGTCGAAACAAAAAAGATTTACTTGGTGCTTTCACAAAAATTATTTTTTTAAATAAATAAATAAATAATTATTGTGAAGTTACCAAGTAAACCTTTTTTATTTCAATCTTCTCCTTTGTGTCTACCAATTATTAATGTACTACTTATATGCTTATAAATGTAGAAATACATTTATTAGAAAAAGTGAGGGTTTTCTTTATATCTTGGTGGGACCAGGGTTTCTTGAAAAGGTGATATGTGGAACTCAAGAGGCAAAAGGCTGAGAAACACTGGTCTGGAGAAATTCGTTCCTCAAGCCCCCATCCCTTTTTATTTGAATTTACGCTTCACCCACCAGTCTTCCCTTGGTAGTTAGCGAAGAAGGATCGTTTCACTCCTGAGCTTTGGATGTATTGCATTGCACTGCCAAGGATAATTTTAATTGCACATCGATATTTTGTTATCCATAGAAACAGCTAACAATTATCTTTACTTATTGTTTTTTAAATAAAGACAATTGAAAAGTTTTAAATTATTCATGTGTGTAATTTATTATAATTATTCCAGAGGATGCTTATTTAAAGAGAGCAATCATATCCGTTGCCCTGTTGTATGGAGAAAGTCATGTGTTGGTCACATCAAATTTTTAGTATAGTTTTAATCTTTATCGTTCTTTCACCAACAGCTGTTGCTTTAAAATACTCTGTTATTATCTATATATTAATATGGAGGGTTGATTTCGTTACTCATTCATAACTTCCCTTGCGTTCAACCGATTTTATCTAACAAAACCCATTTTAATCCTTTATTGGTGTAGATTTTCCAAAAGATGCAACATTTCATATTACTGCAATTTTCCGATTATAATATGCATTTTTTTTCACGAAAATTGGCAAAAGTTAGGGTGCTTATTATATATGGTAACAAGCGCATACAACTTTTTTTTAGTAAGGAAATAATTTATATTTTTGGACATATTTTTACAAGTAAATCGTACATTTCAATGCATTTCGATAACATTCCTTTAAATATCATTT
The DNA here is from genome assembly GCA_036926305.1 of Uropetala carovei. Taxonomy (NCBI): domain Eukaryota; kingdom Metazoa; phylum Arthropoda; class Insecta; order Odonata; family Petaluridae; genus Uropetala; species Uropetala carovei. The sequence goes on from JAXCHB010000054.1 coordinate 625,265, forward strand.
TTCAAAACAAAAATAAGAATAATTATTTATTTACTTTTAGCTGTCCAAATCCTACCCTCTGAATTTATTATTACTGTCCTCAAATAGTCTGTTGGCGATTTTGTGTTCTCTCTCATTGTCTACGTAAATGGTGTCGCCAAGAACGTCATCTTCATCCTCACTATCCACTTCGGCTATTTACTTGTGTAATACCTGCACTTTTTTCCCTAAAACCAGACCCAGAAAAAGGGGTGCGGACATTACACGAGATATGCCCCTTTATTTTTCGATGGTAGGCCACCTGCGAGATGCCTGCCGTGTTTCGTGGCAAAGAATGAATTCAAAGTGTTTCCTGGAAGGTGCTGTTCACTGCAGATTTTGTCTTTAATTTGACGTAATTTATGCTTAAATTTGAAGAACACAACAGCAACGGGCAGGCTGAAATGCGCTCCTCTCTCCGAGGTGTGCCGATGGATGCTCGGAGCACGGCGCAACGTAAGTGAAGAAACTGATCAAAGGCTTTAAAGTGACTGGAATTTCAAATTCATTGGATGGAATTGAGGACCATTCCTTATGGGGTGATTATGTTGCAGGTGAAGACCAGATCAGTGATTAGGTATTAGAGAGAAAACAAATGTGGAATTCCCAAAGAAGCCCTTGATATGCAAGTTGAATACATAAATTCTTTGTTTAAAAATTTGGGATTTTACGATATTTCTTGTTTTCATTGTAATTTTTTCGGGTATTTACATACAATTTAATAATCGAAAGATAATGAGGCAGCATGGAGCCTTAAGACCTAAATCGATTTATAATTATATTAAGAAAGAATTAAAAATCATTCTATTGGATGTTGGGATTTAGTTTGTGCACATAATTTTTAAGTTTTCTATTATGAGAGATGCACTCTTTTCAGCGATGGTAGCATATCCATCATGATTCCGAACATTTAGCGAAAATAAAGCATGTACACTGTGCAGTGACTCAAAACAGAACCTTTTGGTGATATTAATGCACTGGCCTTCAAAATACGCTACCAACTTCTTTCCTTAAAATATAATATTGTTGAATGTCAATTTTTTACGATTCATTGCGTTAGAATAGGCATCAAAAGCTGTTTTAATAGTTACGTCTTAAATACATGATTTTTGCCGCTTATGCACCATCAGACTTGACTTCAGATAGATTAGTTTACCGATGTTGCCGTTAAATAACAAAATTAGAATTTTTAAAGTGCTGCCATTACATGAGTACGTTTTTTCCTAGATATTCACTTCCAAAAATGGGGGTGATGGTATTCCACGTGTGCGGGTATTACTCAAGTAAATGCAGTATCTCACTTGATGGCAAGGCGAGAACTGTCTTGATACTGCTAATAACCAAGTGAAAAATTACAGTGATCTTTTTACAAAAAATGAGTTGCATATTATACATGGTGATAAGACAGTTTTCACATTTCACTTGTAAAAACATGGGTGCGTATTATAATCAGAAAATTACGGTAGTTAAGCTTAAAGCTGAGCTTATGGAAGGAAACAGCGAAAGGGGAAGTTTGACAACACTGTGTCGCATTTTGTGATTCTTTCAGCCAGGTCAATATGGATGTACTGTTTTTAGATATATGTAATTACGTATTTTTTCCTCATTACACCACAGGAATGATTTGTTGTAACCATGGCCTCCTCGTGGCACCCGGCAGGAGGAGAACGGGGAGTGGGACCTTCGGACTTAACTCCATCCGGGGGTATTGTTTTTAATGTGAGAATTTGACGTAAACCCGATTTTTTGATTAATGTATATAGATGGATGGATGGATATATATATGCAGGGCCGTGCCAATGGGTGAGGCAGCAAGGCAACCGCCTCTCGAAGGGAGCCACCAAAAATTAAAACCTATCAAAATAAATTCATAAGGCCAGCGAGGCCAGGGGGCGCCATATTATATCCCGCTTCAGGCAGCAAAATGTCTGGGCATGGCCCTGTATATATTTTATATATATATATAAGCATTTTTATTTGACAAGATTGAAAATAAAAACTTGCTTCTTCCTTGAAACCCTTACATCTGACTGCGGAACTGCAGAAGACGTTCCCTCTTTTTGAGAAATTCTTCCCCTCTCTTGTTGGAATTAAAAGATTTGGCAGTCATATTGATAATTTTCTTATGAAGTACAGGTTACGAAATTGAAAAATAAATTGAAAAAGTTTCGTACCTTTAATTATTTCAGTGTGTTAGATAGTCTATGGTATAAACATAAGATAATGAAAGATTATTTACTGTTTCAGCTTCTAAAATTGTACTTTTAATTTTTATATACTATTTTTAATAAAACGGGATTGGAAATTTCGAATCCCAAAATCCTCCAAGATTGCGATTCCTGATCACAAAGTTATGGCTTCATATGTCAGTCAGTTAAATATTCTACTAATTGTTACTTGTTTATATCATTTCTGTGTAACACTTGGTGTTAATTTAAAGTTTTGTTCTGTCCTTGAAGATGTTATCGCAAGGTTATTTAAGGTGTAAATTAAGGTGCCTTTTCAGTTGAATTGAGACATTGCGACTTCAAACAACGTCCAGCGTTAGTAGGCTTCTCAGTCTAAATAAAAAGGCAAGTGAGGAGAGAAACCTGGTGCCAGCATTAGCCTTCTCTTATCGAGAAGCACCAAGGGGACCAACGGCTTTACATCCCTTCTGAAGGACAGACTGCTGATTTGCATGTTCTCCTCTTAACCATGCAAATAAGGGGCCATGCAATCTCAAAAAAATCCTATTTTCGCTAGTTTCGTACGGGGTATGCTCAGCATAGCAGGCCATCTGCCCTCACCACTATGTCACTGCACCCCCAAAAAATTCAGGACTGAAGGGGTTAAGACACCTTTTCAGTAAGCTTGCTCCAGGCACCAAATTACCACGGAATGGCCCTGGCTGCAGCCGACTCCATCCGACTAGCGCAAGCTGTTTGTTAAAAATTTTTATGCTCAGCAAGCTAAGCATTCCACATCATGCATCACAGTCTGATAATAATGGGATGCCAAAAGTTTAAGGGCACTTTCTAGATCATGTTACGCAGCAATTTATTATCTAAAAGACACCAAACAATTGTACATGTATTGAATATGCTTATTCGAAGCCACCACCTTTGGTATATTAGTAATTAATGATAATTCAATAATTAAAATAAAAATTAAATTTTTATTTACTATATTATCTTGTTTTTTATTGAAATCCCTAAATCCCTTCTAATTCCCGCAAAGATCAGTTAACGCAATCTCATGGCTGCGAAAAAGGTCATGAATTTGATGCTGGATGGAATGCCCAACTGACAGGCGGCGATAATAGCGACCCGGTTGTTATATATTTGGCAGCACACCCCTGAAGTGATATACAACTGCACTGTGTAATTTCAAGTGATAATCAATATTAAAAGTTTAATCTCGCAAACATGCGTAAATTTATCTTACAATTAGTCATATCAAATACCTCTAGAAATATTATTTTATTTCAATCATTATATTTGTACGGCAAAAGAAATTCAAATCTGATCACAGAACGAGTTCCTTATTGATTCTAAAATGGGGTGTAGTTTTACCAGAAACTGATATAAGGTTGTACAAGAGACATTTTTGATTATATGGATAACTTAATTTGACTGTCTAATACTCATTTCTACAGAAAAGTAGAGAATCCACAAAAATTATTATATATTACCTTCGCACAATTGTTTCTGTTCATGTAAAAAATTAAGGACGTTCAAAGTCCGCGCGGTATTTACGTTAACAAAATACTCACGTTAAGCGCTTGAGAAATTATAAGCCACATAGGCGTATCACGCCAGGTATTGTTTATAAATTTGTTTTAATGCTAAATAATCAAATACGATTTGTCATTTAACGTCTTATATTTTATTTGGCATGAAGTACCCGCCTGTATAACTGGCTAATATCACGATATTGCAATTATCAGTTATATTATTTCTTTCAAATTTTTCAAACGAACCAATTGTTCCATTCATTGCAGTATTACCGAAATCTTTCCGAATTATCATTCCAATGAAATAAAATTATTACTACGCTAAGGATAGATGTATTAGAAAAATGATAATGTGGATATTTATTGTACTGTTGACAGCTGTCGCAATTTTATGTGGAGGTAACTGATATTCTTGTTTATTATAGTATTAAAAAAATGCTTATTAAATTTTGCCGTTTGATAAATTAGTTTTTCTTGCAGTCATGTTTTGTAATATCCCTATAAATAATTTCTTTCTGAACTTGTTTAACTAACGCTGTGTAATTTTCCAGTTTATAGTGAAGAGAATTTGCCATTATCAGCAGTAGCATTCCCCAAAACTCAAGTAACCGAGCCCACTTGGACGAAAAACGATTGGTTTTTAAAATACAATATCAATAAATTGCAAAGGTAAGGTTTGGAATTATTTATAATACGTTTAGTGATTTGATAATTTATCCCCAAGAGAAGTTTTATCTAATAATTAATAATACGCAATTCATTTTTGGGTTTCTTCCTAGCATACTTCTATTACATTAACAAATCCAAAAATGGGCTATTAGCCAGATTGCCGATACTCAGTACAATGCTCTCTTTCGTCCTCTTTTTTAAAAGGTTGAATTCTGGCACTGCCGTCTGTCTTCATCTTTATAGTTTTGCTTAACACAAATTTATCTAATTGTGAACAAAATTCTAATGTTCATAGTTACTGATGACCTTCATGTTTGTTTTGTTAGCACAGGAGCTGCTCTGCTATGTGTCAAAGTGTATATAATAAATTTTTACTCCGATCTGAAAATAAGCAAGGGTGTCACAGCATTCAAATGTAAATTAAAGATATTCTTACTGAGCAAACTTTTCACTCGATTAATGGGTATCTAAATAATATATGGTTGTAATGCTATAGCATTTTATTTATAAATTCCTAAACTTAATATTATTTTACCTGCCCTATATCATTGTAATATCTTGATCTGGACCAATAAAATTATTGTTATTACAGTTTTTGATGAACAACTTGTTAAAATTATAAGAGCTGATTACTGTTTCTTGTAGAAGATACAGTAGCCAACCAACAACTACAACGGAAGGACCTTGGACTGGGCGATGGCTCCCGGAACGAACAACAGTCCCATCTTTAATTAAACACACTTCATCAAATCCATTCTTCTCTTATGAAATTCCTTATGACCCCCATCATGGAGTTGCAATGGGTATAGCAGCTAGTGGATGTGATGATGGGAAGGTTTGTATTTATATAGATTTTAGTTATGTATTTTCATATTAGCTTCTAAATACTATATGTTTTATAAGCATAATATATTAAAATTCTAAGTCACATTAGTGTTCAGGATCACTCTGTCCATAGAAATGATTATGACTCTGAGTAATGAATTTCATTTGCTCTTTCTCAAGTTGAAGATGAGGTATTTTTAATAAATTTTATATTAAGATCACTGCAGGTATATACGAGGGCTGTTCTGAAAGTAAGATACAAACTGTCACTGAGTCACTGCATTTAATGCTATGGACAAAATATTTAGAAGGAGCATACATAGATATGCACACTATTTTTCAACGTTATCACCACCTTTATTGAGGCATTTGTCCCAACGGGAAACTAGTGAATCAAATCCCTTAGCGTTTAAATCTGCATCCAGTGCATGGAGCTACATCATCACTGCCACAGTAACATCATCATTACTGGAATCACAGTCCTGCTAAATGCTTTTTGAGGGGCCCAAAGAGATAGAAGTACGATGGTGCCAGATCGGGACTGTGTAGAGGATGCTGCAACACTTCTTATCTGTACCGCTGGAACCCACTGCTTTATCAGCTGGGCTGTGTGTAGTGTCACATTGTCATGGAGGAGGACAACACCAGGGCTGAGCCATCCCAGCCTGCTTCTTCGAACAGCTTCTCTCAGTCTCTCCAGCATGTTGCAGCATTGATTGTTGCACTTCTGGGGAGGAAGTCTGCCAACATGATGCCTTGGGCATCCCAGAAGACTATAACCATAAGTTTGTGAACTGAGTTGACTGTTTTGAACTTCTTTGCTGGAGGGAAGTCTGTGTGTTTCCATGTCATGAAGTCCACCTTTGTCTCCAGTGTGACGTGATGATGTGGTCCAGGAATACCCCATTGGTTGACTCGTACCGGATAAAATGCTCTAAACACAGACCCCTACACATCTGTTTATGCTGTTCTGTCAGTTGTTTTGGAACCCAACGTGCGGACACCTTCCTGTAACCAAGTGTGTCATGAAGAATTTCATGCATTCTTGTTGGTGAAATTTTGAGTTACACTGCAATTTCATGAATTTTCAGGTGTCGATCCTCACGGATAAGGCCTACCACACAACAAATGTTGTCGTCCGACATTGATGTCCATAGTCTTCCCTTGCGTGGTTCATCAGTCAAGTCAGCTTGGTCATACTGGAATGCTTTGCACCACACGGACACTTGTTTCCTGCTCATCACATGTTTCCCATACACACTGACAAACTCCCTGTGAATTTGGCTTGGTGTTTTGCCTTGTGTATGCAAGAACTGAATCACACCTCGCACCTCCACGTTTGTCCAACTATACAGTCTCGCTGCCATTTTCACATGCACAGCGCTGACGTGCTCTTCTGGCTGTTACATAAAGTATTCCTCCTTACCACGTGTCACTCCAATGCTGCCACTCATGTTTGTTTCCCACGAGCTATGCCTGTTTGTACCTTACTTTCAGAACAGCCCTTGTATATTTATATGTCAGTTTGTATTAGGCATCATAAAAATCATCAAATAACTCAAAAAGCATGTATTTTAGCCATTCTTTCAATTTTAAAGAGACCCACACATATATAGTCTATGTGTAATCACCGTGCAAAGTTACGACGAGTTCAATTTCAGGGATGTTTAATTCCCCCATTTGGATTACATGGGTGGGGCCTGTGCAAATTTTTATCTCCTAAAACAGCGGTTCACAAACCTTTTTTTTGCATATCACCAAAAACGTGACAAAATTTCTTTGTACCACATAATACTAGGTAAGTATGAATATAATGAATGCTGGCACTAAACTCGCGTTCCACTGGCAGAAGCTTCGCGTACCATAGTTTGGGAACTGCTGTCCTATACTATAAGTCGTAATTATACTCTCTCGCAGACTTTTTTGTTGCAAATGTTGCCCTCTATCTGACTAAATTTATTAATCGATACCTTACAGATCATATAAGGGCAAGGGAGAGTAAAATATGAATTACTTATTGTTGCATTAATGGAAATGGCTGATGTCATTTTCGTATAAACAAACGAAAATAAATGTAAAAAATATAATTTATAACAAAGGAAATATGTCTACAGAATAATTTTATTCGAATATAGGACAACATTGCAACAATAATGTCTGCAAAAGCGTATAATATATAATTATGACCTATAGTTCAGTAGGGTGTATCCATCTCAATTTTTAATGATTTTGAAATTTTTATTTACTATATATTCTGGTGTATAAGTCGACCTTTGAAGCCTAAAAAAATTTTCCTAAAACTTATACGCTGAACATAAAAATGTGTGTATTTTAGAATTATATTGGAACAGGGTCATGTCAACCCCGGTGCACATCCGCACACTAGCATCATGTAGATGTGCATAGCGATATTCATTCTGCCCATGGATGAAAAAATTAGATGGAAATATGGTTCTCTCCTAGGTTAAAGGAGCATCAGTGGCTCACGATGAATACGGCGACTACAGATACCAGATGTCAACTTATTCTGGCAAAAAGTGTAGTAGAAACTGATAATAAATTTTTAATGACACAACTGCTTTTTACTTTCTCCATACATAGTATATTCAGCAAGCTATTAGTTAACTTGTGTACAAAAATATCAAATCTTACAATTTTGTCAATTGGTGCAAAAAAAGGCTAGCATAAAGAAAATTATATGATGTTATTGAAATATCAGGATTATGAAAGGTTTACCATGGCAGTAATTTAGTACTTTCCTGATATACTAATGTATTTCTTTTTTCTTTACAGTCAAATCTTGAAATTGACTGGAATTATTCTCCTGTTAACTACAGTTGTTATAATCCTGGATACCAATTTAAGCCTAACAGAGATTTGCCTCCCCTCTTAGAAATTGAGAGAATACCAACTTCATATGTTGTGAGTACATATTTTGCCTAACTTCTTTATTTTCTCTAATTGGAGAAATTCATTTTGATGTGAGATTTATCTAATTCCTTAGTAATGAAGATGGATCTAGTCTTAATCTTAATTTTCCATTAATTTATTTTCCTTAAACAATACTCTGTAATCATGTTTGAATGATATGAATCAGCGAATGTTTATTCTGATGATAAAAGTATTATTGTGTGTTTATCTGTATTCCCGTTTCTAGGCTCGTCACATATGTATGGACCAGCCAATTTTTTACAACAGGCGTATACCTACATTGTGAGTACATTTTTCTCGGAATCATTTGGAAGAAAATGAAATAAATAACTTTCATGCCTACATTAAAGTGTATGTCATGTTTACATGCCCTTGTATCTCTGCAGTGGGGATCATCGACCTCTGTGGCCAAGGTATGGAGAGTACAAATTTGTACCATTGCAAAGATGGCTTCATAGTTTGGAGGTAATTTTCCATAATCTATCTCTCAATTCTAAAAAATCTGTCACATGCACACATGGCTTTTATTTGGGAAGACTCACTGACAGAAAAAATTAGAAACTTGAAATTTGACACAAACATAGGTCTTAGTGCACAATTAACAGGAAAAACCAAAACTTTTTGGTTTAAGTACTGCAAAAAAAATGGAAATTCCAAAAAGCTGGTTTTTTGCTTATAACTTGAGAACCATTCGTCCTAGGGTATTGCGGTTTTTTTTAGTTGGGTAGAGCATGAAAAATGTAAATTTTGCTTTTCTTACTATGGGGCTGTATCTTTAAGTTTTTTATATATTATTATGTTATATAATCCATAGTTAAAATATGAAATGGTACTTTTTAAAAAATTTGTAGAAAGTCGATGATTGGAAAAATGTTTTTAGAAAAATGGTTGGATTGGAAGGTTTTCAGAAAAATGGTTAGGTTGGTTGGAAGAAAGGTTTGAAAAAAATGCTTGGATTGGATTGGTTGGAAAAAGGGTTTCAAAAAGATGGATTGGCAAGCGAAGCAAACAGAGTTGGAGCCCCTAGTATGGTAAAATCTGTCTCTTATACTTAAGATTTAAAGCAGTATAATTATCTTTTAACATAGTAACTATTAAAAATTAAACCTCAAAGTAAAAGTATTAGCCTGTTTATTCAGGTGAATTATATAGCAGTTTTGAAATGAATATAAACTTCATAAAAACATAATTGTTGTAACTTTTAAAATATCTAGTCATCATCATCATAGGTAGTCTGTCCTTAGACAGTACCTTGATTATTCATGGTTAAACGTGGTTCTCCATATATTCCTATTTTCCACAGTCTTCTTCCTGTCTTGATAGCTCCCTTTTCCTTTCAAGTCGTGTATCAGCTGAAACCTTTTCATACCTCTTTCTCTTTTACCATCTAGCACTTATTTAATCATGCTCTCTCTCCTCAGGTAATGTCCATTCCAGTTCGCCTTTCTCTTTTGATGGTCTGTATAATCGTTCACTCCTCTCCTATTCTTCGTAGTACAGTAGAACCCCCAAATTCGCAGGGGTTACGTTCCCGAAAACACCGCGAATTTGGAATCCGCAAAAATAGAAGCAAAGGCCTTATGAGAAAATGATAGTTACGTTCATGGCTCTCCATTATTTTGACAACAGTAAATGATGAAAAGGTAGGCTAAAAGTGGTTTTGAACCAATACAATGTGGCATTTAAATCTGCCGTAGCCATACAGTTTATCGCATATTGCCTGCCCACTGATGCCGCACTCTGGCCACTAGCATGTTTATTTCGCAACTCAAATTTCTCACTTAAGCTTCACTTTTATCCATAATATCACAAATATCCCTCTCAATCTTCTGAGAATATTTCTTCACGTATGTTTTGCATATGAAACATTCACTGCAATGGAGAGGAGGATTTTATTGCTCCAGTTGCCTAGAAATATCCTATACAGTTAGAGGAAAGTGGTCCTACTGGTTAAAATTTACAAGGGGATGCAAAAAAGGCATTAGAGGTAACACCTCTGCTTTCACTATTGTAGGGGCAGGTATAGGCATCCCCGGATTACACATGAAGGGTTTTCGTACAAAGCGTATTTTTTCCTGGCAAAAGGAAGAAAACAACATCTATGGGCTCTAACCTGTACTAGAAGGACACAGCTGGATACCGGAGATGCTTCATGACGGACTATTTCGGCATACCCATAGTGGATGGCCCAAAAAATGGAGTGACAGTTATATACATCATACAGATTACAACAGACCATGCCATACCCACTCAACTGGTTAAAGTCAACGTCGTCTTTTTGCTTCTGCTTTCTGTATTATCACTTGCTTTCTTCTTGGTAGACATTTTCAGAAAACGGGGTCACAGCGTGATAAATAAACCTCGCGGATGAGGAAATTCATTTGTTTAGTGCTTTTTCTCTTCACTTCAAAGATGACAGCAGTAGTCCAAAACCGCAAAACTGCGAAGCATGCAAATTTGGAAGCTGCGAATTTGGAAGCCACAAATTTAGGGGTTTTACTGTACTTCCTCGTTTTTCACCCTATCTGTCCATTTTATCGTCAGCATTCTTCTCCATGTCCACATTTCGAAGCTTTCCAAGTATTTTATATCATTTTTCCATAGCGTCCATGTATATTTGGTGGCCGAGTTATATTATTTGATTTATGCTACCTTGAACTTTTTCCTACAAAACTGTTAGGTATTCCCCGTGACCAGGTTGATTTTGCACCGAAATATTGTATTTACGAGTAAGTCTTTCGTCTAAAAAGCGGAAAGCTTTGGTTGATATTGATATTGTTGAAATTTTGGCTTGTAAAAAATGAAACCTCTAATAAGTGTTGACTACAGCAAAGGGATGGGAGGTGTCAAACTTGCAGACCAGTGTTTCATCACATACTCTACTGCCAGGAAGCCACTAAAGCAGTGCTGGAAAACGTTACATGTAATGTAATGAAATAACGAAATAATTTTGAGTTAACGTAACAAAAAATGTTAATGAAATTTTTCAAAAAGCTGTAACGAAAAACATAACGAAAACCAAAAATTTAATTTCATTATTTCATTAACAGATTCATTACTACTTGCTCTATCTGGCTATAAAGCTTGTACGGACATTCATACACGGCATCTGGCCTGATGAAAGTGGGCTAAAACCCTTTGTCACCTGCTGAGCCATTTCTACCGCCTTGTCGCGAAAGGAGCCCTACCCTGCCCATCACCCATTGTCCTTTTGGAGTTTTCCACATTTATGCAAGAAAGGATTCCTTTAGGAAGCATAAGAGAAGAAACGAGGAAGATAAAGCACCGATGTATGTGCCACTTTCACATTCGCTGTTCCCCCTCCCAGTATATCGTCCTTTCAAACTATTGTTTTCAATATTCGTTAGGATTAGGGTTTTCCACTTACTCGTTATACTCAAGTTCCTCTTTTAGAGGTCGGTGCTCTCCAAGTTACTGTCTCATCCTCTCCATCCCTGGATCCTGAACTGTGTCATTTGTTCGTCAGTCTAACTATTTAAGCTGTTGGAGAAAGATCTCACAATCAGTGCTTTTACGATTCAAACACTACTGGCCGAATTCATAGATTTCCAGTTAAACCCAGGACTAGGTGGTTTATGCTAGTACCGGCCTAATATAAAAAAATAGTTGTTAATTTTACAGCAATTAAGTAGTTTACAGAAAAAACCTCGACAAACATAGTTGTATTCCATTGAAAGCAGTCCATAAAAATTTCATAATAAACTTTTTATCGATTTGAATTTAGAAGCAATTGAATACCCACATTCAGGGCAGGTTTCGGTTAAAAAATGTGTGTAAGCGAGGTAAAAATTTTCCACCCCTCTGGATATCAAAGGCATGAAATGATATTAATTACCGTATTCACCTGATCTAAGACGACCTTTTTTTCCAAATTTTCAGCTGTAAATGTCAAGAGTCGTCTTACATTCGAATATGAAGTATATTTAAGCATTTAATCAATGGTTTTTACAACAAATGGTATATTAGAGTAAACAATTCACAACAGCAAATTCAAGTACGTACATAAAGAAGTGAAATAAACAAATAGTAATAACAATAAGAAACACATGACGGGAATAATAATTATTTAGACTATTAACCATCGTCGACGATCATAACACAGAGGACGTACTTTCATCTTGCACGTGTTGGCAACCGCAATGTCAAAACAAATGAGAGCGGAAATCATTGGGATTCCCCTTTCAAACGACGCACCGCGATTCACTAAGTGTGACAGTAATTTTGAGTTGTGCATTCTTGATTTAAATGCACAACCTTTAAGTTAAAATGACAGATCATGTTGAAGTACGTGGCACGAGTGCAAAGGGAAAGTTAACAAAGGAATTAGACGGAGCTAAGATACAAATTTTAAGCTGATCGTGATAAATTACGCCGAAAAAACTAATAACTGTGATGCGAGTAGAAAGTTCGGTGTATCTGAGGCAAATGTGCGTTGATGGAAACTCTCAAAACAGGAACTAGAAAAAGCCAAAGCCACAAGGAAGTCGCTCAGTGGTCCAAAATTAGGCCGATTTCATGGCATTGAAGAAGAAGTAGTCAAGTTTGTGCGCACCATGAGGAAGAACGGTATGCCTGTTTCGACTGAAAGTATTATACTTAAAGCTAATGAAATTACTAGAGGACTTAATATATCATTGCAAGAATTCAAGGCCAGCAGAAGTTGGTGCGTGAGAATGATGCGACGAAATAATTTTTCTTTACGGCGACGAACTTCGCTGTGTCAGAAATTGTCAGAAGACTATGTTGAAAAACTTCTCGCTTACCAGAAATACGTAATTGGACTTAGAAAAACCAATAATTACCTTTTGAGCCAAATAGGAAATGCCGATGAAACTCCGGTTTTCTTCTACATGCCATCTAATTATACTGTGAACGAAAAAGGTGCGAAGTCCGTCCTAATTAAAACTACAGGCAACGAAAAAATGCGAGTCACGGTAATGTTGGCGGTTTTAGCAGATGGGACTAAATTACCACCATATGTGATTCTAAAGCGGAAAACAATGCCTAAGAAACACTTGCCAAGTGGAATAATAGGTGTCAAGAAAAGGGGTGGATGACTAAAGAACTAATGAGAGATTAATTACATGTGGTGTGGAATAGATGGGCAGGAGCTTTACTGAAACAAAGAGCAATGCTTTCACTGGATGCATTCAAGGACACTTATCTCCTGAAATTAAAAACATAATGTGTGCGATGAATATTGATCTTATTGTAATACCTGGAGGAATGACATCGCAACTTCAAGTTTTAGATGTTGCTGTCAGTAAGTGTTTTAAAAATAATTCAAAGGTTTTGTATTCTGAGTGGTTACAGAGTGGAACTCACACTTTAACACCAAAAGGAAATCTTAAGAAACCTGAAGTTGCAATGCTCTGCCAATGGATCAAGGCATCCTGGCAACAAATAAATGCAAAAGTAATAGTGAAAGGATTTAAGAAATGCTGCTTATCTAATGCCATGGATGGGAGTGAGGATGATGTTTTGTGGGAGACTGATGATGAAGTTGAGAGTGATAAAGATAGTGAGCACGAGGAAAATAGTGAAGGTTGCATAGACAGTGATGATGACTAACACAATAAATTGATTTTATGCAGCACTTGGATTGAAATGTTTTTTTGTTGTCCTGAAATGAGTATATTCTTTCAATGTATTTACTTTATTTTTAATGTTATCTTAAAATGAATGCTACCATTTAATTTGTTTGAAAACCTGAATGGTTCTATTTGTGATGTGATCTTATGATTTTAAAATGTTAAAAGACAATGACATTCAAGAAAAGTATAAGAGAAAATAAATATTTCACAAGATTTATAATTTTTGTAGTAATGAAGGTCAATTTGAGCTTTTTTCTGTTTTGGAATCATCAAAATGGGGGGTCGTCTTAGATTCAGGGTCGTCTTGGATTCGGGTGAATACGGTATATATTAAAATAGGAAAATAAACTTATTTTACTCAGTTTTGTTTTTTCAAAAACATATTCAGCTGAATATTTTCAGAAAATAGAAATAAAACATTCACTGACCTTATAACAAAATGACTATGTAATGATTATATTACCGAATATTTTTATATTGCAACTTTATGATCACGCTTTTGCACAAAGAGACAAACCCTTGAGTAATCAAAATCTCTAGTATTGAAGGTTTGCTGTATTTGGGGCGGGAAGGTTATTTGAAATTACAATGCTTAAACCCTAAAAGCACATGAAACCCCCCCCCCTTGAATCCCCCCCTTTGAAACCCCCCTTTGAAATCCCTCCTTTGAAATCCCCCCTTTGTAATTCCCCCTTTGTAACCCCCCTTTTAAACCCCCCCTTTCGAAACCCCCCTTTGTAATCCCCCATTTTAAACCCCCCTTTGAAACCTCCCCTTTTGAAACCCTCCCTTTTGAAACCCCCCCTTTTAAACCCCCCCCCTTTCGAAACCCCCCTTTGAAATCCCCCATTTTAAACCCTCCTTTGAAACCTCCCCTTTTGAAACCCTCCCTTTTGAAACCCTCCCTTTTGAAACCCCCCCTTTTAAACCCCACCTTTTAAACACCACCTTTTAAACCTCCCTTTGAAACCCCCCCTTTTAAACGCCCCTTTCGAAACCCCCCATTCGAAATCCCCCCTTTGAAATCTCCCTTTTGAAACCCCCCTTTTGAAACCCTCCTTTTGAAACCCTCCTTTTGAAATCCCCCCCTTTTGAAATCCCCCCCTTTTGAAATCCCCCTTTTAAACCCCCCTTTCGAGACCCCACTTTTAAACCCCCCTTTTGAGATCCCCCTTTTGAAACCCCCCCTTTGAAACCCTCCCTTTTGAAACCCCCCCTTTTGAAACCCCCCCTTCTGAAACCCCCCCTTCTGAAACCCCCCTTTTAAACCTCCCTTTTGAAACCTCCCTTTTAAATCCCCCTTTTGAAACCTCCCTTTTAAATCCCCCCTTTTTAACTCTCCCCTTTTTAAACCCCCCTTTTAAACCCCCCCTTTTAAACCCCTCCTTTTATTCCTCTGAAGAGGTTAAGTTCACAGTGCATCAGTGTGTTTTTTAGTCAATGTAAAACTTTAAAACGTTCGTCTTGCCATCCTTCTTAAGTGACACCTGTAAATGGTCGGTAAGTTCTATGCAATACACCTTTGGAAAAAATGAAAATGTCAAAATCTGAAATATTGATTTTGCCGCCCCTCTGAAGTGGCACCTGTAAGCGACCGTCTATGTCGCTTACGCCTGAAACCGGCCCTGCTCACATTGGGTAAAGGTTCCATATTTTTCTGTTTTACCTGAAAAATTACCTATATTCATGGCTATTAACATTGGATTAAAACTTTATCAAACTATGCACATTTCTCTTTCTCTTCTTTCATATATGTACTTAATAAAACAATCCTTTTGTTAATATCTAAAATGTTATTAAATGCAATATTGTATAACCATGGATGATTTACATGTATTTCTTATGTGGTATAAGAGAAGGCTGAAAGCTATCAAAAATAAACCCCAGAGAGGAAAACTTGAAATTTCGACAATTTTCTTTGTTTTCATCGAATTTCAGGTCTGTTGCAAGGATTAGAATTGGTACAGCCGGTGTACTTTCTGAGTTACTTATAAAAAATTCTACGATGCGACATGAGCATTGCAGTATTTTATTATAATTATTACATTATTTTTGTACTTAATGTGGGTTAAGGCAATTAACCTTGATTATAAAATGTTGGATATAAAAATCCTAATTTGTATGCATGATAAAAAAAAACGAAATCTGTTCCGACTCCTTAGAAAACTTAAAAATGTTCCTTATCTGCAACATATGTTTAGAAATTTTTTTAAACTATAATTCTAAATGAAAAACTTAAACTTACGAGGTATAAATATCAAATAAAAAGTACTCATAAGCAATTATTTCATTATAACGTTAAATGTAACGAAAAACAAAATGTAGATTTTATCGTAACGAAAAACGAAATTGCTTTTTTGGCCGTAACGAAAAACACAATGAATCAATTTTTTTTCGTTTGCCAGCACTGCACTAAAGATATTGCGTGAAAATGTTTCACCATAATTTGTATATAACAATTTTTATTGCAAATATTACAATAAATGTGGGGTAAATGAGTCAGCTAAATTTTAGGCTAGTGACTTCCTGGATAGAACAAGTAATGGATATAAAAATAAATTTTAACTGATATTTCTTGTTGCAAGGTTTGCAACAATGTAATAACGTGTTTTTCCATGATATTCGATGTGAGTTGTACTACTATTAAGGCAACATTGAATGATTTTTGTCATTTTCAGAGATTTTTCAAAACTTTAGAGGCGTTGAAGCATGGGTAAAAATTATTTCACAGACCTAGGATTTTACAGGTTGTTTATGCTCTGCAAAAGGAAAAAAAATCGGGGTAAAGACATTCAAATATCTCAACTTCAAAATTAAGGGCCACCCTAAGCTGCATAGGACCCAGAGACTTGAAATTTGGCATGGTTATAGAAATTTCATTGCAACCTAAGATAAAATTATAAAATTGCAAAAATTCTAATTTTTAAGGGGCGGTTTTGCCCCTTTTCAGCCCCATACGAGAACAAAAAATGCGAGGCAGCTGCATAGGACCTAGAGGCTTGAAATTTGGCACGATTATAGAATTTTCATGGCAAACTAAGATAAAATTGTAAAATTGCAAAAATTCCAATTTTTAATGGTTGGTTTTGCCCCTTTTCGGCCCCATACGAGTGTGATAATTATAAAGCACTTCTTAATGAGATACAAACTTGAAATTTGGCAGAATTATGGGTTTTTAGTTACAACAGATGGAAAAAATCTGAGAGTGTAAAAATTCATAATGTTAGGGACTGTTTTGCTCCATTATTGCCCCATACGAGGATTAAAATTATAAGGCACTTCTAAATGAGCTACAAACTCCAAATTTGACACGTTATATGATTATGTACAACATCGATTGGGAATAATTTGAATTTGTAAAAATGCTAAAATTTGAAAATGCTTGCAGAGTGCAAGCACATATTAACTAGTATATATATATATATATATATATATATATATATCATGTGTAAGAAGCGTCTATATATTATAGATATATATATCATGTGTAAGAAGCATCTATATAATATATATATATATATTATATGTTTCTCCGTCGCTGAAGAAGGGCATCAGCCTGAAAGCTCCATTTTTATGTCGTTTTTGTTCTTTTGTGTTTTTCGTGTGTCCTCAGCACCCCCAGCGGCTCTTCAATCTAGGTAAGTGTTCACTGGGCTTCCTCCAACACCTTGTTGCTACCTTATTATTACCTTTCCTTTTCCTTAAGCATTTATATATATATATATATATATATATCGAGTGAGTTAATATAAAAGTTATTAAAAAGTACAGTGAAAGTAAACAAAAAGCAAAGAGGGCAGGACAACCATATATAGAAACACCATTACTACTTACTGGAAAATATGTCATAGGCTATAATCCTAATACATCTAGTCAGTCGCATTCAAGGTAAAGGTGTGGGATTTGCATCTCAAAAATGAAATAAATAAATAAAATAAATAGAAAAGAAAAAATTTATTGTTGCCAACAATGTGATGTGCCTTTATGTGTGGACCATGTTTTGAAAGATATCATACAAAACATTTTAAAAATATAATAATTATCATCTTGCACTCCCCTTCTGATACTCTTAATTATTCACTTCCACCACTCTTACCCAAATATATTTTTCATGTTTTGATATTTTCAAAAAAGAAAAATTAAAAAAGTCATAGTCATTGAAATTCTTACACAGTATTTACTATCAAACGGCTGCAGAAAAGCAGCATATTATGGGCCATTATAGCTAACGTAATACTTCCGCACTTGTCCCCTTCCCTGCCTCTCTTCTTTCCAATGCATCTCCATTCCCTCTTTCCACCGAGAAACAGGACAAGAAAGAACTCTATGGGCTGCATTCCATATGCTTCCTTGTTGAAACCTTGAGAAGCATACAGTGACTACAAATGATGAAATGCCTTGATTAAATCATTAGAAACACTTCCCATACGTACTCAATAGAATAATTATCTTTAAATATTTACGTTACTATGCTTCATTAATTTCGATGATTAAACAGCAGTTCGAAGTGAATAACGCATTTCTTTCATTTATTTGAATGGCACTAATTGAATCGGAGGCAACAATGATGGTTGCCTTGGCAGCGCCCGGAATGAGTATGAAAAATCCGAAAAATTTCGAAAAAGAATGCGTATTTCTGAAAACTTCGACTGTGTAACATGTAAACATCATAAGAATAAGATAGTATAGAGTTTTATCCGTCGAATAAAGCAAAAACAAAGAAAACTGGTCCATATTTACGTATTTTGATGAATGAAGTAAAAAAACCTTGCACTCTGAAAAATCGAAAGTCCTGTATATACTTGTGGGAAAATATAATTGTCTCCTGGATTCGAATCCGGAACTTTATGAAAATGAAAATAGTTTTCTAGGGACCTTCTAACTTATTGTAACAAAACAGTTTACCGCATATCTCTATGATAAATAGCTTTTGAGATACAGGGGGGGGGGGGGGGGGGTTTAAGACGGACACTTCCAAAATTATATATATGATATACAGGTGAACCTCTACTTACGAACATTCAAGAAATGAACAATTTGTATTTACGAACATTCCACTTACCAGTGAATTGCGCCTCGCACTTCAATAACAAACACACCCTCCTCCCGCACTTACGAACTTCAGTCGCAGTAAGAACATGTAAACTTGTCAACACTTGTCATTTGCTGTTTGTATTTGAAACCATATGGGCGCATGTTTATGCATGTATTGTTTTTATATGGAAAACAATCGTAAACGTAGTGTTTGTGAAAGTGCTAAGAGTGGTTAGAAACATCAAGTGCCTTCGATGGAAACTAAAATGGACATAATAAAGAGATAAGAAAAGGGTGAGTCACTTGCTTTGATTGGTTGTGTTTATGATCTCAATCATTCAACAATGGCAACCATTTTAAAAGAAAAAATTGCTGATCATATTCGCAATGTTCTGTTCAGTCCGTGATTATAAGTAAAAAAAAACGAAATGCCATTGTTGAAGAAATGGAACGGTGTTTAACAATTTGAATTCAGGATCAGAATTTAAAAAACCAACGCTTGAGTACTGAGTTGATTCTTCTCTTCAATCCACTCATTTGGGTAAGTTTTTTAAAGATAAAATATAAATTTTAAGTTTTCCTTTCAAACTATGTGAGTACGGTGATGCTGTATTAATTTATCTTTAGCCTTTGCATTTTCCGCTAGTTAGCATGAATTTTCATTGTGCTTCAAGTAAGTCAAATGTTGTTTTTCACCAGTCATGTTTAATTATTGACCCAGAAAAATGTCCATCTAGTTTTCGACTCGAATATATGTCGAACATAGGGTTTGATCGGCCTAAAAAAGGAAGAAATTTCTTGACTTATACTCACTGATATACGGTAGATATTTTACGTGGCCGGAGTGCTTTCTTTAGAATCTTAGATCTTAAGAGGGTATGGAACACAACCTTCTTTTCACTTCTAAAGCTAGGTTCACATAATCCAGATTCGCATTACCTAACACTTTTTCAGAATACATTGTCTGCAATATTGGAAAGCCAGGTTCGTTCATTTCATACAAATAATTGAAAGGAGGGACGTTATTTTTAATAAATACAATATATTGTGTTTTTAAAATTATTACTTGATGTGTTTACATCATTGGTTGAAATCAATGGGATTATTATATAGTCTATTAATTCCCTTTTAAAATGCACTAAATCGAAGTTATTACAATATGGATCATTAATTCCCATTTAAAAGCATTAGGTCAGTTTCCATGATAGTTGATATTTTTCAATGTTAAAATTTTCTCTTTTGTGATTAAAACATTTTTTCACTACAGTCTGGACGAAATTACTTTGGTATTGAAACTTTGGGGTGGTGGAGGCTTGGTGGGAAAGACTCCCCTCCCTCACAGCCAATCACAGGCGGAGAGGAGAGAAGTGTTGCTAAGAACAACCATGCTGTGTAGCCGCTATGTACCCTGCAAACAAAATACTCAGGACTGATCGTGTGTCTCCGCTGCTAGGAGGTGGGGGGAGGTCTTCTGGGGAGAAAACTCAAACTCGGCATTGCCATATCTACTACACTGGAATGCACCTTTCGATGGACTCGCAAAGCAAAAGGCAACACAGCACAGAGAGACTCGAAGTTGACATGACAGAGGCATGAGAGAGAATGAAATTGAGCCCAGTGACGCTCCTCCTTCATTGGTTCTCGTTGGTCACGTTTTGGGACACTTTCTCTTCTCGCGCATGTTTGGGGGCATCTGTTATGCACATGCTGGCAACATCACACCCGAGCCGCCTCAGCCATCAATTCCAAAGTAATTTCGTCCAGACTGTAATTTGCCATGGATTTGAATTTACTCTTTGAAAAAGATAAACTTCATTCTTTCACCTATAGACCTGTTCATGTCCTGAGTTTTTATCTTAATATTAACTAATTTTAAAAGAGCCCTGCATTGATTTTCATGCTTTTCTTATGGGAGGTAGAAACGAAACAATGGGGTTGAAAAAAGTATCCTTAAACAGAAAATTTTCGATTTTTTTCACAATTTTTATCCAATAATATCATGATGCAAAATTTCAGATCTGTAGCCCTTCTAGAAGTACCTTAGCTGTTGAATTATCCAGACATGAGGGTGGGTAAACACTTTTTAATAGGCTATGAAATATGTCATAGTGGAATTTGCATGATATCTATACAGTATGATATATAATACGATGTATTTACAAATTTGTTTTTGCTTCTATTTATTTTAAATTTTTAATGCATAATATCTTTTCAGCATGGTGCTGTTGTCATGCTGTATCATCCCTGTGCAAATCCCATAGAAGTTAACAGATTACGCAAAGTGGTTAAAAGCTGTTTGCGGCGATATGTCATCACACCATACACTTTGATGGATGAACAAAGAGTGAGTAAAGTATTAAATTTTGGGTACTACTGGGTTATCCCAGACCCCTTTTGAAAAATAATTTTTTGAGATAACCCTTTCACACAAAACGAAAACTTGCAAACCCATGACTGATCTGCCAGTGGCGACATTTACCCACCCGATCACCGGCCAATGGTGGGGGATAGTTTTGTTCCAGAGAGGCGAAGGGCGCAATAGCGCCTGGAGATGGCTACACCTTATATAAAAGGCATCATAATCTAAAAAGAAAGCGAGCCGAAGGCTCACCAGTATCCTTGGTTACATGTAAATAAAAAGTTTTTTTTACAATTTCTCATTTTCTTAGTGTGTTTTAATGTTTTCCCCGGGAAAGGGTTATCACAAAAAATTATTTTTCAAAAGGGGTCCGGGATAACCCAGTAGTACCAAATTTTGTGTTGGTTTAGTTTTAATATATACTTTAAGAGTTTTTTTTAACAATTTGGTATTAAATAAGATAGATTGACACTACTTTTCTCTTTAAAAACTTAAACTCCAGATGCATAAAAGATATTTAATCAATAATCTTATTTGTATAAATATTTTCTATGGTCTAAACTGTATACTTATGATTTTCAAATCATAAATATTGTTCCAGAGTGATTTTTATTTTATTTTCAATTTCATGTTTCTATATTATTTTAGAATTAGTAGGATAGCAAAGTAACTTGTTTAAAAATATTTATGATAGATGTTGTTATTTTTTGTTCATATTCAACTGATTTTTTAAAATTACTTCCTAGCCAATGGCTATTGTAGTTTGGGGTTGGAGAATGACCATGTCAACTGTAGATGCTGGAGCTGTCCGGAAATTCATTACGAAAAAAGCTCTGATGGGTCCTGAAAAACTAAGCCAAGATGGGCAATTTGATTTTGGTCTTCAGGTTCCATCAAAAATAGCCCAGGATTCAAATTTTAATGATGACAACCTTTGCCCAAGCAGGAATTGATGTATGTTCTACCAGGATGTGGCTCAGAAAAATGAAGTATTAAATGTTCAGTTAACTATTCCATAGTATCTGGTGCCAAATGGTAATATATTTCAATGTTTAATGCAAAGTATATGAAAATGTGATGTATTTTGCTTGAATCTCTGTAGAAAAAATCTTGTGCATTATCATCCATTGATTTATTATATGGTTATTTTTCTCTAATGTTAATTTACTTGAAGAATGGTTATGATTGGAAGTTTATATTCATTGAAATAAAACTTCCTTTAAATTTTCAATTAAAGATAAGACGTGATCATCAAATCCATAAAACAACCTGGTTTTTTGAAATGTGCTCTCTCATAAAAAGCTGTGATAGAGCCTATATTGAGATACATAATGCTAACATTGTTCCATCAAGTAGGACCATATACACATTTACTTGCCTTTATATAATATTGTTTTCCAACGTATTTTCATAATTATTCCTTACCGATTTTTTCTCACTTTCAAATGTATTAAAATAGCAGAAACCTAAAATTATCTTATTACATTTAGTGTCTCAATCACTGAACTTTATGATTTATGCAGCATTGTTCCTTTTACCTGATATATGTTTATTTCTTAACGATAATTTTTTAGGGACTAGTCAAAATAAATACTTGATAGGTATTTAACAGGCTCCTGCAGTTACCTAATTTAGAAAATGTTAGGTAACATGTATCAGTACAAGAAGAAAAAAGTCTTACCAAGTGCAACACAGAGGAAATAAGTTACATTTTACAAATTTAATATATTTGTTTCAAAGCATTTCCATGGAAGTGTTTGTAGATGTAACTTGTGAAATTAAGCAACATAAATGTAGAAAATTCCTTTGCTAACTATGTACTGAATAGTATTACTGAATGAAATATCACTAAATTAGTATAATAACTTGGTCATACGTTGCTATTATTCCATTGTTATCATTAAAATTTACAGTGAAAGAGCTATAAAGCATTTGTATTGTTAAAATATTTTATGTAAAATCCTCATAATTTTTCATTAGCAGTTTCATTGGAAAAGATCATTGCTATTACCTAGGATATGATATGATTTTATCCAGTGAGAACCAGTCCAAATGAGCATGTCTAATTTAGCAGGGAATGGCAACACAACTTCTCAAAATACTTTGTGGTAGTGCTTCTCCAGATAAATGTGTGTGTTAGACTATTGCTGAAACCAAATGTATGCCTTTTATTTAGCTTATTGATCCCTGGAAGTGCAGGAAGCAGAGAAAGGAGTTATTTTTTGGAATCATTAGCTTATTAAGCTATCATGCTTTGTTTCATCAAACGTGCTTATCACTCTTAAGAAACTATCTAGAATGACATGTAAGGCAGGGCCATCGCACGGGATGAATTTGAGAGGCAGCACTTTCTAGGGATGGCATTATCACAACATCCCTGCTCATCTGTGCCTGTGTCGTGAACTGGGGTAATATTTTTTTCTTTTTACCTCAGGCGGCAGATTTCTACACAATGACCTTGATCTGAGGAAACATTTTTTTAGCCTTCTTGTATTCAAGTTTATGGAAGTATGTAATGGTAAAAAAGGGGGGACAATATCAAATATTTGGAGAAAAAATGGAAACTTATCTTCATTATCATGTGTTAAATGCAATTAGAATTGATTGTGTATAAAATTATTTTACATTATGTATACCATAATGAAAGAATTGAATGTAAAAGTGGAGAATGCCAATGACTTCATTTATATTTATTAAATATAGACCACTTTTATCCCTGTGATAGTAGGCTTAAGGAAGTATTCTCTGATTTTCTGTCATATTCATATTTGTTTGACAGCATTTACTTGATAATAATTTGCCTTAATGATGGACAATCATTTTTGTCAATTTCCTTTTTTTTGTTTGCTTTCGGAAAAGTTTTTGCCTCTTCATATTTCTTGAAATATATGTTTATTAGCAAGTAATATTAGTAAGTCAAAAGTTCTATAATTGTGGTTTGCATTGAACTTGGATTTTCCAATTTTGTCTCTCTTCAGCATTTTTTGTTTGTAATAGTGACTTTGGGAACTGTTATGATGTTTAAGGTTTATGGTCTGATAAAATGAGTGAGTTATTCAATGAATGGTAAAATTTTATTCAAAAGGAGACAGTTTATGATATGTTAGCATGTAAATATTTTTGGACATATCACATCCGCACTATTCATACTTTTTGTTAATAAATCTGTATAAGTATAAATAAAATTTGTCTCCATTGCATTTACTGAGAGAGTTGTTGACATGTGTTAATAATATATTTTAAAGTAAATCCTTAGCTATATCCTTGTGGGTCATGATAGGAATTTTTAAAATTAAAATACTGTGAATGTTTCATTTGATGCAATCATAGTATGTGTGTATGTATGTACCTTTATTTTCCATAGATCTAAAAGGGAACCAAGAAATTTCACACTCTGAAACAGGAGAAATAGTTTTCCGCAATAGTTCAGTGGTAGAATATCCACACTGCAAGTGGAAGACCCAGGTTTGAAACCTAGTCATGGCAGAACTTTTCCTTGATTTATAATTTCTTTCATATTGCAGTAAATGGCTGTTGCATTGAGATCTACAATCTGCATTTTCTGTCCTAGTGTCCTTAATGTGCATATTTCATGCAAAAATGAAAGTGATGGAAAATGAAGAAAATTCACTTTATGAAGTAATAGGTATTTTAAAATCAGTGGAAAGGAATCCAAAAGAAGATGAAAGTTCTGCCATTAAAGTTCAATAAAAAATTTTAACTGTAAAAAAGAAAGGGATTTTTGCTTAAAAAACAAATTACAAGTCTGCAAAAAATGTTTTAAGTATTTAAATGAATGGACATTTTTGATGGATTTTGATATATTTCAATGAGTGGAATTAAGTAGTGTTTCTTTATGGACAGAAATTGATAAATGAACTAAATATTTTATAGAGGAAGGAGTTTATATTGATGACTCAAAATTATCTGATCAGTTTTGCAATTTAACATTTTTAGCTTATCTTAAAACATAAAAACAAAAGTTATTGTAATCACTTTGTTGTCTGTCCACATGCAGACATTCAAATTTTTTTTTCGTTTTAAGCGATAGACGAAAAAATTTTTTTGGGTGGGTAGGTGCTAATAAAGTATTACAAGTTGTATTTTACAAATCCTCCATTAGTTTGAATTTCCACCAATAGAGGGAGCTAAAATTGGAAAATGAGTAAACTTGGAACTGATATTGTAAACTTTATTTATGCTATAAATTTTATGATTAGTGTTAGGATATGGCGGTGATTTAATAAATGACCATGGATTTAAGTATATTACCGCAAAGTTTTATAGAAATTTTAGAACAATTTGAAACAACATGCAAACAAGATGTCTTTGATGGTTTGTGTTATGCTGCCACAATTGATATTTATTCAAAGCATTAACAGAAGCAGCTTCAATGATAGCTTTTTGGAAGATTCAAACTGATTTAATTGCAGTATGTTTCTGTCTATTCCTTATCACCAAAAAATAATTTTTATTCCAAATTACCTGTCCCAGACAGTGAAGAATGGCTTTTGGAACCAATTTATATTAATAACGAGATGATTTTTGTCCAGATCAACTTCAATAAATGCAACTGGCCAAACAAATTTAAATTATTTGTATATCAATGATTGATATGCATTATATGCAAATTATTGTGTTGTTCAAAGGGCCTAAAACACCATTATGAATGTTATAATTTTTGATCTTCAATCTTGTTTATAAATAATCGTAAGATTATGTGGTGAATTTAATGTGGAAATAAAAGAATAGAATCATCTCAAAGAATTCTTAAATCATCAATATGGACTTTATCTTTTATTGAATGTTAGTCTGATGGTGGACCAGAACAAAACCATAATGGAGTATTTGCTTCTGACTATCTTTTAAAAAATTCTTATTAAAATATAAAATGTGAGGATGTGATTATCTATGCATTAATTTATTGAAAATAATCTGAAGTGAGTCAGTTTTTGGACGAGAGACCTGATAACCCTACATTTGAATGAAGTGCATAATTAATAAATTAATGCAAATAAGGTATTGTCACTGTATTTGGCATAACCAAAATAATTGATGAAAATTCAGGCAATCACACCAACAATATTTTATGGCTTGTTGAATTGTACATGGACAAATACTGCAACAATTTTTATTTAGGTTTTTCAGATGTACCTACTCCTTGAGTGGTACATGTAGTCTTCCAGGGCATTTCTGTATTTATTTTTCAATCAAAACAGTGGACTGATAAAAGGAACAAATTGTTTGTAGAGTGTAAATTTTTTATACATATATATTAAAGCAACAAAGTATCATTTTATCTACTTGGAATTCACTGTATAGGTCTGCATGGAGTGAAAATGTGATTATGACAAAAGAGCAAGTGGCATCAGAGCAAATCCAAATGTTCAACTGGACAAAAGAGCAGGTCCCAAAAGAACAATTATACTCAATGTATTTTATATTTGCATAAGGTCAATTTAATCGAATTTTTTGTCAAAAGGGCAAGTATACCATAACATAAAACAGTTCTTGTATTTTTTAAAGAAGCAAGGAGATCAAATCAGTATTATCTCAGCCAATGCTCTAAAATATTACGATAATAACTGGGCTGTTGGTTTTAGGGTGGGATCCAAAATCAAAATGTGGTTGTCTGACAGGAATGAAGAGTTTCTTATATGTCCCAAAAAAACTAAGGACCCTAGCCAGGAATTCCAAGTCATGAACCATCAATGGAGTATCCTGTCTAAAATGTTTTGTAACAATCATATCATCCCTAAAAATCTCATCAGAGAAAATTTTTAAGTGATAAAGTCGTTCTTTGGGAACCTTAAATTTAACCTCCCTGCCCTATTTAAAAATACAAGTTGATTATAAGATTCTTCTTAAAAATATAATAACTTTAGTGACTAATATTTTAAAATTTATATTTATTTTTAAAGGTTCTTTAAATATAGTTTAAAGTTTACAAAAATTGGTAGGTATAATTTACTTTTGGGGTATGGGATTATCCCTACTTTGGTCTATGAAAAACAGAAAACGTTTACTTTTTTGTCTCGTAAGATCAGGTAGCCCTTAGGATTTTGTTTCTTCACCTTGTAACATTGGGTTAATAATCAGATACGCGTAAGTTAAATATATTATAAATGTACTTCTGAGGTCTTTCAGATTGGAGGGTTTGAAATATGAGACAATTCCATACATACAGTAATCTTGTATGACTTATTCCGAAACTGTCACGATTGATGACATGCGTATACTCACTTTTAAGCATAAAATATGAATAACTTTTACTTCGTTAGTATACTTAGCAGTGTTTAGTTATATTTTACATATGTAATCAGAGGATATTTCATGAAATCGTTCACAACTTTAAAATCTAACGTTAGCATTTTACGAAAAACGGTTATTCTGCCGTTAAAATGTATTACTACGATATTCCAAACTTTTCGTAATTATTTTTCTATTCAAATGCATTCTCAGACGCATACTTTACCCGACAAATGACCATCGATATTTAAGCCGTACGGAAGCATGGCGTCTTTGGTCATTACCAGAATTTTCTGCAATACAGGTAGATATTATATTGCTATGCGCTTTAGTACAATTATGGAAATTGTGTATAAATAAATTTCGAACTATTATTATTACATTATTGCTGCGTGTTAAGCAATAACTGATTTAATCGAGAAGAGGTGCACGTGAGCCGATACTCCTACCAATTCTGATTTTTAGAATGTTTTGTATATATTTTTTAAAATGTCTATTTTTATGAATTGTCATCCTATTACACACAGTCTTATAATGTGATTTTGCACTGATGGTTTGAGATATAACACTTAAGCAATGCCATTGTCTTTATTTCAGTGTTGCCAAAGGCTGTTAGGCAGAGTATTAAGTTAAGACAGCTATCGCATTGTGTAAGCACTTTTATTCATTTATTCAAAGTATATGGCGAGTAAATTATTCGACTCTGAATCTAATTTATATTTTGGGATGTAGAGCTGTACTTCTCATGCTTATTATATCTACATTTATTTTGTGTATTTAATTAAAATATATCTTTTTTCTGCAGACGAATCATTTTAGAGTTCAACAAATACTGCTTCCAACTACTACTTTTAGAAGAAATTATGCTGTAGAAAAAAAGGTTTTCCAGAGGGATAAACCGCATTGTAATGTTGGTACAATAGGTCATGTCGACCATGGTAAAACTACGTTGACCGCTGCTATAACGAAAGGTAAAGTTAGTTGGTTATGCCTGGATATTCCTTTAAAATGACTGATTTTATGCGAAAGCTAGGTAAATTATTTTGACGCGAAATTATTGCCCATTCTCCAAATCATATTGTTAAAATTACCTTACCTTCACTTATGAAATCATTTTTATACTGATGAACAAGTTTTAAAACTTGCAAATACGTTCAATTTCACTTTGTTTTCTATGAAATTTTAGTAATTTCAGGCTGTGGATTAATTCTCTTAGAGTTTTTAAAAACCTACTATTTTACTAAACTGTTTTGTAGAAGAACTTCTTACTTGAATCTTTTTTCAAAATGTCTATCTTTATTCAGAATTCCAGTAATTTCTATATGTAGTACTGTTCTTTGGTGACACACTCGCTCATGTATTTATTGCTAAATGTGAAATTTGAATAAATCATTGTTCAAGAGTATATTTACTAAAAGATTGCAACAAAATTGTCACTTGTTCAAAAATCAAATTTGTTAAGTATTTTAAAATGTTTAAAAATAATCATTTGTAGTATATCAGAAGAGTATTTTCTATATTTACCATTACCACTTTGCTTTCCATGTTCTAAATGAAATTTGAGCCAAATATCAAGCAAACTATGAATAAGGCTAAATTTTTAGGAACAGATTTGATAGAAATCAACATCGATCGCAGCGTCAATTTTTAATGGGTTATCTCCTTTTAACTATTGCAAATACTAAAAATCATGAACATCAATTAGTTGTCACAGGCACAATTTAAACGTGCATTTGGAAAATTGACTTTTTTGAAACCCTTCTTCCAACCAACCTAACCATTTTTTTGAAACCTTTCTTCAAACCATTTTTTGAAACTCTTCTTCTAACTAACCCAACCATTTTTTAAATCTTTCTTACAGCCCAACCATTTTTTTGAAGCCCTTTTTCCAACCAACATGAATATCAATTAGTTGCTACAGTTAGTTACTCTCCCTGATACAAATTGACACTGCAATCGATGTTGACTATCAAATCTAAGCCAATTTTTATGTATTAGTGTGACTGTAAAATTATGAATGAGTAAAAACTATAAAAAACAAGGATTAAAAAAATGCATGAATTCCACTTTCAAGATAAACTTATGCTTATATTTCATTATATTGAAATATTTAACCTAGACATCAATATGTCATCATTAGCACCTTTCAATTGAGAAACAAAATTCTATATACATAGCTGGATTAAGGGATGATTTTATTTATTTTTTATTTATTTATTTATGCATGTCCCAGTGAGACTTAGCTCTTTTTAGGGGCAATACAATCACAAATGTGCACATCACAGTAAATATATATTTACAAATATAAATTATATCATTTTAAAGTAGGTATTGTAAAAGTTATTACATTTTTAAATAAATCTATAAAGATCACAGAAAATGGTATGCAATTCACAATAGGATCCTTGACTTGAAGAAGATACAATAGTAAAGATAACCATCAAATTGTACTCATTCATTAGAAAAAGAAAAAATATATATACAGGGTGTCGTAATTACATACCTTAAATATAAGCATTGTGTTCTAAACCTACAGACAAGCAAAAAGGTTCATATAAACATATGGTCGCAACTGCTTCGTTAACGAGATATGGCAACAGGAAGCACGGAGAAAGGAAAGTAGACAAATAATGTAGTTTTGGATCAAAAGTTTATTAGCTGTGAACAGAATGGCATCTGATCAGTTACAAATGGTTTACAAATATGTTCAAACTGTCCACCATTACAGTCAATGCACAACTGAGCCCTGTTGCGCCAAGAATTCCTGGCCCGCTGAAAGACATCATGCATTTCGCATATTGTCGTCCCATCAGCTTCAATGACATTCCATAGCTCGTCACGCATATTACATCGTTGGGCGTAAACGATGCTCTTTAGATGGCCCCACAAGTAAAAGTCGGCAGGAGTGAGATCGGGTGATCGTGGAGGCCACACAACTGGTCCGTTTCGTCCTATCCATCGACCTGGGTAGTGACTGTCCAAATATTGCTTGACATCGCGAGCAGAATGGGCAGGAGCCCCATCATGCAATACCCACATTGTCTGACGCGTTCCCAAGGGTATGTCATCTAGTAGTTGCGGTGATTGTAGAGATAGAAACTGTAAATAGGAGTACCCTGACAGTCGAGGCGGATGCTCATAAGGACCTAGGAGGAGATCGCCAATTATTTCCGCCCAAACATTAATTACAAACTGCTGTTAGAATCGTGTTTCCTGAAATGTATGTGGATTTTCATCAGCCTATGTGTGCTGGTTACGACTATTAAAAATCCCATTCCTTGTGAAGCATGCTTCATCCATCACCAAAACTTGACTGAGAAAGTTCGGATATGCTGCATCCTGCTTCGGTAGCCATTCGCGGAATGCTCTTTGACACTCATAATCCTGCGGCGGTTGCAGAACTTGAACATGTTGTACATGGAATGGTTGCAACAACTGATCATGCAACACCCTAACCACTGTTCGCTGGGAAATCTGGTGACGAGCAGCCAACCACCTGGTACTAGTACCAGGGGACTGTTCAACGGAATGCAGAACATCCTCTTCCACATCGGCGCTCCTGCGACTTCGTGGTCTCCCACCGTTTGTCATAATGGGCTGCATATGCCTGTTTCTCTCAGACGATGTTCCAGAGAAATGAATGTCCTGCGATTTGGATGCCGTCATTGCTGATACCTTTCGGCGTAAAGACATGCAGCGACTGCACTGTTCCGCTCTGCTTCTTTGTAGAACAGTATCATATCTGTTGATTCGTCCAATGAATAGTCCGCATTATGCACCATTCTTCAATACATAACGTGTCTCCCAGAACAGTAACCCTGTGTCACTGAATGATTGCTTTCTCCGTGTCACGGCACTGCCTCGCTGTTGCTATTGTTGCCACTGTTGCTATTGTTGCCATTGTTGCCGACAAAGCACGAGAAGGAAAGGGAAAGGATTGGAAGGGGAAACGATCGAGTTTTTAAAAATAATATTGCCATATCTCGCTAACGAAGCAGTTGCGACCATATGTTTTTTGCTTGTCTGTAGGTGTAGAACACGATGCTTATATTTAAGGTATGTAATTAAGACACCCTGTGTGTGTATATACATATATATTTTTTTTTTCAAAGATACCGTTTCGAATACAATTAATAAAATATAAACATTTGTACTGTATTTATAATCTAGAATTTATCTTAATGACAAAAACAAATACTGATATATTGTTCCCAAAGATATTGTTTAACATTTTCTTTAAAACTTTTGAGTTTATTGTGTGAAAGCAAATCATGTGGTAATTCATTAAATGCTATGGATGACTTATAAAGTTTACTTTTAGTTCCAAATTTTGTGGTTTGTTGTGGCATAATATGTATCTGATTAATTTGCCTGGTATCATGCATATGGATTTTCGAATTAGCAGTCAGATTCGTGTTAGAGTGTGTGAGACCCTGTCTCATTTTAAACATCATTGTAATACTTGATATTTGTATGTTTAAATGTAGTGGTAGCATTCCAGTGATCATGTGAACTTCTTTGGTTTGGGTATAAAAGTCAAGACCAAATAAAATTTTTAAGGCCCCATCTTTGTAAGACCTCAAGCTCATTTAATAATCCCCTTCTGCACCATCCCCAAGCTATGTTCATATATTGAAAGTGATTCTCCACTAATGATAAATATATACTTTGACGTACTCTTATGGGAGCAACAAATCTCAAATGATGTAATATCCCTATAACAGGGGTCATCCTCTTTTTTATATACATGATATGATCATCCCATGATAAGTTACTATCTAGCATTAAAACTTTATTACTGATACTTTCTGTATTGAAATACCTGATATTGTTATTGGTCTCAGAGTTTTTGGGATATATAATTTTGTATGAAATAGCATGTACTTGGTTTTGGATATATTCATTGTGAGTTTATTTATCTTAAACCAATTAAATAACGAATCTATGTCACTCTGTATCTGGTTTTGTATATCACATTCATCCTGTGCCATGTAGAATAGGTTGGTATCATCTGCAAAAAGTGAAATTTTGCCATGCAGTTTTAAGTCGCCTATATCATTGATATAAATTAAGAAGAGTAATGGCCTTAATACTGACCCTTGTGGAACACCTACTTGTATTTGCGATATTTTACTATCACAGTTATTGTTGTGTACATACTGAGTTCGATTGCTAAGAAAGCTTTTGAACCATTCCAATGCTATTCCTCTAACTCCTGCTTTTTCCATTTTATACAGCAAAATATTGTGGTCTATGGTATCAAAATCCTTTTTTAGGTCTATGAATAAACCTGCTTATGGCCTTTTTTACTTTCTCATACGAAGTATCGAGAAAGTATTGTTTTCGCGAAAAAATTCGACCTCGAGATTTTTTACGGAAATACACGTTTTAGGTGTCGCTGAATCCGAAAAAGTGGTTTTCGCAATGCCGTCTGTCTGTTACTGGCTCTGGAGCCTAGACAATAGAGCAAAAATGAATGAAATTTCGTACTTAGGCATTTTATCATACTGAGCGGAGTATACATAGAAATGGTTGACATTGATCAATAATTAAGAATAGTTTATTCTACGCATTTTTAACAACAATCTGATTTTCTCAAAAACGGCTCTAACGATTTTGATCAAATTTCGTACAGTTACTTGTGTTTACATCTTCAATAATACTGTATAGTTCATATTTCTCAAAAAATGAATATAAGGCTAGTTTATTCTAGGCAACTTTAACAACAATTCGATTTTCTCAAAAATGGCTATAACGAATTTGATCAAATTTCATACAGTTATTTGAGTATACATCTACAATAATACTACATATTTCATTTTTCTCAATGAATGAATATAAGGCTAGTTTATTCTTGGGCAACTTTAACAAAAATTGGATTTCCTAAAAACAGGCTCATACGATTTTCATTTTCTAAAGATAACTAAACGATGCATTATTATATGAGAAAGTTTGTACAATGTATGTTGTACCGATTTTTTGTCTATGGCATCCTGCATTTTAATTACGATATCTATTGTTGCATTTGTAGTGCTTGAATTTTCTCTAAATCCATATTGATACTCATAGAAAAAAATGTTTTTCTAGAAAACGGATTAATCTTTTTTTAACCACTTTTTCCAAAACTTTAGAAATAATTGGTAGAAGAGAAATTGGTCTATAATTACCCGGGTCCAATTTAAAGCCATTTTTAAATATTGGAATCACTTTTGCTAATTTTAATTCATTTGGTACCACTCCTTGAGATAATGACAAATTGACAATTTTGGCAATAGGAATACACAGAGTTTTACAACAGAGACCATAAGAATCCCTGCTATGCTTATTTTTAAGATTAGATATAATCTTTAATATTTCTCTGTCATCAGTTGGCTTCAAATAAAGGGAAGATGGTTCTTGACACAGGCTTGATGTCATAACATTGCTTTGAGGGAAGGAGTCTACAAGTTCCTTTCCTATGCTACAAAAAAATTCATTAGTAGTATCACATATTGCTTGTTTATCATTTATTTCAATGCCTTTCCATAGTAATTTCCTTATATGTTCTTTAGACGGATTTATTTTTTGTGTTAATATTTCATTTATTACTTTCCATTTTTTGCTTTCACATATTTCATTTTCAATTTTGTTGGTATAGTATTGGCTTTTAAGTTGTCTTTTAAGTATGGTAACCATATTGCAACACCTTTTATACATTTCTTTTGTAAACTCAGAAACAAAATTTTGCTTAATCTTTTTATACCATATTTGTTTCCTATGGACTAGATCCAAATATTCCTCAGTTACCCAAGGACATTTTTGGTTAAACTTCTTCTTATTACCACTTGAATTAACAGTGCTAAATCTAAGTCCTTGCATTAAATACGCAGTAAACTCATTTAGTATATCCTCAATATGAGAACTGGCTGTTATGAAAGTATTATTTGAGAAATAACGGTTCAAAAGTTTATAGTCAATTCTTTTAATAACCATCATTTTCATTGCAGTTCTGTAGTTGTTCCCTTTCCGGTTCATAAGCCACTTCATAATTTAAGTAAATGTTTTTTACAAATATGAGATTATTAATGTTGCTGTTGTTTTATTACATAAATGAAAATTATAGCATTGTAGCATAGAATTTACTGCCTGACTTTGAGGTGTATTTTTTAGTACATCTACATTAAAGTCTCCACACACAATACTGTTAATGTTCTTAATTGAGGAAAGAATTTTCCCAAGATCATCTAAGAAAGGAGAAGAATTGTTGATGTTTGGATTATACACTCCTATTATATCAAACAGTATCTTTAATGGTAATACCAACATGGCATATATTATGATATTGCTAAGTCACATTAAATATATCATAGTGCCATTCGTTCGAAATATAAATAGACACACCACCACCAAATTTTCCATTTCTGTGCGCATTTACCAAATTATAACCATTTAGTTGATAATACTTTTCCTCTCCCTTTTGCAGCCAGGTTTCAGTAATAACAATGACATCAATATTTTTTATAATTTCCAACCTAGTAACTAGCTCGTCCATTTTATTCTTTAAACTTCTGGCATTTATGCACAGGTATACTATAGAATTTTTACAACCACTGTCTTTAGAAGTATAGTCTTTTATGGTAGTACAAAATATCTCTATACAATTTACAGAGTTTAAGTCTGTTTCAATGTTTTCAGTCATTTTTAGATTCATTTTAATTTTATAAAAATTATTATGGAATAAAAAATAGAAGTAATATAAATGCTAGGTGATAACAATCTCCTATTAATTAGAAACTGTATGAATGAGTTTGCTAAGAGTTTCTTCTGAACAAATCAGTAACTGTTGTGATTCATCGTTCTTTTTCACATACACTTGACCTTTCGTCCAGACATATTTGTACCCATGATGTTGTCGGAGATCATGAACTTTCTTGTGTAGAGCTCTGTTCCTGGGAGTGAGGTTCTCATTTATGAAGATCCTCCGAGGACGGCCTTGAAACTCCAAATCCGCCGATGTCAGATATCTCTTCAGTTTTTTGGCTCATACTATTTCGTCCCTTTTCCATTTGTTGACAAAAGCGATGATGATTGATTTGGGCATCTCAGTCTTGCCAGTAGGAATCCTGTACACTGAATTTATATTTCTTTTATTAGTTTCATCCCTAGCACACTTGCCATACTACCAATTAGCTCGTAAATGTTCTCGCCTACTACTTGTGGAATTCCATGCACTTCCAAGTTGTTTCTTTGCTGAAAAACTTTTAATTCCTCTGTTTCCTCAACGTTCACTTGTATATCTTTTTTGATATTATTAACTAGATTCATATTTGCACGGTAAGTTTCCTCAAGCTTTTTAAATTCAACGTTCAGAGTTTGGGTTTCCTTTTTCATATCTTCAAAATTCTTATTAAGGAAGTCCATCGAGTCTCTAATGTCTCTATTTTCTCTCACAGTCTGATCCATCTTACTTTTCACTTCCCGCAGTTGAACATATGACCATGAATATTGCTGATTAAATGCTCAGTATCAACAATTAGGCGATAAATTGCATTGGCAGTTTCTTGAATCATCAGTCTGGTGAGAAATTGTATTGGCAGTTTCTCGAATCAACAGTTTTGTGAGAAATTGTATTGATAGTTTCTCGAATCAACAATTTTGTGAGAAATTGTATTGGCAGTTTCTCGAATCAACAAGTAGGCGAGATATTGTATTGGCAGTTTCTCGAATCATCAATCTGGTGAGAAATTGTATTGAAAGAGAGTGAAAAGAGATTAGTGAAAACTCGGACATGGAGTGTAGCATTATATAGGTGCAAGACATGGACAATGAGAAAAGAAGACGTGAGGATTTCAAAGGCATTTGAGAGGGGGGTATGGCATAGATTAGAGAAAATCAGTTGGACAGAGAGGAGAACGAATGAGGAAGTTTCGGATATTGCAGGGGAAGAGAGGAACTTACTAGAGTAATGAGGGATAGACTTAAGAAATGGGTGGTTCCAAATTTGAAAGAGAACGGTTTACAGAAAGAAGTCAGAAGGAAAAATGTTAGGAAAGAGGCGAAAAGGTAGGAAGAGGAAAGCTATATTAGATTCATTAAAAGAAGGAATGGGATATGAGAATTTTAAGAGAAAGACTTTGGATAGCCAGGACTTGGTGGTGTGTGCATAAAACCTACCGGAAGGTAGAATTACATTGTATTATGAGGGCAAGTCAAAAAGAATCTGCAATGTATTTATTTAAATTCACATAACAACAATACAGAATTCACAAGTGCATCATTTTTCAACATAGTCATCCTGCTTTTCAACAAACTTGGTTCAGCGTTGCACAAGGTTTTGTATGCCTTCAGAAAAAAATATTTTTGACTGAGTGGCAAACTACCTATTCACCGCCTCCTTCAGCTCATTGTCGTTGGCAAAACGACGGCCTCTTAAAGCAACTTTGAGGAATCCAAACAGATGATAGTCTGATGGGGCAAGGTCAGGGCTGTATGGTGGATGTTCTACGACCTCAAACCATAGCTGCTGGAGTGTTTCAACTTTGTGGACAGCATTATGGGGATGGACGTTATTATGCAACAACACAACACCTTGGGGCAGTTTTCCTCGGCTTATACTCCAAATTGCTGGTTTCAGCTTATCGTGCAGCATCTCACTGTAGCGTATACTGTTTATCATCATACCCCTTTCCTGGTAATGTTTAAAGATTGGTCCTTGTTAATCTCAGAAAAGTGTGAGCATCACTTTTTGCGCTGTCAGCTGAGATTTGAACTTCTTTCTGGCGGGGGATGTAGGGTGTTCCAGTCCATACTCCGATGTTTGTTCTCCGGCCCATAGTGGTGGACCCACGTTTTGTCACCAGTGAGAATGCGATTCAGGAAGGCATCACCATCCTCTTGATACTGGTACAAAAGTCTGTTACGAATGTCCAAACAAATACGACTGCGCTGTTCAGTGAGTTGTTTGGAAACCCATCTTGCACACAATTTATGGAAGAGAAGTCTGTTGTGGATAAATTCATAGGCCAAACGGTGACTAATCTGCAGATGGTTTGCCACTTCATCGATAGTTTCCTTTCTATTGGCAAGAATCAGTGCGTGGACTTCTTCAATGTTGTCATCAGTCATCGTTGTTCGCCTGTGACGCTTGCTCTGCCATTTTTGAACATGTCTATCCACTCATACATGCTTTGCTGTGGAAAAGTGCTTCTGCCATACTTTGCTGATAGTCTTCGATGAATTTCTTCACCTGTTACACCTTCAGCCTACAAAAATCGAATGACTGCATGCTACTCTTCTTTGGTGCATGTGATAAGTGGAGCAGCCATGGCGACACTGCTATTGTTGAAAGTCAACTGCATGACCAAGGTCAAATATGCCACTACAGCAACAGAGAGACTTCGAGCTTAATATTGCACGCATTCAGCAGTAGCGCCAATCTCAGCAAAAAAATATGAGCACTTTGCGGATACTTATTGACTCGCCCAAATATATAACATCTTAAACCATTATAATTACATTTTTTTATTTGATTTTAATCATTACCCTTCGAGTTAGGTTAGATTGATTTTAGTATTTGCCCATTGTTTAGATTAGTGGGGTTTGTTCCAGAGTATTTTTTACCTTGGACCTACATAGCATCTTTTTCTATCATCGATTTCAGCCAGGGGGAGAGAGGGGGGTCATTAAAGCAAAGCTGTTTCAAGTGACATGAGGTCCCTGGTGTACAATAATTTTTTGGAGACAAGCTCATCATGCACACCTGAGACTGATAGTGTTCAGGGCCTCCATGGATCCCCTTAATCATTGGCCCTGGTGCTACTGTGCCCTGATTAATCCAACATTGTCAATATATGATCCTTTGTCACATCTGATTATTTTGAAACAGTCATTTAAATAATATTAAATTGTTAATTTAGTTCTTGCAGATAAGGCTTTGGCCCAAGCGAAACAATATGCAGAAATTGATAATGCTCCCGAAGAAAAGGCTCGTGGAATTACTATCAATGTGGCTCATGTGGAATACTCCACTCCTAACCGACACTATGGTCATACTGACTGCCCTGGCCATGCTGACTATATTAAGGTATATATGATTTGAAAGCTTCCAAACCTCTCATTTAAAACTTTTAGAATTTGAAGTGCTTGAATTATTTTTCATTCTGGAAAAATATTATAATCATTTTAAAAATTAAGCAATCATTGTACAATGATCCTGAGCTTGATAGAGAATTTTTTTGCCCTGACATTTTTTACATTCTCATATTTAAAGCTCAAAGTTTTTTAAATGCGGTTGATCTTACACCTGTTGTTTATGGGAAAGCTCTAAGGCTGATAGAGCAAAACAAGGCGAAACTGCACCAAGCAGTTTCAAGAGATGACAATTACATACAAATGAATGAGCATGCACACATTGTTAAGGCGAAGCGAAACATCCGCTCCAAACTGCTTAGAACAGGATGAATCATGTCATGCTGTTTCTCGTCCCTTTGTTTCGTTGAAACATTTCAGTATTTTTCAAGCAATGCAGTGTGATGCTGATAATGGTTCTTGTACATGAAAGGAGCGCAATTTATGACCACACCAGCAAAGAGTATAGCAACATAGCAATGATAGATAAATTGTGGAATGAGATAGCAACTGAGATGAACGTAACACTTGAGTACAGGCGACTCCCGAGATTTGATAGTTCTAGATTCGACCAACTCGAGAAATCGACCGGTTGAATCGACCCAGTCGATCGATCGGTCGAATTAGAAACTAGTTTACGCGAAGTAATTTTCAGGCCGCCCGACCACAAGAGGTTTAGTTTCAGTCTAGACATCATTATTTCTGCTCTAATTGTTTGAATTTGTGCTGATTCGATATTCGACAGTTCAAGATTCGACCACGTTTTCAGGAACGCATCCCTGTCGAATCTCGGGAGTCGCCTGTATTTAATTACCATACATTTAATTGTATTTTAATTGCATTAATTACATTAGCACATTATTATTGTATTGAGTGTTACTGTTGCATACATTTTAATTATATAAATTACAGGAACTCAGAATAATCCTTTAAACTATCTATCTGTAGTCTATAGATATCTATAAAGTGTTTGAATATATGTTTTTTATAACTCAGCAACTACAGCACGTAGAAACAAGAGGTAGGTATCATTTTAACCGGAATAAAGAGTTAAGTTTTTATGCCGATTTGATTGGCCTTTCTAATTTTTAAAAAATATTTTCTTTTTTCATTTTCTCCAATTGAATAACAGAGATGAGTGCAGCTTATTTTTCATTTGGATTTTAAAATTACTTAGAAACATGGTAAAAACTTGAGACTTGGATGGTTCTATGAAGGAAAGAACAAAATTTATTTTTATTATAGACAGAATCCGAATCCTGATTGAATTACCATAGAAATGTGTTTAGAATCAGAAAAGTATGTGAATTTATCAGTTTTATGACAATACCAATTATAAGCTACTATGACAACTCCCTTTGTCGCCGAAGTTGAGTCTTATGCATTTATATGGGGAAAATTTTAACATAATATCGTTTTTCAATTTCTGTGTGCGATTTTGCTTTATTTACATGGCAGCCAAACATGTATTGATTTTAATTGAAATATTACTATTAAACTGTTTTAAATGATATTTTTGTGTGGGAACAACCTCATTATCATCGCTTGACATCCTGAAATGAAATGAGTGTTTTCTGTACAAATTGCATTGTTTCATTTCGCCTAACCAGTGTGTAAGCTCCAGTGTATGAAACGTGTCAAAACGTTTCCTTTCTTCATAGCTTGAGACAGTTTCACCTTGTTTTGTTCTATCAGTGTGTGCCTGGCCTAAGGGTAGGTTTACACCAAGAATGTTCATTCAGCTGAGCCTGATTTCACTGGACCAGGTTGGACAAGAGAAACTAAAAAACATCAAGAATAAAATACTGAAAATGGCTACCATGCTGGATACAAATTGCTTGCCATTATTTCATCAAGTATATGGGAATATGTAATGTTTACTTTTTTAATGTATCACCAAATGAAATTAGTAGTGGTGAATCTTCATACTCTTGATGAACTAAAGACAAGAATCAGAGGAGAGCATGTTTATGTATCCAGAATGGTGGTGATCACTTTCAGCATTTTATCCTAGATTTTTCAAATAAAAAAGTTTTAAGTATCATCAAATTTTATCAAAAAATTTATTTCTCTCTGTTTTATATCTTTATATATAACAATTTTTAATGGCACTTGAATAAAAAAATCACTTTATGTTGAGTTTTACATGTAAGAAACATGCCTAAACAATATTATTTTAACCTGCGACAATTAATGTTAATTTTCAGTGAATGTTTAAAACATCTTGCTAGATCATTTCTCTAAAATTTTGGAGTTTTTGTCATCTGCTCCTGTTATGTTGCTAGCAATTTCTTGTGCTCCTTTATTTTTAAATAAGTTTATTTTACATCATAATTTTGTATGCAAAATTCACTGACTTAGAATGAAGAAACAATAATTTTTATAAAAAGATATTGTGAACACTTGAGTATTATTTTATTTTACTAAGAACTGAGTTTAGTTTCAAGTTTTCTTGTTGAGGTCATAGAAATAGACAGAAATTTTACATATTAAAGACAAACATGTTTTTTGTATCCAGTAAATCATTGATTTCAGGAAAGCTATTACAGGCAATCCTCGACTTTCGTACAATTCGCTCTTTCATACATTGTAAATTCTCGCCCCTAAACCGCCTTTTGTACGCCTAACAACGCCAAATTCAGACTTTCGTTCATCAGCTGACGATCAAACATTTTGAGCTATCGCATAATGGCGCTGTCTGTCAGGCAAGCCAACACTTTTAATAAATTAAAGTATGCTACGTAATAATATACGTATTGTATGTAATGTAAGATTTGTGTGTAATGTTTTTTAATATTGTACTGAAATTTGACAAGATTAATACCACTGTAAAGTCGGTTAATAATCAATAAATTATTATTATTATTATTCAGTCTCAGCAACGTTACCGTCTTTGTTTGTACGTACAGCAGTGTTTCTTTGTTTGTGCATTTTACACGTATTATTTTATAAACATGAGTGATAAACGGAAAACTGAAAGTGTTAATACAAGTGGAAAGAAACGTAGAACTCATAAACTTAACACGATTGAGACAAAGATGGAAATAATTAGGCATGCCGAAAGCGGTGAATCTTTAGCCTCAATCGGACGCTTATTGGACTTAGCCAGTCGACTGTGGGGTCAATTGTGAAGGAGAAGGGCAAAATTAAAGAATGTATACGAAATGCTGGAAATATTTCGTCGAAGATTGTGTCTAAAAGGCGAGGTGTAGTGATGGAGGAAATGGAGTGATCTTTAACATTATGGATTGAGGAACAGCATCAAAAAAACATTCCAGTGAGTCTTGCAATAATTCAAGGTAAGACTTTCAGTTTGTGTGAAGATTGGAAAAAACGCTTAGGAGAAGGGGCTGCTGATACTCCGGAATTTCAGGCAAGCCAAGGCTGGTTTGATAAGTTCAAGAGCAGGGCTTGTTTACATAACATTAAATTGACTGGAGAATCTGCTAGTGCAGATAAAAAAAGCTGCACAAGAATTTGTAAAAGAGTTTTCTGAAATAATTGAAGAAGGTGGTTATTCTGCTCATCAAATTTTTAATGTTGATGAGACAGGATTATTTTGGAAAGGGATGCCTGCACAAACCTATTTAGCAAAGAAAGAGGCAGTTGCACATGGGCATAAGGCAGCTAAGGATAGACTCACATTGCTTCTTGGTGGCAATGCAGCGGGTGATTTTAAAATAAAACCATTGCTAGTCTATCATTCGGAAAATCCAAGAGCTTTGAAGGGGAAGGCTAAGGAAATACTGCCAGTCATCTGGAAATCTAATTCAAGTGCCTGGGTTACTGGAACAATTTTTCAGGATTGGTTTAATCTTCATTTTGTTCCAGCAGTTGGACAATATTGCAGGAGGAATTATTTCGTATTTAAGGCAATATTACTTTTGGACAATGCTCCTGGACACCCACAATCATTACAGGAACTTTATCCAGAAATTAAAATTGTGTTTCTGCCTCCAAATACCACATGCGAAATTCAGCCTATGGATCAGACAGTCATAGCCACTTTCAAGCGGTACTACATGAAGAGAACAATCAACCATGCTATCAGGGCAACTGACAAGGAAGGTGGACCTACCCTGAAGGAATTCTGGAAAGATTATAACATCTGAAATGCAGTGAACAATATTGGGGACTCTTGGGCTGAGATAAAGGAATCAACAATGATTGGCTGCTGGAAGAGGTTGTGTCCAGATTTAGTGCAAGATTTTAAAGGTTTTGAGGAGACTCCTGAAGCTGCCACAGAGGAAGTTGTTCAGCTTATGAATGAACTGGACTTGGGTGTCAGCATTGAAGATGTGGATGAATTGTGTGCATCTCATTCAGAGCCGATGTCCAATAAAGATCTAATTGACCTACAAGACACCACCTGACATAAGACACTACCTGAAGCCAAAGATGATGACTATCAACTTCCTCCTGCTAACACTTTGACAGTGAAGAAAATGAATGAAGCCTTCACGCACCTTGAACAGTTCTTAAGCATCATGGAAGAATATGATCCAAATGCAGAGAGAAGTTCACAAGTACGTAGAGCTGTTGATAGGGATACAGCTTGTTACAGACTCCTTTATCAAGAGAAAAAGAAGGCTAATGTTCAACTTTCTCTTGACAAATTTTTCAAGAAAGTTGATAAGACACCATCAGCAAGTACTTCTTCCCAACATTAAAATCAGTTTTTTGTCTACTAAATGTAAAAAATAAATTTGAGGCAAGAAGTAAAAAGAAATTTGTATTGTTTATA
Source organism: Uropetala carovei (assembly GCA_036926305.1). Lineage (NCBI taxonomy): Eukaryota > Metazoa > Arthropoda > Insecta > Odonata > Petaluridae > Uropetala > Uropetala carovei. Next base: position 668,530 of record JAXCHB010000054.1, read on the forward strand.
TTTTTTGTATTGATGAATTCAAGTACAGACTGTAATTATTGGTACAACTGTTTCAGGTAATTTACCAGCTGATGAAGCAAATTTATTTTGCACAAGCCTATCTAAAACTTCAATTTTCTTCTCCAAACTCGTCAGTTTTTTTGCCCTTTTTACTGACTTTTCTTTCATTTCAATCATCATTCTCTTTGGGGCCAAGTTTAGGCAATATTACAAAAAAACTATGAAAATAGCAAATGCTTTAATGAAAAAAGAGGGATTTCGTATGTGCACTTCAGGCGGTCCTCGACTTTCTTGCGTTTGATATTCGTACAACTCGCACATTAATAATAATAATAATATTTATTTACAGCCGGTAATCACATTGTAGTCACAAATCACAGAATAAGTTTCATTAATCACAAAGTAATTTATTATCCAACTCAGCCTGTAAAACGGTATTGGGGTTCAGCAACAGCTAGTCTTCCACCTCTGCCAGAAAAGACACTGCCATAAACAAAGATAATTTCATCAAAAATACAAAAAAATAAATAGACATAAACAAGAAAAAGGGAACTTAATACCAAGATATAATAACTATAGTCAATGACTAGATTATGGTAAGAATGGAAGCACTGTGTTACAAACAGTACGAATAAATGTAACTCTTACAGTAATAAAAATTTCTTGAGAAAAAATAATTAAAAACAAATAACGATAAATTATAAAAAGATAATAATCAATTACATTGTGTGTGTGATAACCTTAGGATAATACAAGGGAACAAGAACCCAAGATAGCATAGATTGACACCCCTGAACTGCCTTTTGTGCACCTATCAGACTTTCTCGCGTCAGCTAAATGACGAACGAATGTTTCGAATGGTTCTGGTTGCCAGCCACCAGTTTCCACTGCATCGCCATCTTTGTCTGTACAGCAGTGTTTATTTTGTGCAATTATTTAAATATTTTATTGCATTTTGCCCTATCTCTCTATATTATAAAATCGACGGTTGTGTCTAAAAGGCCCCTGCACAAAAAAACTCAACATTTATACCATAATTAGAGATTTTATAATATTTTTTGGCTCTCTGGGAATGGAACCCCCCTATAACATGTAAAGCTATGTTCGACTTTTGGACATTTGGCTTTCGGACACGTTTTCAGGAATGCATTATGTACGAAAGTTGAGGACTGCCTGTATTGTGAATTTTTGTAAGCCTTTTGAAATAAGGTAAGCATTGACTGATAATCAACTAACAAATTTTTGTTTTCTTAGAATATGATAACCGGCACAGCTCAGATGGATGGAGCAATTCTAGTGGTAGCTGCCACAGATGGAGCAATGCCTCAGACTCGTGAGCACCTTTTGCTTGCTAAGCAGATTGGTGTTGGACATATTGTAGTTTTTATTAACAAAGTAAGTATGATAGCTGATATGAAGAAAGATAGTAAGCATGCACTGAGAAAAATAATTCATTTTACGTGCACTTTTAAAGTTTTCTTTTATTAAAACAATCTTATATTTTGTGTTGTTGTTCAGTTTAACAAAAACAATGAAATTCGTGTACAGGCAGCATATCTGTATTTATCTCAATACACACGATGTGTTATTTCATTACTCATTTAAGGGTAATGAAGTGTCAGTAGTTCTTAAGTCAGCCTGGAATTTGGTATTGTAAGTGGATTCTCACAAATTGAAGCTTTTATTTGAGTATTCAAGGTTATCGATATGGAGATTGCAACTAGAAATAGTAAAAATAAACCTCATCAGAAAATATCTAAGAAAATGTTTGCAAGCTAAAGAAATATAGATCACCTTCATTCTCTGTTGAACACATCTCTTTGAGAAAAAGATGAACTTGAAAATTAATATAAAAAATAGCTGTGCTGCTGAATATGTACAGCTAACCCTCTTCCAACATGTATTCTTCCAGTATGGATTTGCTTATATGCTCAAAAATAAATGCGGTCTATTAGTTGCTGAACGTGGAAAATTTGAATATGTGCTGTTTACTAAACATGCAACAGGATGAGCACTTTAAAAAACTATAAATGATACCCGGGTGCCCGTTAAATTGCCGATTAGTAATCTAAAAATCTCTGCAACAACATTGTTGCTGTTTTCATAGGACTCATGTAAGGCAAAGTAACAATGTTTTAATTTGTTTGATGAGGCTCATGTAAGCTCTCACCATACTAAGTTCAGTGCGACTTTTGCAGTTTTTTTTTTGTAATAATCCTTAGTATAGAATCAAAACATAAAGCATCTCCAAGTGGTAGTGAGGCAAAGAAAAGCCGCAAAGTTATGACATTAGCTGAGAAAATTAAGTTCCTTGATAAGCGAGGAAGCAGCTTGAGTATAGCATCAGTAGGCCGGGAATATGGCGTGAATGAGTCTAGCATATGTATGATCTGGAAGAGTGAAGAGAGAATACATGCAAGTGTTAAGGCATCTGCCCTTTTAAGTTCACATAATATAGGTAGGCCTTTCCATTTATGTGCATAAAAAAATCTTCATATCTAGGTATTTATTGGAGACTTCACATATCCTACTCAATCCCATAAGGCATTAAGTTCCTCCAATGCGGGTTTGCCCAACAGGCGTCCTCGAGGAACGTAACCCCCGTGTTGGAGGAGAGCCAACTGTATATTAAAATTTACTTATTTAATTTTTTACAGAATGAATATAGCTGTTGTCATAATTTGCGCCATAGTACAAAATATTAAGTAATATGCTTGTTAAATTGATTTTATTTTATGTATTATATTATTAACTTTTGGAATTTAAAGTGTTACAGATAGCTACCAGAGCCATCAGTAAAAATACAGAAAGTTCCAATCTGTTGTAGTTTTTAAATGCTATATTGTCAGCCTTCTGGAATTTTTTGTGGGTGTTCTCTAATTTCTGGCCTACAAGACAATAATTTTAAAACAAAATATTTCAATGCAAATATTTGTACTTGCACTATTTATTGAAACAAAAACACCAAGCAGGCACCCAAGATTTAATGTTTACATTTGAGATTCAAGTGTGGAAATAGTTATATCATACATAGCTCCTCAGCAAGTGCCAAAATTGTTAAAAAGAATTATCAGTGCATACCTCAGTTACAAAGTTATCATCCTACTACATAATGATAGTGTTTTTGTAACTGAAATGTGCATGATTAATTTTTATTTATTTTATTTGTGTATTTATTTAAACTTTTAACAGCAAGGTTGGGACTACACAGCCCCTTCTTCCACCTAACCGTATGTAGTTTACAGACAAGTGTTTACAATAATAGTTGTTTTAACTATTAAGGTAGTTTACAAATTTTGCTTTGCTTCTAACATATGACCATTTCTACACTGATGGGACAGGTAATATGTGTTGAAATTGTTAGGAAATTGAGATTAGTTTTAGCAAAAGTAGACAATGTGGAGATAGAATTGAGGAGATAGAAGTGAGCTAAGTGTGTTTGTTACTGACAATGGAGTTTGTGCGGTTATTTGCAAAATTGTTTAAATTATTGGTGAAGCAGATATTATTAGGAAGGGAATTCCTAAGTTTGCGGGCAGAGACAGTGAAAGACTTATTGTAAATGCTGCTACGATGCATTGGAATGAGTAATTTGGATGAGCCTTGAGTGCTCACTGAGTGGATAGAGTTTAGGAAATTAAAACTACTGAGAAGGTATTGGGGAGATGAAAAGGTGAGAATGTGCTTTAAAGTCATTAGGATATGGATTTTCCTCCTGTCTTCCAAAGTTTGCCATCCTAGTCGATTGAAGGCGTCACTTATGTGATCACTTTTTTCATATTAAAAATGTACCTAATGCAGGAGTTATGAGCTCTTTGAAGTCTCTTGGATAATTCCTGATTGGCACCGAGATAGACGGTGTCACATTAGTCAAAATGAGGAAGAACTAATGTCTTAATTAGAAGTATTTTTAATTTTTCAGGGAGAACATATCTTGTATTCAATAAAAACATGTAATCTCTTGAAAATCAATGCAAGAGTGTTGTTCTAAAACAGATATTGTATTATCTGTGACCAACCGTATACAACGATCTATTGAAGGTTTGCCCTTAACTATCTCTTGATTATCGTCACTTTCATTTTCTTCATCTTTTTCATGCTCAGGTTTCAAAACCATGTCCACTATTTCACATCAGCTGAAGTATGACAGGCACATCATTGTTGATATCAACCCAGTTTTCAATGCCATCTTCTACAACTCTTTTTACTATTGTGAAAAATTTTTGCTTGCTACATTAGGCCTGAAATAGGTACACCTTCACTTCTTCACTGACGAAACCACTCAAACAATACCTTAACAATATTTACCCGGGACGTAGATTGTTTTCCAGCTACATATAACTTAAGTTGTATCACTCTCGGCATAAAATTTTTATATTTCCGTTTTTTTCTTGTTTAAGTCATACGCAGTGGAACCACCAATGCTATATTCTTCGCAATGTCTCTTCACTGAAGTACCATTTTCAAGTTTTCTTAGTAATTCCACTTTTTTTTCAATCGTGATATTTTTCTGTTTACATTTCGTAACACCACTTATGGGTTGTATTCTTCTTTTGAAGTAATGTCAAAAAACAATTTAACACAAGTACTAATTGCATTAACAAAAACAATTCCTATCGCCACGAATCTAATCACCTGGTTCTAATGAGGTAAACGAAACAATGAAAACAGACAAGCGTACATCATTTAAAGCAATTTATAGAGTATTAGGATTTTTTACATATAACTTTCAAAAAAGTGACGAGTTTTTGAGAATGCCGGGTTTATGAGGTTCTACTGTATTAAAATACATTCCCTAATGCATAATCAGCTGTCTTCACCCTCATTCCGAGAAATGCTCCAGTATGCATCGTATGCATCAAAATTAGTGGACACAGAAGTGTTTTCATGAACGTTCGGGAGGTTTGTTTTCCCCAAGACCTACGCAAACGGAAGTGCAAATGTTTCTCAGTAAGTTTCGTAAGATGCGCGTGGTGCAAGGAATATCTGTGCTTTCCTTGTTTTTACAATAAATACCATCAAAGCCATTCAGTTGATTGGTGAATAGCGAGTGGACCACCTCTTTTTACCGCTGGCAAATAAAAAATGGAAGATTAAAATATGAAGAATTATTTTATTTAATGTAAATACTATAAAAAACATTTAATCATAAATAACGAAGTTGAGAAACGTACCCAGCTTGGTATTTGAAAAATAGACGGAAATAAAAACAAAGGAAAGTTTGCTGCCAGTGTGAATCGAACCACCGACCTTAGGCTTACAATGCTAACGCCTTAGCGACCTTGGCCACCACGCTCAGTGAAATAGTGGAGTTAAATACTAATATATGTTGGGCGTGTAAATCTATTTTGCCCATTTTCTCTCGAAGAAAGCCGGGACACGTGTCCGCTTATTTTGTCTCTAGTTTCACCAAAAGAAGTTTCAACCGGATTCTTGACATCGACTTGACAGCGTCCCCTTGTTAGCTTCGAATTACACTATACTTTGAATTATCTGGGATAAAAATAATGGGGTTTTACTGTAATTCAGTTAGTTTTAGCTTCTTCAATATAAACATTCTGCTAAAATAATGTTTATTAAATACTGTAATTTTCTGATTATAATACGTAACCTATATAATACGCACCCATGTTTTCATGAGTGAAATGTGAAAATTCTCTTATCACTATGTATAATACGCACCTATTTTTTTGTAAAAGATCAATGTAATTTTACTTGACGATGTGTAGTATTGAGACAGTTCTAGCCTTGCTGCCAAATGAGATACGTGTGAGAGAGTTTACAAGAATATCATGTTACGTTCTGACTCTCCCATTAAAGATTGCTACACCGTATAAAAAACATTTTGTCTCAATGTCGCCTTTTGTATTAATCTGGTCGGTTGGAATAGGATTTTGCACTTTGCTGCCAAACTAGATATTTGTGAGAAAGTTTACGAAAATATCAAGTTACGTTCTGACTCCCATTAAAGATCGATACAATGTACAAAAACCTCAGTCTCAATGTTGCCTTTTGTATTAATCTGGTCAGTTGGAATACGAGTTCATGCTTTTCTGCCAAACTAGATATGTGTGAGAGTACGAAAATATCACGTTACGTTCTGACTCCCATTAAAGATAGATACACTGTATAAAAACCTGTCTCATTGTCAATGTTGCCTTTTGTATTAACCTGGTCGGTTGGAATAACAGTTTGTTCTTTGCTGCCCAGCGACATCGTTCATACAAGCCGATCGAGGTGTGTAAAATGTTCTCGGCGACACAATTTAGATAGATGATGAGAGAGAACACATGATCGCCGAGGAACTGTTTGAGGACAGTGAGGGGAGTGGTGATGAATTCCTAGGCTTTAGTAATTCTGACAGCTAAACTAAATAAATAAATATTCCTATTTTTGTTTTTAAAAACCATATTTAAAGGAATGTTATCGAAATGCATTGAAGTGTATGATTTATTTGTAAAAACATGTTCATTATTGAAATGCATTGAATTGTACGATTTATTGGTAAAAACATCTTCGAAAATATAAATTATTTCCCTACTGAAAAAAGTTGTATGCATTTATAACCATATATAATACGCATCCTAACTTTTTGTCAACTATTTCAAGAAAAGAATGCATATTATAATTGGAAAATTACAGTAGGATTTTTTTACACATTCTTTGCTAATTTGATTTTTTATTTCTCTTTTGTTTGTCTTATGACTTTATTACAGGTAGATGCAGCTGATCAAGAAATGGTTGATCTTGTGGAAATGGAAATAAGAGAATTGATGTCAGAAATGGGTTATGATGGAGAAAATGTTCCTGTTATAAAAGGGTCTGCTTTGCATGCTCTAGAAGGAAAGTCACCTGAAATTGGTTAGTGTAATGTTAATCATTTTTAGATGAGTTTTTTTATTTCTTTTCATTTTGAAAATTTAAAATGGTCTTTTTGGTTTGTTTGTTTTATTAACATTTCATCATTTTATCTCAAATGAAGTAATGAATACTGTTCATCATGGCATATTAGTAGACCTTTAAGGCATTAAAATTACGGCAGACTTAATTTGATGAGTATATACCGTTTATACTCGTGTATAGTCGCCCTCGTGTATAATGTCTTGTTGCTCGGGACACAGTATATACAGGCACTCCCCGCTTTTCGTCTTTCCGCTCATACGTCTGTTCCTAATTACAACATTGTTTCATTCTTCTGTCCTTGTGATCTGTTTATTTGACATATGGATGTCTCTCGTTGTTCTGGTATATGCCGTAATGTACAGTATATGTTTGTACACTAAGGCCCTGATTTGCATCAGGGTTACGTTCTTGGAAAACACAACGCAAAGCGAAATGATGCAAATCGGAATGCTGTTTGCTATAATAAATCCTTTAAATTAGCAAGATTGGTACTAGCCTTCCAAATTTACGTATCTAAAATTCTAAAATCACATTTAAATATGCGCATACTATCTCATAAAAAATCTGATGTTGCCAACACATGACTTTCTCCATGTTTGGGGTATAGATATTTAAATTATTATGAATAGCATTATAAGGCAAAATTATTATTTCATATCGTAAAAGAATACAGTCGTCCTTATTGTCGTAAATTATATTTTGAATATGTTTACAGAATTCACCACTACATGGTGGTGGCACTGTATACTGGAAATTACAAATAAGTTAAATATCTCTGAAATGGATGGGTCTACAAAAACTTGCTACAAACAAAACTTGGAAGAAATATTATTCTCTACAACTTAGGTCCTCACAAAGATTACTAATAATGACGTTTTTAAGGAGATATTTGACGGAAACCGAAAAAAAAGATTATTTAATTATAATAATTCCTAAACAATAACTGTGGAAAATTATTTCAAATGAAAGTTGTAGGAAATTACATTCTCCATAATCTTTGTATAGAATTGTATATACAATAATGATGTTTTAACGGAGAAATATCGCAAAAACCGAATCGGGTTTCAAATAAACCTCGACTTCCGTTTAACTGTTATTGTCCAAAAACTAATCAGTTCTTTGTGCTCATTCTAAAGTGTTATATATGACATTTGGTATTAATATGACAAGTACTTTTTGAGTTAGAGCGTCCACAATCACATCCATCCATCCACACACACACATCATTCCGAAAATAGTCTAAATGTGTTCTAAGGACCTCAAAACGTGTATTTCTGTTGAAATCTTGAAGTCGATTTTCTTCGTGATCACAATACTTTTCCATTCATATGGAGAAAGTAATAATAACATATAAACATACAAACAGAAGAAGAGAGAGAATATGGAAAGGGAGAGATTGAGATGGAGGAGGAGGGGAAAGAGAGGAGAGAGTAAGGAGGAAGAGAGGGAGGGAGGAGGGAGGGAAAGAGAGATAGTAAGAAGATGGGGAGGAAACAGAGAGAGATACAGGAAGAGAAAGGTGGAGAGATAGAAGATGCAAATCGGGGCCTTAGTGTATTACAAAAAATTTACTCTGCTAAATTTATTGGTTTCTCCTTTATTCAGAAAGGATCCAGTAAAGTAGAAGTTAATTTCAATAACAAAGTAGCTATCCACATTACTAATTAACTAACTTTTTTTATTCGAAAGGGAACTTTCTTTGCTAATTATTAATGCCTAATTATGATAAATTGACATACTGTTATATTTTAAACTTATGTTGTTATCATTAAGAACATGGATATGATACTAGTTTTGTTTCTTTTCTCAATTTGATCAAAATTGGACTGATATTAGCATATTTTTTATTTGCATTTCAAAATTGGTTAGAATTAAAATATGAATTTGGAACTTGATCCATTGTAAGGCCAATAGAGTGAATTGTAGTTTTGTTGTAAAGAGAACTTAACTCCAACTTGAACTATCAAAGAATTCGTTTGGAATTTTAAAAAATTTTCAGCTGTTTTACAAAGAGTTTTTGAAAGTCATGAATACTTGTATTGTAGCTTCATTTACAACTCATGATTTTGAACAGATATTATATGTCGTCATAATTTATTTCATGTGGCATGTACAGTGTACAGTCACAAAGTTTTGAATAAATAAGTTTTGAAATATCGAAGTTTCAAACTGACTCATCTTATTTTTCTGACAATTTGCAAAGATTTGTCAAATGATGGTTAACAGCTCATTAATATAGACTGTATTAACTGTGTATTAAGCTGGGATTAGTTATTTAGAGGTAATTTTAGTATTTTAATGATGTTTTATGAACTTCTTTATGACCATTCATACATACCAAATACAGAAGTCAGTTTCAAAATTCTCATGAGTTGCAAACCACCCTATTAGTTTGATCGATCATGACCGCACTGTATTATGACTTTGTAAGTATAAAATTTTTCATGGGTCTCAGCTATTTGTTGTATATTACAAGACAAAATTACCTTTTAAAATAGGTGCTGATGCAATCATGCAGCTGCTTGAAGCTGTTGACAGCTACATTCCCACTCCAATCAGGGACCTGGACAAGCCTTTTCTACTTCCAGTGGAAAATGTGTATTCCATTCCAGGTATATATTTTGGATAAAATATTGTGAATTTAATGAGGATTTTTGATGAGTGTATGTATTGTAATTAATATTTTTATGCTCTGTGTTAACTGAATTTTTTTAATTTAATTTTGAACTTTCTAATCAAGTGAATATTGATGTCCTTTTAAGTAGGATTTTTTGTGTTCCAGGAAGAGGTACAGTGGTTACAGGAAGGCTAGAAAGAGGAGTTTTGAAGAAGGGAAATGAATGTGAATTTATTGGATACAACAAGGTCATTAAAAGTACAGTAACAGGTAAGATATTTTATGTATATGGAATTAATGTGTCATAATTTTCATAGTTTTTGCAAAAAATTTGGAAGTTTTTAAATCTTTTATTTATGCTCAGATGATTTAATGGGCACTTAAAATATTAATAAATCTGTTATAAAAATTGAAATTATCCATTTCAACATTATTTAAATGAGAATGTTTATAGTGAGGTGTATGTTACACAGTGTAGAGCAGGGGTTTTCAGCTGCTTGTGTGTACCCTTAGCAGTATTTCCATAGTTTTCAAGAATTATGGGAAAGTGTTAAACATTATAATTTTTCTTCTTAGTCTTTCATGTATGACTTTGGAATCAAAAGTTACAATGGGACAACTAAGAATAACATCATAAAACAAAATTCTACCAAAACTGTAGTTTTAACATTATAAACATGAGTTATCTATCATAATACAATAGTTATTAATTTCATTATTATTTAAAATGCTTTAGGGCAGTGTTTCTCAACCGGTGGTCCATGTGGGTTGTGTCTAGGGGGTCCGCGAGTGTAATTTGGGGTGTGACTCATCATTTCCTGAAACTTCCATACTGGAGAAAGAAAGAAATCAAGTATATGGTTCTTTGCAAGGCAGAGTTTATTGTAAAGAGTATACTTTGTATATTACCAGATCATCTTACATATTTTCTGTTCCTCAAGAATGAGACGTTGTCATACAAAGTAGTCATTGCATACATGCATTAGAAACTCGAGTAGTAGTGTCTGTTAATGTTATCTCATTATCTTGATGTGGGCCAAAGATTCTCCACCCTTGCCTTACATAGAAGTAGTGTTGATATTTTTCCATTTAAACCCGCACTCAGTTTATGTGTCTCAAAACGAAAGAGGACTTCCAAGACGTCAGTTTTATTTTGCTTGCCAAAGGAGAATTGTCTATTCAGTTGACTCTATTGAATGTGTCAGTTTCTCATAGTTTGTGAGATCAAGAGTCAAGAAACCTCGGAACGTCTTAACCATTAGATTAAAGTTTGGTAAAGTTTCTACTTATTGTATATAAATGCTGCTATCACTGCAAGAAATATGAAGTTTGATATTCAACGTATTATATTCAACCATTCACATAATTTTTTTCAGTTACCCCTATTCAATAATGAGTAAGCAAGGGACACTATGATTTTGTTTTGACTTCAAAGAAGCCGCCAAGCTCGTCACAACAGCAAAGTGAAGATGTTTGTAGAATCTTTATGAATATTTCTAGTGATACTTCAAGTGCAGCTATGAAAAAGAAGATGGATGAGCCTTTCACGAGTGTGTCATATAAGTGCCAAAAAACGAAAATATGATTTGACATACATTCAATATGGTTTTAGTTGTATTGAACTCAATGAAAGTGAAAGACCTCAGTGTGTGCTTTGTGGTGACATATTATCAAGTGAAACAATGAAACCTGCAGAACTCCTTCGTCACTTGGAAACGAAACATCCTGGATCGAAAAATAAACTCATTGATAATTTTTTGAGGCATTCTATGACTGTAAAAAAGCAGAAGGATGCACTGAAACCTACATTAAAGACGAACAATTCCCATGTAAAATAATCATTTTAGTAGCGCTGCGTATTGCAAAAGCTAAGAAACCTTTAATTATTGCAGAAGGTTTAATTAAGCCTTTTATGGTAGATGTGTGTGCCGAACTTTTTGGAGAATCTTACGCAAAAAAATTAAAGACATTCTGCAGTCTAATGATACTATAAATCGAAGAATGCTAATGTTGTTGGACGATGTTACAGGACAACTAATTGATAAAGTTATTATGTCATGCTGATTTGCTATTCAAATGGATGAATCAATAGATATATCAAACCAAGCCATTTTATTGGTCTAAGTGTGGTTTATTGATTATTATGAAGAGTAAATCAAGGAAGAACTGCTTTGCTGCTTAGAGCTAAAAACTTTTACCACTAGCGAATGTATCTTGAACACTTGAAATGGATTTATTGAGGAAAAAGGTTTACAGTGGAAGTGCTACATCGGTGTATGTACAGATGGAGCAGCAGCAATGATTGGATGTCAATCTGGGGTTGTAGCTCAAATTAAGAGAACTGTTCACACAGATATTATTGCAACTTACTGTTTTTTACACCGTGGACAACTAGCTTCCAAAAAAATAGCACCAGAACTCAGCGAAGTACTTTCACAGGCAGTTGAAATTATAAATTTTGTGAAATCAAGTGCTACTAATTCACAATTATGCTGTGCAAAAAGATGGGATCTGCTCATACTTTACTTCTGCATAACGATGTCTGCTGGCTTACTCAAGGGAAGGTATTAAATAGTAGAGCAAAAAACAGAGGTGAAAATATTTTTGAAAGAGGGGAGCTCTAATTTAGGCATACTTTATGATAATGGAAATTGGTTGGAAAAACTTGGCTATTTAAGTGACATATTCAGCATCCTCAATGAACTTAACCTCTCCCTACAAGGATGGTTAAGTAAATATTTGTCATAAATTACAAAATAAAAGCTTTGCAGGAAAAGTTACTAATTTGGTATAAAAGAATGGATATATGTATTTATGATAGGTTCCCTCAGTACTTTCAAATAGTAACCAATAAACGTGTTGTTTTAGATGAGAAGAAGATTAATGCTTATATAAAAGCACATCTGAATGCACTTAGTAAAAATTTCAAGATTATTTCTCGACATCTGAAGATATTTGTAAGGGTAGCCTATGGATACAATATCCTTTTGCACATTAGTCTGGGTTTCAACTTACACCATTGGAAGAAGACAAACTCATCGAACTGGCCACCGACAGTACTTTGAAAACAAGATTTAGGGAAAAGTTGCTTGCAGCATTTTGTATAAATGTTACAAATGAATATGCTACACGGTCGAAGTTTTAGATTCAATAAATCCGTTGAAATTCAACGGGCAGTTCTGCTAATGTGTGTGTGTGTATAATATATATATGTGTGTGTGTGTGTATATATAAATGAGTAACTTGAAATGTACTGGGAAATTCAGGATATTCTCTGGAGCCTATTTTTCACATGCAGTGGTGTTTGTGAATTGCAAACGAAGTGGTCACTTCAGCTCTGTACAAATTCATCATATATACTAACTTGTAAGGGCAATTCATTTGTAGAATGGGTAGATAAGATTCTGTATTGCGGTTTTACTGCCCAAGTAGTGGATTGTAAAAAAGTTTGATTTTTATGAAAGTTCATATATTTCAAAGCTGGATATTTCGAAGTCGTAATTTTTTGGTCCCTTGAACTTTGAAATAATGAGGTTTTACTGTATATAGCCAGAGTAAACCAGGCACTGAAGGGGGTCCAGATGTGAATATCAGTGGGGGGCCCATGATATTAGTATTTATAGTAATAAGGAACGATTTATGGAACCCCAGTTTAATACTATAACTTTTACGGAGTGTTTCTTTATTGAAAGTCAGTTTGTAAGTGATTTTTTAGTAAAAGTTTTTGTTAAATTTACACTTGATACATGAATAATTGAGAACTTCTGGGGCCCCTATTATTCGGGGACCCGGATGCCTCATATCTGCCACATCTCTCCTTTAGCCAGCCCTTTGTATAGCATTCCATCTCCTACCTTGTTAACCCTTTTGTTGCCGGGTGATATATTAAATCAGCAACTGAACTCCCATTGTCTTCGTTCATTTAATGTATTCCAAACTTAATAAATAATCTAAGTACATGTAATTCTATTGAAAACATTATTTTTACTCCTCTTGACAATAATTCTCCTATTTGAGATATTTATTACAAAAAATATAAAAAGATTTAGATTTCAAAAGAAGAAGGAAATGAAATATTATTAAATTTCGGAACCTCTTATAAATTTGCAGCTGTGGTATGTTTTTTATCCTAAAAATTAAAATTATTAAATTCGATAATGTAAGGTTTTTTTAAAAAAAGTTCCCCTAACTTCCTGGGTTTTTTAAAATCTGAATACAGTTGACTCCCGAGGTTCGACCGTTCTAGATTCGACCAACTCGAGAATTCGACCGGCTGAATCGACCCAGCCGATGATCGGTTGAATTAGAAACTAGTTTACACAAAGTAATTTTCGGCCCGCCCGACCACAATAGGTTTAGTTTCAGTCTAGACATCGTTATTTCTGCTCTAATTGTTTGAATTTGTGCTGATTCGACATTTGACAGTTCGAGATTCGACCACGTTTTCAGGACCACATCCCTGTCAAATCTCAGGAGTCGCCTGTATTGGTACCTTTTTACAAGAAATAAATTGACTTTGTTGTACACATCAACAAAAAATTGTGTCATTTAGAACTAAAAGTACCCATTTATCTTAATAGGTGTTGAAATGTTCCATCAAATATTGGAGGAGGCTCAAGCCGGTGATCAGTTAGGTGCCTTAGTAAGAGGTGTTAAAAGGGATGATATCCGAAGAGGAATGATGATGGTGAAGCCTGGAACTGCCAAAGCTTTTGATCATCTTGAAACTCAGGTAAGTAAACAAAGTACACTTGGGTACATTTATTCCTGCATCATTGGAATGTAGGCCAGGGGTTTTCAACCAGTGGTACATGTACCTCTAGGGCAGTGTTTCTCAAACTTTTTGAACCCCTTTTTATAAAGATCCAAATCTTGCGAACCCTATCCTAAAAATAAAAATTTTCATGGATTATCTTTCTTACCTGACTATAAATTATTATGTTGTAAACAATTTTTTATATTTGTTAATTTAACTAGACAGTATTTATTATAACATTATTATTTCCACACTTTATATATACTTTTCCTTTGCTTATTTGCGTGTTTGTAACCTTCTGGTCATTTTAGTAGTTCATAAAAGGAGCAGCATAATCTTCATTTGCATATTAAAATTATGAAGAATTATCATGAAAATTTGAGTTTTTTAACAAAGCACGCCCAGAAGGACAAAATTTACTTTTTTGCAGTTTGTGTACAATATTATGTCTCAACATTCGTCCTTGTCTCTTTCATTAAGAGTGCATTACAATTACATTATCTGCAAAGATATTGATTTGTGCATTGTTTCTTTATCTTCTATCAACTTATTACTTACAAAGACAATACAGTTTGCATTGTTATGAAAGATTCCTCTATGTAGTGAAAAGGGAGTGATGATCTCCTCTCCTAAGAACAATAAAATAGGTTTAGCTACAGACACATACTTTTCAAACAAAATTTATTTAAATATTGCTTAACTAATGGATTATTTTGCATTTTAAACAAAATAGTAATATAGAATTCGTTAAAAACTTGAATGCCATCAAGGACCAAATTAAGTGATTTACCAAAAAACTTCGCTCGCCATCATGGATTTTTTGCCACAAACCTGAAACATCTGGCAAACCACCTGGTGGTTCACGAACCACAGTTTGGGAACCTCCGCTCTAGGGGTACGTCAAGAGTTTTGAAGGGAATATGCATAAGTGTTACATTTTTCGGTACTTAGGTAGTAAGTAGTTTGCAGTACCTAGGTCAACGTTTAGCCGCTAGGTGCCACTTCTTATGCATGCTGTTCTTCCTCTCATGAACTTCCTATTTTGGCCATTATATGCATTAGTCGCTCAGATGCGATGTTTCTTCCATTCTCATTCCTGGCAGAATGGGATTTTCCCGAGTGCATGCAACAATATGTTTTTCGCTACTCTTTTGTTATATGCAAAGGAAAATTGGTGGTTAAAGTCAAGGCCGTGCCTAGGGTGTTTCGCGCCCGGTTGCAAGATATCTCTGTGGCACCCCCCTACTAGCGAAATTTTGTGGTATGATCAAATACGACTTTTTTTCATTAATAGAGAGTGGAGACAAGCTGATGTATTTCTGTCAATGTATCCCATAACAAATTTTTTGAAAAAATTAGTTGCATAGTTAGCAGTATAAATATGTCATTTAATATCTGCTTGAAGGAAAATTATAAAACTCGCTGCACATATGATTGTAATTCAGTACTCTGTCCTGTTATCGTAATGATCAACCAAAAATTCCTATATTCTTGTCCATTTACAAGCCACATTAGATTCGATATTTATTCTGACAATAAGAAAACAAAACTTTAATTATTTATGCATTCCTACATCAAAGTTCCGACTTCGTATTTTAATTTTAAGATATTTAAAAATTCACTGAAGAAGTAGATGTCAATAATTCTCTCATTATTTGGATTTGTTATGGTATTTAAAAAAGGGTAGGCACCTGGTATTCTTCCAACAAAAGGATTTGTGGTAAAGGTCGATGGTACTTTACGAAAGGATTGTCACCTCACCTTGAGCTACTCACTAGGGTTGGGATATCAATTAGCAGAGTATTGCCTCCCACCTCTTGGCGACTCCTACAGTGAACCCATTTTCGGTCGCCACAGGTATGTGTTCTAGTGACCCTGAGCCATGCGACCACGTATCGCAAGGGATCAGAAAAATTTTGCCTAGAAGATTTTGTGTCATTTTAGTATCTCCAACTTTTCCTTTTCACTCAGACATAGGAGGAAACATTCCCAATTCAAATTCCAATAATATATAGATACAAATACCTTGATGAGAAGGCGCCCTGGCAAGTTGGTGCCCGGGTGCATTGCACCCACTGCATCCCGGGTAGGCACGCCCCTGGCTAAAGTACAATATATCCCCTCCTGACTATTGCGCCAGTGACGACTTACGTGTTCCGTAAGTACATAGGTATCTTAATATACTTTGGGAGAAGTGCGAAAACTTGCTGCTTATTGTGAGACTGAACGCAAAAACTAGCTGTAGAACTGAATCGGCAACCTATGGCATATTTATATTTTTACTTTCTGCATACATAGTGTAAGAGAAAGTATTGTATTCGTGAAAAAAAAATTGAATTCAAGACTTCAACGGAAATACATGTTTTGGGGTCCCCTGAGTACGTTTTGATTATTTTCGTGGTCTTTGTGTGTGACAAAATTTTGTGGGCACTCTAACTCAAAAATTAATAATCAGATCAGTACATAGCTTAAGATTTTTATTAGCAAATGAAGATCTGAAAAGGTTTTGGCTGAAATAGCTCAACCAGAAGTGGAGGTTTATTCTTTTGTTTTCTCTTTATTCCCGAATATCTCCTTTAAAACTAAATTACATAAATATTTGTTATTATTAACGTTGTAGATAATGTAATTTTCTATAAGTTTTGTTTGAAACATTTTTTCATAAAACCGATAATTTGAGATATTATGATTTTTCGTCTAAATTTATGTTAAATACGTTGCTTGTTTCCGTTGCTATGATGGAATTTTTTAATTGTTGATCGCAATGCGTAAAATTTTTTAAAAAATGTCTAATTTTGTTGAGCCATTATATTGATATAATTAAAAGTGAAAATTATTTTATTTAACATATTTCCTAAGGCCTATCCTGTAAACTAGGCCTATGGTTACTTGTTGTTTTCAATGCATTTTTGCTCTTTACTGTATATTTAAAACTTGAATACTTTTGTAAAACTTTCTATTTCAATACAGTTGATTCATAATGCAGGATAAATTTAAAATAAAAAAGCATATTTAAATTTAAGTTACAGGGCTATGCATAAACAGTTGTAAATAATTTTATTTAAAATATGCGATGCAGATGCTAAAAGTATTGAAAGCATAAATTTGTACATTTTGCTTCAAAAAACCAAGATATTACATGTTACAGGATATTCTGATGTCAGTAACAGGATTTAGAAAAAAAATTGGTGGCAGCCCTGATCTAAGGGTTTAAAAAAATAGTGGAATACCCCTGATATAGGCTATGCCAGACCATTGGAACTTCCTTGGACCATGAGAGGTGCTTGTAGTCAAATATGGTTTTTAATTTAGGTATTTTCCATTAAGTTCCAAGTGTTTTAGTTACATATTTTTATTAAGGCAGCCAATTGTTATATTACACATAATGTGGAATATTATGATTAATGCACACTTATGAATTTTAACATTTTACATAATATAAACCGTCTAAAATGAACCTGAATTAAACTATGTGGAACATTTAATTGTTCTATTATAATTTGTCACATGTAGATAAAGAAGTTAGGTACATACAGTAATTGCAAGGGTTAATAAAACTTTTATTTAATGAAAAACAGTAAGTGAAATTACTCATCATCCAGGATTAACAGATGACTTTTCCATAAATACCAGACAAAGCGTCAGAGTGCTCATGAAAATGTACATATGTTTACCTCTTAATTTTTTCTTGAACAGACTGCCCAAAAATCAAAGTCCAGTTCAAAGATGTTATGTTATGGGCAGCTAAAGTTAAAGTTTGCTGCTCCCACATAATTTCTTCCAGACCAGTCATTTTCGTAAATATTGCCGAACTATGGATGTTCCTGGACCATCAATTGCTGGACTAAAGGCACTAAAGTGTAGAAATAAATGATTAATTTATTTAAAAATTAAAAGAGGATTCTCACAATACTTATTAAGAGCATTTAGTCAAAAAATTAAGTTTTGTGCTACATATTGGATAATTGTCATAATTTTATCAGGCAGCTGAATATTTGGGTATTGCACTAGCAAATTTTCTGGTTGCCAAAACATTTATCAATTACTTTTAATTTCTGTTCTTAAATTTTGAGGGAAGTAAAAATTAATCCTAATGCTTAAAATATATTTTCCAGCTGAATTTTGCAAGTTTACTTTTTCAGTAAGTTAGCATTGGGCACTTGAATTTACTCTTTATTTTTTCCTAAGTTAAAAAGTGTTAATCATTTTCTTATTTCCTGCAGGTCTACATATTGAACAAGGAAGAAGGAGGTCGTTCAAAGCCCTTCATGTCATATGTCCAAATGCAGATGTTCTCTAGAACATGGGATTGTGCTGCTCAAGTAAAAATCCCTGAGAAAGAGATGGTGATGCCAGGAGAAGATGCCAAGTAAGTGATTTAGTCTTAAAAAAGGTTTTTACCTGTTCTAATGTTTAATATCTCAGTTATCCTGCTAAATGCACTAATTTATAGTATATTTGAATGTATAAAGATATCAAAAAAGGATATTTCTTATGCATTTTCATAATTGTTAATTAAAATGCTTTAAAATTATTAAGAAAGGTGGTGACAGACATCTTCCCATTTCTTTACAGGCTTATCCTGAAACTTCTGAGACCAATGGTAGTGGAGCAGGGTCAGAGATTTACATTAAGAGATGGATCTATTACGTTAGGCACTGGTGTTGTTACAAAAACTTTATCTCTTTTGTCAGAGAAAGAAAGACTTGCATTGACCGAAGGAAAAAAGGCTCGCCAAGAATCAGAGAAAGCTAAGGGGAAGTAGTGTTTGCTCATCTCTTCCTAATTATTGCCCATGTGTGGACATTTTGTAGTCATTTTTTTGCTAAGTTATTTGGCAAGACATGGAAAATGTCTACAAATTAGCCATTTGATTAGACAAAGTGGTGGTGATATGCTAAAAAGGTGTACATGTTCCCTTGAAAAATATCTGGACAACTCAGTTGAACATGAGATGTGCAATAAATTAGGCTTTCATCATAAGTATAAACAAAACAAACATGTAAATCGCTTGTCTTACATTTTGTTTTGAATTTTATCAGTCATATGATACTATTAGTGGCATTTATCATTGTTAGTTGTCATATAAAACCTTATTTGATTTCATATAGTAATTGATTGTTTCCTTTGACACATAATTTCTCTCATTTTTGACATTATGAATCAGAAAAAGTGGCATTTTGAAATGCTTTTTTTCCACCGTACAGTTCTTGTTATTTTATAATTGAAAATGTAAAAACAGTAACTGTTTAAACTATTATTAAACTTTATAATTATGAATGCTTATCAGTTATTTACTTATGCACTTGTTTTTGATTCCAGACTAAGTGGCTGGACTAAAACCAGAGGAGTAATGTTAATTCTCATTATCAGTCTACAGAGTGATCCTTAAGAGCAGCCACTGTGGTCACCTCTAATCCAAGTAATAATATGAAAATATTTTAATATGGCCACTGTAACATTTTGTTACGAAGACCACTGATCTAGTACAGAGCTTCCATTTTCATGGATTTTTTAATGAAAAACAGACATTTCTGTGATCCACGGATATTTATAAGGAAAAATTCTGTAATTATCTGATATGTTCATATAAAAA
The DNA here is from genome assembly GCA_036926305.1 of Uropetala carovei. NCBI lineage: Eukaryota > Metazoa > Arthropoda > Insecta > Odonata > Petaluridae > Uropetala > Uropetala carovei. Next base: position 688,402 of record JAXCHB010000054.1, read on the forward strand.
ATACATAGACTACTAAGAAATTCAGATATTATTAATATTTATATACAAATAATATGAATTCTGTAAATAATATACATTTGATGAAATTGTTCCATAAGTACAGCATGAAAACTTGCAACTTATTGTGAGACTGAACACAAAAACTAGCTGTAGAACTGAATCGGCAACCTATGGCATATTTATATTTTTACTTTCTGCATACATAGTATAGGAGAAAGTATGGTATTCATGAAAAAATCAAATTCGAGACTTCAATGGAAATACACTTTTTGAGGTCTCCTGTGTACGTTTTGACTATTTTCGCATTGATGTCAGTGGATGTGTCTGTGTGTATGTGATAGGAATTTTGTGGATGCTCTAACTCAAAAACTAATAATCAGATCAGCACAAAACTTTATGCTTAAGATTTTTATTAGCGAATGAAGATCTGAAAAAGTTTTGGCTGAAACTGCTCAACCGCAAGTGTAGGTTTATTCTTGTCATTTTTCCTTTTTACTTTCTCTGTATACGTAGTATAGAGACAGTATTGTGATCACGAAAAAAATCGACTTCGAGATTTCAACGGAAATACATGTTTTGAGGTCCCTAGAACACGTTTAGACTATTTTCGGAATGATGTCTCTGTGTGTGTATGTGATTGTGGGCGCTCTAACTCGAAAAGTACTTGCCATATCGTTACCAAATTTTATATATAACACTTTGGTATGAGCACAAAGAACTGATTAGTTTTTGGGTAATACCGGTTAACCAAAAATCAAGGTTTATTGGAAAGCCGATTCGGTTTTGACGAAATATCTCCGTTAAAACATCATTATTGTATATACAACTTGATACAAATATTATAGAGAATGTAATTTCCTTCAACTTTTACTTGAAACAATTTTCCATAGCAGTTATTGTTTAGGAATTATTTAAAAATAATCGTTTTTTTTTGTTTCCGTCAAATATCTCCTTAAAAATGTCGTTATTGGTAATTTTCGTGAGGACCAAAGTTGTAGAGAATAATATTTCTTCCAAGTTTTGTTTGAAACAAATTTTTGTAGAACCATCCATTTCGGAGATATTTAACTTATTCGTAATTTCCAGTATACAGCACCACCATCATGTGAATTCTGTAAACATATTCAAAATATAATTTACGGCAATAAGGACAACTGTATTCTTTTACGATACAAAATAATAATTTTGCCTTATAATGCTATTCATAATAATTTCAATATCTATACCCCAAATATTGAGAAAGTCGTGTTGGCCACATCAGATTTTTTTCCAAATACCTCCTTTAAAACCCAATTTACGTAAATATTTGTTATTATAAAAGTTGTAGACAATATAATTTTCTACAAGTTTTGTTTGAAACATTTTTTCTTAAAACTAATAGTTTAAGAGATATTTTGATTTTTCGTCTAAATTTTATAAATACATCGGTAAATGATGCCATTGTTTCCATTGCTATGATAAAATTTTCTAATTGTCGATAGCATTGCATGTGCTGCCAAGGGTAATTTTAATTGTGCATCGACATTTTGTTATCAATGGTAACAGCTAACAATTTTGTTCACTTACTGTTTTTTCAATGTAAATATTATTGAATGTAAGGTAAGAAGAGTTGGAAGGGTTTAGTCTTCCCCATTGCTTGTGTTTGTATATGTTTTCAACCTCCTAGTAAGTTTTAGGCTCCCACAGTAAAGTCTTTCTCATCCAGGGCCTTTCTCTTAATGCTATTTGTTTGGTGCACCTGCCATTCTGCATCAAAATGCTACATAGAAAAGTCCATCTTTTCTTACCTTTTCCCATCTGCTTAAAATGTTTGCTGGTACTGTTTCTTTATTGTGCAACTAATGGTGTAGCTACAAGACTCAATTTTGAAGTGTGGGTTTTAAAAGTTTTATAATAATCCCTGGAATTTAAAAAAAATGTAATAAAATTTTATTTTCTACACAGGTACCAAAAGTTTTCCTATCCAACTTCATGTCAAAATTTAGTGTTCAGAATCTGCAATTCTTTTGCAGCCCTACTCCAGAGCTTTCTATTCCAGAATGGTCTGCTTACTGGTTACATTTTTGGTTGAGTTTGACATGTGAACAAGAACTGTACAATCCTGTTCTGTGCATCACTGATAAAGGTTGCTCAAAGGCAATGGAAGTATACTTGGTTTTCCCTTCATTGAGTTGTGTTCTTCCATTATTCTGCATACATATCTTCACTTTAATGGTAATTAAGTACTGTAGTCATATCATTTTTATAATGTCATTAAATTCAATTAATGCATTTAGTTTTATGCCTTCTTTTAAGAATGAATCAAATATTAATGGGAAGGACAATGAAATTTAGCTCTTTTAGTTATATCGTTGGGAATAATGTTCATTCACATTTGCTATCTTATTTATTCTTTGAACTTCATAAAAAATACACCTGTAGTGTTGCGTCTCCACTTTAATAAGACTTTGTTGTAACTATATCTGAACCTTGCAATTATATTAGTTGAATATGTATATTTTACTGAAAATTATTGTACTATGATTATATTAAGCATTGTTTTGAGAGAATTTAATACCTACGTTAAAGCTGCTTATGAATTAATTTGTTCAGCAATTTTGCTCGACTGATATAACAGAAGTAGCCATGAAGTGGTCTAGCACAGAAATAAAGGAAATTTTAGATTTTGCATCCAGGTTATCTCATCATCTTTTTATTGGCTGATAGTTGATGCTTTCCTCAACACATTTACCATTAGCAAGCCAGTAAGTTTATGTTCTACTTAATGTTACTTAGATAACATTATTCTGAATTATGCCTTTATTAAGTGGTATAACAAAATCTTTGTAAAGCAATCACTCCATACCTTCATCTTCATTCTAGTATCTATGACAATGCAGGACCATTGCATGAAAATCTCACACCTGAGGCAGTAAGACAAAGTGCTGGCCTTATTCATGACACACAGGTATGGATTGGTAGCAATACTGCCATAATGCTACTCCTAGAGACCCTGACTGAATGGAAGAAAATGGTGATTCCTTTCTAAAAGTTGGAAACAGGATTTAAAGAAATCTAAAAGTCTTGAAAACTAACACGCATTTTAACTTGAGGTGTGGAGTCAAAACTTTAAGATGGGTAAGTTATGGAGAAATCCTAAAGGCAACATTTCAATATTTATAAACAAAATCTAAAATGCAGTATAAACATCCAATTTTATTATTTCAAGGTAATGAGATAGATACCTTTATGGTACATCACAAAGATTTCTGTAAAAGTTTACCACTTTTGCACTTGGAGTTTCATACATACCTAATTCTGTCGAATCAGTTGAATATCTAAAAATCTGTGCAATTTTTAAAATCTATTTTATGTATTTATCCTGAAAACCTATATAGAGTAAACTCCCTGTTATTCGGCACTCATGCAACTGGAATTATCAAGCAACTGGCATCTCTTGCATCTTGATTTTTTTATTACTTCTAGTTTGGAATGTTCCCTCTAAAATTGGTGCTTTCGGCAATTTTTTGTTTACATCTAATTTGGAATGTTACCTCTAAAATTTGCATTTTCAGCAGTTGCAATATGCAATTGTGGATGTTTCTTGCACTCTGTGTTTATTTTAAATAAAATATTTCGTATGTCCATTTTAAATGCCTCCTAAAACTCCAATATGTGCTAAAGGGAAAGGAAACTGGTTGTGCTAACGTTAACCCAGAAACTTGATATAATAAAACGTTTAGAGAAAGTTGAGAACTGCAATGTTTTAATGAAAGAGTTCAATGTCGGTTCTTCCACTATTTATGACATTAAGACAGAAATCACAGTTAATGAAATTTCTTACGTCTTCTGAGACAACTAGAGGAAATGAATATCGACACCCTTCGTAAGCTGGAACTTGAGCAATTGGATATTGCTATTTATAAATGGTTTTCTATAAAGTGTTCTGAGAAAGCATCTATTTCTGAACCAATGTTGATTGAAAAGGCCCAAGATTTTTATAAACAAATGGAGATTAGCGAACCATGTGCATTTTCAGATGGATGGCTAACACGTTTTAAGATTAGGCATAAAATCAGACATCTAGATGTTTCGGGTGATAAAAAATCGGCCGACCAAGGAGCTGCCGACAAATTTTGTGATTTTCTTGAAACATAAATTAAGGAACATGGCATAACCCTTGATCAAATTTATAATGCCGACAAGACCGGTTTATTTTGGTGATGTTTACCACATTCAACTCTGGCTGATTTAAGTGAGACTCGTGCTGAAGGTTTTTAAGAAGATAAAGACCGCTTAACTGTATATACCTCTGTATCAATTTGCCTCAAGAATTTCTGCTAATACATTGTTTTGGGTGTGGATGATTTCTCTCCTTTTCTCAGACAAGGAAACAATATTTTTGTCGTAAAATCCTTAAGGTTTAACGAAGTTAACCCTTACCTCCCGTTGTTATTAGAACAAAAGAGAAGCTAGTAATGATAGTCATAGGAGAAACTTCGTTGGATGTAATGTAGTTAGTAAATATTAAAATATTCCAATTAAACGTGTTGAATACTTGTATATTTGAGTTTCATTACTTCCTTGAATGTCAAGGAATTATTGAAGAACAATTGTGAATAGAATACCTAGTCTACAGGTAAGCAATTCCAAGGTGTATGTACAATTCTACGTTCCTTATTTTGGTATCCAAATGCTTTATTCAGGTCTATTTAATAAAACTCTCAAGCAACCGGAATCATCACTTATCCAGAAAACCCAATTCCCTGAGCATTCTGATAACTGGTTTACTGTACAAGTTTTTAGAAACATTATAAAAGGTTATTTAATTAATTAAATGTAACCTACTGAATGAAGTTGAATTTGATGCTTCTTGTGAATTGAGTTTTTACATTTTCCTTGGCAATTCGAGTTCAATGATTGATTTCTATTGCCAGGAGTTGAACAGTTTTATAGATGCATGTGATCACAAATTCGTATTGAAAGGCATTATATTCAGCATCTAAATTGTATTTACATAACTCAGGGGTGGAGAAACTTTTTGGCATGCGGGCCATATGAGTACATATCTTAGCTGGCAGGCCAGATGTATTGTGGGAAGTATTAAAGAGGCCTGTAAAAGTTTTTTCATCTGGCAAGCCATAAAAAGAAAAACAAATTAAATGAGATAAGTTTAGTATTTATTAAATAAATTTTGCATCTTTTTTACATAGCTTACACAGTTTTTACTTAAACATGTTAACAGTGTTCTAGTTTTGATCCACAAGTGGAACAGAAATAGATACAGTTACAGTATAACAATAAGTGGTAATTGGTATAGCATGGTATGGTGAACTACATATATACTTTGAATCAGAAAAAACAATATTTTGTCTAATTGAAAATGATATAGAGCATACATGGCTCATGAGAAAATAAGAATTAAATGAAGTCCTTTAATAAAAGATACTGGCCAGTGAAACGAAAAGGGAGTAAATTATCTGAATTACCTATTATTTTTTTAATTAAAAAAAATTACATACTGTACTCGTGTGAGGAAATGAAACTGCTTTTGGTCTCCCAGAAGCTTGGAAAAATTGGGTCCAATTGAGAAGTAGATAACCTCAGGAGAGATGAAAGATGGTTGTCTGTTATTCTTCACCTTTTCACATTTTTATTGTGTTTAATAACAGAAAATATTTGTTCACATATGTACGTTGAACCAAAAATTTCTATCATTTCCATTGCAAGATTAGTTAAATTTGGGTATTGGTTCTTGTGAAGCTGTTTATAAAGTTCAATTAGAGAACACTTGCTGATTTTTCAGAATGCCATCGCACTGAAGTTCAACCTATTCTAACTGAAAAACTTAATCATCACTTCCAGCACGGAGAGAAAATGGCCTGGAAAATACACCTATGTTATTTTCATTTATTCTGAAGTCAGCAAATCTTCTATAAAATTCTTCACAAGTTTTGTAAGAGAATTGCAGTATTCAGTCACTTTTACATATGCCAAGCTAAATTTTAGAGATTGAAGTTTTGGAAAATGGGAGAGGATATTTTTTTATATTTGCTACCTAAAAGGATGTAACTGCAATTTGAAAGATTGCATGTGGTGAAAGACTGCATCAATCAATTGGAGTCTTTTATCAAAGAAAATTCCTCAAGTTTGTTTTTGTCTTCTAGAAATGTTACTATTTCATTTCTTAGAAACCAAACTCGTTCAAATACTTTAAATAAACTCAACCAACATACACTTGTGTAGTACGGTATATCGCTGTAATCTGCTTCTATGGTATCAGGAAATGACGGATTGTCAGTGGTTCAAAGCTCTTAAGAAATTCACAATCCGGACAATGATCTGTTGAACATGCCTTATTTCCAGAACATTTTTGTATAGGACTTGCTAATGTATAATGCAATGGAAAAGACTACTTGAGAATCGGAGTTTAAGACTTTATAACAGTCCTTTATTTTTCAGTTAAATTAGGTGCCTTTCAGTTGTTACGGAGATGAGCTTGGCTAAATCTAAATTCAGCCTTTTTATGCATTGTTGAAATTCTTCAAAATAATCACCTCCTGTTGTTGTACCTTTCATTGAATGTATGGATGCAAGTTCTATTCTGTATGCTACTTTATAGCTAGCTTCTGTTGCTGATTCTTATATATTTTGTCGTCCCCTGAATATACTTCGCTACAATTTTAAATCAGAAAGGATCTCTTGGACTTCTTTCTTTGTACATCTTCATTCAGACTACTGAAGTGCCCATTATTTTTGGAGTTGAAATGTCTACTGATGTTGTATTCCTTGAATATGGCCACACTTCCCTTACAAAGTAGACGTATAGCCTTATCTTTCACTTGAATAAAGAAATATTTGTCAGTCCACTCACTATTACACACTCATTTCAGAATCTACTTTACGGTTTTTTCGCGCTCATGAGGGTTATTCACAATAATAGATTTAAATAAATCAGAAAACTTCACAAGCAATTAAGTACACGGACAAGTGGCAAAGAAACGTTTAAATTCGTTGGATACATTGAGAGACTGCCTGTAGCGGTGGTTCCCTTTATCGTGAATTTGAACGGATTGCGGTTCTGTGATTCTTACGTCGGCGATGGAGACTACTTCTTGGTAGGTGTAGAAAACATTATATTTGAAATTGTAATACAATATTTTTTTAAATCACAGAAATCGATCCACCACGAAAAAGAAATAGGATGACTATGTAAGAAAACACGCTCAAAGAAATTAAATCCCAATATACAGCATCAATTCCAGTCGAAGACAATGTGACAAAACTGCCCTAAGCTACATAAGCATGATCGGATAAGTGTCATGTTCGTGACTTCTTTGCGGGCCGGAGTAAAGTGTAAGGGCCGTAGTTTCCCCACCTCTGACATAACTCATTTGTGGATAACTCTCGTTTCATGGCGAATCTTATCTAATACTATTTCCTTTCTTCCTGTTCATTTTTTTTCTGCGAAGAAGAGGCGCTGTGGATGGTGGAAAACTTCCCCGACAATGACCAACCTTTTCCTTATTCCTTCCCAGCTGTCGTCTATAAATGACCACTCCTCGAAGTCATTTTTAACCTCAAACAACTTATGCAAATACTCTTAGCGTATTTGCCTACATTGCGCTGTCAAACGAAACATGTTCCTCTAACTTTTCATTTTCTTTTGGGGGTACAATACCACCGCTCAATTCTTTCGAATATGTTTTATCGAGGTCAACCTTTAAAATGAGTACCTAGCTACTTGACTGGCTAGTTAACTATATCCAAGTTAAGTCTGTGACTACGACCACACCCACATTAGTTCTTAGACAATGCGGAAGAATGCCCTTATGGTCCAAAAAAGGAAATATGATTCGCTCACTAAGAAGTGTTTGTATCATAATCGTAAGGCGTCCTTCGTTGACTTTCACTGGGTTGAACTTAAGCGTATTTTAAGGCCAAGTACATAAGAAAAAGGTGTTTAAGACTTCCTTTATGCGGTTTGGTCTTATTTTAATATGGGCTACTTCGCGTAATTATGAGCATTTAGGGAAAACATTGCTCATGGCGACCCGATGGCGATGAAGGAACAGTAACCAATCCTTCAGTGACGGCGAATTCTTTACGGGAGACTAACAAGAATCCATTAGGGCAAAACCGGGTGACGCGCCGCACTTTTTGAAAATCCGTTATAAATCGATACAAGTTTAAAGGCCTAAAAAACCTATACGCATATCTAAAAGAGTGGTCCTTGAACTACACATTTCGACTAGAAAAATAATTTTAAAATATTATTTAGATGGCATTTACTGTGAAAGAAAAGAAGTTAGCAGACGGTGAGTTGCCGCATTGCCGGGTGCTATGCCGCACCCTTGGGAGAGTTGCCGCACACATGTAATGAACCGAAAGGTCTTTCATTTTTGTGATAATAAATTAAATTTTGGAATAGAATGTGAAAAAAAGAATAAAATGATTTGTAAGAGTAGTATTAACTGTTGAAAATTATTTATTGAACATATTTTCAAAGGGAAAATTCAAAAACATACATGGCACTTAATCAATTTGAAAGAGTAAATACAGACCTATGTGATTGGCCACAACAATAAACAAGTTAGGAAAGTGAACAACGTATCACAAATGGGCGTGTTTCGTGAAATGGAGTATTAGAAAGAAATTATATACCTGTACGAGAGGGAAATAGCGTTTTCAAGTTCTTATATTCTTCAAAAATAATCCATTTTCTTCCTATTTAATAATATTGCATGCACGCGTAAGTAAATTAAACGTTTGTTTGTGAGATTGTTTATGATAGCAACAATGAAGAAGTAACCATGCAAGAAATTTTCTGTTCAACTCGAATTAAGACATTCTCATTTGATTTTCTCGATAACGGCTACTCCTACGATAAAAATGTACATGAAAGGAAATACTCTTCTTTACAAGTTCTACAACTTTTGTTTGAAAAATAGTTTGATATGAGCAATACTTTACGAGATATGACGAAAATTTAATTTTTTGTCACCAGTGAAGTGGTACCTCTGACTCGAACGTGATTCATTTTTGCGATACGTTCTGTTGAAGCCGAGAACGAACATGCGGACGGACGGACAGACCGACGATAATAGGCGCTCACGCTGGAAACGAAACGCGCATAAAAAAGGATTTAATATTATCCTAATGTTCAGTTTTCAAAATTAAGAAAATTTTCAGAAAACGTTTAGGTCTCAAAATTACAACTTCAAAAATTTGGCAAAAGGTAAACAAAAATTTTCAATGTCCTCTTGATAATACAGAAATACAGCAAGTTTTTCCTCCGTCCACTGGCCACGCTTCTTGGCTCCCTCCCATCTTTTGTAAACTGTGGGCATCGTTGAGAGGTCTACAAGTGAAAAACTTCATAATAAAATGAACTAATAATCTTTTTAAATAGAAAGGAATGGAAAACTTCGCCAATTACAACATGTTATTACATCATTTTACAACTAAAATGTTCAATAACTACGGCATATTATTAAAAAATTCATCGTCAAACAATACTATTGGTTGCGGCATGTCACCCTTAAAAAACCGCGGCAAGTGTCCCGAACTCCAGGGATAGATGCCGTACCTAGCTGATAAGCTTTCACTTGTGTTGCAATGGCGGACTTTGAAAGAAGAAGCATCAGCACAGCGACTATTTTTGTTTAAAATAATTAGCTACAGTAAAACACTGCAAGAAGTAGTTTAGAAAACGATAAAGCAGCTATGAATAAAAAGTTTCATGATAAAATTTGTCCTTACCTAACAAAAACAAGAACCACGACTAAAAAACACAACGGAGTTTGACCACGTGTCATCACAATACTGTTCTTCACTCAACGGAGCTGTTGCCATGGTCAGTGTAGCCATATAGCTTCATACTTAAAAACTACAGCTAGTGCGGCAACTGTTCCGGTGCGTCGCGTCACCCGGTTTTGCCTTATGTAGGAATGCTTAGTAAATACATTTAGCTCTGTTTACTTTCATAATAGGTCCTTTAAGTTCGAATAAACGCTATAGTTTGATGTCAGTATCAGATAAATTTTGAAGTAGTCCGTCATTATTATGTGAAATAATTTTTCTTTATAACATGTTTGCAGTCAATATAAAATAGATTTATATTTTTTCTGGTGTTTATTTTCCGTTTAAACTACTATTTAACTAGCTCCTAACATATTTTTACTAGTCATCAGCGTGATTTGGTTCCATATTTAATTAGTTTTGAAAGCTCCGTCAAATATGTTCTTTGACGTAATGTAAGTATAGAGGAAAAATGTTTGCTAACGTTTTGTTGACGTAAAAGAAAAGGGTGTGGAACGAAGACGTCAAGAGAGTGACCATATCTTTTTGGGTTTTTTTCGGCCCTTACTACTTCCTTATACAAATGGTATGAGTTTCGGCTTAGTAAATTTTTTTATGAAAAGTAGTTAATAAATCTTTCGAGGAAATGCTTTATTAATCCTGGTGCATTATATATTATTAACGTATGGTTGATATAACTTGTGTTGGTGAAAAGATACGTCAGCCGTTGGTTCGACGACTCCGCGGCACTCGCACAGCGTTAAGTTCTTTAAACAAGCATTTTCTCTTAACTTCGCTATATTTTCTGAGCGCAACGAGTCGGGAGTCAAAATGCGGCTTTAGATTATTTAGAAATGTGTATTTTAAATGAAGACAAACCAGAAATGAAGAGGAAATTCTCATCAAGTTCGCAGTAAATCTGCTTGAAATAGAAACTATTGAGAATATAGATCTTTTTCTTTCAATTAACATCAACTTTAACGATCAGTTCGTTCGAGAAATCAGTTTAAGGATTCCGAATCGTTTCATCGTCGATAGAAATCGAACTCCTCTTGAGACAACACAGTTTTAGTGGTTTATAAATCCAGGACTTTCGCGTGGGGTGAGTTTGAGAGGCAACAGCCTCGTGGCACTTTTCTAGGGGCGGCAACATAGCAGTGTCGCCTTCGATCTGCACCCTTGTGTCGTGAACTTGGGAGGCATTCTGTCTTTATGACTCAGGTGACAGATTTCCACACAACGGCCCTGTATAAATCTCAGTTTCACCCACCATCTTGAACTAACTCGCACAGCGAAAAAATTGCGATATATCTAGGTCACGTTCAATGTATTCAATTTAATTTTTAAGTTCAGGCGCAAAAAATATTTTAGGAACTTGCCCTTGCAAAAATGTAGCTTTCATGAAAAATTGTCAAACTGCTATATGTGACATCCTCAGATATTTGAGTTATTTATTCCGTAAACTAGAAAAATTTTTCATGCCTCTTATATGTATACTGTGTGAGAGCCCAACCTACACTAAATTCCCATAACGGAACTTTTAATTCACACGAAAAAATTGAATAATAACGACGAGATAATTTCACTCGTATAAGATATCATCCTTACATCAAATCTGTGCAGAGAGGTTTTTAAAATGTCATTACATTAATCGCATGAGTGTCAGATGTTTCCCAAATTCTTCGTTACTCAAACGAATAAGTCGAAAATTACAAGATATGATCTATCTTTAGTCCCGGTGAATATACGGCACTGCTTCATCTCTTCCGCATAGACTGGTGACTAAAAATCTCTTTCGACAAATATTTCCGTCTTACCAACTAATGGTTGAATAGTTGAAACATTGACAGCGATCTGTATCTTTAACTGTACAGTTTTATTCCTGATATGACATGCACCAAAATGTAAGAGAATAAGTTGAACCTCACAGTTCGTCCGTTTTCACCGAGCCCTTCGTTGGAAAACATTCTTAAGGAATGTACATTTCTTTGAAGTCAACCTTTCGATGTGCCAAGTGCAGGAGCTGCCATTCTCCGGCAATGACCACCTCACCTCTGCCGCGGTGTCATGTAGTTTCGTTTTATTTTTCAAACGGGCATAAGGGTGTTTAAAAGGACACTCCTTAAACGTCCATTTCGCCATAGTCTCTAAACCCCTTCTTAATTATGGACATAAGGGTGTTACAGTAAATAGTTTTAACTAAATTATTTATTTGTTAATTTAAATTGCGACAGTGAGAAACGTCTACCTTCATTTTAATAGACTATAATGAAGATCTTTAAGACATGAAGTTTAATTTACGAAAATGAAAAATCCGCGTATGTTGTATTAAATTTTGTGGTCCCCTTATTTCCCACCCCTTAATCATAACTATGTGGCGCGTCGGAAGCGATTTATCTACGTTTTTTTGGTCTTTTTCTGGTAATATTTTTCACAATCAAAAGAAACCTTACACAATAAAGCAAACCGTCATCGTAGAGTAATTATTGTTGCGCTTTACACTGAAGATGAGCTTTCAGAAATGTCAGGTGTGATTGATCTTCTCAATACATTATCTTCGAGAGAATCCTTGCGCAAGAAATATTGCACCCTATAACCCACCAGGTATATAAATGCTCACTTTGCTCCGCTCTCTGTTTAAACCGTGAGCGTGGAGGAACGCGTTTACACTGATTATACGATGGAGCAAATGAATTCCAAGAAATTGATAGGCTTGAAACTAAGATCTGGAATTTAGTTTTTTTTAGAGCTTCCGGTAACGCTTCTAAGGGTAATCAAGCAGAATGACCTTGTGTCCACGGTCTAGGTCTCTTGAATTTCGCTTGAATTCGGATTGTCAGATAAAATCTGGAAAGAATTAAAGTTTGCTTACAATTTTGGTACAACTCATTGTTAAGAAACAAGTTTTCCGCAAGACGTGGCGCAGAAATTTGAAGCGATGCGGGTTGAAAATTTACAAGTCGTCGATGTTACTTTCGATTACAAATTAAACAACAATCGTATTTTCAAAAAACAATACTTTCTCTATACTACGTATATGGAGAAAGTAATAAGCAGGTTCGTAATTGCAAACGCAGATTTTAATCGTAATAATAGAAATATTTTTCTAAGTTTCATTCTTTCTTATTGCTTATGTTTTACGTATATATTATACGACCCAATTTAGAGAAAAATAAATATGCCGATTTGAGTCAGTAACCTTTCCGTTTGAAAACTAATTAAAACATTTTTTAGGTAAAACACGCAGAAAATTGTTTCAAAACAGACATATTTTGAGAAAACAACTCTATCGAGTAGTCTTAATTTTTTTCTGACCTCAACTCAGTAAGTTCACCAACTGCACATTAAAAATTTCTCCCGCTGTAGCTTTCTCTTCAGCTAAAAGACCTTTTAACGGACCGCCGGAGGAATAAATCATTTTAAATCGCGTCCACCGGTGCATACTATACTATATAAATTCTAATTTTAGAAGAAAGAAGGAGGGTGCGAAAGTGTTCGTCGCGCTACAAGGACAGACACGGGTGGGAAAAGAACTTTGTTCAGTTACGGCTGAATTAGTTAGGTTTCCTGATACTCGGCTGCATGTCCGCTTTGGTTTTCCCCAGCATCTTTCTTTAAGAGTCGCGCGCTCGAGGAAGGAGGGGAAATTTCGCGGTCTGCAGAATAGCCAGAGTTCTCGGTGGAGGAAGAAGGGGAGGGGATACGGGATGGGATTTCCGTTACGCCCACTAATATTGCTTTCTCTCGCCTCCATTCTCTTGACCTCTGCTGTCGCTAAGAACCCTAAAAGTGGCATTTCCGGAAGTTCATGCATGGGTACTAAAAATTTCTTGATATGAGAGTTGTTTTGAGATTTTGTTTGCGTTTTAATCAGTCAAGCCGCACGGTTTTTTTTTCGGTACGCGTCAAAATCTGCGGTTGTATTTTTACGATTCTCGCGAATTGCCATTCCTGATAGTTTCATGTATCTTAATCATCAAGAGGCGACAGGAACGATTAATAAAAAATCGTTCGCAAAGGTTTACGCTTTCATTTTTATTTTATATTGAGTGATTATAGTATTTCGGGGAACTGAGGTTGCAGAGATATACCACACATGCTATAACTAAAGCGATTTTTCAAGAAAGATCTTGCAGAATTTTTATCGATATCCTGATTAATGGTAACGCATTTATGACCTTAATACGTCCGTTTTGACCCTGCAGGTTTCGGTATTTGGATTAATTTAACAGTTACTTCTAAGACATAGTAACTAAGTAATTATTTTGATTATATGTATTTTACTTTCTCTTATACATACTAAGTACGTATATTGAGAAAATATTGTAATCGTGAAAAAAATTGATCTCGAGATTTTAATGAAAATACTTTTAGGTGTACCTGAGTCCGAAAAAGTGGTTTTCGCCATGCCGTGTCTGCCTGTGGATCTGTCTGTTCGCGGCTCTAGAGCCTAAACGGTAGATCGAAAATGAATTAAAACTCGTACTTAGACATTTTATCATACAGAATAGAAGCTATGATGAAATGGTTGACGTTGAGCAATAATTAAGGGCAGTTTATCATAGGCAATTTTAATAGCAATTTGATTTTCTCGAAAACGGCTCCAACGTTATTGATCAAATTTCGTACAGTTACTTGAGTTTACGTCTGAAATAATACAACATAGTTCATATTTCTCAAAAAATGAATATAAGGCTAGTTTATTCTTGGCCAACTTTTATAACAATTGGATTTTCGAAAAAATGTCATACGATTTTCCTCAAATTTTGCATAGTTATTTAAGTTGATTCTACATAGTTCATATTTTTCAAAATATAACTAAACGACGCATTAGTATATGAGAAAGTATGTACAATGCATATTGTACCGATTTTTCTCATATACGAAGTATATTGAGAAAGTAAATATTGTTATCGCGAAAAAATTCGACCTCGAGATTTTGATGGAAATATACGTTTTAGGTGTACCTGAGTCCGAAAAAGTGGTTTTCGCAATGCCGTCTGTTTGTCTGTCTGTCTCAGTTATTGGCTCTAGAGCCTAAACGGTAGAGAGAAAATGAATGAAATCTCGTACTTAGGCATTTTATCATACATAATAGAAGCTATGAAGATAGGGTTGACATTGCTCAGTAATTAAGGGAAGTTTATTCTACGCATTTTTAACAATTTGTTTTTCTCAAAAACGGCTCTAACGATTTTGATCAAATTTCGTACATTTACTTGAGTTTACGTCTTAAATAATACTACATAGTTCATATATCTCAAAATATGAATATACGGCTAATTTATTCTATGCATCTTTAACAACAATGTGATTTTCTTAGAAACGGCTACAACGATTTTGACCAAATTTCCTTCATTTACTTGAGTTTACGTCTGAAATAATACTACGTATTTCATTTTCTCAACGAATGAATATAGGGCTAGTTTATTCATGGCAACTTTAACAACAATTGGATTTTCTAAAAAACGGCTCATACGATTTTCATCAAATTTCGTATTGTTATTTAAGTTGATGTTTAGAATAATTCTACATAGTTCATATTTTTCTAAAGATAACTAAACAACGCATTAGTATATGAGAAAGTTTGTACAATGTATGTTGTATCGGTTTTTTTTACTCTGCCCCTAACCTAAAACCGGGATTGTGTCCCCCCTTACGTAGGTGAACAACATTAAAACTTACATCTCGCCTCGCTGTATCAACTACTAGCATACTTGGAGGCATGTCTGTTTTTCTATTATCCCTAAAGATTAGAAATGAATATTTTCTGATTAGCACATAATATATTATTATATAACAGATAAATTCATATGAATATTTCTGGGCAACAGACATTAACTTTCACGCAGGAATAAAGTCTCGTATCGTGACGCATTTTGGTGAATTTATTTGTAAACAAAGTTAATTATCCTCGTTTTATTTTTATAACCGTGACGTCCGAGCGGTAACTTCAATATCCTTCACGGAACTTTTTTCGATTCTCGCTTGTTTAAAGAACTACGTCATTAAATCGATGACGCAGTGGAACACTTATGACGTCCGGACACTAGCTTCAAACCAGTATTCGTTCCCATTCTCCTCTTCTCTACTTTTTTTTCCCACGAAGTCTGCGGGATGTTCACTTTTCTTCTCGGAATGCTCGGTGGCTTTCCCGTCCTTGGACTTCACGCTTTGCGGTTGTAGCACATTTCGATTCACAAACGCCTTTTAAGACGCAAGAATGAGAGGGAGTCGTCTCGAATTTTTTACGCTTTGTGAAGCAACCTCCATCCCGGAGCGGTCGCTTTGTCGAGCGGCGTTCCTTAACCTTTCCCGTCTGTGGTGCGGATCTCTTAGCGAGGTTCCGTTGTTATTTGCCTCTTTCCCCGTCTCCTTGACGCCTCGCCCGCAGTCGCCCTCGGAGCAGCACCGCATCTTCTCCTGGAGGTCGCCCTCCGCCCCATCTCCCCTCTCCAATTTTCCTCATCCCCGACTCCTCTCAATGACGCATTGAAAAGAGGTGATTTTGAAGGGGAAGGTGAGAGAGAGAGGCAAGATTCAAAGTGTGGAGCACAAAGGTTTGAGGAGGTAGATGTCAGGCTGCTAACGAAGGGTTTGGACGCTTTTTGTTCACGCAACTGTGGAAGCCATCCGCAAGGTTAAAAGCCTGTGCTGGTAGAGTTCGCAGTTGTCGCCGTGAGCGGACCAGTTGCATTCTTCGGCACCAGTATCCCGCGCCGACTCATGGGGATGTTATATAGAAGACTGATGCTGCTCGTTGTGCCGGTTCTAGTTTGGAATATTGGTGAGTTTTTAAAAATATTTGTTCTGCCGCTTTAACTGGCGATGTCCGTCGTGTCGTCGTTTCTCTTTTTCACTCGGAACTGAAATACGGGTTCGTCTGCACGCACGTTTTTGTAGAATGAATTTTTACATCCCTAGCGCCGAAGTCGGTTGCTAAAATATTTTTGATGACCATTTGTATTTTAATCTTTTTGTTTGACTGCTTTTTTATTTTAATCTTTACAATGATCAATTCATTTCTACGAATGGAACCATTACAAAATATAGTTAAGGCTTGTTTATGAGGAGACCCCTAAAGGTTCTGTTTTAAATATAGCGGGTTTTCACGGAGAGAGAGATTTATAATTTACTTAAAGAAATCATTATTCTCTCTCGTGGTCATAAATTTAATTTAATCAAAAGGCTTCGATAAAACATTTTTGTGTCTCATTTCAAACTGGAACGTTAAATTTTCTCTAGTATTTATTGGTCATAGAATGTTTTCATCGAACAAAAGAAATTCAGACAGGTCATAGTTTACTCCGTTACTGAAGTGAATAGGAAATGTCTGAGATCATTTTTTTAAACGACGAAAAAAGCGAAGTCCGCTTCTAATTATGTTAATAGAATGTAAATTTCATTCAGATTAGCGAATTCGAGCGAAAGTGGTATAATTAAGGAAAGTAATTAACGGAAGTCGAGGGGAAAAGCTTGTTTCGAATGTGAATAAGTCTACATTAAATTCACATTGATGGTATCTCGTGGGAACCTACGTATTTGAAGCTCCGAAATTTGGTCATCCACCAAAATTAGCAGCATCAGATGAAAATTAAGCGTATTTGTACACCATCTTTCGAGAAATATCCATTTTATGAGGAGTAATGGTTAGTTTAGAGTTGCGATAAATGTTAGTTACGGCATCAAATTTATTGCTGTTGCTTGAGATTTTCACTGAATAAACTCTGAAAATAGACTCTTAGAAGAATATATTTTTTCGTCGGTAATTTAGTTGAAACTAGCGAATTAATGAAAGTATTCATCTACCCACCTCAGTCCTCCAGTTATCGTGACTAAGTCTCCCTCTCTGGCCTAACTAGTTTCCACGCTTGAGGCTCCGGCCGTGTGGCGAAGACCAAGGTGTCGACACATGCTCTTTGTCGTTGTCCTTGCGAACGGCATTAAAAATGGCAACCGGAGTTAAATTTGAAAGGAAATATTTTCGATACGAATTCGAATCCGATCCTAACAGACGATAACTTCAAGAACTGCAGAATATTTAGAACGACGGATCAGAACTTAGGAGATTTTGATCTCTCGGAAAGGAGGTAGATTCGATGGATGAAGACATACGAGAATTTTTTAATTATCTCGTCAATTTTTCAAGGCAGTCGTCTTTTTTAAAAGCAATTTGTTGTAATATCATTATGTACCAAAAGTTAAAGTTCTGTCTATTGTGTTACATTTTTATTCGGTGCTTTTTTCCACATTGCTCAATTCTAGATGGAATTTAAACTCACGGAGGAATGCACTTTGCTAGAGCGAAAGTGGTGTAAAGAATTGTGTAAAATTCGTTAAAATAATGAGAATTTTTCTGAGTGGAATGTTGACTGTGACATTGAAAGCGGGTTAATAACGAAAGTGATCGCGACCCTCTTAATATGCTTTTCTTCGACGTTTGGCTAGCGTCGCAGAGCGCATCTTATAGAGTTAAATCTAAACGCCGAGAGCGATATCAGAGAATTACAGAAAGGTAAATTATCGTCGAAAAGATAATGTTAAAAATACTAGAAAATGAGGGCCGAATAAATATTATTTATTACAAGTTCTATGGATGTGTCCTGATGTTAAACTGATATGACTCCTACAGATCTGATATTTTTTTTATCAGAATGATTTATTGAGCGAAACTAATGTTTCTTTCGAGCTATCATAATTTTCTGAAATTGAATAAAAATACGAAAAAAGGGGATTTTTCTCATGGAAAAATTATTTGAACGATCGCATAAATTCCGTCGAGTCGTTTTCTATTCATATAGACTCACATTCATCGTAGTAGTAGTAAGCCGATTTCATGGATGACATTGAGTCGCTCTTCAAAACTATTTTCTTTCACTTTTAAAGTTCACTTTAAATCTGGAAAGAACCAGCTCTGAAGCTTTGACCGCTTCATCCCCAAGGCTGTTGTGCCCCCTAATCTTCAGGAGTACAACGACTCGAGACTTTCCGGTTTTTGTTTCTTTGAATGCTGTTAAATGGATGCCCTTTAATCGGCACATTTATTACACTTTATCGATAAATTATCTTTAGTTTTGTACGTTCGGTCCGGAATTAATACGATAGCTTTATCATCCAAAATTAAACCATCTCATTAGACGGAAATGCATCTCTACTTTCTAAAATTAATTAATTATTAAAAATTATCAAATTTTCGTTTCAATTACTGGATGAATAGTCCTGTTATAGGTTCTTAAATAAGTTACACGTCTACACTTGTATTTATAACGTACATATTCAATGTTTTCGTTTATGCAAAAAAAGTTTGATTTTCTTTAATTCAAGCGTTTCTCTCTCTCTGAGTTTATGGCTTTTATTGAAGTAAACTAATTTTTGTTTTAGTCAATGGAAATGTTAATCCAGGCACAATAACACAATGCTGAAAAGACCTCTCCAAATATAAAATCTAAGTTTTCCTGCTACTGTCCAACAGAGGTGAAGGTTAAATCTCTTAAAGGAAAAGATGCTCTTCTTGAGGCTTGCCATCATTTACTATTGATTTTTTGTGACTTGAGGATTCTTATAGCCTTGAGCAATGCAATACTACCAATTAATGAAGTCATTTTTTGTGGATGCTTATAAATATAGGAAGCTGACTTACTTGCTGTAATTCTTACATGCTGTTCAATATTTTTATTGTTAGTTGATCCCAGTCATTCATTCATTTGATATAATGCAATTTATGGTCAAGACAAATACTTTAATCTTGAAATTAAAATACAAATGAGCATCCCTTAAAATTAAATGGATGTCTATTTGTACATTTATGTATTAGCATTTCCTTGTTATATGGATAGGAATACTTAAGTTCAGGAGTATAGCTATGTTTTCACTTCAGCAATTGCAGGGGAGATGCCATGCCAAAATGTGGCATAAAGATCCATAATTGTAACTGGTTATAGGAAAATGAATAGTACAAGAAGTCCAATGATTTTGATGCAAGTAGGTCTACTTTTGGCAGTTATATCACTGCTTGAATTGATTGGATGAAATTACCCAATCCTTATTCTGACTATCCTATTTGTTTTAGTTAGTACAATTGAGAACCTGGACTTCAATTACAGCATTGAACTCTCAAGTAACATATCAAACAGATGGGTTGATTTTTATTAACAAATTCAATGATGGTAAATTGATAGACTGTGTCTTACCAACAGCCATAAAAAGGTTGAGAAATCCAAGTGTTCATTTTGGCTGCAAAGTAACCATCATCAAGGCTGCTGACCTTGAGTCAACCACATTGCTGTCCCCCTTATATTTTCATAAGTACCGACATAAATAATACAATGATATTTTGACTTGCAAGTCTTTAGAGATTAAAAATAAATAAATTTTTAAGAGTTTAAAAGTAGATAAGTTTGTGCTGATCTCCCAGCCTGGGCCCTTTGAAGGGCCACAGGCACCGGGGTTATGGCCCCTTCCGCTCTCCCCCCTCTCTGCAGCCCTGGCCATCATCAGTGTTGTTGCACCTTAAGTAGATTCTAATATAGTACATTGATAGTAGAATCTATTATCAATGAATTACTACTTATGACACTCACTTTGTAACTAAAATGCATATCCATTTACCAAACTTTTTTATGACTATTTGAGAGACAGTATATAAAAAGATTAAGAAAAGAGTAAAAGCATTTCTATTATGATTACTGATTTTATTTAGGAGCTAACTGTTTTAATTAGATCCCAAAAAGTAATGGCTAACCCAGTTTATTATATGCTCTATCAATTTGATCCAACCATAAGGCGAGCTCAACATTTCTCTTTTTAAATAGCTATAATAAAGTCCAATTAGTTTATGGAATAAGATGGTGTTTGTTGAATATAGCAAGCAAATTCCTTCATTTAAATGTGATATTTTTTGTTTGAACCTGATGGGGCAACATGGTGAAAATATTTATATTAAATTCCAAAGTCAAACTCCTTGTGTTAATTTAATGATGAATCAATGAATGCCTCAATATTTGTGATTTACACAATATAAATTTTTTTCCAGCTTCATTTGTGAATGGACATAGAGGTTATTCGTGGCCTAGAAATCCAGGAGATTATGACTACAGAGATTTTGATTACAGAGAAACAAGGGATTTTCCAAAAAAAGGATCCATTGAATTCCTCAACTGCTCCAATGATAAAGATGGTGCCCCAGCAGAATGTGTTCAATTGAGTAAATGCCCTCAGATAAGATTTCAACCGAATCAACAGTATTGCAGGTATTTATTTATGTTTCAGTAAATTATTTAGAAATCAAATTTTTATGAGAAAATAATATTCTATTTAGACTGGTAGGTAGTGTGCCTGCCTTCGTATAAAAAGGTCGCGGGTTCGAATCCCGCTTCGGGCATGGATGTTGTGATTCGTCTTGGGGTTTTTCCCCTACCTGCAGACAAGCCTAAAAAAATTGGCTTTGCGGGAAGGCATTAAAAAAAAAATCATAGTAAGAACGTGACTGAGGTGAACTATTTATGTTCATTATTTTTCATTGAATGTTATTCATTTTCACACTTAAAAGATGAAAACAAGTAAGAATTTTAAAAAGATTTTTTAAATAAAATCTTTTTGCTTTATAAAGTAGGTGGCCTTAAAAGAATAAAACAAGAAAATTTTCAGATTATTTGTCCGTTATAAAAGATTTTGGTGTCATGTACAGTCATGCCTCGTTTAGCGCAATTTCGATATATAATGCAATTGGAAACCCGTGGTATACATTTTTATTTATTTTTTAATAAAATAAATACTTTTATTTGCTTAAAAAATTAAGGAAAGCTGTTTTCACGTAATCAGTTCCAATGACATATTTGCGGTGTTTTGTTTAATACCGTGTTTACTCATGTAACCCGCGAACTCCTATTTTCGGGCCGGTTCGGAGGGAAAAAATTAATTTGAGCCAGAATAAGTTTTTTTTTAAGTCATCGATTCCCACTCCCTGAAACAAGTTCCGCTCAAGTTAAGCATCTTCTTCCTTCTACGTGACGAAATTTATTGGATGATCTCTTTATGACGATACTAGCAGAAATATCATCACCGATAGTCCTCTTTTGTTAATCCCTTAACTGTTTTTGTTGTATTATTACGCAACTTCGCCCCCGATTCTGTTTTTGACGAAATATTACGAACAGATGTTGAGCTTCACGAACTATTTGTTCATTTATGAACGGGAACTTCCTTTGGTGGATGGGAAGTTTTTTCGCGTATCGTCTCGTGAGTAAATATTGGAAGGTTATTGAGATGTAGATTTCCGTCTACCTTTCGAACGATGAAATCTTTCATTCACAAAAAAATTTAACCACTCCGAATTCCTTGAAGTGGATGAGGGAAAAGGACCAAACTTGAACCTACCTATATTCAAGCCAGCAAACCCTCAGTAGTCATTGAACTATAGTTATCAGTTAGTCGGCGTATTCTTTCTGCCTACTTTTTCGAGTTTTTGCCTGCAGCGTGGGCGTAACTTACACGTTTGCTTGGTCGCATAAATACGCATATACTTCGTAGAATTCGACGTCTTTTACGAATATAAACGTAGACGCAAGCATATTGCAGAGAATTTACTATCGATACTCACAATTTATATAACCTGTTCAGAAATCCTCGTGTGCGACGCGCACCCCCCTTTTTCCCCGGCGTTTCGGGAAAAAATGTGCGCGGGGTACACGAGTAAATACGGTATCTATGGCAAAATAACATTTTAACAGTAAATAGGGGGAAATAATTTCAGTATATCATGGCAATCATGGCAGGAAGGAGAAAATTGAGTAAAGGCAATCAAAGTGTAGAAAATAATCCTAAATTATCAAGGAAAACATAAATCTTGAGGAAAAACTTAAAGTGATTCCGTGTTTTGAACAAGGTGAGCGTCAGAGCAATATTGCACGTAAGTTTAACTTCACAACTTATACAATTCGTACAATTTTGTTAAATAAAGAAAATAAAAAGTTCCATTGAAGCAGCCAGTGCAGTAACTGCGAAGAAACTTTCACGATCACTTATTGTTAGTAATATGCTTGAAAAAATGGAGAAACTGCTAGTGTTGTGGATTGATGCTAAGCGTTCTAATGAACACATGCCCCTTACTCAAGCAATAATTTGCAGTAAAGTACTTTACCCGTTTGAATGTGTAAAGCAAGAAGAGGGTGGAGATTCTTCAGAAACATTTCATGCCAGTTCCGGTTGGTTTCAAAATTTTAAACGCCGCGCAAATATACAGCGTTCGTTTTACAGGTGAATCAGCAAGCGCTGATAAAGATGCAGCTCTGAAGTTTCCTGACGAATTTCAAGCAATTATTGAAAATGGTGTATACCTCCACACATACAATAAGTAATTTACGCGTAGATTTGAGCGCTGCAGTGACGAAAATGATAACTCGCAGAACCTAGCGATCTATGCATAAATGCGAGCACCGCTGCGAAAGATTAAAAATTGTATTAATATTGATTTTTAATGATAATTAATATTAATTAAATAAAAAAGTTACATTAGCGAACCTTGCAATTTCGCGAACTGATCACTACTAAGTACATGTTATCATCGTTTTGTTTAGCGCAAATTTGGTTAGCGCAAAGGCCGTTCGGAACGTATCCTTTGCGCTAAACGAGGCATGACTGTACTTGTCATTACTATAACTTTACATATCATTTGCATAATAATCTCATTCCATAAGCTGGAGTAAATGGATTTTGAATATGAAGTTAATAGTAAAACACATTTTTTTAATGAAGCTCAACCTTGAAAAGCTCCTATCAAAGCCAAATTATTAGGTAAATAATATGTAAAGCAACAGTAATGAAAATAATATTACACCAAAATCTTTTATAACGAACAAATAATCTGAAAATTTTCTTGTTTTAGTCTTTTAAGGCCACCTATTTTATAAAGCAAAAAGATTTTATTTTTGAATACATATTTTTAAATTCTTACTTGTTCATATTATTGTTAAATATATTTTTGTTTAAGTTTAAACTTAGAGCAGGGGTTTTCAACCAGGTTTACATATAGTGTTTTAAAGGGTCATGCAAAAATATCAAATATTATAATTTTTCTACTTTGGTTTTCATTCATTACTTTTGAATCAAATGTTGTGATTTTACAATTACGAATAATATTATAAAATGCTGTTGTGAGGTTTTTATAGAGAAAGAGTTATTGGAATAGAAAATTATTTATTGTACCATGCTTAATAAATTATTGAGATATTGGTAGGTCTTTCTTCACACCAGAAGTCAAAAACAATCGTAGATTATACTAAAAATAGAAATGTGTCATACCGAGTTTCATTGGTGAAACTTATAAATATTTGTAATTTATTTTAATACAGAAGCTTTGTTAACATTCTTATCATTTAAAATATGCTACTTCAAAAAAATCCAAGAAAAGGTTGAAAACCCCTGGCTTAAAACATAACATTTCAAATGCAGAGAAAATGCAAAATCCTCAAACGTCTTTCATAGCTAATGTTGTTGATAACAGCTGTTTTAATTTAACATAATTTTTTAAAATTATCATCATATCACCTTGAATGTTTTATTTCCTTACAAGGTAACTTATATATACAGTAGGACCTTGATAGCTGCCGTTAATTGGTTCCTGGAATACTCGATGATTAGTGAAATGATGATAGTCAAAACCGATTTTCCCATAGGATCAATGTCATAGGTCAATAATTCGTTCAAAAAGATCTTACACGCATCATATAAAATTGAATTTTTAGGCCTCAGTTTGCTTGAAATTTTAGACTCTGTATCATTTTCATTCATTGATTTCTAATTTTATTTGAAGGGATTTCACATTTCTGGAAATTTTAACAGCATTGTACTGAAGCAATCTGTGAAGGAATGTTTTGCTGTTTGATTCTTATATTTGAAGGCAAAATTCTAAATACCTTTAGTCGTTGTTTAATCCTGTTTCAATTTACATGAAATTTTTCACTCTAACACGATCAACTAAATGTTCTCCGAGAAAAGCCGCAGTGCACCGTTTCTTTAGATCAGGGGTGCCGAACCTGTGGCCCACCACCAGTGTTTCATAGTTTTCAAAACTTTTCATTTTTCATCTGTTTCCATATTTCCCTCTTTTCATTTATTTTAATTGGCTACCAACTACGGACATCCTTCACTTAGTGCTCTTAATTGGTTCCTGGAAAACAGAGCACTAACTGAAACTGCGTTAAGCGAGGGAATTTTTTCCATAATGATCAATATTAATAGGTTTAATTCGTGATCCGGTATTGAATATTGTCTTCAATAAAAAGCATAAGGAGCTGTTCCATCTCAATCATAATCAAAGGCCTAGCCTTATTCAATTTTGTAGCATTCAATGGAGTTGCTGTCTTTCTACACCCTTTAATTTTGACTTTATTTTACAAAATCATTCTTTATGCCGATCCTGCCATCCAAATCTTTGCAAACTTAAACAACATTCACCGACTTCATTTCGTCTTATCGCATCAAGTTTCATTGAATGAGAAACTTTTTCTTTTCAGAAACATCCTTAGCACATGTATTTTCACACATTTGACTCATTACAAATAATATGAAGGGTCAAAAAACAGAAAATAATTCTGCTGATGCATTTAGCTCACAACTTAGACCACAGGAGACAGAAAACTAAACGAGAGTGAAGGTGAATTTTTTTCTCGCTTCTTACCAAAATGTGGCCTGCTTCCCTACTCAAAAAGCTGTGCATTCAGCATTGCTACCCACTGCGCTTATGTGTGCGTCTATATAATACATTCTTCAAAGTCAACTCGCCTTACAATGACCCTAAACGAAAATCACTTTCATGCCGGTTTGCAAGCTAAAATATGCACGGATAACTCTGTCAGAGAAGTCGTAGCTAACTGAAATAGTTAAAAGTACTACAAGTAGCATATATAAGAAAGAAACAAAGGGTACATGCTGCAGTGACATCTGATAAATAAGACCTAATATAGTCGACATCCCATTTTTTTCAGATTAGCTGCAATCAAAATAACATTAAAAAAGCAATAGGAGAGACATTTTTTTTGCAAATTGGATTGTACATATAATGATATTTAGTTTAATTGTAATTTATCTATGAGTGCTAATTAGACATACTAAATGTAGAATAAGTTATGCACTTCTTCTGTATAACCAAAAAAATGTGGCAATTGAACAACAGATAAAAAGAACATTATAACAAAACCATACTAAGTGAAGCACATTATAGTGAGGGATGCCTGTATTATTTTCCATGTAGAGCAAAATCTGTTAAGATGTATAATGTAGAATTGTGACCTAAAAGTAAATATTTCTTAATTCACGTAAGTTCTTTTTAATGCTGTTTTTGATTTGTTTTCTCAAAGATATTTCTAAGATTGAATTCCATCATGATTTTTAATATTGAAATGCTAACCGTAAAAAGCTAATTCTAACTTGATTTCCATGCATATGATTCCTAAGAACCTCTAGATAACTTACGATTTAACTATATGTAATCCATTGGCCATTTCCAATGCGGCCTACCAAAGGGTTCACTGCTGCCAATGTGGCCCACCATGCATTTTTAGAGGTATAAAGTTAAATAAAGAGTTCTTAGTCATATAAATGGTGAAATTTTGAAATAACTTGACATAAGAAATGGAAGGAATTATTTAATATAGCAACAATGATTAAATATATAAAATTTTATATAATATTCTAGAAACAATATTATACAATGCTATAAGATTATGATAAAATTAAAGTTGTGGTATAAATGTCTTCAATTTTTAAAACTTGACATGGCATTTTAACTTGCCTTAATTTGACACTGCTTTGTTAAATGCATGATCAATTCACATGTTGATCACTGAAGAAAACCTTGGTCTTAATACGTATTTTGGTGTGATAGCCAAAATTCAAATTTAATTTCCAGTTTTTCGTGAAATTTGAAAGTGTAGATATTTTTCTATTAAGCTGAATCCATCACTTAACAATAAAATCAAGAGTTTGATTATTAATGACAGATCATTTGTGTTCTCTTGTGAGATTGTGTATTGACTCTTATGGTTGCTAAGAAATGGTGAAATAAATTTGGAATTTTATTACCTCACTTGGCCCAATATTTGGAATAAGGCAATTCAGATTTCTTATTTATATGGTTTGATACTTTATATTTCAGTTTGGAATCAAATAAAGATGAAACCACTCCATTTGAAGGTACTGGTCCTTATGTTTGCTGTCCAAACTTCAGACTAGGACCAGAAATCAAACCTCCCACAACACTTCCAAGTAAGAGAGATAAGAATGTTGAGGCTATTACTTCCTCTCAACCATCAAAGAGAGATACGATTAAACCTAATATTGATCTCACTCTGAGAGTTAATATTAAACCTGATGGAAAAGGAGGTATAAATTTACAATAAATGATTTAACTTTTTCCCTTTGGGTGCCATAAACTGTATTATTTTATAATGCAATTATATTAAGAACATCCGATTAATTATTAATATTTTTGTTATCCATTACCAGATTGTGGTTTGCTAGAAAAAGATGAGAAGGATAAAATTGAGACAAGGATCATAGGAAGTTATGGACGCCAACAAATTTTAGGTGCAGCTATAGGGGGTATTTCTCTTCCCTCTGCTTCTCATTCTCCCTGGACTGTAA
Source organism: Uropetala carovei (assembly GCA_036926305.1). Classification (NCBI taxonomy): domain Eukaryota; kingdom Metazoa; phylum Arthropoda; class Insecta; order Odonata; family Petaluridae; genus Uropetala; species Uropetala carovei. Next base: position 715,822 of record JAXCHB010000054.1, read on the forward strand.
GAGAAACACTTTTCCTGCCATTATATTTATTATCTTCTATTTGGTTATCAAGGAAATATTTATACTGCTATTACTGATGTAGCTTGTAAATTTTTTGCCAGGTTGCTGTTGGTGAACACACAAAGGATGGATCAGTGGATTGGTTTTGTGGTGGATCTCTGCTAAGCCAGTTCACAGTTCTTACAGCTGCTCACTGTGCCAGACGCAGGTATTATAAGACCTCCAGATATTGCTAATTTATCATCCTAACTCAGTGCATGCAAAAAAATCATGATACTGTAAAACCTCACATAGCGCGAATCCACAAGATGTGATTTTGCTAAGACGCGGCTTGACAATTAAAAGCCAAAGTTAACCTTTATACTTCTTGTGAACTATAAATGAAAAAAATTTCAAATTAAAACATTTAAAGAAAAAATACTGACAAACTGATTCATGTAAATATTATACCTTATAAAAATGTTTATCAAGAGATTTGTATATGTCTACTCATAACGTGCTGATATGGCAGAGTTCTGCAACCTGTGCGCCGCAATAAAGCCCTTGATATGCTGCGGTAAATTTTATGTTATAAGCAAGGAAAGGATATTACTGCATTTTGTTATCCTTCAGCTACGACCACAGAAAGTACATTTTTAATTTCAGCAATATTTTATGGCCAAATTTGTTACAGTTACTTGAAGCTGCAACATAGTTACTTCTTGGATAAAATTTTTTCTTAATTCCACATTGAGAAATAAGGTTGCGTGAATTACATGATGGCATGGATTATGAGAGTAAATACGGTATTATTCTATGCATTTAAATATCAGTCAAAAAATTATTCTAAAAAAATTTTGAAAATATGAGATCCAAGAACCCAACTCCCTATTTCCTGTTAACTTAATGCTTCATATAATGGGATTTCAGCAATATTTATGGCCAAATTTGTTACAGTTACTTCTTGGATAAAATTAATCATAATGTTGCAATGTGAACAATTCTGCATTTTTCTACTTTATTTATGATAAATTCAGTAATTTTTTAAATTCATGTTACGCACAGTATTATTATATTATTTTTTTCTTAATTCCACATTGAGAAACAAGGTTGTGTGAATTACATGATGGCATGGATTATGAGAGTAAATACGGTATTATTTTACGTATTTAAATATCGATCAAAAAATTATTCTAAAATAATGTTGAAAATATGAGAGCCAAAAACCCAACTCCCTATTTTCTATTAAGTTAATGCTTCATATAACAGGATTTCAAGGAATGCAACTACTGTGCTATGTGAGGTTTCACTGTATTTCACGGAGATGACTCTGGATATGTCTATTTTGCATAGAATACTGCATTTAATGAAGTCTCTTAGGAGATAGCTGGTTCTTTTCAATGTGTGCAATATATTTCCTTGTTTGACGGTGCTGTTTTTTTCAAATATAAAACAATCCATCCATATTTTGCAATCAATGCCTTCAGGCGTCCAGATGTAGTACGAGTGGGTGAGGTTGACCTACGCCGAGATACAAGAAAGGGAGAGGGAAAAGGTGAAGAGATAAGAGTAAAAGATGTTGTAATGCATCCTGATTATCGACCTCCATCTTACTATAATGACATAGCGATTCTTACATTGGAAAGGCCTGTTGACCTAAGGCGACCTGAAGGAGCAAGAACAATATGTCTCCCTCCACCAAGCAGTCCACAATCATCTGATGTCAGCAGCACGTATACTGGAAAAGAAGCTTTTCTTACTGGCTGGGGACACTTGTCTTTTGGTAATCTCAACAAAATATTAATATTCATTTCAAAAGAATGTGTGATTAAATCACTATTGTAAAGGAAAAACAAATAATTTAATTTCTTATCCATTTATTTTTATCATTTTTGCCTATTAGCATCTTATATTTGCAACCATGTTGTTGCGTTAAGAAATTATTATTCAGGATAAATTTTAATTTATATAATCATTCATAAGTTTTAAAAGCATTGAATTAGTTACTGAAAAGTATTTGTGCTTTTATTCAAATTTAAATATCTAACCTTAAATTGAAAATATTTTATTTAAAAAAATAATTTCTATGTAGATAATCTGTAACTACAGTAAAAGTCTTCATAACCAACATACTTGGGACAAGCCAGATAATGAAAAAAACAGTATAGATAGAAGTTTTATGGCTCAGTTATTACTTAGGCTTTATAGCAGCAGAAGCAATGGATGGATTGATGCAGTCATCATCTTTAAGATTTAAATTTTATGGGGTCTCCCACTCTCTCACAAATACACGAAAATTATGTCATGAGCAATTGAAACCACCTCTGTATGAACAATGTTCTGGCCAAGTCCAAGAAGTCAAAAACAGGAATTACCAGATAACTGGAATTAAGATATGAGGACTTTTACTGTATTAACATAATGCTATTATTACCTAAGAGTAAATTGTTACTGTGCCAAATATACCATATTTAATTGATTGTAAGCCAACATCGATAGTAAGCTGATCCCCACTTTTCACAAGGGCATGCAAGGAAAATTCCATGTTAGGTGTACAGACGTCCTAGTTTTCTGGGATTTGTCGCACAAAAATACCAAAAAGTATGAATGCCCCGGTTTTTACTTTCTCCATATGTAGTAATGGGAAAGTATTGTGTTCACGAAAAAAATCGACTTCGAGATTTCAACGGAAATACACGTTTTGAGTTCCCTAGAACACGTTTAGACTATTTTCGGAATGATGTCTGTATGGATGTATGTGATTGTGGGCACTCTAACTCAAAAAGTACTTGTCATATTAACACCAAATTTCATATATAACACTTTAGCATGAGCACAAAGAACTGATTAGTTTTTGGACAATACCGGTTAACCGGAAGTCGAAACCCGATTCGGTTTTTGCGATATTTCTCCGATAATACATCATTATGGTATACATTGACCATTACAAAAAATGTAGAAAATATAATTTCCTACATTTTTTATTTCAAACAATTTTCCCGATTTGGTTTTTGCGATATTTCTCCGATAATACATCATTATTGTATACATTGACCATTACAAAAAATGTAGAAAATATACTTTCCTACATTTTTTATTTCAAACAAATTTCCATAGCAGTTATTTTTTGGGAATTATTTATAAATAATCGGTTTTTCGGTTTCCAACCGTCCGTCTTCGTGAGGACCAAACTTGTAGAGAATAATATTTTTTCCAAGTTTTGTTTGAAACAAATTTTCGTAGAACCATTCATTTCGGAAAAATTTCCTTTTTAGTTTCTCCATACGCAGTAATGGGAAAGTATTGTGATCATGAAATGAATCGTCTTTGAGATTTCAAAGAAAATACACCTTTTGAGGTCCCTAGAACACGTTTTGACTATTTTCTCAATATTGTCTGTGTATGTGATAGTAATGTTTCGAAAAACGGATAGTTTATTAGATATTTTGATCCGTAGAACACGTTTAGACAGGTTTCGGAGTGATGTTTGTGTGTGTGGATGTATGTGATTGTGGGTGCTCTAACTCAAAAAGTACTTGCCATATCGTTACCAAACTTCATATATAACATTTTAGCACAAAGCATAAAGCACAAAGAACTGATCAGTTTTTGGACAATACTGGTTAACCAAAAGTCGAGCTTTATTCGAAACCCGATTCAATTTTTGCAATATTTCACCGTTAAACATCATTATTGTATATACAATCTTATACAAAGATTATAGAGAGTGTAATTTCCTACAACTTCTATTTGAAACAATTTCCATAGCAGTTATTGTTTAGGAATTATTTATAAATAATCGGGTTTTCGGTTTCTGTCAAATATCTCCTTAAAAACGTCGTTATTGGTAATATTTGTGAGGACCAAAGTTGTAGAGAATAATATTTCTTTCAGGTTTTGTTTGAAACAAATTTTCGTAGGACCATCCATTTCGGAGATATTCAACTTTTTCGTAATTTCCAGTATACAGCGCACCACCATGTAGCAGTGAATTCTGTAAACATATTCAAATTATACCTAATTTACGGAAATAAGGACGAGTGTATTCTTTTACGATATGAAATAATAATTTTTCCTCTTAATGCTATTCATAATAATTTAAATATCTATACCCCAAATATAGAGAAAGTCATGTGTTGGCCACATCAGATTTTTTCAGTTCATATTTAAATAAAAAAGGTAGCAACTAAAATTATGACAACACAAATTATGGTATATTCATTAACATTTTTTACAAAAATATAATTCGTCCCGGTTATGTCCCAAATTTTTAATCTCGCAACAAAAATATCCTGGTTTCTCTCTTTGTCTTCTCACTTTTGACTCATCAATCCCATAGTGCCATTGTGCAGCAAGATTTGATGTTTCTCGTAAAGTCCACAGAATAATGCATTCCTCCTAAAATGGGATTATTAAGAAATAACTGAAAAACTCGCCAAAGTAAATGGCAAAAATTTGCACATGCAAAGCCATGAGGAAATGATGGTTGGCTCGAGGAATCTCAGCATTACGTGCATGCACATGCTAGAGATAACTCAGGAGTGAATCTATCGAAACATTTATTTCAATTTTTAAGACTTGATTCTAAGCCGAGTGGCAATTTTTAAGGAGGTATAAAAGTAAAAAATGCTGGCTTACAATTGATTAACTATGGTATGTATTTTTATGCCATTAAACCATTGAGTTGGCATTATCTCATAAAAATTTAACAAAATTCATTATTCAATCTTATCAAGTAAAAATTAACAACTGGCTGGAATTTTAAATTTAACAGGTGGAGACAGAAGCCCAATTTTACAAGAGGTTCGTGTTACTGTTTTTAGCAATGAGGATTGCTCTCGATCATATTCTGCAACTGCAGCTGCTCCAGTAACAAAGAGAAGTTATCCTTCAGGGATTGTGAATTCCCAATTGTGTGCTGGAGATAGACGAGGAAAAAAAGATGCCTGCCAGGTTTGTTTTGCTTAATTTCTGACATTTTCTTTAATATTGTTTGAAAATTAATATTTTTTGTTCCAGAGATTTAAAAAAAACTTCAAATTGCCATCATAGGCTAAAATTTTTCCTAATATAGGTATATGAATGTATGGAAAGAATTTTTTCATGTATTAGCATTTGACAAACCAAAGATCATCTTTTATAGTAATCAACAAATTGAGGAACTTAATACATATAGAAACTTAAAAGATATGTAAAACACAAAAAATAGAATTGTGACTGTAAACATGAGAAGAACCTTTCTACATGTACATAAGCAAGAAATTTGTTCATCTTAAATTTCTCAATTAATAATAATACTTTATCTCTCTTTAAAATTTACATTAATTATTTTCAATGTATAATATAACATCTCAGATTGTTCAATCCAAAAAATTAATACTACTATAAATATAGCATAGTTAAAAATTACATGGAAATTGTCTAAGGATTTTTATGATTTTTTTATTACAGGGTGATTCTGGAGGACCATTGGTTGTTAAGGGTAAAGATGGAAGACATTCAGTTATAGGAGTAGTATCATCAGGAATTGGCTGTGGGTCAAAACAATATCCTGGAGTGTATGTTCGTGTATCTTCATATGTTGATTGGATTACTGGCAAGATGAAGATGTAAAATAAATTAAAAGAATCTTATCTGACTGATTAATTTTATTATATTTTTGTGATATGGTCTGAATGATCCCAGGAGCTGATTGAAAGTGAGAAATGTGCTAAACTTGATTAAAATCCTATTCTAATGGCCTAATTTTCTATCAAGAGGAGAAAGCCTATTAGAAAATATGTTGCACATATCTCATTTCTTAAAATAAATTAAGTAATAAGATGACAAAAAATTATTAATAATTTTTCATTATAGTTTTTGCATGAAAGTATTTAAATGTCCAATAAAAACTAATTTAATAGAAGTTATTTTTTCAGCTTAAATTTTGACTTTCCAGAATTCTCATTAGGATCATTTTAATTGGACTACAGGCGACTCCCGAGATTCGACGGGGATGTGTTCCTGAAAACGTGGTCGAATCTCGAATTGTCGAATGTCAAATGCCATTTTTCCATATACTTGCATGTTATAATCGGGGGATACGTTCCCGCATCTTGGGAAAAATCTTCCCTCACGTTCTATAAAGATAAAATAACATTACTAATATGTTAATACAACAATATTAAATTATGAATAAATTAAATAATAAATATTTTATATGTATAACTTATTTTTTGCACTAAAAAGGAAAAAATAAATTTTTGTTTGTATGATTATTTTATGTAATTTAAAAATCTAAATTAAATCAAATCCGCCTCATCCATTCCCATGTTATTTAAATGGAGGAATGAGTAGTATTAGAAATTTTAAAGCGTGTTGAGAAAGGTGAAAGCCTTACTGAAATTGCACAATCGTTGGGAATGTGTCGTTCAACAGTCCTAGGCGCGGTGTTGTGATTCCTAAAATGGAAAAACTTTTAAAACTTTGGGTAGATGATCGGTGTCAGAAACACAATCTTATTAGTGAGACCATGATTAGAGCAAAGGCTAAGGATCTTTATGATGATTTGAAGGAAAGGATGGATGAAATTTTTGTTGATGAGCCTCCATTTAGTGCAAGTCATGGCTGGTTTGACATATTTAAGAGAAGGGCAGGTTTGCATAACCTTAAATTAACTGGCAAGGCTGCAAGTTATTTTGTGCTTTTTAATAACTTTTATATTAACCCTCCGTGACTCGCGCGGGATGCTGTAAACACCCCTGCCCATTTTTTTTGGTGGCATACTTTTCCGGGTAAGCTTTATGACCCCTCCTTTTCAGTAGCTGGAGTTACAGATGTTTCCGACCTTTTCTGTGAAAATATTTAGTTTCTTGCCATTTTTCGTTGAGTTCAGACGCTTTTTTCAAAACAGTGTGCTTCTTTCTAGAGCGATTCTTGAGAAATATCCGTTTTAGTGATTATCTTACTCTAAATTTGTTGAAGTTTCCTAGTTATTTAGTGTATTGTGTATCCTAAGAACAATTATCAATTGGTATATTGTCTTTTATATTTGGTAAGTCCATTTACATTTTATTTCTATATGTCCTGCCTTTATAATATATTTCGATATTTAGTTTACCGATACTTCATTATGTTCATGTAACAATTTTCTCTTTGCTTTAACATAAACTATATCCTAAAATATGAAATGATAATATTTTAGGTCGACTTTTCATTATATAGATCGGTCACATATTTTCAACTTACAGCTAGTGTACATGGTGAAGTTTACAAATTGAATACGATAAGGTTTGTAAATACTTATTTTTCACTCTCTGATAAATTTTTAATTTGCAATTAAATTTTTAGGTAACTTGAATAATACATACTTGAATAATTTTCATCAATTTATTTTCGCCCTTAGATGAGTGATTTACGTTCTGAGAGGGATATTGAAACGATTCTTCTGCTTTCAAGTGGATTGTCTGATGAAGAAGCATTTGATTCGGACGATGAATTTTCGGAAGATGCTGTACATGAATCGGAGCACGACACAGTCAGCGAGCAAGATATCAGCGATTCAGATACTGAAGATCTAACTAGTACCCAAGAGCATTTCTTGATGGGTAAAGATCGTATAACGAAGTGGAGTACTATTGAGCCACGACAAAGTGTTAGAATACCCGTGCATAACATCCTCTCTCAAGCAGCTGGGTTCAAGGGAAATAAAGAAGATATAAAATGTCCATTAGATTGTTTTAACATCATGTTCGATGGAAATATTCTAAGGATAATTGTGAGCAGTACAAACATTAAGATTGGTAAAATTGCACAAAATTATTCGCGAAAGAGGGATGCAAAGCATACCGACGAAGCAGAAGTAAGATGTCTCATTGGCCTACTTTTTTATTTAGGAGCTAATAGATCAGCTCGCCAGAATATGAAGGATATGTGGGATCAAGGTGGTCTAGGTGTAGAGATATTTTGAGCATTTATGAACTATCAAAGGTTTAAATTTTTACTGCAATGTCTACGATTTGATGATGTCAACGACAGAGAAAATAGGAGAAAAACTGATAAGTTGGCACCAATACGGGAGGTTTTCGAAATGTTTGTGCAGAAATTTCAACAGTACTACAGCATAGGTGAGTTCGCTATGGTGGATGAGCAGCTGGTCCCCTTTCGAGGTAGATGTTCCTTCCGCCAATTTTTACCAAGCAAACCCGCCAGGTATGGGTTAAAAATTTTCGCTCTTGTGGATGCTAGCGTCTATTACACCCTAAATTTGGAAGTCTATGTTGGGGTTCAGCCGGAGGGACCGTATAAAGTGGAAAACAGCCCTAGGGAAGTCGTAAAATGGTTGGTCGGTCTGATTTCGGGGTCAGGGAGGAACGTCACCGCCGACAATTGGTTCGTAAGCATGCCACTTGTAGAAGACTTACTCAATAGGAAACTGACAATGGTGGGGACTTTGAAGAAGAATAAGAGGGAACTTCCTCCCCAAATTGTTGACGTAAAGAATAGGGAGGAGTGCAGCAGCCTCTTTCTATTTAGAAAAGACATGACCCTTGTGTCATATGTCCCTAAGAAGAAAAAGAATGTTTTAATTCTTTCAAGTATGCACAGTGAAATCAGCATAGATGCATCCACGGGAGAAAAAAGAAAACCGGAAGTAATTACTTTCTACAATTCGACCAAAGGTGGTGTCGACACTGTAGACGAAATGTGCGGCACCTATAGCATTGCAAAAATACGAGAAGGTGGCCAGTTACAATTTTTTACCATTTATTGAACACATTAGGCATCAATGCGTTCATTATTTATAGGAGCATCTATCCTGAAATAAAGACAAATAGGCGGACGTTCCTCAGAGAAATCGCAAAAGGATTGACAAAGCCATTTATAACAAAGAGAAGTTCGCTTACAAATTTGTCAAAAGAATTTAAGAGAAAGGTCGAGAAATATGGAGAGCCGTCGACATCAGAATCACAGGAAAAACAAAGGAAAGGAAATAGTGGGAGATGCGTAGTTTGTCCGAGAAGTAAAGATATCAAAACTAAAATATACTGTGAAATGTGTGAAAGATATATGTGTGCAACACATATGATGAAAATTTGTAAAGAATGTTTTCAAACTATTAAAAACTAAATTAAATGAATTTATTTTAATAATTTATTCTTTCTAATTTTATTAAAATTCTTGTTTCTTTCATTAAACCTTCACAGATGTATTGCTCATCAACAAATGGTAAAACAGCTCTAAGTTAGTATTAAGTAATGCTAAAAGGACAAAATATTTACGTAGGATGATTATAGCTTTACATTTATAATAATTAAATGGATTAATTAATCAAAATTTGTTTTCTCCCTTATCTTTTCCTCATCGAATTTCAACAGATTATAATCTAGATGCATATATATATATATATATAAAATCCTTATTAAATTAACAAATAATAGTGTGAAATAATTCTAAGAATCATTTAAAATAGAATTTGCGGTAAAATTTTATGGAAAAAATGTATCTAATCTGAAAAACTGGTGGGTTGTCAGAAACACCCCACGCGAGTTCTCACGTTACTAAATCGAGTGCGAGTCATGGAGGGTTAATTTCACTGCGATATATAGTTGTATGTATAGATAGATGTATGCAGGGTTGTGCTGCAGACAGCCCAGTCCGGCTCGCGTGAGTCATTTGTTACAAACGACTCATGCGAGCTGGATCGGGCCGTCTCCAGCATTTGCTCTAATCATGGTCTCACTAATAGGAATGTGTTTCTGACACTGATCATCTACCCAAAGTTTTAAAAGTTTTTCCATTTTAGGAGTCACAACACCGTGCCTAGGGCTGTTTATTGTTGTTATCAAATTATGTGAATTTATCACGTTCTAGAATTTTCTCCTTCTATTTCACATAAGTGCTATACAGTTTTTCCCGTCTTATGGCGCATGACCTTGAGTGCACTGGTGAAAGTGCTACTGTTGCAGCCAATCAGACACCAGTGACAAGCAATGCAGGGGGGGGGGGGGGGGGGGGAAGCCAGTGTTTCTTCAACTGCCGTGGTGTTCACTTCGCCCTCCGCTCGACCGTGTTGCCAGTTATGCAGGTATTTTACCTCACTGAAAGAGGCTAAATAGCAACCGCAATTTCTCGCTGTCCAAAAACTACCCCGCATGCATTTGTAGCAACGCTGTTTGGTAGCTAGGGTCGTTCCGAGAGCTGCAAGCGGTGGTGGAAGGGGAAAACCCTCTCATTGGCCATTCGCTCTTCCAAGGTCATGCACCATAAGACGGGAAAAATAGTAATATAGTTGAACGACACATTCCCAACGATCGTGCGATTTCAGTATGGCTTTCATCTTTCTCAAAACGCTTTAAAATTTCTAATTTCAATTCATAACTATGAGTCTTATGCACTCTTTTATTTGATTCACTTACATTAACACTATTAAATTTCCTTTTAGATGCCATATCAAGTGATAAATTTAAAAATAAATCAATAAAATAAAATTTAAATAAAAGATTAACAGAAAAAGAGTGAAATCAGCACAAATTCAAGCAATTAGAGCAGATATAACTATGTCTACACTAAAACTAAACCTCGCATGGTTGGTCGGGACCAATTACTCCACATAAAGTAGTTCCCAATTCAATCAGCTGTGTCGAAATCTCGAATTTGTCGAATCTCGAACGGTCAAATCTCGGGAGTCACCTGTATTTAGGCATGATCAGAGATGTCTTTCAATAGAAAAGTACTAGCCACAGAAGATTGTGAAAGGAATTAAATGTAGAGTTGGTCCAAAATGTTTCACAACAGTAACTAGAATAAAATTTTCATATATATTGAAATAAGGTTATGGCATTTTAAACACAGAACAGCAAAGTTATTGAAACAACTTTGTTTTAAAACCACCAGCAATGGTATGAGCTCAGGCGGTCAAAAGTGAATAGAGGAGTACCAACCTCTCGAAGAAGAAGATAATATTACTTCAAAAGTTTGCCAAGTAACAAAAGTTAGGAAATGTTTTACAGTTGAACACTGATTTTTTATTTTCAGGAAATCCCTGCCCAATCCCTCTCAATCATACAACACAACGGGAAGTGCAAGTTGATGTTGATGAAAACTTTTGAAATTGTCAACAGAATAAAACATAAGTAGTAACAGTATAAGCTATGTGTGTTACAATGTAAATGGAAAATGTGGAGTAATAGTGTGAAATAGTTATAAACAAAACATTGAAGTAATTAATTAGTGAAAAGGACATGACAGACAAATGTAGGAATGGGGAATGTGATTACAGCATAAAGTAAGTGTGAATAAAAGCTGGTTGTATAAAAGTAAAGTTGGTTAAGTCTGAGTATCATTAACTAATACAAAAACTTCAATAGTTTATTAATAATAATGTATTATACTTGTGAAAATTGGTAAAATTTTAGCACAGAATACAGGCATGAAAAATATAGTGACCAATTTATAAAAGTCATGTTCAAGTCGTCGCAGCATCTTTAAATCTGAGGCTACAAATTATTGAGCATTACGCTATTTTCAATTACTGTATATACTCCTGTATAACATGCACCTGTACATTTTTCCAAAAAATCCCGACTTTTTCTTATACCCTGTCTATAATGCGCACCCTTGATTTTTAAGGTATAAGAACAAAATTATATCATCATGTTAAGTATTAACTAGAGTACCATAAATAAATATGTTAAAGCATTAAATTATAGCCAATTAACAATTTTAAAATGCTTGGACTTACCCATAAGTATGATGTTCAATAAGCTCCACATTACGTCTAAGAGAGACATCAGCAATAATGAAAGTGAATGAGTTGAGATGATGTCGCACAGCAGTGAAACCTATGTCGTTTTAAAAATAAATTTTTGTGGAATTTCCAAGTAAGTCTTTTTATTTCGACAATATGAAGAAATTCCATCAAGTTACACCTGAAACAGTTAACTTATTTCATACACTAATATGGGCAAACTGATGCTGCGTAGAAAACCGCAGTGCCACTGCAGCCAATCGTTTTAAATCAGACAAAAAGAGATCTATAAATAGATATAGTTTTGATTTATAGTGGATTTTGGTTTTCTCTTTCCTATCTCATTCTAAAACTGTTTAATAGAAGGAATAACTTGAAAATTTAAAAAACAAATCTGGAAACGTGATAGGTAAGATTAAGTTTATAAACATAATTTTACATTCTATGGGTTTTAAATTACTAACATTGTTAATTGTACATACTATAATCATTAACTAAATAGAAGTTGCTTATTCAATGTTGTTTTGCTCACAACACATTTTTTGCGGGAAGTCCACCTGGTGATTTTGCAAAGACTACAGCAATCAGCTGATGAGCTAGTGAAATACAGAATACATATTTGGAGAGGATGGAATTATAACTGGAATAATTAGGTGTTTTATACATTTAATTAATATATTTATAACCTGGATTATCAATAGTGTGGTTTTCCCCTTAATTCACCCAAAAAGCGAGAATCTGGTGCAATGTAGGTAAACTTTAGTTTCAGATTTTAAGTGCACAGAAGTGTTACCCATGTATAATGTGCACCCCTACTTTATGACCTAAAAATTTGGTCTTCAAACTGTGCGTTATACACAAGCATATATGGTACTTTTTTTTGCGCATTATAAAAGTATGTACTTTAGTTGAATCTGATCGCAGAGATATAGTTGTCAAAAATTGCGTATCACATATGTTTCAAATTTACATTTAACTGTTCTCCGTTACTGCTAAGGATAGGGCTGTCCTAGATAAAGTGTATAACACATATGAAACACATTAATCTTATCTGCATATTAAGCACCTCTAAAAGGTCTTCCCATGATGAATTATTGAAAAATGCCACAAACAAACAAAATAGACCTAGAAAATTATAAATAATGAGATTGGTAAACATAAAACTAAATTTATACCTCAAGTCTGCAATGGAAATGGTGAACTTATAACTGATATGCTAGAACTATGTAACTATTCCCACGTAATGATTTCAATATCATTGATAGTACATACTTTTAACAACTTGAGTAATGAATCTGCATCTAGTTCAATATATTTATTTCCTTGCAACAAAAAAGAACAACCTCTTCACAGATTAAGCAAAAGGTCAGCAGCTAGATGTGTACCTGATAACTTATTGAACAAATGCAAATATTTTATCTTAAAACCACTATTATTCCTATTAAATTCGTCTTTAAAGCTAGGAACCTTCCCTAATGCATTAAAGACTAGCAAAGTAATAACAGTTTAAAAAGATAAAGTGGAAAAAGTTAATATAGGTGCCTTTTTTTATAATTTTCTAAGTTGCTTGAATTAGTCTTATTTAACCCACTTATTACTAACCTTGAAATTTTCAGGTTAATATTAAATTCTCAATGGGGTTATAGAAAGACAAGATCGACAGAACCAGCTCACTTCCAAGCTAGAAATTTTTTCTTAGATTCACTTAATAATAAAAGCCAAACCCTTTGACTATTTTTTTAGTCATATTTATGGCATAGTAAACCATCAAATCCTATTGCACAAATGTTGCAATTTGGGAATCAGAGAGGTTGCTTATAATAGGATAAATTCTTATCTTATCAATGGATCACAGGGAGTTAATCTCAAGTTTAACAATGCTAAGCAGAGCTCTGACACAAGACTGTGAAACTTGTGTTCCTCAAGGTAACATAATTATTGTGTAGGCAAAGTAGTAAACTTAAGTGGAAGATATCATCAATGATCTTTATCAAAGCTTCTTTCATAACTCAGCTTTGTATTCCCTCCATTAAAAATAATAATAATTTATTTGCTCCATTGGTCAATACAGATGTGGAGAAGTCAAAAAACACATTCATAATAAAAGTAATACAAGGTCAATTTACATAATTAAGTTTGTTAAATAATTAAAAGTCATTATAATTTGACTAAATATGGTTTTAAATTTCACTTAAAACTCTCTAAAACATTACTTAAAACTTGTTTCCGCACAAAAAAACTCAAAAGTTTGACCTATTTTCCGCTTCTGTCCAAGAGATGGCGTTTGAATGAAAGTTTCTTTGACCATTATACACATGCGTGTCTTATTCATAATATACATTTCTTATCTGAATTCACTGCAATTAGGTGGGGCGTATAGCGTAAGTTAGATATGGTGGTGAAGCATTCTGCGGAAGGCTACGAAGCCTTCAGTAAATTGATAAAGGATCTAGAGTCAAAATCAAATTCTATTCTCATATTATTTAGCGGGTCTAAATCAGGAGACGGACAAAGCTGGTGTCCTGATTGTGTTACCGGTAATTATTACCTATCATGTGTTTTGATCATTTTTAGGTACATATTTTAAGTTATTTTTAAAAACTATACCTACTTTGTTAAGAACCGTATGCTCATACTTTTTCCAGCTGAGCCCGTGATTAATGAAGTTTTGGAAACTATAGATGATATGACTTCCTTTCTTTATGTTGGAGTCGGTGATAGAGATACGTAAGTTTTTTAAGATAGATAAGTATGTACAAAAAATATTGTTATAAGATAGTATATTTTAGAGTTAGTGCCCATCGTATCATAATGTTATAAGCGTATTTACCTTATCAAAACATGCTTCGTGGTCTGGTCGTTTAATAAGCTGGAAATAATTTTAGAAAAAGCATGTAGAGCTCGCTATTTGTTCTTTTTAAAAAGACTGGTACCATGCAAAGCTCGGTGTAAAACGGTGTTTTTCCTTCTGTATTCATTTCGTCAATTTATATTTTACTGTGCTGTCAGAAGCCTTCTTAACTTTCTTATTGGTGCATAATTCACGAGGTTTTCGTAGATGTTAAATTACATTATAGTGTTTTTCTTTTATAACATTGTTTCTTTAAATAAAGTTTCGACATCGTTAATTTGTTTTATAATATTTAATGATAATTAAGTCATATTTAGGTACTGATGTATTGTGTGCTCATATAGAAGATATCTTCATATGCCTTCGTTATAATAATAATCTTTATTGACGGGTTTGGAGTATAACACTTCGCCCATGAAATAAAATGAAGTGTAATACAATGATTTCACATTAGTGACCTCATCCACTCATATACTTACATTAGTGAGTAAATTGAGTTTCACTTCTTACAGCCTAAATATAAAATACATGTCCGTATATAAACATTATAGTTTTAAAAAGCAGTATATAAAATTATTTCACATATTGATAATTAATACAATTAACATTTTTTGTACAAAGAAGTAATAGTGTAAAACATATCAGATACCATTTTGTAACAAAGGCTTTACATAAATAGTTAAGTAATGAAAAACATATAGTGATTAAAATAGGAACTACATGACCGTATATAAACATTATAGTTTTAAAAAGCAGTATATAAAATTATTTCACACATTGATAATTAATACAATTAATTAATATTTTTTGTACAAAGTAGTAATAGTATAAAACATATCAGGTACCTTTTTATAATAAAGGCTTTACATAAATAAGTAATGAAAAACAAATATATATAGTCATTAAAATAGGAACTATTTAATTATAATCACAGTCCAGGGTTCATTGATGACAATGACTTTACATAATTAAAAAATGAACAACCTATAAACATATAAATTAAAATAGGAACTGTTTAATTATAATCACCGTCCATGGTTTTTTGATGTTGTGCTCTCGGTACCTTTTTCAAAGAGGTTAAGGGGGAATTAAAGAAATCCAATCCAGGTATTGTGTTTGATAACATCATGGCACGATTAATCTGGGTGTATTTCCCATAATTTGTTTTATGCCAGTCACTTGTAAAATAAGGGTTATTTCTTAATAATCTCGATGGAACATGAAAATTGATAGCTGCAAGTAAATGTGGGCAGTCAATGTAATAATTTATTAATTTAAACAAAAACAATGTCAATTTGTTGTCTGCAGTTCAAGAGTGTTTTTAAACCTAACTGGGAGAGAATGGAATCATAGGTATAATGTCCATATCTAATTGTAAGTCCAATTTTATAGGCACATAGACGGAGAAATCTATTCTGGACTTTTTCTGTCTTGGAGATGGAGGATGAATAAGTTGGGGACCAGACAACAGTACAGTATTCAAGTATTGACCTTACTAGTGCACAATAAAGTACTTTGAGAGTTAGCCTATCCTGAAATCCTTTTGTATTTCGACTTACAAATCTTAGCATTTTTAGGGCTTTACTGCAAATAATATCAATGTGTCCTTTGAAATCAACGTTTGAGGTGAATAATACACCAAGATCCATTATTCTATTCTATTCTAATCGAAAGTCAGAGTTACATATGATTGACTTAATGTCGTTAATAAAAATATTGAAGAGTAACGGTGATAAGTGGGCCCCCTGAGGCACTCCTGATGTCACCTTGATGGGTTCAGAATGAAAATTTTTAATTTTGACAATTTGTGTTCTTTCTGTTATATAAGTAGTTAGCCAGGATAGCAGAGGATTACCTATTCCATTGACTTTTAGTTTATTTCTTAGAATACTATGATTAACCGAATCAAATGCTTTACTAAAATCTGTGTAAAAGGACTCAACTTGAGTTCTCTGTTCAATTGCTTCCAGTAAAAACTGTTCATAACACACAAGATTGGTGCAAGTAGATCTACCTGCAATGAAGCCATGTTGCTCTTCATTTAAAACTAACGTGAAATGAGGGGTTAATTAGTCTACAATTATTGATTCAAATATTTTTGCAATATGTGATAATTTAGAAACTGGTCTGTAGTTTTGTGTTTGATTTGTCTCCGTTTTTATGGAATGGATTCAAGTAACTAATTTTCCAAAAGTCTGGAAAATTTCCTGTTTGTAGGGAGAGATTATACAAATTTACAATTGGAGAAACCAGAACATCTTGTCTATTCACAGATTCGAGTAAAAGTAACAATAAATTGAAGTGTCGGGCTATTTCCTTAAAACCTACAGTTTACTGTCCACATTTATAATAATGGCAATATTTGGTTAACACTGGACTTGGTAGCTTTTTGGTTTCTAATGTAAATATATAAAACAGGACTTTTCTTTGAATGATAGCTTTCTTTCGCTAATTCAAATATATGTATTTCTATAAAAAGTATCATAGAAACTGGGTTATGAATTATCAATCGCCTCTCCTGAAAAATAAAGTTGTTTAAACAAAAGGTTAAGGTTATTTCTTATAGGTATTCATCATAATGACAATAAAAAGTACTGCATTTTCTAGGTGGAAAGATCCAAACTGTGTGTTTAGAAAGGATGAACGTCTTCGATTGTCATCAGTGCCTACTTTAGTCCGATGGGGAAAACCTAATCGCCTGGAAGAAGAGATGTGTTGCAATCCTGATCTCATCAGACTTCTTTTAGAAGACGATTAAAGATCATGATTCTATGTACATTTAGTTACATCATTGTGACTCATTTTATCGTGTCCATATTTTTCTGCTTTGTTATTTCCTACTTTTGGAAAACTGACTGACTGCATCAATGAGCTTAAAAAATCTACATATATTTTGTTGAAAATAAATATATTATATATTTTTAATCAATTTAGCTGATGACTTTGTGGTACATTTTTGATAAAATATTTGTTACATTATTAATCGGAATATCATTCTTTCAGTTTGCAAATGCAGTCAAGTTGATATTTGGTCTTAATTTCAAATTGAAAGTGTGGATGTTCTCAGGAAGTGATAAATTTACTGGTGGTATGACTATGCTATTCTATCAAAATTAAGACAAGTTGATTAAGAAGTAATCCTTAGCATTCATGATTTTCTACAATTACTATAGAAATGTTATGGCAACTGGAACAAAAGTCCAGTGATTAAGACATTTTCAAGTTTAAAATAAAAGTAGAGAAATTAAAAATAAAGTGCGTATGAGATTCTAAGACTATTGATACGATTAGGGGTTTTCATTTTTCTCAATTGGTGTATTTATTATAATGGATTTTTTTGTCCGTCTAATTTAGTAGACTTGCAATCCTCGTTCTCTTGGGTGTTATTTGACTTTACTTTCATTAAATTAATTGGAATTACGCTGGAACAAAATGATTTGGAGACTATAAGTAGATAATATATTCCAGCTCTCAAGTTTTTTGAAATGTTAACGAAATTTTGAATGTTTCAGACATAGGACTTTATATTTTGAAGATAATGAATTGTTGAAATAGACTTTTTAAATTCATAAATTCCGCATGTAAAATAGTATTAAATATAGCAAATATCAAATCTGAAAAAATATAAATTCTCAGGCGTTCGAAAACGATATGAGAAATAGCGCCTTATTTGTTTCTGACCTGTGCTGCCGTCTGTGACAAAGTGGAAAAGTAATTGAAATCAGTGTGGTTGAATTCAATTGTGTGAAACATTACTTTTAATAAGCTTTTCTTGATATAACATTTGATAGCTTCTAGTTTAATGTAATCTTGCTATATGAAAGATAAGTAATATGGTAACTTATGTTTTGAGGATTGTTCGTAAACAAAGATCTTCAGTTTTTGCACTAAACGAGGAAGTGAATACTTAGTTTTTCCAAACGTAAATTATGTTGGACGATATACATAGAAGAACGTGAGTAGAACATTTTTGCTATTCAAGAATTACAATATTAAAATTAGAGCTTTATTGTTTTGTGGCATATATTTTCAAGTATCATATGTTTTCCATGACTTTAATGTGACATTTAAGATTTGTAATATTGTTTTGACTCTTGGAATCAACTTTGCATTAAACCTAATCATTTTTTTCATATTTTGTTCTTATAAATTTAAAATTGACATATAATGAAAACTAACAAAATTGTAGTTCTCGATGGTTGAATTCCAGCGTAATCTGGCACATTTTATATAAGCTCCAAAACTCGTCGTTTTACTATTATTTCGGTGTCTAAAATCTATAACCTATTTTCTATAATAATTATATTCATGTTATGTACATTATTTGTAAAATTAAGTAGATAAGACGAATATTTTTAATACATGGTAGACTCTCAGTTTCGCTGTTAGCGATGTATCACACTTTTAATCTGTGTAGGAGATATTGGAGTTTTCTCAAGCAATAATGTTGCAGTATTACTTATATGTCGGAAATTGTGGCACTATTCAAAGACAATATAATTGGCTTAGAGTCCATCCCTGGGAAATTAATCGGTGAAAAATAAAAATAGCAGGCCATGACGTGTTGTTACAACACTGGAAATAAAAGAATAAAAAGTATTTTTAGAATCACTGTATAGCGAAGTTCCTTTTTACTTTCTCCGTACGTAGTAATGGGAAAGTATTGTATTGAAGAAAAAAATCGACTTCGAGATTTCAACGGAAATACACGTTTTGAGGTCCCTAGAACACGTTTAGACTATTTTCGGAATTATGTGTGTGTGGATGGATGTATGTATGTGATTGTGGGCGCCCTAACTCAAAAATTACATGCAATATCGTTACCAAATTTCAAATATAACATTTTGGTATGGGCACAAAGAACTGATTAGTTTTTGGACAATAACGATTAACCGGAAGTCGAGGTTTATTCGAAACCCGATTCGGTTTTTGCGATATTTCTCCGTTAAAACATCATTATTGTATATACAATTCTGTACAAAGGTTATAGAGAATGTAATTTCCTACAAGTTTCATTTGAAACAATTTTCCGTAGTTATCGTTTAGGAATTATTTATAAATAATTCTTTTTTTCGGTTTCCGTCAAATATCTACTTAAAAACGTCGTAATTGGTCATCTTCGTGAGGACCAAAGTTGTAGAGAATAATATTTCTTCCAAGTTTTGTTTGAAACAAATTTTCGTAGAACCATCCATTTCGGAGATATTTAACTTATTCGTAATTTCCAGTATACTGCGCCACAACCATGTAGCGGTGAATTTTGTAAACATATTCAAAATACGTATACGTAATTTACGGTACTAAGGACGACTGTATTATTTTACGATAGGAAATAATAATTTTGCTTCATAATGCTATTCATAATAATTTAAATATCTATACCCCAGATATGGAGAAAGTCGTGTTGACCATATCAGATTTTTTTATTTACATAGCAACTGAATTCAAAGCGTCAGTCGCTACTTTAAAATTACTTTGTTGTACATTGAGCCGAGGAGATTTTTCGTATTGTGTTTTTTGTTCTTTCCATTTTGTTTT
Source organism: Uropetala carovei (assembly GCA_036926305.1). NCBI lineage: Eukaryota > Metazoa > Arthropoda > Insecta > Odonata > Petaluridae > Uropetala > Uropetala carovei. Next base: position 735,918 of record JAXCHB010000054.1, read on the forward strand.
TAATAAAGACTATTGAAAATGTTTTAAAATTTTTCTGCAGTGTAATCGCTGATAAATATTTCTGAGAAGGTGATGTTAAGAGCAATAATATTCATTGCTGTGTATGGAGAAAGTCATGTGTTGGCCACATCAGATTTTTTTTCAATGTAAATATTATTTGAAGTGTTTTAAAATTATTCACGAGTGTAATTGCCCATAATTATTCGTGAGGACGCTAATGTCGAAGCAATCGTATTCATTACTGTGTATGGAGAAAGTCATGTGCTGGACATTAGATTTTTACTTTATAATTTATGGATTGATTTTGTACAGTTTTAAACAAATTGCAATAGTGAGACAAAGACCTTAGATGAACTTGTTGTGCTTCTTATTTTATACCATATGCATGTGTTGTTATTAATACTAACTGGAAAGTACGAAATTACTGCCGAATTTTTTCTCTACTGCTGGTAGCACTTGTGAAGGTCGTACTGCCTATACGCGATAAAAATGAAGATTTCATTTTGTCAAATCAAAGGTTTGTAGTAAAGGAATGAAAAATGAGAATATGTATTTGCTGCAATTAAATGAATCAGTAATATAGCTATCATATAAAATTCCTTGTAACTTTTAAGTGTTCTTTTTCCTAACTGCTTTTAAACCTGTCTGCGTGCAAGATTTTGGAATAAATAGGAAAATGTCAAGAATGCCTAATTCGATTTCGCCCGGTACTTTCTCCAGAGACTCGCCATGATGATACCTTGCAAATTTTAAAAGAAGTCATGGTACCTACTGTTCTATTATACCACCCGCAGTAAATCTTTAACGCAAAATAATATATTTAAATGAAACTAGATTAAAATATTGAATATAACTTGCATACAACTGTTGTGCTTGTCAAATATTTCGGACACCCTCCCCTCCCCCCTTGAGAGAATCCTGTGTGCGCTACTGTCTATATATATTGTATCATACTTTGTCTAGAATATAATTTATAAGGTCGCTAAGGAAACGTTAAATATCCTTCCCATGACTGATTGGCCGGTCTACATTTACAAACCCAATCTCCGGACAACGTGGATGGTTTCTTTCCTTCCGGCCGAGGCGAAGGGCGCGATAGCGCCCGGAGACGACTACCCATTACAACAATGCGAGCCGAAGGCTCGTCAATATATCCTTTCAATGTTATATCCTCTTGACTGTTGCGCCGCAATTTGAGAGGATATACTGACGAGCCTTCGGCTCGCTTTGTTTTAATGGGTTGTCGTCTCCGGGCGCTACCGCACCCTTCGCCTCGCCCGGAACCAAAGAAACCTCCACGTTGTCCGGAGATTGGGTTTGTAAATGTTGAGACCGGCCAATCAGTCATGGGTTAGGAAAGCTACCGGTATAATAGAACAGCTACTGCGGGTGGTATAATAGCACAGTTGCGGGTGGTATAATAGAACAGTACAGAAGTCATCACAGGAGCATGATTTTGATTCCAGTAACTTTTATTTTATCCATTTAAACAATCTGAAAAAGAGCTTGTCATTGTCCAATTAATAAATAAAATAGGAAATGCGTTACAGTACTCGTGTAATACGACTTATATACACCGAGAAATTATATTTAACAATAATTAGAGAGCTTAAACTGCCATGACTAAAAGCTTTTCGATTATAGGTTATATACCTACTTAAAGCGCTAGAGTGCTTCATCCCTGTTATGACCTATTTGCGACCATATTATTATCAAGTGCCCGATTCTTTCATAGTTATGTTCGCATATCCTTATTTCTTCTCTCTCCGGTTTCTTATTTACAACAAAACGTTTATCTTTTCTGGGCCCCATCTAAGAAGATGGACGAGGCTTATTGCCATGCAGGGAAAGTGTTTCGGGAGAGGTCATCAAGGTCACAGAGGTCTTCCTTCCCCGCTACAAGCCACCTTCCTCGTATTTACGAGATGAGAAGAGGTCTGTCATGACTGCAACCTTGGAGATACAGAAAAGTCGTTTTACCTCCTGGAGGTATTTGGATTTTTCAGTTCGAATTTTAAACTGCAATTCTCATATTTATTTGATATTTAAACGCCTTTTCTTTTAGAACAGATTTCATTTAATGACGCAACATTTGTTTTGTAATTTTAGCGTGATATTTCAGCGAAGTAAGCTTTGGAATTTTATATATGTTCATGATATCAATTCATGTTTTATGGTATTTGAATATTACCTTTCGAATGATCTTCATAGCTGGGTCGCTAGGGTGAGCAATATTATTCCATGTTTCCTCGAAGTAGCATTGCACAGTTTTCAAAGTTAATTTCAGTTTTAAAATGGAGTGTTGATGAAATATTATTCTTAAGAAATTGGATTGTATCAAAAGAAAAAATCATTAATTTTTTAGACGCCCTTCTTTTTTTAAAGAAAAAAGCTCCCACTGTATTTGTTTAATCCTATCCGTCTGTGCGCATATAAAGGATGGATTTAGATGAAATTTCTTTTTTTAAATCCATGTCAAATTAGAAGACGAAAATAACATTCTAGGATCCAATCAGTTTTTCCGCTGCGCTGTAACGAAAACAAAAAATGAACTTTTTCCTTTAACGTCGGAAATGTTCAAGAATATGCAAGAAAATTATTTACTTTCAGCAGCCGTTGAGAAAATCAAAATGAACATTTCCTATTGTTTAAATTCTTTATAGAAAGCCTAGTTTTTGAGAAAGTCGAGATAAAAAAATTTCCATTTCATATCCGTATAGCACTGATGCATCCATTTTGCGTCATTTGAAATTTTTATTGAAACCCAAGGAAAAATTACGTCTAGGTCATATTACTCAATTTATGACAACTTCCACTTATATTAATATGTAAGAATCGAGTGATTTCACTCATTCAAAGCTACCGCATTACTGAAAAGAAAACCTGAAATTTCAAGCCATCAATCCTACGATAAAACTTCATTGAAATCAGCTCCTAAAAGAATTTTATAATATTCTCACCATATGCAAAATTTCAATCATACCTCTCAGTCAGAGTGGCCGCATTAAAAGAAATAAAAATATGTAACAACAAAACCTAATGTATGATAGGCTTTTTGCGTGCGTCAACACTAGTTATTCATTGTTTTAAATTATTTTCAGAGAATTTACAGAATTTATTAGTGATTTTTTTTAAAGATTCTGTGGTTCAATCGGTCCATGGCTGCGGTAGATTTGCCGTTTTTACGCTCAACTCGAGTGATTTTGTTTTCGCTTAATTTAGTAAACACATTCAGTCACCTAGGTTCGTCTCGTGGCTCACATTTCAGTAACAAAGAGTAAAACATGTTGAGAGAGTCACCATATGGTTCGTTGAGGAGGAAAAAACTAGGAAATAAGAAAAGTAGTATTTTTCGAGGTAATAACAGGCTCTCTCTCTCTTTCTTTCTTCCATCGTGTCTCCCACTCTCTTTAACATCCCTTTACGCCACCTCCCGTCCTTCCCTCTCCCCCGCTCACTCCCCCCTCGCTCTCCACGTGGCTCTTTCATCCACGCACACACACACACACACACACACACACACACACTAAAAGACTCCATCGTCTTCCCCTTCCCGTCTTCACGGAAACGTTCACCTCTTCCACGCCTAAACCACAACTTTTAATGCTAAACGTGAAAACTGCTCCGAGGTGGAAGGCGGTGATTAAAGAGGAGGAGGGGGTGGTTAAAAGGCATGAGGAGATGAGATAGGAGAGTTCTGGGAGTTGCTTCCTCTGTGGGAGGAAAATTAGACAGACACACCTGCAATAGTTTCCCCGAAGCCACGCTGGGATGGTAGGGATGGCTTCTTCTCAAATACTGCCTCAACGACCCACGCTCCTTATCCGGATGTCTTATGTCCGTGCATCTACAAAACTTCGGATATTACCCGAGGCGTTTGCATCGAGGTTACCGAACTCTTCTTTTAGTTTTAAGGTTTTTCTAAGGTGCATTTGGTAATGTCAGAACGCTCGGGATTGGCATGAAATTTTACTGCGTCGTTTATAATTTCTAGAAGTCCGATAAAACGCGGCTTTCGGGGAACACGAGGGACACTCACGATATAATAGGACACGGGTGAGTTTCACTGTATAATTTTTTCGAGTAGATGACTTGAACCGTGGTTTTTTTACGCAAAAATCAAAAGACGGCTAAAAAAATTCCTAGTCGAGTAATTTCGAGTGTATCATATGAAAGGTTTTAAAAATAATAATTTCTAAAAATTCAACAGTTTCTTTCTGCGTATCAGTTTTTTTTACTGGAAAACGAATGAAAAAGTGATGGATATGAAAAAATGATATTCAAATATCGCAAACATATGGCTATTCCTTATTTAAATAATACTTAAAGAACAAAACAGCTAAAATCACGTAATTCCTCGTTTTTTCCCCACAACGGGCCATCATTTCTTGGCTTTTCTTCTTTGTAATGCACTTCTATACCCATGAATTCTTGCTAAATATTCTGAAACTTATCACAATATTTCATCAGAGGTTCTACATATTTGAACCTGAGCAAAGGTTTCCTTAACGAGCGAATACTTTTTGTTCTGACTGATCTGTTAAAAGTCACTTTTCGTGCAATTAATGAAATACTGTTATTGCCTCTTTAATAAATAACATCTACACCAGGAAAAAATTGAGAACCTAGAGAAAAAAATGGTGACCAAATATTCAGTAAACATAAAAAGTTATACAAGTTTAAAATTGTATATTTCTTCAAGTTCTCTAGTCACTATCAAAATGGCTAGTAATAGTTGCATAAATTAGTTTTCTATATCCTACTATATACACATAAGTATGTTACACTATATTATTAGCCATTTACATAACAGACGTTATAATTTTATTTGATTAGGAAAAATATAAAAATGAACTAAAATTAATTAGCTCATTTTGCGGCTATTTGAAGCAATAAATAGAGTCCGCTTTAAGTTGGTCGATTTGCGGTTGTATTAAAATCAGATTAGCTGAAATACTCCAAATGCATTTTTGCGCAAACGTAATGATATATCTTTAAAATCTCATTACCTCGTTCAGAGAAACAGATGGATTGTTTCTTGAAAACCCATTTAAGTCCTGTGTTTTAACTTAATGCTCCCTCAATTGCGCTTATCCTTTCATTAACACGTCATTCAGTCATACAAGTTTTCCTCTTCGTTTCACCCAACCTTGACTTTAGTTGCCCCCAGCTGAGTTCAATGTAATGCCTACCGACTTGGTGTGCATGATAATATTTCTTTTTTCTGATTCTTAGAAGACCAGAGGCAACTAAGTGGTCGGGTAGACCATACCTGCCTCCCCAATAGTCCGGGAAATCCTCGGTATTTCCGGTCCTCCTCGCTTCCTTCCTCATTGGACGATCCTTATCTACAACTGCTTCGTGAGTTCGTTTATTCTAAATTCGTTTCGAGGAATTTTCACGAATAAATTACTCGTTTTCGTTTTTCAGATTAAACAAAGAATCTAAAATTTTGGGGAACGTGGAGTTTTATAAGGGGAATCAGTTATTTTCCCTGTAATTTTTGGGGAAAATTTTTAAATTTTAAAATGAGCTTACCTTAAACATTTTCCTTTAATATTTGTTTCACCAACATGATTAATGAATTCTCACACCTATTGGATTGGATATTTAAAAACTTTCCATCTCATTATGCTTACAAAAGACGACCGAACACTCCCTACTTTTAATCAAATTTAATGGTATTAGCTGAAGAGATTTTCATGCTGTTAAAAGGGGACACGATTTGTGGCGCATCTTTCATTCTATTTTTACTGTCATAGTTTCCAAGCAATTTCTAAAAAAATTAGGGCTTAACAAAAGTGTTTTGAATTATATTCGTTGTAGAGTCGCTGATCATACTGTGAAAAGATTCGCGATTATGTACGGATGTCCATTAGAATCACCTTTTTTTTATCGTTACCGATTTTGATAGCCAAGGATAATTTCATTCAGACGAAAAAGCATCGGTAAGTTCTTTTGCTGTGAGTTGAATGGGCTCTTCGAATAAGTTTAAGCTTTTATCGGCTGATGTATTTGCATTTCTTCCGTCGCTTCTGCTCATTGGAAATATTTTATTATATGTGAAATTTAAAAATAATAGTTGTTTTTATACGTCTCAGGGATTACCGAACTAAATTTTTGAATCATAAACTCATTAATTGCTATTAAAAAGAGATTTCTTGGAAGATCTTTCGTGATTGCCCAATTTTTTAAGAACGTATCCTAGACATACATCGAGGAAAAACTGTCTTTGATATAAAAACTTTTTGGAATGCGTGGTGCACACTTATCACCTTTTCATGGAAGAATGACCACAACAAATTAACAAACGTTTTATTTTAATTTTTTAATTAGGTTTACGAAACCAAAACACAAATTAAGGCGGCTGATGATATTCCAAGTTTATTTATTTTATTTTTTTAAATACAGTTTTTCCTATATCTCCTCGAGCAACTATCTAGGGAAATCGCATCAAAACTCGTGAAGATGTCCTTCTCCAATGTAGTTGATTCTCTCAGGATTTCAGTGAACTGGGCGGAGTTTTTCATGTAGGAGTCCGTTCGGCCGACGTAGGGTTGTATGCTGCGAGAGAGGTACTCAGTTAACTTATAGGTCGGAGAAACTATGGTGCTGGCTTTAGGTCTTAGCGGGACCTACTTTTTATGGATTGTTGGCTATTGTGGTGTTCTGGAAGCCGATGGCAGTAATTTTCTTTCCACTTCACTGAAATCCTGGAGGGATTAACCAGATCGTAGAACGACATCTTCATGATTTTTTACGTGATTTCTCTCTCCTCGAGAGTACAGTCAATATTTGCCAGAAACTTAACAGAGAAATGCTACTAGTGGATATTACCGAGGTTGCTAAATTCTGTCCCAAAAAAACTGCTACCTATGAAACGGCAATGATTTCTCCGCTCTCATTGCTAACATAAGTATATACGTATGTAGGAATTCGCGGGAGAAGCGCTATCCTCCTGTAGTCTAATAGTGGATGATAAATTCGTGATATAGCCATATGGGAAGAAGAACCTGGAGGAATTTCACTGAGAACTAAACAACGTGCACTCAGCCATTCAATTCACTATGGAAGTAGAAGAAGATGGCAATCACCCGTTCCTCGATGTTTAAATAAAGAAGAGACCCGGTGGCAGCCTGGGCACACCGATCTTCGCGGGAAGATTCATACATACCGATACCTGAATGCGACATCATACCACCACACTCAGAAGGCCGCACTGATTAATACGCTTATTCACCCAGTGAAAATCATGACGGACGCCAAATCTCTCAGAGAGGAGGAAAAATATCTGGCAAAGAGCCTGAAGAACAAATGATCTAACAACTCCTTCCTTAAAGAATTAATGAAATCCAAGCGAAAATAATAGGAAAATCAACAAAAACCGATATCCTGCGCCAGATTGCTGTACATCTCCAGGACAACGGATTGCATCGCCAGGACGATAAGCAACGCGAATATTGTTCACTTTGGCAGGGTCACTAAGATCAAGAGGTATTACCATCTACATCTACATGATACCCTGCAAATCACCAGACCGGTGGGTGGCAGGGGGTGCAGCACACCAAATCCTGCCTAATAATGTCCCTCGTGGGAATCACTCTCCTATTATGATCCCGTATGGTCCTTGGGAAAAACGAGCCCTGATATCGCTCGGTCCTACAGTCGATCTCTCGTATTTTATCCTCGTGATCGCGCCTGCCTATGTACGTAGGTGCCTCTAATATTCCTGAGACCTCCTCCGCCAAATACCGAATGTTGCTTCAGGAGAAACTTGGACAGTCGGGTAGGTCAATAGAGTGCGGGCCGGAGGAGGGTAAGATAACTATGGACAGCAGGCACTGGATATAACCAACCATGGAAGAGCACTCAATATCAGGATTGGGACACATAATCACATTTAAGGATGCAAAAATGAATTCTATTGTCATAGTATAATCCACGAGGAAATAAAAAAATTGCCAAATGACCGTTAAACTTCAATCGAGACGGCAGATATCACCTCAGCCAAAAATGGAAACAGTTAATCGGTCAGCGAGAGGAGAATGCCGGAGCAACACCAACCAAAACCAAGGAGAGAGGCGCGGGCATTTGATTCAACGGCCGGAAAGAGAAATGCACCACGTTGACGCCCAATGGCCAACGAGTAAAAGCAATAGCTTATATGAACAAAACCGCATATACAGCAAGATGAGCCGCGAACGAGCATTCGTCCATCTTCTTGTTTATGTGCTCGTTCGTTGCCCTCTCCACATCGTTTGCGAATGAATCGTTTGTTGATGATTTGCTCGTATACCAGCAAGTTGTGATTCAAGAATAACCGCTTAAAAATCACAAGATTGAAAAAAGTACTTATCTTAGGTATCCCCTATATATGCGACAAATGCAGATGTCTGAGATAAGTACTTTTGAAAATCTTTTCTTTTTCAAGTTCTTATTCTTAAAAATTTTCAGCCATAAGACGAGTTCGATATATCTTTGGTTAATCAGCTAATTGTGCAGCCACTCCAGAAACTACCATCTGTCAACGCTGCCTGCTACGAAAGCCTACATCAGTCTAATAACATTCCACAATGTAACAGAGTAGCCATCTAGTGATTTTGTTATGTATTCAATTCATGATTTTAGTTTGTTTAACAGCAGTTAAACGGATTTTAAAGGCCAAACGTAATACCGTCGCAGGATTTCTTTATCTCAAAGATTCTGGGCTTCATGAGAGTATTGTACAACACGTTTATAAATTAAAAAAAATGAGAAAATAATGATCTCACCTGAGTGTGTGAGTCCAGAAACGTCACACGTATACCATCCACACACTCGCGTTAGTCCAACACTTGATCTCTCTTCTCTCAATCTTCTACCGTTCTTGGCTACTCGAATTGTGGTTATCTTGCTTCCTCTTTGTGGTCATCCTCTTCAATTTCTCATCCATCCCTCTGCTACCTTTATATTCTCTCCCAAGCTCTCTCTCTCTCTCTCCCTCTCTCCCCTCCCTTTCCTCTGCACTGTCCCACGCGCTCCATCCTCTTTCCTCCCCAAACCGCTTGGACTCGGTACGGACTCCGTAAAATTAAAGGGTGTGGCGAAATGAGTGAGTGAGTGAAAGAGTGGGAGATAGAGAGAGAGAGGGAGGACCCTTCTCTCTCTTTCTCTTTCACTCCGCAATCGTATTTCCATCACTGTCAGCGAGAGAAGTGGCGGACTCTTATACTCAGACGTCCGTGGGGGAGGATGCTTAATGGAGAGAGAGAGGGAGAGAGAGAGAGAAGGGGTGGGTCCGCGGGCGATGCGGTGGGATGGAGAGAGTGGGTGTGGGAGAGAGAGAGAGAAAGATGCAAGAGAAGACGTTAGAAGAGAGAGAGAGAGGTTGGAAGGGTTACGGTCGTGGAACCTATGTCTGGTTCTTCCAAAAGGGATGGCCGTGGTGGATTTTATGGCCAGGTTGAATCTGAGGGAAGAGGATATGAAGTGGTTCGTCCTAAAATTTAACTCCTCCCCTCCCGTATGAATGGTTTAGTTACTCCTCATCGTGTGAGGTTTAATGTTTTTCCAACCTTCCTAACTCTTTCCTCTTAAAACTCTTCCTCCATACCTCATCTCTCCCTCTCTCTATTATGGATCTCCTTGTACCTTACCTTAACTTCGTCTTCTCTGACCTCTGTGAGGAACTGTAGCGAGTTTTCTTTCGAGTTGCCATCTTCAAGTTTTTCTATATCTAAGACAGTAACGCTTCACGAGTAAGACGCTCTAGTAAACATTTTAAAAAATCTCATTATTTGAACAAAATATGCCAAAATCTTTTGTTTTAGTGACTAACTTGTCGCATTAAAATAATCAAATTTCCTTTTAGTTAAGTTTAAGTTAAGTTAACTCTTTATGCATTGAGGTTATTTAATCGAAAATAGCTGATCATCTTAAATTCTCTATTCTTTTTTCTTAACTAACTTAATACGGAATTAATTTGGATGTTTTTATCGAATGAATGCTGATAATTAAGGGAAGACCTTACGTATCACTTTGCAACTGACACTGAAAGCCTAAAAATTAATCATTGAATTATTCACAGAAATAAAAATTCATAGCTAATCACCACCTTCCATTTTTTCATTCTCCCAATGTCATTTCCTTGGCAGCAACCTCCTCGTGACTAACCGGAAGCTTCTAAGTTTCGCAGTATCAATTGCATTTTAGACCGCCAGCCCTAGACTAAATGCCGTCAATTCAGTTTGGCTGAGGTACGTTTCTTCCTGCAAATTTGATAAAACTGTCTCCGAAACTCTCCTTCCCGTATCAACTTCATTCCAACCATTTTCTCTTCTTTCTATGTCTTTATCCTCTTGCGTCACATAAAGCATGGCTTTACGAGTGCTAAAGTAATTATTCACGTGCATTTACCGATAATTAATTTGTGTTAATTGGTAAGCATTAACGAATTATCACTAATAAGGAAGGCCAACAAAGTCGGCGCTAATTTAAACTCATTATAATTTCCTGTGCTCGATAAAATAATGTTTACGTGCATATTTAATTATGCTCAACTTGGTCATTTCACTGATTTGTCATCTTCAGTAATGTTCTTTCAAAGGTGCACGAAATTATGTGTTATTACCGGAGCCCATGACGCCTTTACCAGAATATCTTCATGATAATAAAAAATAAAACTGCATTTCAAAACCTTCTTTGGAACTTTTAAAAAGATACGAACTCGAGACTTAAACGTATATATAAAGAATAGAATAAAGTTTATTTTTAGAAAGGAATTTTGTGGGTGCTCTAACTAAAAAAATATTAATCAAATAAAATTTTATAAAAATTTTTATTAGAAAATCAAGGTCTGATTAGTTTTTGGCTAAAATTCGTCAACTGGAAGTGGAGGTTTATTGTTCTTATTTTTCCGTTTTTGCAATATATCTCGTATAGGGCTTCATTAATGTAAATATTTGTCACTGTCAGACAATAAATTATCTATAACTTTTGTTTGAATAATTTTTCCATAGAACGGATAGTATCGGATATATCATTTGTAGATTTTCCCTCTGAATTTGTGTTCAGTAATTGAATGTCGCTAGGTGACAGCTTTGTTTCCTTTGCTGTGATGAATGTTTCGGATTGTTGATAGCGATGCCAACGCTGCCAACAGTCATTTTAATATCGATCAAAATTATCCTTATATGCACCACCTAGCGTTATATTTTGTAAACTAATTTTCATATAATTACTGGCAATTTTAAAGGCGAATGTTTTGTGCAATAACTTGACCTTAGTAGTAGGATTCGCATCAATATTTTGATACCCATAGCAAAAAATAACAATTTTCTTAACTTATTGTTTTTTCGTAGCAAAAATTATTCACAAGTGTAATTGCTCTCCCCATTTCCCTACCAAATCTTCTTACTACAAATGCATGTAACGCTTTTCAAATATCCCGTTTTGCAAGATTTATACATTCTGAAGTGTAAAGAGCAACTTCTGTCCTAAAAGATAAGCGAGTCTTCCAACGATGAAGAAGCAAAGGTAAGGAGACGTCGGTTCTCCCATTATCGTCCCTTTTCAGCTTCAAATGAGTATTTTCTAATGCAAAGCATTCGATCTAAACTATTGTTAGACTCATAGTAATGCGGGATAGTGAAATTCCAAGCTTATAGTAATGTGGGGTAAAATATAGAGAGCGGACGCCTATATTTAGTTTAAGTTTACTGATGAAAATATTAATCGTATGTTCTAGCCGCTTGCCTATTGACTGTAGAATTTTTTGTCAAATGAAACCTTATATGAACTATGCAGAGTTCTTAGTGCAATTAATACGTTAGCACAAAATTTTCATTGTGGTGAACTCCTTTTTCTCACGCTTAATAGCCTATTGCAGTTCTATGGCGAACTACACAAATCGAAGGAGGTGACCATAGTGGCTCATTGAACAAGTAAAACAGGTGAGATTGATAACAGACATTGTTAAAGATAAATCTTCTAACACGACATATATAGGTTTTCTCTTTATGAGTGCATCATAAAAACATTTTTGTAATTTATTTCGAGGTTTTCATTCGTTGATTTACGAGACATTGGAGTTATAAATCTCACTGAACTTTATCGTCTTTTTTTTCGATAAAGTTTCGCTCGCCAGTTGGCTATCAACCTTCCTATGCATTTATGCTGTCGTTGCGAGCAGTAAGTTTTTAAATCCTATTCTGTATACATATTTGTATTTACCAACTCCCTCGATTAAATAACATAGCTACTTTTCCTCCGACTTCACCATAGTGTTTTTGCAAACTATTTTATGTTAAGGGCATTAATTCTGGCAGGCTTGCTTAATAGGTTCTCGTTCTTCTGTCAGTCATGCTCGGATGCACAGTAACTTTATTCTCTGCAAATTTCTTAACATTTTAGTATTCATAATTTAATCATAACTTGTATTAAAGATAATCCTTTACAGTTGGTACATATTTCCTTATTACTCTACGATACTTCCTTAACTACAAAATTCAACTTCTTAATAAGTATAACAACATCGCCTCAAGTTCATGACGATGTTTAGGACTGTCATTAATCCATTGTCCTATCGGCCTCTTTATTAAGTCAACTTAGGGCACGCGAGATGAATTTTTTTTAGCATTCTGCGATTGCTGCTCAAACTTTTACTATTTTTATCGCTTTTAATAACTCGGTGCGCCAAAATTACTAAACTGAATGCATTGATTGAGACCTTGACATTTTGGAACAGAGCGGTAATACTGTTTTACGTTGCAATGAACCGTTCATAAATGTATCATTAGTTATCAAGAAGTTGCCCTTTACGAGTCTTCCATAAAATCTACACGTAAGATATATTTAGATAATAATTTTTATAATCAGTTGATATTCGTATTATTTTTTCAAATGAATGAAATTGAGTTTATTATAAACTTCAATATGATTCACCATACTCTTTCTGAGAAAGGTTTGTTCATTTAAACGGCCTTTTCACATTATAATCAAGCAATACAGTGGAATTCTAAATTGTTTAAACAAAAAGTAGAAATAGTATTTGGACGAAAAGAGGAATACGAGAGGAAAATTTACCCTAAACAACGGGTGTTATTATTCGTGACGCGTAAATTAGTTACCACCCTGTCCGTAAAAGGAAAAATACTTTTGCACGTTCTTACTCAAAGATTCTGATCACATCCCTTCATTTCTTCCTGTTGTTATAGCACATTACTTTAGCTCAGTCTAGGCATCGTAATCACAGAGCAATCCAATTATTAGGAACACATTTAAAGCGATCTTAACGAAAATACTCGCATGACATTACAAACAAACATTAAATTTCTGATTCCGTGAATATCTCTATCATTTCCCAAAAGCTATATTCGAAATAAATAAATATCTAATCATGACAAAGGTTCTTTTTCAAGTCTTGTTCAAAAAATGATTTTCCACACAGTTGGTATCAAACTATTTCCGGAAAATATTAAAAATTGTTTTTAATAAGCTCAAACATTAAAATCTTTCTTTTGATTTGAAATTTCTACAGGAATGGCGGCATGTGTTATATAAGCACTTAGAGTTCCATAGGTATCAACCAACATCGTTTACTCTTTTTAGGAGCTATTTTGGCGTTTTCCGCCCATTCTTATGTCTGGTTTCTTCACTGGTGCCATATACCTACCTCCTCAATTGCTTCGTTATGTATGCCACGGTGAAACGCACTACTATATGCAGCAATTTCTTTCCGTATTTTGAGTGTATTCAGCTGTCTCTCGCGGCTTCAGAAATTTATGTCTTCCGTTGGTAAAAAAACGCGGCTGTCTTATTGTGAATTATGGTAATCTCAGAGACGCCTTTTTTCTTAAAAGTCTGTGCGAAAATAACTTTTAACAACTTAGAGAAGTTCATTCAATATATGTATTAGGAGCCTTTTATTTTTCTACTTTCTTCAACGTAAATCGTCTAACCACGAATATTATTATTAATTTTAATTACACATCGGAAACTTTCTTAAGGTAAAATATTCTACGAGTTAAAGCAAATTAAACAAATATTTTGCGGTTAATGGTAGTACTAAAAATATATCGTATAAGCCTTGTATTTTAGCAAAATACTTTAGTACTAAATTTCATCAACATATATGCTGCGACTCTCTAATACATCTAATCGAACAGAAAGACAAATATACTTACTATTATTCTAATGCAGTAGTTCTTAACCTTTTTTGGCTGCGACCCAAATTCTAGTCGCGGCTACCCATTTCCTCCAATATCACAATTGTAATAAGTAATAAAATTAATAGGAATTTAATAAATAAATGAAAATAAGCTCTCAGGACATTAGCATTGAACGGGTTGTTAGGAGGAATGATATATATGGATATAGATAGCAATGGAAAATCTTTGACGGTCCACTCAAAATGGTTTGGCGACCCAATTTTGGGTCGCGACCCAGAGGTTAAGAACCACGGTTCTAATGGATGGTTTTTCTATTAATGTGCGTTTATAGCGATGGCGTAAAAGTGATGAACGTAGATGTTTTAATTTGTCAAGCCCTGACGGTAAAAGTTTCAAAATTAACATTTTGTTCTTTCTATGTAAATATTGAGAAGTAAATTCGATTTTCTTCTCGTAATTCAAAAATTCGGATTATTTTTCACGAGATAGTCAGAGTACTTCTGAATGTAAAAGTAGCTGTTTATGATACGGCAACAATACAGAGAGGCGCGGTCAAGAGCTAGAGTAACAATGCGAGAAGCATTTAATGATTACAAGAAGAAAGTTCTGCATAGTAATTTGAAAGAAAATCCGAAAGCATTTTGGTCGTACGTTAGAGAGGTTCATGGTAGAGGCCCCACCATAGCGTCATTGAGAACGGAGGCAGGTGATGTAGTACATGACAGCGCGGAAAAAGCGAATTTGTTAAATGAACACTTTCAGAAAGCGTTTACTTCAGTGAGCAACGAATTTGAGGAACCAGCTTTGAATGATGAGGGAAATTCGATGGAAGATTTGATATTCTCGGAAACAGGTATCGCGCACCAGCTAGAGTCGATTAAGCAAAATAAGTCTCCCGGGCCGGAGGGCATACCCGCGCGTGTGTTGAAAGAGCTAGCCTCGGTAATCGCACCTTACTTGAAAATAATATTCGAAAAATCCGTTGCACATGGTACCGTTCCAAAAGACTGGAAGCTAGCATACGTAACGCCCATCCACAAAGGCGGTGATAAAGAGAACCCCGAAAATTATAGACCGATTTCCTTGACGTCATTATCGTGTAAGATTCTAGAACATATAATCGTTAGCTCTGTTCTGCGTTATTTAGATGGTCGTTCTTCGCTAAGCAAAAACCAACACGGGTTTCGGAAAGGTAGGTCATGCGAAACGCAGCTCGCCCTGTTCGTAAACGATTTGTTACAATGCGGAGAGAAAAACACTCAGGTTGATGCGATTTTCATTGATTTTAAAAAAGCGTTTGACAAAGTACCCCATAATAAATTAATAGGAAAACTAGGAAAGTACGGCATCAACCCTAATATCGTGAGTTGGGTAAAAGACTTCCTCTCAGACAGAAAAAAGATAGTAGTTATTGATGGGAAGTCTTCATACCCGGTAAAAGTCGCATCAGGTGTTCCACAGGGAAGTGTCATAGGCCCACTACTATTCCTGATATATATAAACGATATCTGCTCGGTAGTTCGCTGCAAAATAAGACTTTTCGCAGATGACACCGTTTTATATAAGGAGATAACGAGTCAGGATGACCAAAAATCGCTCCAGGAAGATTTAAACGCCCTTTCAGCATGGTGTCAAGATTGGAAAATCGAAGTTAATCACAGCAAATGTTCCCTATTGAATTTCTGGAAGAGTAAGAACAATGAATTAGACTCGGAGTACAGAATTGATAGATTGAATATCCAATCTGCAGAGTACGTTAAATATTTAGGAGTCACCATTTGTCCTGATCTATCGTGGAATATGCATATTCGAAGGATCGTAGGCGCAGCTAATAAGAAATTGGGCTTCGTAGGCAGAATAGTAAGAAGTAGCACAGAACAGGTACGAGAAACGTGTTATTTATCATTGGTCAGATCTCAGGTCGAATACGCTTCCAGCATATGGGATCCGTACGAAAAGGGACAAATAATTGAGTTAGAAAGAATCCAACGCAGAGCAGCCAGATTCGTAAAGCAAAAATATGAGCAAAAATTAAGCGTCACATCACTCTTGAAGGAGTTGAATTGGATATCGCTAGAGGATCGCAGAATTAGCGCTAGGTTAAGGCTTCTGGAGAAATTTAGGTCGGAAGTTCTCTTAGAGGAGGTCTCAGGAATATTAGAGGCACCTACGTACATGGGCAGGCACGATCACGAGAATAAAATACGAGAGATCGACTGTAGGACCGAGCGATATCAGAGCTCGTTTTTCCCAAGGACCATACGGGATCATAACAGGAGAGTGATTCCCACGAGGGACGTTATTAGGCAGGTTTTGGTGTGCTGCACCCCCTGCCACCCACCAGTCTGGTGATTTGCAGGGTATCATGTAGATGTAGATGATCACTGCCTGTTTCCTCACAAAGGGCGTTGAAAATTCGGTAATTAAGGACTAGCTTTAATAAAGTTGACAATTTTCACTACTTCATTTTTTCTGGAATTTTTCTGGATGCTAGGGATTCTCTATGAATGCAGCAATGATTCCACTTAACCGTGGGAATGAGAGCTTGCACATGTTCAATTAGGCCGTTATATTGTGTACTGACTCGTCTAACCAAATGTGAACGCTTAAGAAATTTATACTTGTATTAGACATGTATATACTAAACAGTATATAAGTATAGGACAAGTTTCATACAAGTATTTGTATTTGTCATATACATGTATGTAGTGTGAACGTACTTTAATATAAGCCACTGATTTCCATTAAAAGCTTACCCATTGAGCTCGTTGCCACGGCACGGCGACCCAGAAAAATTACCACTGTTTTCCGATAAAATCTATAAATTTACGCTAATTCTACTCGGATTTGAATTCTGTCTTCCTAAATAAGAAACTAAAACTTCTATTCTTTCCGATAGTTTAAGTCCCGAGTTCAAATCTTGACGGGAAATAATTTTAAAAAGCAAATATAAAAACCTGTATACCGATTTACATGCTTTTCATATGGGACATAATGGGGCCAAAATGGCCTTTCAAAATTGAAATATCAACAATTTTGGATTTTTTCCTTGGGTTGTGACCAAAAATCTATATTCGTGCCAAATTTAAAGTCTCTAGCTTATCTGGAAGGGTCTCATAATTTTGTATCCTCCTATCTATATAATAGTATAGTAAACGTCGTTTCACATAGCAACGGAAACTTTGTTAAAATTCTAATCGTACGTATGTGAAACATTAAAGCGGCGTATTTCTCGAGAACCGTTCGTCGTAAAGATATGCGGTAAACGGCGTTTTGTTTCTACCTGCTGTTAGGTCCCTGGAAAAATATTTTCGTTTGATAAAGAGTCTCGGGTTTGAATCCAGGAGGTAATTATATTTTCCCATATGTTTACACTGGATTTTCGAACTTTCAGAGTGCAAGGTTCTATTCCTTCATTCGTAAAAATACGTAAATATTGACCGATTTTCTTTGTTTTTTCTTTATTCGACGGCTAAAACTATATACTACCTTATTCCTGCGATGTTTACATGTTACATGGTCGAAGTTTTCAGAAATACACTTCTTTTTCGAAATTTTGTGGATTTTTTGTACTCTTTCCGGACGTTGCGAAGGCGACCTTCATTGTTGCCTCAGATTCAATTAATGCCAATTAAACCTTCAATATAGACGAAAGAAAAGCGTTATTCGCTTCGAACTGTTGTTTAAGCATCGAGATTAATGATACATAGCAACGTACATATTTAAGAATAATTATTATGTTGACTGCGTATGGGAAGCGTTTATAACGACTTAATCAAGGCAATTTATCGTTTGTATGCTGGAATCTTACCTTTTTATAAGTAAAACCTTTATATTATACATCTGTAATGCTTACTAACACAAATAGACCCACGCATTAATTTAAAAATAGATGAGAATATGGACGTACGTTATTTAAAAAAATCATACTGACAGTTCCATGGTTATCCTGTCTTCGTAGATAATCTAAATAAACGGTTGCATTGTTGCATTGTTTGTTATATAAAAAAAGGAAGTGACATATTACAATAAAAAGAAACAAATAATATTATAAACATCAATGTTCGCGATGCAGCAGCATCAATTCTGTTCCGCTGATGATTCTTGACACCACTGGCACTGATGAGCCTCTTTAATACCGTCACACTCTGCTGATGCTTTTAAACACCAGAATTACCCCTCACATAGGTATCACATCGTTATCTTCTCTTCGTAACTAATCTAAATAAACGGTTATATTGATTGTTATATATGTAAAAAAAGAAAGGAAAATGTGAATAACTCGTTAAAGAATCGAGATAGAAACTTAAAATTTAGCAATAATTATCGACTAATATATTGTAAGGTGACGACGAAAAAAATCTCGGAAAAAGTCCTGGATACGACTCCAAGGTAGGCACGGGGTTGGGTGCCGCGGAGCCCCTAGTACAGGGGTGGGCAAATCGTGGCCCGCGGGCCATATGTGGCCCTCGAGAGCATTTAACGTGGCCCGCGAAGCTTTGGTGAAAAAGCAGTCTGTAAAATTTAACAGAATTTTATATTACTTTTGGTAAAATTATGGCAATAAAACCTTTAGTCTTGAAAATTTAGCCCTACAATCCTTGTTTGTGCTTGTTTTTCACTTATGTATGATGCCTAAGAATCTAAGCAATTTCCGATTTAAACTCTAATCTGGCCCGCCTAAGCATTGGCATTTTTCAATGTGGCCCGCTGAAGAATTCGCAAACACCGATGCGGCCCGCCATGCAGAAAAGTTTGCCCACCCCTGCCCTAGTATCTATAATATATTGTATATCATGTGTAAGAAACGTCTATATATAATAGGTACGATTCACAATCATGTACACTCATTATTATGCCTTTCTTAAGGTTCAATGATCAAATCACAGGTTTACAGAATATTTTATAGTGAGAAAAATTATTCAACATTTTGGTATATCTTTTGTTTTGGATTTAAATATGGCTACAAAATTGCTTGGTTCTAGAAACTCGTATACGGCCTTCGCTTATCAGACAGTCAATTTATCTTCTATATAGCCCTTTATGGTAAAAAGAGCTGAATAGCTCACTCAACCAAAGCCTGAAATTTTCTTTATTTTGTCTAATCCTTACCATATGCCTTTTTGAATTCTATCACCCACCGATTACTTCAAAACCACTTCCTTGATATAGGCCAAAGAAACCTTCTAGGATCTTAAGGTTTACTCAGATAAGATATTTTTCGCGCAGGACATACTACTATGATGCACTTCAATGCAATTACTACCTCCTTTTCGATAACTCTTTACATTCACGCGCATAAAAATTGGAGCACGATCGGCTCTTCATTCAAGAAAGCAGAAGTTGTTCACTTAATGATCTTTCAAAATAACATGGTTGCTGGCCTCATTTTTATGGAACGAATCCTCCAAGACATTGCTCTTTCTCATATATGTTCATAATATTCATCCTTTATATCTATATAATTCAGTCACTGCAAATAATATTTTCTTCAGTTGGTGATAAAAGTGAATGATTCCGAAGAAATTTTAATCTTCAAATTTTTATTATTTGATTTTAATCGAAGAATTTGAGAGCAAGTCCTATACTGCGGAGGAAATCCTGAAATACGTCGGTATAGAGCGGAGCTCTCAAACTCAATTCATGCGTGATGAATCGATTGGTGAACAAACGAAGTATTTATCTGCTTTCGTTTTGGAGTGGTTAGCGCGTCAGACAGACAGACGGACAAACCGAACGCGTAAGCGGATTTTTTTGAAGAAATAAAATTTTGATTCTTTTAATACAAGCATTAACTTACCGTCCTTAAAAAAAGATCTTAATAATCATTTACCATATCTTGTATCAGATCGAAAAAAATACGTTCGTATGTGTTCTTGGAGTGAAGTATTTTTTTACGAGAGCGTCGAACCACGTTTTGCAAGATAGAGTGCTGCTTCGAAGTTATGGATCTTTTCGCCACGCGTTCTCATGCGACGGCGATCGATTTACCGTCACATCGTGACTAATTCGATTCCTCGCGATGGCGATGACCGAAACCCTAATTTCGGTGATCTGACTCGCCTTTACCCCTTTCACCCAAAATGTCTTATTCACCGCCAGCCTATAGCTAAAGCGTCTAATGCACTCGCAAGGAGCTTATCCCAGGAACGTTTTCGTGGTTTCGCTTCGTTGGTCACGGTATTGAGATGAGTTTGCATCTTTTGGCAATTTCCGCAGCCTGCTCTCAATCCGGCAACGCCGTGGCAGAAGCCAACAGTCGAACTCAGGACGGGGGTGAGGGCCTCTAGGTCTCATGGCGGCCAAGTGAAGGGTGGGGGAGAGGGAAGGTAGATATGCACTGCGGAAAAGTAGGGTGCAGGGAGAAGAGGGTGCTTTTTATACTCAAGTGGAATACCAAGCGTGTAAAATCAGCTGGCATTAAAAAGCCGCATAATTATGCATAAAAAATCAGCCTTCCAATTATCTCTGAAACGAAAAATTAGTCATTAAGATGCATTTAGTGCTCACGACATAAAATTTCAGTGTTAATAGCAACCTTGCAGTTTTTCATGACTCCACGAAGTCGTCGAGCAAAAAATATCGCTGCACCTATAGCTTAAGTTGAATCGCGTAGGGAATATACCTCAGTGCAACTTTTATTCTGTAGAAGAGAATTTTTGTCAAAAGAAGAATTTATTTATACTTTTTTGTCGGGCGCATATTTCTAAATCAATTTTTCCTTTATGCGTTGAAAGTGTTTCTCTATCGCTTCAACATTTTTGGCAGATTAATAGGGATATATGTAAAAGAGACATCCGCCTCGAATAAAACGTGCTGTCGCTTGCAACTTTTCTCTCGTTCCTGCAGTTTCGTGGCAAAGGTGGGAGAGAATGAGATGTTTCAGCCTCTTCGAATGCGTTTAGGGAATGAGCGTGTTGTAGGCGGAGTCCATAGGATGTAGCTCGGAGGACGCGAGGATAGGAGTGCGAGTAGTTGGTGAGGATTCCCAAGGGCGTTGATGGGCCTTCTTCAATGGTTTTACGAGTGGTTTTCTGTCGGGGCCGCCGCTCGCAACCGCCACCACCACCTCACCCCACCCCATGCTCTGCAGCAACTTTCACACGCACACAACGAGCGCTGCCTGCACACCGCACACACAAGAGCGCCGCTTTTTGTCGTTACCCCCCTCCCCATCTCGGCCGCCTCTTTTTAAAACCCTCGACTTCCACCCACCCACCTCACTCCGCCATCTTACACCCCGCCAAGGAAAGCAGCAGGTGCTCGGGAGGTTTCGTGGATCCAGCGTGAGTGATGGCCGCACTATGAGCCGCAAAAGCATTTAATTTATCGTCTTTTCTCTCGGAAAGGTTCGAGCAATTTGAAAACCGCATAAGGACAATCGGAGGAAGTGAGATCGTTTCGGAAGTAGGAGACTTTCGCGGGGAGTGAGTGGGCGGTCTCAGGTCAGAAGAATTGCGATACCCTTTTCCTCGGCGCTGCCCGCGTCTGATTTTTATGCGTGCTTCTGATTAAAAAATTGCGCAGTCTGCGTATTTTGGGGACGTATTCGTTAAATCTTTTTTTTTTTTGCTCGCATCTTGGAAAACTTTCTCACGGCAATTTTTAGTCCCCTTGCCCAGTGCGCTAGCATAAGCACATCAGTTGTATATTTATTTTATAGGACATTGTGTCGATTTAAATAAAATTTTAAGATGTATCACTCATGAGTGAGAGCATATATGAATGTATTTTGAGGTCGATTCAAAATTGCGGCATATTAGTTGTCCGTTGCTAAAAGATATGGGGTCGATTATTTTATTTTACCGACTGTATTAAAATTCTGATTTGTAAGAGTAAAGTTTGCAGTGTTGAAAATTAACTTTGTCAGATATCTTCAGATGATTGTAAGTTAAAATTTAATTTAAATTAAATTTTGTCTTAAATTCAGTTTGTTAATAGGGCTCTAGTGTTATTTGAGGACATGCACTTTAGTGCATTATAATACCAGAAAGGTAACATGATGTTCATTTAAATTTCTCCTCTCTTTTGAAAGCAATTAACCGGAATTGGTAGAATTGAAACGAGAATAAGATTTTATCGCGAAAACTTACATATTTATTCATTTATTGAATGAAATAAGAGTGGCCAAATGCCATATCGTGACGTTCCTATGTGTTTGGCGCACAGTTTAGATTTTTTTACTACAGTCGATTATTATTTGCTCACAGAAAATTTTTAATCTCATCCTGAAAGATAAAGTAATATTTAGCATGTGCCATAATTTTTCATGATTTGGTTTTAAAAATTAAGGTTTTAAGATACTACTACTCCTTCTAAGATAAAGTAATATTTAGCATGTGCCATAATTTTTCATGATTTGGTTTTAAAAATTAAGGTTTTAAGATGCTACTACTCCTTCTAAGACTCGGAGTGATGCGCAGATACATTGGCTATCGCATCCGCATTTATATGCTTCAACAGCAGATTCCGTGAAAGTATTCTCTGAACCAACAACCTAAAAATTTCAGCGTAGAAGAGAAACGCTCTCAACTTGACCGGAAAGAGAAGAGTTTTCCCCCCTCTCTACGTTGAAATTTATGGTCAGCATTATGTGTTCATGTATATAAACTTAATTTACTTACATTTCATCTAGTTTCTACCATATCAAGACGTTTGTCTGTACTCTCTCAATAGAAATAATAAGCTTGCTATACTCCATTGCATACAACAGTTTGATTATATGGCTATTTCATAATTTTGTCCGAAACTTTATCGGCCTAAGTTATAAATTCCTTTCGAATCCTTCTTTTGCGGTAATCTTCGTGTGTTTGAGATGATGGTTCGTTCGTTTTATTGTAAATTTGGAATCTTCTTAATGCCCCACTGTTATTTTCTACATTCTTTCAAGAGGAATGCAGGAGCCTCCAGTCGGCTGATCAATTTTCTACTTTCACCCTGTTATTCTACATAATGAAAATGCATTGCATTTTATGGTGAGCCACAATTTAAAAATCCATTATGTGCTTGTGGTTAACAATGGCGTTTTGGTTGGATTACCTACGTTCGATGCTCTTCTAACTTAGCAAAAATTATCAAGTATCGTGTGACGTGATTGAATACTTCATGTCAGTTGACAGAGCTTTCATTTGATGAATATAAGCTGGTCATACTGGTAAGCAAATCAAAGTGTCTTGTTCTTAGTCTTTCCTTCTAACGTTTCATAGGTGATCGTTAGCCTTTGTAGGTGCTAATTGTGCATCACTCTATTTACTCTCATAAAGAATGATTTTTAGAATGATTTGGAGTTTTTTAAAAATTATGCAAAGCTCATTAACATGTTCTTGAATTTATGAGGTATTTGGTAAACAGATTTATCCCAAGCAATAATCTAGTCGTACTAGATAAAAAATATTGATCTCATCCTACGCCTCGAATCTAAAATTGATCAATTCTTGCTCCTGTAGCAGTGAAACGTTTGGGATTTCATTGGTCATCATGCTATAACCATTATAAGATAGCTATCTTTTAACTAAAATGTGAATCTTCTTTATTGAACCATTTGATGATAGAAACTTGAGAGGAAAAATCATGACGGTAAGAATTCGAAAGAAAGTAGGGAATTTAGTATAAACAGTGTAAGTGCGGCATACTGTGATGCCTTTTACATCCATTCTTGCGCACTCTTTCCAAGCTTCTGACAAGGTCATAACAAGCCATCGTAACTGCATGTCGAGCATTGAAAGCGCCGCTAAACTAGGCTTCCGTTTGTTTACAGCCGCCAAAATTAAAGGTTTCCTCTCTTCCCGGTATCCCCAATAATAAAACATCTCGGAGGGCACCAATCAACTGGATGATTTTATTTAACCGGAGGATCTTATCAGATTGGTTTTAGGAGAGTGCACCTTTCCTTTTAGGAGTTGATAACCGTCTCCAGCATTCGGAGGGAGGAGGAGAGAAGAAATGAGATTGAGGGGTTGTAGTAGGCGTGGAGGAGGGATGCGAAGATGAGATGGGCGCAGCAATTCCGATTGGCTAAACTGTTTTTTTTCCTTCCTCGTTCCACGAATGCTGGGAATTTTCACGAATGACTCGAGAGAATGTTGCGAGCGCCCTCCTCAACCTCCCGGCGGTCTCGCCTCCTCACGACTCTCTCGTCCGCGTTCTCAGACCGCTTCATAGTCCGGTCCCTCACCTCAATTCGTTCCTTCGTTTCATCATCGGTTCTCGTTATCCGGAGCGCACTTGACTTTCTGTAATCGCATTCCTTCGCGGAGTGGTTTTGCTCGGGTTCGTAGTTTTCGCTCGCATTATCTGCGGTGACAAAGCGAAACGGTCGAAGTCTATCGCGCGCTTAATATTCGTAATGAGGAAGCGAAGGAAAAAGATAAGGATCGCTATTTTGTCTCGTCCTTTCACATTGCTGTCGCCGCGAACGCATCAGCGCGTCCTTCCATGCGTGGAGTTTTGATCGCTTCGTTCAGCATTTCTCTTCCGTCATGAAAAACAAACCTCTTCTTTCTCTCTTCGTCTGGCCAAGTTTTCCTTGCCTCAACAACCCTGGCACGCGCACATTATGTTCTCAGCCACTCGTCGTTCATTCCCTTCAAGTACTTCTTCAAGTTAAATATTTCTCTGTTTGTTTACGTTACAAACGCAAAAAGGCGTTGTTTTGCCCTTTTTGTATCGATAAAATACCAGCTTTATATTTTTTTCATGTTCCAGTTAGTTTTTAAACTATTTAAAAAATTAATATGGAATAATTCAACTTAAATGTGAGTTGACTGAGGAATTGAGATTTTTAAATCTTTTATGCGAAGAAAATTAATTTCGATAGATTATTTCCATTATAACATTTTGTTATGCTCCTCGTCAAACGTAGAGGTGAAGTAAGGCAGATGAATTCTGGTTTACCTTACTGTAGAAGGCAATAGTTAAATCTTCGTATATTGCAGTTTTTTCGCCGTGAAAAATTTTTTGTCACTCTTAAGAAGGATCTATAACATGATTTTCCCTTTTTAAACCACTATCGTCTCGTCGTCTGTAAAAGCTTGTAATAGTCTGCGAGGGCATTTGTGCAAAATCCTCAAGTGATGACATACAATTTTCTCCTCAGGTGCAAATAAAAATGCGGCGGAAACGTGGGCACGCAGCATTTGCCAAGATCTACCTCGAGACTCAAAAACCGATCCTTTTAAGCGATAATGCGCGCGCGGCGGCAGCGTCATCTTTAGTACCTCGTGCCTTTTTAAAGTTCATAAATCTCTTTTCGCCTTTGTCGGAGTGCATCCATCTCTATACCCTTTATTCCCTCATCCTTCGCTCCACCCTCTGCCCCTCCTTCTTCCTCCTCTGCCCCCTCCCTCTCCGCCTCCTTCGTGCCCCCGAGTGAGGTGAAAGACAAACAAGTCGAGGGTAAGAAAGGGGAGACGAGAGAGGGAGATGGGAGGCTAGTTACCGTATACTATTTTCCATCTCGCGGAGCTCTTTTTCGTCTCTACTATACATATATAACGCTATAAGAGAGGGTATT
Organism: Uropetala carovei; assembly: GCA_036926305.1. Taxonomy (NCBI): domain Eukaryota; kingdom Metazoa; phylum Arthropoda; class Insecta; order Odonata; family Petaluridae; genus Uropetala; species Uropetala carovei. The sequence continues at coordinate 761,577 of JAXCHB010000054.1, forward strand.
TTACGATCGAGCGCGGGATTCGTCATAGCGAAAAATCCCTCGGTTCAAGGTGAAGGAGTGAAAGAGGAGGACGAGGACACGTACATACAACTTGGTCACCTTTTGTCGTCTATTGTCTCTCTTTAACCCCTTTCGCCCTCTCTTTCCCTCCCACTTTTCCGTCCCACTCGCGTGCGTTGAGTTTAAGCTCATGATCGAAGAGTTTGTTTCTGTTCCATTGTTCCGTGCTAGGATCACGGAAAGGGTCTCTCGTCGTCTTTTGTCTTTCTTCTCTCTCTCTCTTTCCACGTCCATCTTATGTGTGTCTTGTCTCTCCTTCCCCGTTTCTTCCTTAAGGAGACGCAAACGGGCGGCAAAAACGCAGCGATATCGTTTCACGGAGAGAGAGAGAGAGAAAGATTTTTTCACGGGGATTATTTTTTGAAGAGGGTGGTGGTTATTTCGTGGGAGGAAAGGCGGGTGTCGAGTGAGAAGGGAGAGTGTGAGAAACTAGATGTTTTGGAAAAGATACCGTATGAAACTCTCTTCCTACGAGTGTGAAGGCGAGAATGGAATGAGGAGTTGATAGAGGCGTAGCTCTCTTTTATTTTTCCCACCTTAAGAGTTAACGTCCTCTTTGAGAACTCTTCTTCCTATGATTATGAAGTGGAAAGGAGGAGGAGGGAGGGAGGAGGGAGGCGAGCTGGAGAGAATAAATAGAATTAGGCGGTCGTTGTGAAATCCACCCTCTCATGAATTACGTCCTCTGGTATAATACGGTGTTATTTCCTGCTCGGAGAAGTGTCCTGTTGTTTTTGGCCCGTGTTCGTTTTCTGTTGGTGTTTGAGGTTACGCCAAGCGAATGCAATGACGAACTCCAACTTTTGTTTTCGAAGCGCGATCTTGAGGAATGCTTATTGGGCAAATTTAAACTGATGTTATAAAGAAATATAAAAGGGTGATGCTCACTGTGAAAATAAATTTTCCTATAAATATAAAATAATTGCAATGTGTTTCGGTGGTCCACTACAGAAAGCCCCAAAAATTTGCGAATTTATGTTTGCTTCGCATTACTATTTCACAAAGTTAATTATTTACTTCTAAATGGGCGCACGTCATATTATTAGCCTAATTTAGTAGGGGGCAAGCACCCTGCTCGCTGACTCTCGCCAACCCCCTTTGCTCGCTGTTTCTTTGTTCCTACCTTGTACCCATTGGATTTAGATTAGTTTAACGAGAATATGTTTTGAATATGAGTTTAATGAATATATTTTATAAGGGATGTATGTTTGGTTTTTAATGACAAATTAAGAAAATTAGTTGAATAACTCGATAAAAAATAAACTTAAGAGGACTGAAATTCCCGGTGATTAAAAATGACTGATATAGAGCGTTAAAGAGAGATAGAGACAACCAGAAATAGGTTTTATCTATATCTATATCTGCAGTTCACCCTGCAAGCCACCGCAATGGTGTGTGGCAGGAGGTGCAATAGCACCAAGGGAAATCGCATAATAATGAAAAGTATCACTCTACGTCGGCTGATTTCTTATCGTAACTTCTGTTCTGCTCAGCTATCTTTTTAGTAATATAGATAAAAAATATAAATAACATGAATACTGCGTTCGATTTATTTGCATTAAATTCATATCTTCGGTCATTTCGAACAAGTTTTAATCCTATTTTCGATCTTTAAGCCCTTATTTAACTGCATATGGCGGAAATTACCGAGGACAACAATACCGGTAACCATGGAATCTTATTATTGAAATGTTAAAAAAATTACCAAAACTCGAGTATAAATTCAAAATATGAGCGAATTCGAATGAGATTGCGTATTCTACGGTAAGAATAAGAATCTTTATTCATTTTGGCTGTTTTAGTGCAAATTTCGCGTCGATAACTTAATTTTAAGATATTTTAAAGAGTAAAAGAATGAAAGCTTTCAAACCAAAAAGGTGATTTTTACGTGTTATCTTATGGGAAACGACATTCATCCTCTGGAGTCGAATCCGTGACCTTTTTCGAAAATTTTTAGTCATAACGTAAAGATTCATCAACACTGAAATCCTAAGAAATTTCAGGATTTATTTCTAATCGAGTTATTCACAAAATTAGTGCGTTACGCATCATGACCATTAAGATTTCATAATATAGAGAGATAAAGTAATACGATTGTTAATCAATCGCAATGACTTATTATCATGAAATTGCTTGTTGGGTTTATTGAAACTACAAGAAAGTTTTCTTTGTCAATAATTTTTACGCGTGCTTTGTATGCATTGCACGAAGTGAACGAATATAGGGTGGGAGTGTAAGTCTGTGGTATCCTTAACCATATGAACCGTTTGTTTATTTTGTACTAGCTGGAGTGCCCGTTGAATTTCAACGGATTTAGTGAATCTAAAACTTCGACCGTGTAACATGTAAGCATCGCAAGAATAAGATAGTACACAGTTTTAAAATCGAATAAAGCAAAAATGAAGAAAACCACTTCGCATTTTCCTATTTAGATGAATGAAGAAAATCTTGCACTGTGAAAAATCTAAAATTACGTGTAAACTCTCTCCCCCTCCCTTCCACCCTCTCCTTCCTTTCTCCCCTCCCTCCCCTCTCTCCCTCCCCCTCTCTCCCTCCCTCCCCCTCTCTCCCTCCCTCCCCCTCTCTTCCTCCCTCCCCCTCTCTCCCTCCCTCCCCCTCTCTCCCTCCCTCCCGCTCGCTCCCTCTCCCGCCCTTCCTCCCCCTCGCTCCCTCCTCCTCACTCCCTCCCCCCCCTCACTTCCTCTCCCTTCCTCCCTCTCTTAAATGTAAGAAGGGACTATATAATCTCAATATAAATGCATTGAACTCTCAATTTCGGCGACAATGGGAGTTGTCATGGTATTGTAATAAAACTGATAAAATCACGTATTTTATTGATTCTAACTGCATTTCTACGCGAATTCGACCAGAATTCGGAATCTGTCTTCAATAAAAATAAACTTTGTTCTTTCCCGCAAAGAAATATCCAAGTCTCAAGTTCGTACCATGATTTTAAGTAATTTTAAAGTGCAAATTGAAAGTAGTCTACACTCGTCCCTGTATTTCAGTTGCAGGACGCGGCAAAATACGTGACGTTCGATAATTAAATCGTTCGCCATTTCGAATCAAAGTGCCGTACATAAACAAAACCTTGACCATTCACTAAGTTAGGATGTAAGGAAGAATTGTACCAAATTTGGTTATTCTAGCTTTTATCGTTTAGGAGGAATTACATGAACAAACCAACAAACTAATAAACACACGCTTCAAAATATATTATAGGAGATGAGATTGGGTATGACTGATCTACACTTATTGAGCTATTTTCATGTTGCTTAATATTAACTACAAAACTTTCCATATACATAAGGTCTTAACTGATCTTTTACGTTAATCTTATTAACTCTACAGATATTAGTGGTTGCTTAGGAGAACTTTTCAATTGGTGACGTTCTTAAATGTGAAAATATCAGATTTTTAACACTATAGTGTGAATAATTAGGAGAAAATTTATTGACGTCGTAAAAACGCATTTGTAAAATATACACATGGATTACACATTTCCAATTTTAAAAAGTCGATTGAATATTCTGTTTTTTAACTGGCCTTGATAGTTTTTTCTTCTAAAAGAATTTCAGATAAATTTAAAGCCAATATTGTGTAATTAATGATGTAAAAACTACTCGAGAAAATTTCCCATTGTTTCATTATGTTATCTGCCATTAAGGTTTATTAACAAAATAGAAATTCTCAACGATCCGGAAAATATCGATTTTATGATTATGATCTCTGCCTATAACTACCTCTCCGTATCTATGATTTCATTTATTTGATTACATTTAGTGGATCCTATACTTTAAGACATATCTCCAATTATAATAATGCGACATTATACGACATAATCTGGAAAATACACATTTAAATAAACTAAAATGTAGCTAACGAGACAACTAGAGTCTTATAAACGGGTTTAATGTTTAATTTCAATGACTTTGAAGAACCCGTATATTGGCGAAAAAAATAGGTCGTAATCACATCAAAGTAGATTATAATATTGTTCGTACTGGTTTTTAGGACGTTTCATTTTATTAAGGCGCTTATGTTTTCGCCCTACCTGTCCATCTGTGCATTAAATTAACTCAATACTAGCAGCCCGTTGCAGCTACGCTTGCAAATAATCAAAATAGTTTGGCCCTAGGTTAGATATTCTTTGTTCCCTGTTTATTGACGTGCTTCCCTATTTCTTTGTCTTTCTTGTGCTCTCCGTTCCTCTTCACGGTCAATCCTGCGTGCTTCCGCATCTCTTTCTCTCTCTCTTTCCTACGATGCTATTCGTTTGATCTCTGGCTCCTCTTCCTTTCTCTGGCAGCTGTAGCTGGGCTAATAGCTCTCCTTTTCACTAGTCTACCCCTTGGAATTTTTTAAAAATTTTCTGCGATTTTACAGCAATATATTAGAGCAATTACGTGATTACAATGTCACAGAGTTACTCAATGCTAATTTAATATCGCGGTATATTCAAAGGGGAAAATATTGTAAATCTACCTTATCTTAGTTCAGTGTTTCCCAAACTTTTTGACCCCGCGAACCCCTTTTTATAATGTTCCAAATGTCGCGAACCCCCTCCTATAGGGTTGCCAGGTGTTCGGTTTTGACCCGAACAGTTCGGTTTTGGAACCTCATGTTCGGTGTTCGGTTCGGGTTGACCAGATGTTCGGGTCAATTAATTTTTAAGCGTTTTTTACAAAAAACGCACGCACAAAGTAATATGGGATTTTATTAAAAATCAAGAAGACGCTATAAATAATGACTTAAGTTCGGATATTACCGAGCAAGAGTGTTATCTTTATTTCATGCATTATTGTATGAATATTTTCCAGAAACAGGTCCTAAAATTAGAAAAAGAAGTTTCTTGTACAGAGCTTGATACGACAAAGAAGATTTAATGAAAAGAAATGAAGATAATTTTTTTGGGTTCCAAGTAACTAATGCGTTAAAATCCTTCCTTCTGATTATTCAGCAAAATATAACGGCGGATCTAAAAGAAGTGTATGTTCGTTTGTTGCGTTACTTATATGAATGGTATAATTTTGAAAACAACCAGTTTAAAAAATGTAATTGTGTCAATCTAAACTCCAGAATTGGGTATGATGAATTGTGCGAAATTGCAGTTACTTGCGGACCTGAAACAAAAGTTAATATGGATGATATGTATGACGAACTTAATTTGATAAATTCCGTTATTCAGGAGATACCTAAAAATTTAAATATTTTCCAAAAGTGGATTCACATACTGAATAAAGTTAAACTTTGCAACATATACAAATTGATTCAGCCAATATTGTCCATATCCATCAGCAATGCCAAGGACCTAGGACAATAGGTTACTATGCTCACAATCAGTAAAATGTCGTGACGGGGTACATACATATCAGGATACCAGTTCATGGTTTTGGCAATATGTTCGGGTCAAGTCACTTGAGGACCTGGCAACCCTAGTCCCTATTCTCATTTAATTTTAAATTTATGCGTGAGTCTATTTGCGTTAATAAGCATAATATATGTATAATATAATGGCTCTACTTACAAAAAGGTAAGATTCCAGCATTCAAACTATAAAAGGAAGATTCAATTGCTTCCCATACGCAGTTAACTGAATAATTATCCGTAAATATTTACATAATGGATAGTAATTGAATCGGAGGCAACAATGACGGTCGCCTTGGCAACGCCCGGAGAGAGTACGAAACATCAGCAAAATTTCGAAAACAATTACGTATTTCTGAAAATTTCGACTGTGTAACATGTAAACATTGCAAGAATAAGATAGTATAGTTTTAGCCGTCGAATAAAGCAAAAACGAAGAGAATCGGTCCATATTTACGTATTTTGATGAATGAAGGAAAAAAACCTTGCACTCTGAAAAATCGAAAATCTCGTGTAAACTTATGGGAAAATATAATTGTCTCCTAGATTCGAACCCGAAACTTTATGAAAATGAAAGTATTTTTCTAGAGACCTCCTACTTTGTAGAAACAAAACGCCGTTTACTGCATATCTCTACGACGAACTGTACTCGAGATACAGGGGGGAGGCAGACAGACAGACGGACACTTGAGAATTATTACATATATATAAATATATATCAAGTAAACAGTAACAGTTAGAAGGCTAAAATTTTCAGGGTGTATGATATGATATAATGCCATTTATTAGGATGCCAAAAAATATTTTTGGAGAAATCGTTGGGTGGCAGGGTCTGCCTTCAAAAATTTCAAATTAATATTCTAGCCATATGATTATAGATATAAAGTTAAAATTTTCACTGTGTGTGAATTTTAATGCCATCGATGTCACTGTAGAATAAATGTTTTTGAAAAATCGGTGTGCGGCAGGGGGTGCCTTCAAAAATTTCAGATTAAGATTCTGAGCAAATGGCTTTAGATTTGAAATTTACTATTGGATAAATTACTTTGTCATATATTTATATTACTAAGTTTATAAAGAAATTTAAGCTTACAATTATAAATAAACCAATAAATAAAGCGCGTTTATTCATATTGCGTCAGAAAATGGATCTCCCATTTTAATTTTACGTACCACCTATGGTAGTTTATTCTTGCTGATACATATAATAAACTTTTTATAACGAGACAATTATTTTTAAACGTCGTAACCCTGACTGATTTATGTAAATGTAATAAATTTTCCTGACATCAGCTCTCTGAAAATCTTGGCGCGTTGCTAAGGATTCATTCTTGTAAATGTTTTGATTAACTCTCACTTCGAAAATTCTCCACTGACCTTTTAGTATTATTTTTTTCCTGCGACTACTTGGAAATATGGCAGTTTTCGGAGAGATTTCCGCCCTCCCTCCTCGTGATCCTCTCGCGTGACACGATGGAACGAAGCTTATTTTTCAGTCTTACTTACTTAGTCTCACGTCTCGGTGCCCGCATAAGGCGCATTCTTTCGTCTTACTGCGACCTCCCAAGCTGGACTATAGGTCTCTCCTCCTTCTCCTCCTTCTCCTCCTCCTCCCTGCCACTTCCTCTCTCTCTCTATCTATCTCCCTGTTCCCTTTATTCCTCCTTTATTTCACTCTCGTATTTATCATTCGCTCTCCGCTGGTTATCATCTTCCTCTCCACTTCCTTCGCATCGACCTCCTGCTGCTCTCCTCCTTCCCCTTTTCTCGGCGCATCGAGTCCGTTTACTCCTATGAGCTCGTCCCTTTTGCTCATCACCTCCGGAAACGGAATCCGGTTATCTTGATGGACGCCGTTCCTCAGGAAAGTGAAAGCGAGAGAGAGAGAGGGAGGGAGGGAGGGAGAGGGAGGAAGGAAGGAGTGCAGAGGAAGTCGGAATGAAGGAGAGGGTTTACATATAAGGCGAGTGCAACGCTGTGTGCGATCATAAAGTTTTCTCAACGTCTCAATCCGAATGAGTTACTCGATTTGCTCGATTCATCCTACGAAGATAAATCTTTCCTCCAAAATAGTGCTTTAAAATGCCTCTACGTCGGGTATCGTCGCCAAGCAAAAAAAAAAAAAAAAATACCGATCGCTACATAGACCTCACGATGTTTTGTTATTTGTCCCGCGGCGGTTTTTATTTTTAAGCTGTAGTAATATAAAACGCGTAAATGTGTACGTCCCCATATTTTACCTTTTTATTTTGCTTATAATTTCATTCGTGACGAATTGGTGGGGAGAGGTGGAGAAAAGGACTTGTTCGAAGAAAGTTATGTAACACTCTTGTGATAAAAATGGACATTCTCTCTCTCTCTCTCAGCACTTGGCGTTAATGGTATAACCACTAGGTTCTAATGAAATGGACATGGAAAAATCGCACTTAGCTCGTTTTTTATCTTCTAAAAGCCTTGTTCGATATTAATGGTAATCTTCACTCCTATAAAATTCACAGATTAAATCGACTTAAATATTAATAAACTAGAACTGTATATTTTTTTTAGCTCGTATAAGATGCTTATGCGTTAGAATAATAATGTTTATCGACAAATTCTATGGTAACTTTTATCGCGGGATTTACTTTACACGTGGGTTCCAAAAAATTTGTATCGAAATTTCATTGCATATGTTAAGAAGACGTGAAAACTGTTTTAATTTTAGTCTCACTTAAACGAAAAAAGAAAGTTTTCTTTAAAGCATCTTTGAGTCATTTAGTTTACAAAAAATAAATTTATTTTATAATTTAGAGATTACATTAAAGCATTACATTTTATGCATACATTTTTGTTATTTATCTTAATAACTAACATATACACGTTATATTATTACCATTTTTTATTGTTATATCTGGATTTTATTTGTCCTAACTACGCTTGGTCCCAATTAGTTCGGAGAAGCATGACTTAAAATTAACGTTTTAAGTGATTGAAATAGTTTGCTTGAAATAAAAAATAAAAAATAGTTATAATTATATGAATTAATTTAGTTCATTGATCATATTTTATTTTCTGGCTTTATTTCTTACCGTTCTGTTGAGGATCTATAAGGTGTTGAAGTATCGCCATGTATGTTTCTCTTATACTTGGAAACTCTGAATCGCTGATTAAGTTCACATTTGCGAAGTACAGCGGAACTTCAGGTTAAAAAAAACAATATTCGACTTAACGATAATTCGAGTTATATAAGAAAAATAACGAAAAAAATTGTGTCCTTTAAAATGAATTCACTTCGAGTTATGGAAAATTCGAGTCATGGACGTTCGACTTGAAGAAGTTCGACTGTATGTAGAAGTATTGTGATAGCGAAAATTTTCTGATTCAAGATTTTGATGAATATGCACGTTTTGTGTTCCTCTAAGACTGAAAAAAATTCTTTCTGAAATTTCGCGTTTATGTAATGTCTTCTATCATCTGTGCGCGGCTATAGAGGCTAACCGGTTTCACAAAATAAAAGCGTTGTTGAAATGAGCCATATTCCACAAAAATCTAAAGTAGTTTAATCTTGTCCTATATCACAAACTGGAGAAATTATGTGCAATGTGCGTTGTACAAATTCTTCAATTCCTACCAATCTCGTTTCAAATGAAATTCCAGTTCCAGTTAACTTTATTTTGGTAGCTCACAGGTTATTCCACTGATATGGATGTTTTACTGCATCGTCCTTTTAAAAAAACTCTCAAAGGTGTCTTCCGTTTCATCTGCATGCGACTACGCTAGTTATAAAACAGACATTTCTGAAACTTTCAGATAAAAGTATTAGTGTTATCTTCTCCAGGCTGTATTCTCCTTAAGGTAAGTTTTAGTACTACTGCTGTCATCAGACAATCGTACACTTTTCATGATCGTTGGACATTAATATGTTTTTCTCAGTAATATCTGATATAAATTACGTTAAAAATTATCGCATATTGGCTGAAAATAATTGGAACTATCAAATTGATATATTTATTCAACAAAGTATTACCTTAGAAAATTGAAGGCAAATAAACTTTTAAACTTGAAAATTCATATAGAAGATTTTTATAATCAGGAATCATCACAGGAAATCACTATCGCAGCGTTTCGTATAAGTCGGGGCAGAAAATTTGACCATATACACATTGTTTTTGTTACGCATTAGAGAAACTTCTATTGGAAGACCGGTTTTCAATGAAATAATTTAACTCGCACAGAATACGCATTTCCGTTTTTAAGCAGATGGTGGACAACAGTGGTAATCGGGGAAAGCGTTCATAGGATATGCTGTATACGAGGACGGAATTAGAAGGAATGGTTGAATGCTGTGGGATGGGAGGAGCTGGATGCTGAGGAAGAGGATGGGACCATCACATGGTTCCTATTTCAAATGCCGGAGAGAGGGGGGGGGAGGGGGAGGGAGGGAGAGAGAAGGTAGGGAGGAGAGATAGTTATAGGGAAGGAAAAGAGAGGACGTCGAATAAGAGATTTATCCGCGATATGGCGAAAGATTCGATCCCCTGATACTTATTACCTTTCCTGGACGTGAATCTTCGAGCGAGTGCATCGATTGCCGGAGTCAGGTGACTTGAAAATTCCGGACGAGAGAGAATTTTTTTCTTCCGAAAAACGGCGTTTCACTCTCGTTGGTAGAGACCTTGAGAGGAAACGGACGCTGTAATTAAAAGGCGGCACCCATAAAAATGGCCCGAAAAAAACTATCTGGGATTAACCTTTTTTTCCTTATATTTTGTTTCTCCGAGCTTTTTTGCGCTCTCGAATGTTTTTTTATTTTCATTTTGTATCTCCAATCTAGCTCTTTTTTTTAAAAAGCACTTTCAATTTAGAGGTCTGTAGGCAGATGAGTTTATAGAGTATGAGATAATATTAAAATCTGTCCAGGTTTAGAGAATTGTTATAGGTGATTAAGGGCAAAATAAATTTCCATTTTTGTGAGAAGTATTTAATATTGTTTCTTCTACATAGGTAATTTAATAATAATAAAAATTATGGCAAAATTAAATGAAAATTAAAAATAGTACGCCATTCTCGAACTTTGCACTAAGCAACGTTAAATATACCCGCTTATTGTTAGATGGAAACACGCATTTCTCTTCTTAGGATCATCAGTCGAATTTATAAACTTTCCTAAGAATGAGGATTATTTACATTAGATGCAGTTCAACGGATATTGCAAAAACTTGATACATTTTATCATTATAAAGTGCCAATTTGATTTTATCGCAATATACGTAAATTACATATCATTTTGTTAATAAATGAATTTTCTCTTTTTTGGAACAATATAATTTTTTTAAATCTCTTAATTTTCCATTTCTTAATTCAACTAAGCTTTTCAAAGCCTTTTAAATCTCCAAAGATACAATAAAAAATACCATTCAAGCCTTTTTCCCGAAAGTTTTCGAAAAAAGGAATTCCATGTTTCTCATTTTCTCAGCGAATGACTGTAAAAAATTATTTTATTAATGAGGTATATCCATTAAAGTAGAAAGTCATTGCATTCGTTCCAGAATACCTGTTCTTATGCATGAATTAGCACATATTACAGATAATGAAATTATGAAACGAGTTTTTTCTAACATTTCAAGATAACACAGGCTACTACCAGTTCTCTCTCTCCCTCTCACCCTCTCCGATTCATTTATTTTCCTGCTGTTATTGGGACCGTACCAATTTATGGGACCCCCCTAATTAATTTTCTGCCGACGACGACGACACTGGAGCAGTCCGAGCGTGAAATTCGGAGATATGCCACTTTTTTTGCCTCCTCTTCCTCTCCTCGCTCTTGAACACGTAATGCAGTTGCTTTACCTTCCCTTCGCACCACCCCCTTTCCCCTTCCCTCTTGCCCGAAATCCAAGTTATGTATTGACTCGAGGCCTCCCACTGCTACCGCTACTGTAATTCCTTCACTTCGGACGGAGTTGGAGGTTCCGCTCGAGGAGCCATGGGGGGGCGTAGGGAACCAAGCGTGTTGGTGCGGTCGGGGAGGCGTAAGAAGGAGGGAGGGAGGGAGAGAGGAATGGGGAAGGAACAAATCGGGATTTAGCAGCGGAGAGAGGAAAGGGAGAGAGAAAGTGGGTAGGAGAAGAGAAAGAGAGATAAATAGAGTGAGATGGGATGTGTGAAGACGGTTAAGGAGGTAGGGGAGAAGGGGAAAGGGTGGGCCACCACAAGTGTGCATCCTGGATGATGATCACGACCCGAGGGTGTGCAGAGTCACGCGCGTGCCTTTGGGAGTGAGGAATCTTCCCCGGTGGGTGCTTGCACGGCCTTGCCCCTGAATCAGGGCCTCGACCTCAAGGATTGCGATGAGATGCCAGACACGTCGTCTTCATCTGCTCGTCCCCTCTTCCTCCTCTCCCCCGACTATCGATCCATCGATCTGCGATGCAGTCCTTTGTGCCATCACCTGTTATTGTTGGCGAACGCCAACGCGTGAAAGGGGAGATTTCGGACTGATTAAAAGGGAAATTGCTCGGACAAAAACTGTCAGCAAAATTACTCAACCTCTGTACGTTCACTAGGCCTTGGTTATAAGCGCAGCAAGTTTAAAACTTGTTCAAAAGGTAACGCTTTCCATATTAAAAGAAACGGATGGTTTCGCTCACGAGATCCAGAAACTCTGCGGATGAAATAATAAATGTTAGTTTGTGCAAATAAAAAATCAACCATTATTATTGGCAATGATTAACATTACGGCTTAGGATATGTTTTTATTTTTCCAATATTAATGATCGAAGGAGACAAAATTTTCCACTATCTACAAAACAATAATACTTCTATAAATTTATTCCTGCTGGGTGTTATATTGTTCGGCATTTTACTGCGTATCGATTAAAATGGATAAAAGCAATGGTTTCCTAACTTTTCAAAACAGCACTTCTTTTAATAGATTTTAGGCTACGCTTCCTTGCATCTATTGAAAAATAAAAACGAACAATATGTGTTTTAAGTTGTACTCGACATCAAAGTACACAGTTTTCAAATACGTTTTTCGCGATTTATTGAATTTGTTCATATATATTAAATTGCTTAGGAGCTGTATGGTTTGGCATTAAACATAATACATTTCAGAAATGGCAGTGATTTAATTTTACGTATTTTATACAGAGTGGAGTCTATAAACAGGTAACAATATGGAAAGTTGTCCTGGCATTTCTCTTATTGTTTCGAATGATCTATTCATTAAGGAGACACACGTGCAAGCTCATTTTGACCATCCTGTTATAATTAGTCAGTGCGGTCGAAAATGAATTTTGCTAGACAACTTTTAATGTATACCAAATCTCAAAACGTCAGCCAAGTTTTCTATGAAATGAAAGATGCGACATCCTCTACGTGTGTTCACATCGGACAAAGAACGCACAAAAAACTCAATTTAATAAGATTTAATTATTTTCTTATCATTCTCACACATCAAGATATCAAATCTTACACAATTAATTGGATCCTTGTTGAGTGTGAGAGGTGAACGTTCCTATCTTAAAGTGCAGATTTTCTAAAATGAGGCTAGTTTTTTTATTAACCAATAGATGTACTTAATTTCCCTTGCCTTCTACGGGTTTAGGACAGTTTGGCACGACCCTCAGGCCAGGTGTACGAGACCCCTGCGTTAGGATATTTCATAGATTTCTTTCCATTCGAGTTAAAACGAATCTGTGTCACTGAAGTAAGCTTTAGAACCATATCTTTGTCATTTGATGTAGTTGAAGATTATTCAGGATCAGTACCTATCTATTGAACTATCGCTTAATTTTTTTTAATTGATAACATAACGAGAAATTTTCAAGGGATGTTTTTCCTAAGCACTCCACTGTTTTGCTTACTCCAACTTTTATTGGCCCTTCTATTGATACATTTTCTAAATGTACCCTAAAACTATATCAGCCTTTGAATGACTTTTGTGAAAGCGTCATATTTGTCATTATATAACCGATCTGTACGGATTCTTAAACAAAGTTTCGTCTTTATCTTGCTCAATGGAGAAATCTATTGTAAATTATAATAAAAGTTGAACTTTTTGCTTTACGCCCATATCTTATCAAACCGTTCTCCAATCTTCCTTACGAGCAAGGCAACTCTCGGGACAATTTCTCTTTTTTGTTTCCGAGTTATTTTTTAAGTCTCATTCCCATGTTAGCAAATTTATCTTTTTTTATATTAATATTATGAAGTTTGGAATAAGATATAATTTTATGAAACGATAATGTCACAAATGTCCCGACCCCAAAGGCAAAATAGTATTTTTTCTGGAAATTTACTCGTGGCGTTGCGATGATAACCTGATAAAAATATAATTAATAAGAAGTAAAGTCTTTAAGTGTCCTCTAATATCGCTGTAATGAATGACTAGCGAAACGTATCTGGGATAACTTTTTGGGAATAATTAATAAAAATTTTAAAGAAGCCTCAGGGGAAAATATTCAGGTGACTTTATTTGATAAAAATCTCAAATAAAAAAATGCGAACTAATTAATAGGTTCGTTGGCGTTTGTGTTCACCTCCGGTGAAATCACGACGTGAAGTTCCCACGTCGGCAAGAGCGCGAGCGTGGTAAAGCAAAGTTTATTTGGAATCATTCGCTTTTGACTTCCTAGGTTTCTTAACACACGTCGCGAATCTCATTGTTGCTATCCAAAGCACCCAACATTCGCATGGATGAATGGGCTTGAGTAACATAATGAGTGCTATTCCACATGCCTAGTCATTACGTAAGCACGCACAGATTTATTCTCTTGGTGGGAATCGGAAACTAACTCTCACGCTTACACGCCTTCCGCTGTTTCTTTCAACCAGGGCAGTGTTCTCGTCGATTTGAATGACTTAAAAGATGCGTCATCGCTTTTTCTCACACGAGATCATTGCTGCAATGTTTTGATTTACTTTTCTTTGTCCCATTTCCAAGAAAGAGAGAGTTGAAAATATTTTGATGAGTTACTTGGAGAAAAAAAAATGTTTTTATGAGACGTTATGTAATATTTCACACGAAATTTAATATTTATTAGCCTTTATCTTAAGCAAAAGATTCTGTTATATCTGTAGTACGAAGCGAGAATATCGGCAAATCCTTGCGAATGGAACTACTTAAATTAAACGAATATACGCCTTCTGCCATAACATGTAATGAAAATTTAAAAACACACATGGGAGAAAAAGTAAAACTTATTTATCATATAGTTACTGAATAATTTTGTTTAGTTGGAAACTATCTAGTACAATAATCGCGCACCAGTCTGCAGCGAGCTTTGAATATGTCATATTTTGGAAATTTTTAACAGCATGCTTCTTTTTTTACAATACACAATAAGAGCATCTAATACCGTGGCAAAAGAAATACCGTATTCACTCGTGTAACCCGCGCCCCCGTGTACCACGCGCACCCATTTTTTGAGCCATTTCAGAGGGAAAAGACTAGCTAAGTTGACATCTAGGTTTGTTTAAAACTCGGCCTCTATACTGATTATCTCTCCCTAAAACTAGTTAATCATCTTCTCCTTCCTACCTTCGTGATGCAATTTATTGGGTGATCTCTTTATGCCGATGCTAGCAGAAATCTCCTCGGTAGTGGCCACACTTATGTTAAAGGAACGTCACGATGAATTTGGTAAACACAGATACCAGATGACAAATTATTCCAACAAAAGTAGCGGAAGAAATTGATAGTAAATTTTTAATGACAGAACTGCTTAGTTTGAGTAAAAATAATAAACTTAAAAATCATTTAAAAGGTACAGATTTAATGTTAAAAAAACATAACATCATCTCAATTTTCAAAATATCCATCGTGATATTGTAGATGCACCACGGATAGAATAAACCGCGCATTTAAACCCTAAACGTTTGCTTGATCCTATAGATACTCGTATCATTCTATAAGCACTCTTCTTACAGAGGAGGATATAGGATATATATAGGATATAGGAGGATACTAATGTCTATAGTTGGAGAGCTGAAATTTAATACACAGGTGAAACAAAAAAAATTATCGGAGGAATAAATGCTAAATTGCAACAATGTTTATTTTCTTGGCCGTAAAAAATTATAAACAATTTTATTAACATTTCATTGTTTAGGTTCTTCCAAATGGGCTATGAAGCTGAAATTTTTTCAAGAGGTAGAATTTGCCAAATAATGAAAACCGGAGTACATAAATTTGAAAATTTTTATTCGTTCGGGCGTAATAAATTCTCAAATGTTTAACAAATTGACTAATGTTTATGTACTTTCTGTAGATCCAGGAAGCTGAAATTTTTAACAGAGTTAGGAAATAATGTCTCGGTGGTAAATAACATTGAAGATTTTATAAATATTTATTGCTGTGGTGTTAAAAATTAATAAATTTTAAACAATTAAATTCATATAAATGCACTTCTAGATGTGCTACATTGATGAAATTTCGCGTAAATGTGAGGTATTCGTAACAAATGATAAAACCTATAAACGTTTTATAATTATAAATTTTAGGGATTGTTTTTACCCCAATATTTTCAAAACAGAAAAACACGTAATTCGGAGCCAAGATGCAACCTTAAGCGTTGAAAATTATTTTTCAGCTTTTATTTTTACTTTAAGGTGAGAGAAAATGCTTGCAGAATGCAAGCACAATTAACTAGTATTCTGTATAATTCTTCGTCTTCTGCGAGTATAAATGTAGACGCTAGCGTGTTGCAGTGAATTTACTACTGAAACTCGCAACTTATATAACCTGTTCAGAAATCTTCATGTAAGACAGTGGTTTCCAAATTGTGGGGGGACGCGTTGTGATCGTCAAGGGGGCGCAAAAAGACACAATTGTTTTTACTGTCGTTTTAACTGTCACAGTCGTGAAACCTACAATATGAAATCGCCGAATTCTATCTCTCAAGTGGCTAGGTCGAATCATTTGCCATATATTTGACATATAAGGGGGCGCAAGGACATTTTTCTTAGTTGAAGGGGGCACGGTTTTGTGAAGTTTGGAAACTGATGTAAGACATGTAAGGTCCCTTTTTTTATCGACATTTTGGAGAAAAAGGTGCGCGGGGTACACGAATAAATACGGCATTATTCTCTTGTTTCCAACATGAATTTACCGTTAATTCATAAGGTCAATAACAAGTTTTCGTACTACAATCAGTTTTATTTTAACATAACTTAACACAACATGCTGTATTTCAAACACGTTACTCTCATTTCGCTTCCGAATAGCTTTTCTTAATAAGACAATCTTAAAACGACCCTTTACTATCATCCTTTTCCTAAATGGAGGAACGTGACGGCGCAATTTCTACGTAATTCAATTTATCCTCCGTATGATTTTGACCGTGACTTCGCGACTGATTCTTTCACTCTTCCCAAAAGAGTGACGTTTCCTCTCCGTTTTTCCGGAAGGAGGAGATTTCTCGTGGGATAATTTGTTTTATACTGAGCGGCTATGCTCTTCATCTTCCGGTTTCTCTCCAAGTGCCGCCCTGTAATCTGTCTTGCTCTTCGCAAGTGATGCTCGATGCTCGAGTGACGCAACAGAAGGATTTACAATGCGATAGCATTTATTTCCATCTCGCGTGGGATCTTTTCTTCTGGCGCCGGCTCTTCGCACTCCCTCCGAGACGATTCCTTCCGTATATGCTTATTTCCGGTTTAACTTCACGGAATGAATGCTTCATTGTAGAAGGGTTCTTTTTTTTTTAAATTATCACATTAAAAGAATTAATTTTTATTCACTTAGTTATTCAACCTGTATGGTTTAGACTTGATTATTCATTTACTACTAAATCGTTCAGAGTAAACGTTAAGATTAACATTGATAGAATTAACAGTGGGCATTTCAAGTTTTTTTTGCAATTCGAATGTTCGTTCTGTAAATATTGGTGGATTTTTGGAACGATGAGAGTTTAAACTGCTTTTACATTGGTTAAAAAATCACCTATTTGTATTATCAAAGATTTTAAATTTCCGCATTTGTGTTTTCATACGGATATCCGATATTCCATACAGTGCATGAATTCATATTTTCCAAATTATTCCATTCGCATTGTCTTTCGATCGCATCTCGTTTTCGGATTTTAACTACTAATGTTCGCCTACACGTCGGCAAATGATTAACTACGTTTCTATGGAACTGGATCTTGCCACGACAAATACGCAACGATAGACTCATTATACGTGGAACTTTCATACCGATTCGATGGAAAACTCTAATCGCACGCATCAGCATTAATAGCGGCGTTCGTGTAGTCTATTACGAATACCCTAATCCCGGAGTAAACGCGGCTGTTGCACCCGGTTAAGGGAGGGGGGAGGCGGGGATCGTGTAGGAGGGGCGGGTGGCCGCTGCGATTTCAACGATTCCCTCGTTAAAAAAAATGATAAAAGCACGTCGCCGCAGAAATTATGCCCTCGTGTTTCGCCTTTGTGAATTATTCTGCCAGTTGTCGGTAATGGCTGTGCCTCCCCCTCCTCCCCTCTCCTCCGCTCCTCCTCCTCCCCCCCTCCTACGCGTCCGCCGGAGTCCCGTCCTCCTTTCACCTCCTTCGACCTCTCCCCCTCCTTCCGCTATCCTCCCCCACCCCTTCCGTCTGCCTCTGTCTCCGCATCACGACCGGCTTCCATTCCATGGCCTCCGCCCCGTGGCGGCGCGATTTTTTCCGCCAACGAGATGCGGGTGGGTGTGTGTAGCAGCAGCAGGAAGTTCCCGGAACCCCCCTCGCAGATTCCCTCCCACCGTCTCATGTCAACGTACAATTATAAACGACTGGCAACCTCCTGTCATTTTTTCGACCTTTTTCCGAGTCCGTCGGCATGTTTAACGTTGCGATCTCGAGAAAAAAATTCGAGAGACTCAGAACCGAAAGGAGCTTTTATCGGCCATGTTTCTGTCTGATATCTAAATAATTCTGGAAGTAAGTTTTCCAAATCGTATAAAGTTTTTCCTCTCAATTTAAACGTTAACATGATATAGTTTGCATCCATACCTTGTTGAAATTGACGATCAGGGGGAAAAATAGCCATAAATAATATCTGCAGAATCTGGGCACTTGTTTCAAACCAGTTAGTCAAAAAATACCTAGATAGTAATTTTGTAAGTTTAAATTTCGTTCTTACTGTATACACATTTGAACTTAAATTGATCTGTTTCATAGTAAATTAAGCTGCTTCCAATCAATGTTATAACATCATTATTACAGTTGCGTAAATGCAGTTTTCATCTGAAACATAATGTCATTTCAGAAGCTTATAAAATCATGCGAAGGTTCGTTTTATGCGACAGATGCGCTTACAAAGTTCACTGGCTTTTAATAACGTGATAGGAGTAGCATTAAGAACGCTTGAGTGTAACCTCAGCCGTCTTTTTACCTGTTCAAGAACTCATTAAAAAGAGATATTTCTTAAACCGTGGGCAAAGTATGTGCATACAATGTAAGTCTTCTCTGCGTACGGCATACACTTTGAAACTGATCAAGCTCACTGACCTTCACCTCATGAAAGATTCGAATCTGAAAGCTTATGACCACGCACCGTGCAGTTGAACCAATGATAACTGATTGTTATGCAGATTGACGTAGAATAGAAGATGAAGACCTGGGCAAAGAGATGATGGCCAGAGCTGTAACACAAGGTGAACCACTGATCAAATGCGATTTGAATGGAATGGTAGACTCAGTGGAGTTTGCAAGATCAGCGATCTTCGAAGAAAATCGTTATCTTTGGAGATCTGAAAGGAATGAGTGAAATTAAGCTGTAGAAAAATACTCCTTTGCTGAGATATTCATCTTACTGATAACACGCGACAGGAAATCACTTTGGAAAATGGATAGTTAATTGAGTTTTCTGCTCCATACATCAATTCAGAATGTGAAATAGAAAATAAATATGAAAGCGACGTATTATGAGACCAATGCAAACATTCTATGCCTTCCCGGAGTTATAACAATTGTAGGTTTTCATTATTTTTACCATGGGTCTCGCTTCAGATATAACCGTCTACAACCCCTTATAACCAGTGTCCAGACGTCCCAGTTCTCAGTATAATGTTCTGGTGTCCCGAAAAAGGCTTTTCCCGTGCCCCATTTTTTTATTCTTTCAAAAATTCCCTCTATTCATTCGATTTCATTGCGTAACAATATTATTTCTGTAATTTGTGTAAAATTTGACTCTAAAATATTTTACCCATTAATTTCCCGATCGATTCTGTAATAATACTTTGCGTATTGCTTGAAATTGTAAAATTATTTTCTATCCTTTTCTTGAAATAAGAATCAAGCTAAGAAAATTTTGCTCATATGGAATATAAACGACAAAAAGACTAAAATAGTGTATTCTCCCCATTCTGTTCCCTTTTTTCTTTTTCAGGACACGGTTTTGCTTCCTCAGAATCTGGTCACCCTACCTATAACATGTGGTTAATCTTATGATAAAAATATTTTTTTTAACAATGACGGAAAATGGAATGAAGGAGATTATCTTTCAATCACGGCGTAATATATAAAGAATTACCTAATTTGAATGTAATTTGAAAAGTTGAATCACTCTCAAATGCGAGGTCATTAATATTATTAAAATTTTCCTTGGTGCGCTTATCGTGATTTAAATTGTTTAAATCGTCATTATAGAACTTTTGAATCGAAACTATTTTATTTTTTCTACTTTTATTACTATTTACTACCTTAGATTGCATGTAAGGCTCTTAGTTCAGCCATCGTTTTGAACTTATCTCCCTTCTTTCTGAGGTGATGTCCTATGTTTTTTTTTAAACTTAAGATTGAGGATATTATATAAATTATTCTTTAGGAGAAAGGATGAACATGAAATTATTTAAATTTACATTAAGTCGAAACAGTTTATGATAAATAGACATTTGATTGGCAACATAATAAAAAGGAGTAGTCCGTATTTTATGGATGCATGAAATATAGTTTTTATTTATTATACTTCTTTGGAGGCCAGACACTCTCAACACGACTCTGTTAAATCAATATGCCTTAAGGAAACATGTAATTGTAGTGGTTCCACGGCCTAGGTTACCCCCCCCCCCTTCAATGTACTCATTCCACTCGAAGCAACATCCGATCCCCATCAGGCGTAATTCCGGCTCCGCCGAAATGCTTCACCACCGCGATCATGTCAACGGCATCCATCAATGTTACTTGCCTCACTCTCATTCGGAGGAAAGCATAAATCTAAATAATTACAAATATAAAAGCGAGAGAAAAAAGTGAATAATGGCCTGCGCTTTGCGTCGGATTTTGAAACGTGGATTCTCGGTATTCCACGAGACGGTCTATGAAATAGCTGCATGCGGCGGATGCGTTCAGAAAACCCTTTCTCCCCCCCACCACCTCTTCCTCTCAAGCATAGAATGGCTAGATAAGCAGTACAGATGGAATATCCCAGACGACGTTTCTCTCTCACACTACGCCTCCGACACTACTCTCGCCTTCTCTCTAAATACGCCTCCACGGCCCCCCTCAACCTCCCCCCATCTCCCAACTAAGAGACACATATTAATATTTTCTACTTGAAAAACCTCTCACGTTTTCTTCAGCCTTCTGTTGTTAAAGTAAGAGAGAGGGAGAGAGAGGAGGGAGGGGAGAGGGAAGAAAATATCCCGTGCGTTCAGGAACGGCTGCACGTGAATGTGAGTCCGCGCTCGTCGCGCTTCATTTTTTTTCGAACTCGTGGTAATTATTTATTCATTCCCATGAGCGCATGGCTGTTGAAGGTGTTTCGAAGGGACGATGAGAGATTGGATCGCAGAGGAATCCCCTTTCGTAAGGAGTACCAAACATAAGGTCCTTCTCTCTCTCCGCTCCTCCCATTTTTTCTCACTCACCAAGGGGTTTTATGTCACTATTCCGAACCGGCTATTACTCAAATGTTTTTTCCTCGTGTTTCTCTCTCCATCTCTCTCTCTCTCTCTCTCTCTCTCTCTCTCACTCTCTTTCCTTTGCGCACGTCCTCTGCCGCGCTTTTCATTTCTCATCCATAGCGCCAATGTCCCATTTTCCTTTCTTGACGTACTTTTTCACGATCTTTTTTTCCTCTCTGCTCTTGGAGTTGTTAATCCTTCCTCATTATTGAATTTTTATCTCCACGAGGAAGAATTGAACGCTACGAGGGCTTATAATTTCGTGTTTTGGATCGCATATCACAAAAACGGAACAGTTGTATTTTTTTTAATGATCACAGGAAAAATCGAGTGGACCCCTCTCTCCTCGCTTCTCTCGTGCTTCTCTCTCTCTCTCTCTCTCTCTCTCTCTCTCTCTCTCTCTCTCTCTCTCTCTCTCTCTCTCTCTCTCTCTCTCTCTTTCTTTCTTTCTCCTTGAGAAAATAAAAACGTAAGATGATAGGTACGGACGGCAATATATAACTGGGATTGTAACCGCTTGTCTAGTGTTCGGAAGATGCTGCGGTGGCTTTTTAATGCTAAGCTGTGCGGTGCGTCGGAAGAGAAAGTTTCTCCTCCCAATAGAGCAAAGCGGCCATTATGTTATTGGTGACAGGGGCTCGTTAATCATGCAGGGATTTTAGAGGGGCGTATTTATGGTTGTTTTTGTAAAAATATTTTCACTGCCCTCAAATTATAGGATCTGGTTGGTATAATGAAACGACTAAATCTTTACAATCGGCGATAAAGACTTTGGGTTCGCCGTTGATGGTTTAAAAGTAACGTTTGCGTACATCAGAGTTTACAAGCAAACATGCATTTCTTCAAGTTGACGCTGTTGAGGTTCATTTTATGATTTCATTCGCTTTTATGATCCGTCCTGAGGGCTTTGGAATAGATTATAGATTTAAAACAGATTGTCCCGTAGCAAACGTCTGTAATACAGATAATAGTTTTAAACGGAAATAAAAGCAAGTATTATGGATACTTCTTGAAGTGGTAGCAATTATGATCAGAGCTCAATTTCGGTGTTTCTTAAAAACTTGCTATCAGAGCTAGTGTGTTTTAGAATTATAAAGCGCCACAATGTTATAGCTAAAACATGATTTTGAAAATTATTTCTGGTTAATTTTTCTTTTGTTTATTAATAGAAAAACATATGTGGAAAAGTTATAGTTTTTTGCAATGAATTTCAAATCCGACGATAAGGCGACACAATGAAACTGTATCAACGAATTTACCTAAAAATTCTCAATATAAGAAGACTAACAATATGGTGAACATATAAACCTGTTCGCTTGGAAATTATCTATCCATTCTTATGGATGAAAACAAATTTTAAAATAAGCATTTAAGTACCACAAATTAATTTTTAGAACCTATAAATTTTAGAATCTACTTTCGGTGAAAGACGGATTTGAGACAGACGGATAAACCGAAAAAACGTACACAACGAGACAAAACCTCTATCCGCTTTCGCATGCGGACCTCGAAAGAGTTTTAAGCGACCCGCGAAGCTATGATTAAAAAGAGATTTAACAGAAATTCATATCACATACATTCAAATTATTATTATAATAAAACACTTGATATTGAAATGTTAACCTTAAAACTTACTTCAGGATTGATTTTCACTGATGTGATACCTCAGCATTTGTATTTAATGTCCGATTTAAAATCTGACAGCTTGCAGTGCGGCCCGCCGAGGTATTAGCAGCCATCAATGCGGCCTTCCAGGACGAAAATATTGCCCACCACTGGTTTAGGAGTTAGCGCGTCAGACAGGCAGACAGACCTCCACAAGAAAATGTGCACTAGACAATACTAAATATTAAAGCTTCTAACTCGTCAGATTTATTACTTCGAGCACATCATGTAGGAATACTCGAAATAGATGCAAAATATTTCGCTTCTTGTCCTGTTCATCACCATCGTCGTATCCTGTCCCCGCTCGTTTAATCTGTGATATTTAAACTTTACAATGCTAGATGTAAGAGGATACAAAAATTGTTTTTGAATATTTGATGCTGAAGTAAAATGTAGAAGATAATATAACTCAAAGAGAAATCCATTCTGCACACCCAATTAGAAATTGTGTTATGGCAGCGTAACTATAGGCAGTAGGGTAACAATCGTTCGGGAGACTAGGGGCAAAGTTCGTGGACTCGCGCTTTAGGAGGTTCGCAAAAGTTTGAATTGCTTGAAAAAAATCTAGTCCGACGGCCTACACAATCACAGCCGAGCCACTGAACAGGAAATCAGCGCAAAGAAAGAATTCACGACAACCTTGCACAGTTGATTTAAAAAAAAAACCGCAAAGTTTTCATCAAGTTAAGGAATATAATCGACTGACTGCAGTCATTTGCTAAGTTATTATTACCTTGCAGAATGTTATTAAGTGGGCAAATGAAACACCGAGGGCATGCTGTGACCATAGGTTAAGTGACTTTAGTTAAGTTACGTCAAAGACTAGATCTGCTTAAATCGCAGGTTGGGGGGTCGAGCCAAAAGATGCATGAAAATCCGGAGTCATTGTTACAGGTACATACACGTATTGGGAAATAGATCGTGCCAGACTCAATCTCTTGTCTACCCATTTACGCTTTCTTTCTTTGAGTTATCCTCGTTAAAGTTTTTTCCTTCATATATTTCGCGCGAATTTGGAGAGGTTTCAGCATTTAGAAATTTAATTTTAGCGACGTTGTCTACACGAATGGAAAATTACCTCTTTGTGATACAACTTTGAGTGTTGCTGAAGAAACGACTGATCAACTTATAAAGGCCAGAATTAGACTTACGAAGCCGCCAGCATAATTAAGAGAAAGTATGTTGAGTAAATATTCGCAAAGGAAAAAGACGCTTCTCAAAATTACTCACCAACAGCATCTCATTATGTTTTAAGGATAAAGTAAGAAGTCGAAGAAAGCAATTTTCCATATTTTGAACACATGCTTCATCGCTTCTGTCAATGTTCAATTCTTTTTAAGTCCATCCCTCATTGTTATTTCCTCAAGAAGGTTTTTTTAGTATGGCTACCTGATGGATGGTTGGTACTTGACGAATAAGTAGACGAACAGTTGCTTCTTTTGACTTCAAGCTCTCTAGCAAGAACGCGTTCGATTAGGTTAGCCCCTGATGACGTACGTTGCGCTCTGGCAAGTTGGTAGAGGAGATTCCGAGTTCGTCCTCGCTGCACTTCGTCTACGCTGATGACTTACCCGAAACATGGTTTAACCTTGTAACCACAACGTGGGGTTGACGACGACCCCACCTGCCATTAACTGCAGTGTATGCATGCGCTGATTCACTGTGGAAGTTTGACCTTCGGTCTACCTTCAGTTCTCCTCAAGTTGGTTTCGGTGCCCCTGTTACGCGAAATTTGTTTATTTATACTTTTAGGAAAGTATTACGTACTATAAATTAGTCAAATTATGCATAATGTTGATGGGTCAAATGTGACCCCATGTTATGGTTTGTGTCCACATTACCCCACGTTGCGGTTCTAGGGGTAGTTTTATCGTATAATAGGAAGAAGGTTCCTCCGCTTTTATAAAAATCGGCGCTTGTTTACTTTTTATGGGAGTGTTGATACCATGAATTTCTTTTACTAAATACAGTACAGGTTAGGTTCTAGGTCACCGTCGTAAAGCGGATTTTCAACTTAAAGCGGAGTCTATTCTTTTTGGGGCCTGTGGACTTTTTCTTCTCAGAAATAGCACTAGAATTATCGTTTTCATCATTATCAGCCATTGTTTCTCGGCAAAATATTTGTCCTTCAGAAGGAACGTTAAGCAGTTGTCCCCCTTGGTGCTTTCCGTAAAGGGCTAATGCCGGCACCGGGTTTTCATTTTGTGTTTTCCGCTGTGGAAGGAGTTATGGCTATTATAACCCAAGAGGCTGATTAGCCAGAAAATGACAAACAAAACAAAGATGAATAATTTCACCAAAAACTCGAAAGCGATGATTAGTTTCTATGATATTTTTGCTTTATATATTTAACCAGGAAAAACATTTTTGTCGATCCTGGCTATTAGGTTATCAAGGGAGATTGTGAGCAAAAATTACACGACAAAAATATCTTTTATACGACCTAATGCAGGGCCGGCTTCAGACGGTAAGCAAGAGAGGCGGCCGCCTCAGGGCGCACAGTCAAGGGGGTGGCGGCGCCTACCGAGAAATTCAACTCGTGTAGGATTCTGCCTAAGCAGAGCCGCCCCAAAAGGGGCGGCCGAAGGAGAGGGCGGCATAAGACCGCTATTAACCTTTATCTGCCGAACGGCACGCCGGTGTGCCAGCAAATATGTGGGGCTATCTGCCGAACGGGCCACCGGTGGCACGCTTAATTTCGACGCCGCTCACCGACTTCGTTTTTGTCATAGAATCGAGATGGATAGATGAGATGAAATACCAGACATCCCTCTTACCCTCCTCCTCTCCTAACTACTACTATCTTTATTTTTCGATCACGTAAACTACTATCGTTGGGTCTAATATGACCTGATTTTTCAAAGTTGAAAAAAATAGAAAATTTTAATTTTCGGGTTTCAATTTATGGTCATTCATTACAACAGTCACTCGAAATGTGAGAAAGTTTCATTTATAGATAAACGAATACAAATGTATGCTGCAAAAAAGAAAAACTAAAAAAACTCAAAAGTGACTAATAAGAGTTTAGAATATTTTTTTTCATGCCCTGAAAATTTCTGTTTTTTTCTTAATCCTTCCAGGTTCCTACTACAGTCGAATTAGGAATCTTCTGAATAATTTTAAAAAATATTGGTTGATCTTCTGAATAATTTTAAAAAATATTGGTTGTAAACTGTAAAAAGTGACGATGATATTTTCCAACCATATTCCAACACTCGTATTTCAGTTTATTTCACTCTCATGATCAAAACTCGGTTGAGGCACTTGCTCTTCTTCTTCTGATAGCCTTACGGATTTTTTTTAACCTTTCCTGTAACAGTAGCATCTGTAGGAAGATCATTTTCCAAGTTAAAAATCATAAAAAATTACTTACGTACAACAAGGATATCGTTTAACTGTTCTATTAATAATGTGCATAGAGAGTGGAATCCTTGAAATATGAAGACATAATTGATGGGTCAATATATTAACAAAATAATCCACACAAGGCAATGAATTTCCCTTGACGATGAATTTCCCGGCGGTGAATTTTCCGTGGCGGTGGTTTTCCGGCGGTGAATTGCTGGCGGTGAATTTTCCAGTTACCATAATTGACGAATTTGCAACAATAAAATTCCGAAGAATGCATTTTCAGTAAAGTACCTATATATGCGCAATGGAAGAATAGTTTTTATAGATCAGTATTTTTAATTTAAATTCCTGATAATTGTAAAATGAAAATTGTTAGTAGATTGCATTTATCATTTATTTTTACTATGATTATATTCTTGACGGCATTTTGATGTTATATTCTAAATATACCTACGTATATTACTTAGATTTACATTTTTCCATAAAATACTTGTAAATACGTAAATAAAAATAACCTGCATTATATTTTCTGAGTACAAATTTAAAAAATCCTTATATAAACTGTACACATCAAATTACTAGATAATGATGAATTGGTGACCCACAAAGCTTGCGGGGGAGGGGAGGGGCGGCGGCAATATTTTTCTCGCCTCAGGGCAGCCAAATGTCTGAAGCCGGCCCTGACCTAATGGTCTGCGTTTGACAGTATAAAAGAAGTGCCGATGGACGAACATTACTTCCCCTTCTTCTAGAATTTTGTTATCGGATACTTAACATCCTGAATGTAAAGGAGAGAACGTGACGTCTTATGATTCATATTAATCAAAAACACTTGGTTCAATTCCACAAAATTGTGGAATTTAACCAAGTTTTTTCTTTAACATGAGTATCAATTACCACAAAGTTGAGCCAAATTCCTTCGATTTTATTGTCTTATGATTCGGCTGGATATTTTGGTTTTGGTTAGCTCAGTTTTCTTTGAGATGTGGTTTTGTTATAATGTGCCGAATGAAGTTGCAGATAAGCGATTTCCGCTTCGAGGTCAAAGCGATGCAGTCCCTCATGACAGTAGATACATATGTACATACTTTCTGCAGAAGTATAAAATAATTAACAATTTATTTAACGATGTAGGTAATTACTAGAACTAAGTAAATAACTTATTTTATTAAACCTGTTCATTTTTACTTTGAAAAATCGAAATCGAAATTTCAACGGAAATACACGTTCTGAGGTCCCCTAAGTACGTCTTCATTATTTTCTTGATGATATCTGTGCGTGTAAATTTTGTGGGCGATCGAACTGAAAAAATAATGATCACATCAGAACAAAACATTATATTTAAGATTTATATTAGTAATTTAAGGTTTAAAAAGAATTTTTCAGAAACTAGTCAACCGGAAGTGGAGGTTTATTTATGTAATTTTTCCGTTTTTCCAAATATCTCCTTTATTTATATAAATATTTTTCATTATTAAAGTTGTAGAAAAATAATTATCTACAAGTTTCGCTTGAAACATTTCTTTTATAAAATGAATTGCATAAGAGGTATTTCGATTTTTCGTCTGAAGTCATGTTAAGTACGTCGTTAGGTTATGCTATTATTTTCCTTGTTATGATAAAATTTTCAAGTTGTTGATAACTGTGCGTACTATTCCAAGGGTAATTTTAATTGCTCGTCAATATTTTGTTATCCATAGCAACAGCTAAAAATTTTGTTTACAAGCGATTCAATATATTTTTCAGTGTGAGAATTATTCAGTGTTTAAAAAGTATTCATAAGTGTAATTGCCGAAAATTATTCTTGATGACTCTGATGTCGAGAGCAATCATATTCATTACTCTGTATGGAGAAACTCTTGCGATGGATAAATCAGATTTTTCGATAAAATTTTCAGAGATAGAACTCGTCACATTGTAAATGACATTTTAAATTTAACTCCTCGTTAGAATTTAACCACGAAGAAAAATCGCAAGATTTTAAAAAGGTTACGCTTAGTATTTATAAGATGCTCCTTCTTTTATCACGTCAAAGCAATGCCAGTGACGTTTGTTTCTTTTCTCATTTCAGGTGTGATTATGAACCCCATCCATTTCTTCTACTTCCAGTAAGAAACCCTTCATTTCCTTGGTGAAACTCAAAGTGCTTTTCATCTTTCCCATTTTCCACTTTTAATCCTCCACACTCCTGTCCTATGATGTGGTCATTCTGTGATGAAATGCTATGCGTGTGCTTTAGTGCGTCAAGAGAAATTTCTCTCATCACGGGAATATGCCTTCTTCCACCGCTGGATCATTTACAGCAAAGGTAGGGAGACGTCGTTTCTTAGAAACAGAACTCTCCCTTGTTCTCACCTTCTTTTGAATGGCGTTTAGGACGTCGTAGACAACGGAATACGATGGAAATGAATGTTAGTTCGTGATTAGCAAATGCCGTAATTAGAGAGTCATGTGAAAGTTAGTCTTTTGTTTACAAATAGAATAAAGTTTTATAAAGTATACGTAGAAACCGATTAGTTATTCATATTCTCGCATTACTTGAAAAAATCCATCCTTCTAGTCCACTGTTCTTAACTCTCTGCCGCTCAGACTTCAATAGCGTTAGCTTAGGAATCGTATGCTCGAATTCCTTATCAAATTTAAGTCGATTAAAAATACCTTGATTTTGTAAAATCTAATACATCTCGAAAATAACATATTTTAAAAATTGGTCACTTTAGTTACAGTGGAATGATCTGTCAATTTTGTCCTTGCCACAGTCTACCGGTTTAATTACCATAGTTTCCCCCATTTCAGTTTCTTTTACTGAAAGAAGACACATCACACGAGATGCTGAAGCTACAATCTCGTTAGAAAAATACAATTAAAAAAACGAGACTATAACACTCCCTGCTGAGAAAACAAGCATTGGTATGACAACAGCACTTTTCATTTGCAAAGTGCGGATTCGTTTGAAGTGATGAATTACGGATTTAATATATCACAACTATAGGAATAGAGAGCGGTCAAGTTTCAGCTTCGGTGGTTCTGAGGCGTTGTGGTCAGTAGAGTATCAAACGGCGAAAATGTTCGTATTTATCCGTTCAAGGACATTACGTCCAAAGGCATTTCGTCCTATGACATTCCGTCCTAAGACGTTTCGTCCAATGGGTATTTCGTCCAAAGACAATTCGTCCAATGGATATTTCGTCCGAAGACAATTAATTCGTCCAATGGATATTTCGTCCGAAGACAATTTGTCCAATGTTTATTTCGTCTAACGACATTTCGTGCAGGGGACTAAGGAGGGGGGGAGGACGGGGAGGGGGGACAAGTAAACTTTATCAGCTATAGGCGATATGGGTATCTATCGACTCGAGATTAAACATTGATTTAATAAAATCGTAAATTAAAACGAAAAAAACTGGCAGTGTAGGAGGGAGGACGGGGAAGGCGGGGGACATGTAAACTTCATAGGCGAAATGGGTGTTTATCTACTCGGAAGTAAACATGGATTTCATAAAATCTTAATTTAAAACCGAAAACACATTCGTTGAGGGAAAATATACCGAATACCCTAAGACCTGGGGAAGAGTCATTAACCCTTCTCTAAGGGGAGAGAGGGAGAGAAAAATGTGAAAAAAATCTTTTTAAAAATGCTCTCTTATTTCGATCTTTCTTTTATCAGGATTGAAAAAAGCAAAACGAACTACGAAACTTATTTGTTCTTGATGACTGTGGCCATCATGGGCATACATTAATACATAATAAAGAAATGTGAGTTGCTAGGTATAAAACAAATTAACATAAAACATTGAATTTTTGAAAGAATCAAAAACACCCTTTATTCAGTTGTTAATAATTCCATCTTCCTTGAAATCATTGACATATGGTAATACACGACAAAGAAATATGAGGAGAGAATTATGCGTGTAGTTCAATATTTAGAAGAGCATAATATACTAACTATTTGGGGGAAAGTGGCAAATTGTATGAAGCAGGTAATGGAAATTTTTAAAAATTGGTGGAACTGCTAGGGAAATTTTATAATATTACAGCAGAGCATATCCGTCGTATTCAAGCCAGCATTAACAAGAGTCCCGCATTATATTGGTGAAAAAATTCGGAATGAAATAATTGAGCTCCTTGCAACCAAAATTAAGGAAAAAATATCAGATATGCTTAAAAATTCTAAATGCTACTCTGCTCAATTGGACGTCCTGGTCAATAAAACTGCAAAGCATACGACCGCTCTACTGGAATTTCGGTGAACTACGAGTCCCGAACGAGCTGTCAAGCGAATTGGCAACAGTGATGGTAGAGGCGGGGATGAAGGCTCTTTTTACTGTCCCTCCCACCTCTTCGAGAAGGATTTATGACTCTACCCCAGGTCTTAGGGTATTCGGTATATTTTCCCTCAACGAATGTGTTTACGGTTTTAAATTACGATTTTATGGCATCTATGTTTATTTTCGAGTAGATAGACACCCATTTCGCCTATATTTCATGAAGTTTACTTGTCCCCCGCCTTCCCCGTCCTCCCCCCGACACTGCCAGTTTTTTTTTCGTTTTAATTTACGATTTTATTAAATCTATGTTTAATTCCGAGTCGATGGATACCGATATCGCCTATATCTGATAAAGTTTACTTGTCCCCCCTCCCCGTCCTCCCCATCCCTATTCCTCTGCACGAAATGTCGTTAGACGAAATAAACATTGGACGAAATACCCATTGGACGAATTATCTTCGGACGAAATATCCATTGGACGAATTAATTGTCTTCGGACGAAATATCCATTGGACGAATTGTCCTTGAACGGATAAATACGAACATTTACGCCGTTTGATACTCTACTGACCACAACGCCTCAGGACGACCGAAGCTGAAACTTGACCGCTCTCTATTCCTACCGTTGAGATATATTAAATCCATAATTCATTCACGAATTGTCCCTGGACGAAATACCCATTATATTTCTTGCGCTTTTCATCAGAGTTTTGTGGGCAAAATGTATCCAGTGCGAGGGATTATGCCAAGACCGACCAGACGCAGAATTTTATTTTCGCTATTACTGCACATTTTCACAATTAAGTTGCACCTTTAACCGGAAAAATTATACTGATACTTAGGATTAGCAACAAAAAATATGCCTTTAAAGTATTTATATAGTCTAAAATCAGGGCCGGCCCGAGATACGGTGGAGCCGGGTGGCTTCCCGGGGCGCTATCCCGATCATCTATTTATGCATTACTTGAAAGTAAATAAATGTTGGACACCAATTTATATCGTGAAACAGACTAGAATCGTGATGAAATTCGTTTTATCTATTCATTATCAATAAGTGTTGAATACATTAATCTATATTCTGTAAATATCTCAACCAACATTTACGGGGGGGGGGGGACGCTAGAGTGCTATCTCGCCCGGGGCGCCAAAATTCCTCGGGCCGCCTCTGCCTAAAATATTATAATTTTCTGCTACCTCAAAAATAATCATCATCATCATATAAATAAAATAAAATGTATCTATACTATCTTATTCTTGCCATGTTTACAAGTTACACGATCGAAGTTTTCAGAAATACGCATTCCTTTTCGAAATTTTGCGGATTTTTCGTACTCATTCCGAGCGTTAGCAAGGCTACCATCATTGTTGTCTCCGATTCAATTAGTGCCAATTAAACAATTAATTTGACGAAATAAAAGCGTTCTTCGCTTCGAACTTTTGTTTAAGCATAGAAATTAATGATGCATAGCAACATAAATATTTAAAGATAATTATACTGTTGGCTGCGTCTGGGAAGCGTTTCTAACGGTTTAATCAAGGCATTTTATCATTTGTTTTAAGCTGGAATCTTACCTTTTTGTAAGTAAAACTATTATATTATACATCTGTGATGTTTACTAATGCAAATACGCACGCAGCTTCAATTACGTGCATAATATATAGGATAGATGTTTCAAAAATTAATTACTGTGAACATAATAAAAATAAATACAGTAGAACCTCATAAATCCGGCACCCTCGGGACCTAGCGCGAGCCGGATTTTAGAAAATTCCGGTTTTTTGAAAATGTTGCACATTGCCTAAGTATCCAGGGGCAAATCGGCCTATTGCTGGATAAAACAAAAGAAAGCTTTTTGTAATCTATATAATGTATTTCAAAATTTAATCAGAAATCACGCCAGAATATTTTAAAATATGAAATACACACACAAAATGTATGTAAATAAACATGCAAAATATTAAATAAATCATAATAGACGCCTTGCCCTCTTGCCACCCTTGGCTACGCCACTGCACCTTCATACCATATCACGGCCTATACGTAAAAAAAAATAAAATACATAACATTAAAATCCAAAATTTACGCCAAAACTTATAAAAGAAAGAATCATTAACAAGTGGACGAATTTGGAATAAGGTCATAGCAAATTTAATGCACACTTACCAATTTACACGTCTCGTTTCTACTCTCGATGGCTAGACGATAAGGTCGAGACAGCGTCTTTAGTTGCGGGAATGCAAGTTTCATTTCATTTCAGTGTTGGAAGCTTTTTGAAGGTTTTTCTGCGAAATTGTCTTGAACATATCACACAGATTGCTTCATACATAGTGATCTTTCCTTAATAAGTTTATCTTTAATTAGGTACAAATTCATCATATCCTGTGATTCTATGCAACGGTCTATTGAAGGCTTGTTTGCAGCTGCATTGTCATCATCGTCACTTTCACTTTTTTCATAATTCTCACGTTCGGGTTCCAAAACCATTTTAACTATTTCTCCGTCAGTTAGCTGATTCACTACAGGCACTTCATAGTCGATTTCCATCAAGTTTTCAACGTCTTCTTCCATACCCTTCGTGAAAGCATTATTCCTCGATCCCTTAGCAAATTCCATAATTTCAGACATGTCTCTTTTTGTCACTAACATTGAAACCAGAAAATCTGGTGGTGATTCATCACATTCTTCAAACATGCTTGCAGGCTACAAATTATGGAAGGCATTATTCAGTGTTGCGGCCGTTACATCAGTCCACGCTTTAGCTAGAGTCCAAATCGAGTCCTTAATGTTAAATTATTTTTTAAATCCGTCAACACCTTTGTCTCTATTGCAATCAACAAGCAATTTCTGCATAAATTGCTGTCTGTAATAGCATTTTAGTGAGCGTAATATTCCCTGATCCATAGGTTGAATAATAGATGTACAATTTGGAGATAAATAAACCACACGCACGTTACCCAATACCAAAAGTGATGCATCAGGATGGGCAGGACAGTTATCTAATGTCAGAATTATTTTACAATCATCACCTAGTCCCTTAGATTTACAATGAGCACGTGCCTCCGGTGCAAAATAATTCAAAAACCAATCTAACATTAATTGAGAAGTTATCCATGCACGTTTATTAGCACGGTAGTTGACAAGAAAATTCTTTACACTCTTTAAAGCAAGAGGGTGTGCACTTTTACCAATTACAGTTAGCTCTAGTTTGTGCGTACCTGCTGCATTTGCGCACGCAAGAACCGTCAGCCTCTCCTTTGACTCCTTCACTCCAAATACCATATCCTCATCGGCGGCTGCCAGTGTGCTCCCAGGAAGACATCGCCAAAATAATCCTGTCTCGTCCGCGTTATATATTTGCTCTGCAGTAAGATTTTTATCCGAAATTAACTTGGTAAACTCCTCTACAAATGTTTCGGCAGCATCCGAATCGGCACTAAGTTTTTTGCCAGACACTGCTAATTTTCATATTCCATGGCGAAGCTTGAAGTGATGAAGCCAACCTTGCGAATAATCGCAAGCTTTATTGATTTTCAAATCGTCGTGGAATTTCTTTGCTTGCTGTATTAGCAATAGGCCTGATACCGATACACCTTCACTTCTTCTTTGTCGAAACCATTCAAGCAATACTCTATCGATATCGTTGACCCTGGAAGTGTGTAATGTTTTTCGGCCTTAGAAGTGTCACTGTCTGCATAAAATGTCAGCAACTCACTTTTTCGTTTCTTCAAGTCATACACAGTAGAACTGCCTACGCTATATTCTTCACAAAGTCTCTTAACTGAAGCACCTTTTTCAAGTTTTCTTAATAAATCTACTTTTTGTTCAATAGAAAGAGATTTATGTTTACGCTTCATAATACTACTGGAGGAGTTTTCAACTTTTTTTTTAAAGACATTCCAATATGAACTTGAGCAATATCACACTAATGAAAGACACATGCGATCGCTACGAATCTGAACACGCGACTGTATACAAGTTATACAATGTGACTATGGAAAATATTCCCTAACACGTACCAACATGTATTGGTCAGCTGACAATTGGACTCACTCACACATACAATCTAAATGCTGCCGTCAAATTGGTTCTATAATTCGCGAATTTTGATGCGAAGCGGTGCGTTTATCGTTCCATAGTGGATTAGGCTACCCGCGGCAAAAATTTTAAAAAGTGCATTTTTCAAAAACTGCCGGATTTTTGATAATTCCGGATTTTCGAGTGCCGGATTTATGAGGTTCTACTGTATAGATTTTCGTGTTTTTTTAATTAGGTCATTTTTGCAGTTCTGGGTCCCGGGCAACGCCGGGTAAACTATCGCTAGTCATATAAATAAAATAGAATGTGTGTGTGTTAACGCTGTAACTTCAAAACCAATAAACCTAGAAAGCTGAAACTTGGCATACATATTAAGAGTACCCTGAGAGTGTGTGTCTCGGGCTTTTTTTTTTAATTTTTGGCTTGGAACAGCACCAGGAGACAATTATATTTTCCCATAAGTTTACACGGAATTTTCGGTTTTCAGAGTGCAAGGTTTTTTTCTTTCGTTCATCAAAATAGGTAAATATGGACCGATTTTCTTTGTTTTTACTTTATTCGACGGCTAAAACTCTATACTATCTTATTCTTACAATGTTTACGTGTTACATGGTCAAAGTTTTCAGAAATACGCATTCTTTTTCGAAATTTTGCGGGTTTTTCGTACTCATTCCGAGCGTTACCAAGGCGACCATCATTGTTATCTCCGATTCAATTACTGTAAATTAAACATTAAAATTGACGAAAGGAAAGCGTTGTTTGCTTAGAAATTTTGTTTATGCAACGAAATTAATGACGCATAGCAGCATAAATATTTAAAGATAATTATACTGATTATACTGTTGACTGCGTTTGGGAAGCGTTTAATCAAGGCATTTCATCATTAATTGTATGCTGAAATATTACCTTTTTGTAAGTAAAACTATTATATTATACATCTGTAATGCTTACTAACGCAAATAGGCTCACGCATAAATTTAAAATTAGATGAGAATAAGGATGTACGTTATTTTTAAAATAAATATTGAAAGTTACATAGCTCTTTTCTCTTCGTAGCTACATTTACGCAGATGAAGTTGTGCATTTTGATTTATCATATAAATAAAAGAAAATGTGTGTTAACGCTGTAACTCCAAAACCTATAAACCTAGAAAGCTGAAACTTGGCATGTGTACTTAAGGAAACCTGAGGGTGTGCACCTGGGGCTTATTTTTTTAATTTTTGGCTTGGAAGGGGGAGGAGGATTAAAAAAATTAAGTACCGGTCATAAAAACTGAAGAACTGAAACTTCGCATCGAGAAAGAGTGCAGCATATTTTTCATTTTCACTCTCTCCATAAATTAGTTTGGACCCCAAATGAAAAAACGAGCAACATTTTATATCCTGAAGCTCTATACAAATAAAAATTATAGATGTTTCAAAATTATTGTAAACATAAAAAATAAATTAATATAGATTTTCATGTTTTTTTTAAATTAGATTATTTTACACTGTTCTGAATCCCGGGTAAACTATCGATAGTTTGTAATAAAAATAAAAGGTAAAGTAAAAAGGCCAATTAAACAAATACAGAGAAAATTGTTACATCGTTCGTGTTTTAGCGGCACCTTGTATCAAGCAGCTACAGGCTTTTAGAGAAGCGCTTCAAATATTTCATAACCTCCAAGTTTATAAGAGAAAAAAGTTATTTTTCTAGAAATTTTTTATAATTTATAATTATATATAATAATCTTTAATTTGAAATAGGACTTGTGATTTTTTGCAAGCCTGTTGCCATGTTTCCCTTCCTCAGACTGTCTTCCTTAGTAATTGTCGTTGCAGCTCTTTTAGAAGAAAAGAAATGGTGCGGTGATTATGCTAGGATAAATATTTTCTACGAGTATTTTTTGGAAAACGTTCCATAATAGTAAAAATAAATTTTGTAGTTTCGTGTATTAAATATATTCTACTTTTCATATCTGAAAAATAGGATGCGAAAATCATACTGGAGAGAGGATTGTGACAGTAAATACGGTAGCAATGGTTTTAGGAAACTGAAGTGGTAAGTTTATTCAATTTGCACAATAAAACCGTGTGTAGAAAATTATTTTAATTTTCTAACAGGTTTACATTTTATAAACTAACGAGAAATTCAAACCACGAGTAGTGGCATAACTATCGCCCAAGGAGCCCGCTACAGATTTAACGTGAAGTCTTTGGAAATATCTAATACAGTCCACTGACTGTAAAGTTTTTTTTCTGATGATTCGATGGTCTTAAGACTATAGTATAGAATTTATCGACACAAAAAGATTTATATAAGGCGAAGCATAAAACTCAGAAACTCTTGACATTATTCTAATCTTGAGATGTAACAATGCTCCAGTTTGGTAACATGCGGTATTTGTGATTTTCAGATTTCTTCAATTATTTCGGTAATACAGCTTCGCTTACGTGTCCACATCATGTCGCTAATTTTTCATATTCCAAACAATTTTTTCCTTTTTTCGTCTTGCTATTTTTAAAAATATGCTTTGAGCTGGTTAATTCGGAGTTATCTGAAGATTCGTTCTTCAATGAGTAATCTATCAATCACCGTTCTTAAATTGGCGATGGAGGTGACTAAAATAGTCATAAAATACTTGAAAAAATCTGATACACATTTTGGCGAAAGAGTGGTCATCTTCATTGTTCATCTACTTTATATATCTCAACTTTCACTTGCGCTAACTATAAAATAACTTTTTACAAGGTCAGCACTGCGTTAATTAGACATAATTAGTTCGCGCATGAATTATGATGAAATTTGATTTCAACCGAAGAAAAAAACTCTCACTTCGTTCCGTGAGTCTTTATTTCCACCCGATAACGTATTTTCGAGCGTTGGCTATGCTCCGATGGCTTCCCATAAGAAACTTAGACTGCTACTCTCAAATGCGGCCTGTGAAATAGTTTCGTTTATACCTTCGTGCCACCCGTTGGGTAAATAGGCCTTAATGACTGACATTCTATGGTCTGTTCCCGGAGAAAAAAAGAAATAAAGAATTTCTGTTCTCTTTCTCTCTTTTACGTTTATAAAAAAACCTTGTTATGCCAGCGTAGCTTACACTTAAGACGCCAGGGACAAACCCTTTCACGCTGCCGTGGTACAATTTTTCCACGTCTTTTGTTGTATCAACGACTCGACTCGAATTTTTTTCAACGCTCCACAAATCGAATAAAAACTATAATGTTTTCGTGTATTCAATTACACCCGAACCGTTTTTTTCCTTCTCTTTTCGGACACAATTACCTCATCTAACCGTCCCCCTTTTCAAAAATTCGGCCTTCGAGCTTCGCTCGTACGTTCCCCTCGGACATGTCCCTTGAGGAAATCCGCTGAAACGCCTTTTGCCCTCATACTTGTGCGTACGCTCGCGTGCATTCGTGTGTGTGTGGGAAAGATGGAGATAAACGCGGACTCCCATTTCGCTCGCCTTCTGTCGCCCCATCCCGGCGGGTGTCTTCCTCAACTCCTGCCCCTTCCTCCCCCATCCGCCTCGCCGTCGCCGCCCTCCACGGCGTTCTCCGAGTGACTCTCCTATGAGTCGGGAACCCTGCGGCGTCGCCTCGCCTCAAAAGATCTCCCTCTCCTCCTGGTTCTCCCTTACGAACCCCTTACCACAGACAACAAAAACCTACCGCCTCTTCCTCGGACTGCGGCGGTGGAGAGAGAGAGAGAGAGGGACCTCCTGCCGTCCGCGACAAAGCCGATTTGTCAGTACATGGGAGGTTGCAGTTGAAGAGGCATGGGAAGAGAGGGAGAGAGAGAAGGGGTGGAATCGGTCTGATCCTTGGTTTTTTGATTGGCAGATTAGGCCATCGGCGGTGACGCGCGGGTAAAGTCATAGCTTCCGTTGATGGCGAGACTGTGGGAGGACGTAAAATGCAAGTGATTTCAATTGTACTCCAATACTTTTTTATATTCACGTAGCTAGATTTTAAGTTTATTTGTGCAAGCTGAAAATCCGAGAAATTGTATCGCTGAAAAAATCAACTAACTTAATGACTTTGCTATTTTGTGAGCCCTTTGCGTAAAAAATCTTTTCCCGGTAGGTTTTATTTGATAGTATTCAACTCATCGACCAGTTGTGAAAAATCTCAGAAATATTTTTAATGGGTTCTAAGCATGAAAATATCTGAAAAAAGAGTGTAGATAAGTTTTTTTTCTACTCTTTCACCAACGATATTGAAAATTTTACGTTGAGTACTAGACTGCCTTAATTCGCAATCGCGTCTTGAGGTAGCAAATATTCATCGTGATAAACGATTTCGTGGTTAATCACATTTCGATACTCGCTATTCAATGCAAAGCGGCATTTAATCGTGGGCGTGAAAGCGAATCTAAATTGCAAAGTGCACGCGAACAGACAACCGAACCACTTTAAGTCATTTACCGTGCGCGGGCGTATCGTTCGTGCAGCCGGCCTTACGCCGCCGTGGGGATGGCGAACTGCGAGGAAAACGGAAACGATGGAAGTAAGAGTTTTAAACGAGGGAAAGTCGTAAAAATGACGTCCTTTCATTTGTTTTAAGGAAACGCTCCCCCTCTTTTTTTGCGGAGAGAGCATAAATGCACCCCGAAGAGGAAAATTATGCATTCCGAATGTAGGATGCAGATGTCTCCAGCCCTTTCCCTCCAGTGCGCAGAGAGAGAGAGATCGCACGGATGATTACGATTTTGTTTTATTTGGAGAGATGCACCGGTTACGTGGACGAAAGAGTCTCACGGGTTCAAGGGTGCGGCGGAGAGAGTGTTTCGAAATGAGCGCGGAGAGGATCGTGGAAATACGCTTATTTTTCACCGTCGTGTCGGCTGATGTCTGGAGGGGGAAGGGATTACGCATGTGCGTGCGCGAGGCACGATTCCCCGCAGCCGGGTTATAATGAATTCAAACGGGTGCGGGATGGGATAAGCAGGAGGAGTGGGTGGGTGGGGGAAAAGATACTGTTCCCCAAGCGATCGATGGGCACGATAAGTTTTTTTCTTTTTGCGGCGGCGGCAGCATGCGCAAGGTTAGCAGGAAAAGGCGGTTTCACGGGTGCGTGCGAAAGAATCGAGCGCGGCGATTACTTTCAAGCGGGATAGAGGAAGGAGATAAAAAAAACTCTCCCTCGCGGGTGAAATTAATTCCCCGAGAAACAATTTCGCGTAAGATGCTCCTCGCATGAGGATAATCCGCTACTGTCGCGTCGTAAAAAGAAATAAAAAACGTAAGCGCTTGATGATGGGCTGTTTTCAAGTGGAAACATTGTTATAACCCCTTTTGTTGCCTGAGTGACGCGCGGAAAAATGGGATGAGAAAACGCTTTTTCCTTTCGGAAGGAATTGTTCGCCGCTGTATTATGGTATTTTTCGCGCCTGGAAATATGTTTATGGATAGGAGTCTAAATATATTACCCTGTAAACGGACGTGCGCTTTAGGGGTGTTCTTTCTTCTTAGGTATGCTGTAGAAACCTTGGAAAGGATATCATGCCTACAAGTTACTCTTGATATATATAGTTCTGCTTTGACTTCATCAATTTTTACGACGGAGAGATGCGTCGGTGAACCGGATGGCTGTCCGGGACGTCAAAAACTCGAGGGCGCTTTCCTGGCAGTTTTTCTCTATATTATATACAAGGAGGTGAATGTTAGTTGGCAATAGATGTTGCTGAATGAGCGGCCATCTCGATAGCATCTGTTTCATTTTTTAGACTTCTTTTTATCATCACTAGTTTACAGTAACATTAAATAAATTAACACGCATATTTAAAATGTCTTCATGAAATTCATCTGAAGCGAAGGGGGCGCTATAATGGATCCTTTCCCGGTGAGCCAAAGTACCTCTGGCCGTCCAGCACCTTTACCATTTTTATGCACTCAGTTCTGACTCTCACCTCTTCTAGAAGACTATGGGAACCTCTTCGTGTTCTTTTCTTTTTTCTTCCATTATGGAAAATGTAAATGTCATCCTAGAATTCCTCCACTCATTTTTAAATCATCTACCATAATCTTCAATGTACATATGTCTTTTCACAATCAAGATTTAATCGAATTATGATAAATATTCCGCTCGTCAATACGTACCATCATGTTTCCATCAAAGAACGAAAGGTTTTCTCCAGATCCTTTCAGTTTTCCTTCACCTGCCTCCCTCCAAATTTCCTTATCCACCTGTTGCATTCTGCGTCACATATCCATAGATGGCACTCGTGAATTTCATGCCCTATCCACAGCTTTACCAAAACACTCAACCTACTTTTAGTCCAAATTGATTTCGAATAATTTGTAACATTTTAATTTATAACATTTTACTTAAAAATTATTATTGTTAGGTCTGCCTGCACCCTGTTAATTTATTATATTTTTATTTCATGTTTCTGTGCCTAGGGGTTTTCCTAAAAGTATTTCTATGAGGTTTACAGATTCTCAATATGTTTCTGAAAATTTATTATATTTTTGCATTTGACTATTTTATTAGCTAACAGAGTTAGGGATATCTTTCGTTTTATAAAATTTTGATTAGTATGCTAACGAATAAAATTATGTTTAGTTATAATAACTCAAATATATCGAGCGAAATAGGCTATTCTTATATGAGGATTAGTTCAGGCTTTACCTTATGAAATATATTTATGCGGCATTTAATGTAACTTCATTATGAGTTATATGAGACATTCCGTTTGAAAATCTTATTATTTATACGGCAGACGTCTTATTAATAAGAAACAATAGTGGAGGTATGGTAATTACCTCTGCCGGGTCAGTACTTCTCCCTGCGGTGAGAGAGGTAGGTCAAGAAAGAACCTAACTCCGCGGGGAATTTGGTTTGGATGGTTGTTTCTTTTGTTTTCCGTTTCTTCACGTTGGTGCTTGAAATGCCGCCGGCAGGGTCGTAGTCTGTACCACACTAATTTTTTAAAGTTCTTAATAGTACGGCCACCGCATTTTCAACACTAGTTACTAATTCATGTAAAAATAGAAGACTCGTGACTTTACTAATTCCAGATATTTTTTTGGAAATGCTTATTATTTATTTTTGTTTATTCTAGATTAATCTCTGAAATAGTGTTTTTTCCCCTGCTTTTTGAATTCTTTTTATGGGATATGTCTATGTCTCAAACCGATCATGAGTGCAAATTTTCATAGAGTAGTATAGAAGTTTACACCGGTCGCATAACTATTATCTTCTTTTTAATGTCCACGTGGCATATAACGGATCATCGATAGAGAATATAATTACCTTTTTTTTCATTTTTAGTAATAATTGTGAGGTAAAAAATTTTTCAAGTTAACATTATGCCATCCTGATAGATTTATATGTTTTATCGACATATTTATCACGTTTTTCTTTGCATTATAACTAGCCAAAGGTTTTTCCGTATTTCCTAGGATGAACTTTATTACGATCAAATACATCAATACTAAAGCCAGATTCACCGAAGAGTACTTTCTATAACGCTCTCGAACGCCAGGCTCTCATTTGAGTTAAAATTATA
The DNA here is from genome assembly GCA_036926305.1 of Uropetala carovei. Classification (NCBI taxonomy): domain Eukaryota; kingdom Metazoa; phylum Arthropoda; class Insecta; order Odonata; family Petaluridae; genus Uropetala; species Uropetala carovei. The sequence goes on from JAXCHB010000054.1 coordinate 803,693, forward strand.
TACGAATAATGGAAGTTAGTGAAACATGTTAGATGTATAAGCGCTCATCATTGGAGCAATTATAGCTGATGAACTCTTACCTTTCTTCCTTATAATCCTATCCAATATTTACCCATCGTTTCGCAACTTGGAAGTTTCCACTTTTATGCAACGAACGTGATTCGAACCGGATTGCTCCATTGCGACTCGCTTCGTGTATTATGACATATAATTCCATAAGAATCGTTGCCGGAAATGTATGTGGTTTTGAGGTAATAAGCCGCTTTGGATTTAATAGGTAATGTGACGAGAAAAGACCAGCTCTTATTATACCGGATGATTCCAGGAGTCGCCGGGATTTAATTTCTTTCGAACCAGTAAACTGTACATTACTCTTCGATTCTTTTCCCTGTTTATCAACCTTGGGTTATAATATTTTCAGTATCACTTTTTATGTCATCTTCATTAATGTACCAAGTGCGTGGATTTGTGATGCCAAAGATTGAAGCTGGGTAGGATTATGACCGCTGTATTTTATACCGGAGAGCCCAGATATTTGGTTTTCTTCTTGTATAACTTTTTTGATAAATTTAATACTTTATCGTCACATATTTATCGTCGACGTAAACATTTACATTCTGAACTCCCTAAGGTAGCAAAATCTGAAGCTATATTCGCATTTCATTCTCCCTAATATGGGCACATATAACCAAACACATCGCTGTCGTTCGTCGTGGAACGGCTTTTATGGTCGCAAAAATGTATGCCATATTTTTAAATGAGCACCGAAAGGCGATGCAGGAAACTCAAGGTTTCAGCTGCCTACGCTGCGGGGACGCGGAATGCCTTAACCCACACAGGATAAAAACGATAACATCGATTATATATAAAATCATGAACATGGTACTACATCATTGAAGAAATGGTATTCTATTCGATCTGGGGCCTCGGAAGTTTTGGAGCAAACCTTTAAACGGCTAATAGTAATTTCTATTTCATTCGTTTGTCGTGAACTAAATATTACTTGAAATTTTTTGTTTTATTTTGAAAACAAATCTGGTGTTTTACAAAAAATATATACCCAGATCGAGAAAAATTATGTAAATATCAAGCATTATAAAATATTACTTACCGGTTGCTATACGCAATAAATTAGTTTCACAATAATGAAATGTATGCAAATTAACTACTGGTAATCATCGAAGTTAACAAACCACGCTGAGGATATATACAAGCGTTAAAATTTCAGCCAAGAATTCAATTAAAGTAAATTTCATTGTGCCATTAGTTTAATGTCAGTTTTTAGTCGTAATGCAATAATTTTCATAGACTAAAATTTCCACATATTGTGAGATCGTTTTGTATAGAAGAAATGTTTACGACAGAGATTCGTCTAGTCCAGGGGTGGGCAAACTACGGCCCGCGGGCCACATCTGGCCCGCGAGAGCACCTTATGTGGCCCGCGATGCCTTTATAAAAGAGAACCGTGAAATGTGAAACAGTAAATTTCACATTTGGTGGTTAAAATTATGTCCGGAAGACCTTATGTAGCGAAGCTATTGTATTAAAAATGCATTAATAATTGATTTTCACTAATAGGACCCTTCGCATTCTCTCAAATAACTTCCTACGTTTAACCTAATGTGGCTCACCTAACCACCCACAACTACTAATGTGGCCCGCCTCGTAAAAAGTTTGCCCACCCCTGGTCTAGTCTATTTGTTGAAACATAGGAGCCAATGTAAGATTAGCGTACATTTCTAGAATTCTCTATAGAACTGCGTCCGCTATAATACCAGACATAAAAATCCTTTTCGGCCATTGACTTCCAACAATTCCTACAAAAAAGCGGTTTTCCCCCTTTTTTGTCCCATTCCTCTCCCCATCTGCTTTTCAATTCCCTCTAACCTCTCCCACTTATACCCTAACCTCTACCGCTCCTCAATATAATCTTCCCCTCCTCTTTTCCCTCTTTCCTCCCGTGTCTCTGAAAGTGGTCTGGTCCTCCCAGACTCCCGTCCACTCGTCCCATCCGCTCACTTCCTCCCCGCCTTCATCCCCCCCCCCCCCCCCCACGCCCCTTCAGACCGGCCGCCTCATCCGCAGCCTACCTCCTTCGCGTAGATGGTCTCCGCAGCCTCCAAATCACCCCGGACCCGCCCCCTCATCCCTTAAACCTCTCTCTCTCTCTTTCGAGTTGTAGAGGTAGGATGGATGCGTGTGTGCGCGGCGCCTGCCGTGTGGTTTTCACTCGCGTCTCGGTTTGTTCAGGTATATGTGTGTGTGTTTGTGTGTTGCGTCTGGGTGCGTGAGAATCTGATCGTGGGCGTATATTAAAGTGCGGGATTCCTGTGAGAGCGTGGCTGGGGGAGGGGGAAGAAGGTTGTTATGGGCGAGTAGGGGAGGATGCGAGTTGGTCGATAATGGTTGAGGAGCGAGCAAGTGGGGAGTTGGTGGTGGCGAGGGAGAGATTGGAGGGGCGGAGTGGGAGTGTTTGAGAAGGAAGGGAGAGAGGAAGGAGGTGGGAGTGCTAAGCAAATACTGGGTATATATAGTTCTTTTTTTAAAAGTTGGATCGTGTTCTCCGTGAGGGACGAACAGAGTGGTTGGGGAGGCGGTTATGCGAGTATCGCGGGAGGGGGAAGGGGTTGGAAGAGGACAATTGGCTGGACGGAACGGAGAGCGGAAATATCGACGGATTTAAATCGATGCGGTTGGAAATATTTAGGAATACAAGTTCTGCTCAGGAGAGGAGAAGGAATATATTTCTGAGGCTAAGAATTTTAAGTTTCTCGTCCTTATATAGATCTCATAAATCCGTTACGTATTGCTGAGTCTCCTCCCAAAGTTCGTAAATCTATTTTACGAAATTTATCGATTTTTTCCCCATCAGATGTTATTTTTACTTCCTCAGATTTGGTTTATTCCTTTCGATGTGTCTTTAAACGTCCACAGTATATTTTATATCCTAGTAAAACAGCGATTTCTTTTGTTCTGTCAGAAAATCAGATTGGTAACAAAGGTATAGATTTCTTTTGATCCCGCCGATGGATTCAGTTGTGTTTTAACATGCTTATTTCATTCGAACTTTTACTAGTTCATTATAAGAGTAAACAGATGAAGCCAGTGATTTTAGTCATTGCTAAAGTGTAGAAAATTCCCTCAAAGTTCTTAGGTATTGAACTAAGCTAAAAACAAAGATAAATAATGAATTTTGGCGAAGGATTTGTTTTTAGTTTTTTTCAGTAAAATAATTTTCGAATATAAAAATGCTCATTTATAAACATTTCTCAAAATGCAGTCAATATTTCGACAACTTTAAAATAAAAACTCTACATATTGCCCTGAATTTAATATTGGAGAAACATCTTTGCATTTAGTAATTTTGAGCTTGATTCGTTGCATTTGTCCTATAATTTAGTTGGTGCCCTTAGACAGCCGTATTTTATGAAAATCTTTCCAAGTCACACAGAAATCGCCGCAAATCAATTCGCATAACTTTCCTCGACCAAAAGGATGCTGCGGCCGCACAAGCGGTGTCTCACGCAGCCGGCACATAATAGAATACAAATAGAACAGAAAGAGACACGTGGTAATAAGGGCGCGTGCACAGGTTTGGAATTCAGACACGACATGAGTCATGTAGCGAACGAATAGCATTGCCCTTCTCGGATTGAATGGATTTTAGCCAGCGGGTCCTGCGGGAGCCGGACGGGGGGGAGAGGAGGGAGGGGGGAGGGGAGAGAAGGGGAGGTTGGGAGATGGTGTGGGACGTTAGTCAAACACTCGGGAGAAAAGGGTTGGAGTAGTTACGGTCCTCGGAAGGAAGAAGGAGAGGGAGCTTTATGCGTGATGATGTGAGTAGATAGGGATGCACGGCAGGGAAAGGGGGCGGGGTCGAGCGTGGGCGTCTCCTTAGCGTTCGGTATGTTGCGTGGGGGAGGGGGATAAAGTCGGAGGGGAGTGAGGGTGATAGGAGAGTGAATGGAGGGAGGGACGGAGGGGAGTTAGCGTGCCGGAGGGAGAGGTGGTCGAGTTGGGGGAGAAGGGGTGGGTGCGGGCGTGGCCGAGGGGTGATCGATGGGTGAGGTGTGGTCCAGCGGAGGCTGGATATCAGGAGAAAATGTGAGGGCAGGAGGTAGGTAGTCTCTTTATCCTCCTCCCCCTTGCATTTCCCTAACTCCCTCTGTTGCCGCAACGAAACGGTGCCAATTTCACGACAATTTTCACCCTCACACCCACGCACCGCATACGCTACTCTCTCGCTCGTTGACAAATTGGGGGCGGTCGCTCACAAAGTATGTACGCCGCCCTTCATATGCTCTCTTACTCTTTGTAAACCGCTTCGAGTCTCTCTGTCTCGCGCACGAGGCGGTCACTTGGTCAATCTAATCGCGAAAACCTTTGATCACGGCGTTTCCGCGTTCTCTCGTCTGGCGTGGGTTTTATGCGCTCGTTTGGAAAATTAAAATGAGTTCTTTTCTACGCACGCGACTGAGGAGATTTGTGTTCGTGTCCGAGGCTCGTTTTTTAATTTCGGATTGGGTTATGCTCGCCTCCGTCCGCTCTGTGGTTTCTCTGCCGACGGCCTTTAACGTTCTTCTCATGTTTCCGCCGGTAGTAAAAAAGAAAGGTCCGCTGGAAATGCTCGGCATTTTACGTAACGTCTTTTTCGTAAATTAACGTGCTGCGACGTGTCTTTAGGTCACGTTTCACGATAAAAAACTATTTAAAATGTGGGGAAGTATTTCTCTCTTTATAATTTGAAGTCTAAGATATTCAGCTGGCTCAGAATTTGTTTTTCATGCGGACGTATCCAACTTGAATTGGCAAAACAAACACGCGAATCATCAAAATGATTTTTATTATAAAACGAGCGTTTGCGCTTAGTTGAGGTACATATATACTTCTTCAGACAAGTTTGATTTAAAACGCTGTCATTACTTACTTTTGTTCCACGAGTAATACAGTCTAAAGATTTAAAGACTATGTTCGCTCTTTTACGTAAAATAGAAAAAGAATGGTTCGATTCCGAATATGTAGTCCCTCCTCGGTTCATCTCGTCTGTTTGCATAGACCTTAGGCTAAAAATCCGTGGCCGTTATAACCATTCCAGAGAAAGTATTTAGGATGTTCTCTGAATGCCCAGTTTTTTGTGATGACAGGTTGGAACGATGCCTTAAGTTCGTTTTTATTTGCTTTCGACACCAGTCCTCGAGGCTTGATGAGTCATTCAAAGCCAATTAGTTACCACGCTTTATTCAACGTCATCGTGCCCGTGAGAGGAGGCAGGTTGAATTTCAAAGTTGCAGTAGTTTTATAATTACTATCTGAGGCTACAACTTTAATTATGATGGATTTAAATATAAAAAAATTAATAAGGAAGGCATTCCCGGAACAAGATGGACGGTTCACTTATTGGATTCAGTTAGCATTGTAAAGGATGAATAAATATATTTACAGACATCCTATAATTGAGTTTCTATTGATTTTCAACTTAATCAAGTTTTATGAATTGAAAGGTTAGGGGAGTTTTTAAAAACAATTTATGGTCTTTCTAGATTAATTTAAATGACAAGTAATTTTTCTTCAAAGCTAGTTTACTGGATATAATTTGGCCGCTTGATTGTAACTGTCGTAGGCTTAACGAATGCATCTAAAAATGAAATCATACATCCATGCAGTTGACTACATAGGTTTTAGTTTTCGCTTTCGCTTTTCGTCCATTTTATTATTAGTAAAATTGTATTAATTGCTATTATGTTTTCAACTTAGCTATTATGGGATTATTGCTTCAAACTTATTTTGTCTTCGAGTACTTCTTAAGCGTTTCTCGTAAAAAAAATCAACCGTATTACTCTGCTTAATGACTAAAAGCGTTATTTTTCTAAATAAATTTGTATCACTCATAAAAACTAATGTTATTTATTAAGAAACAGCATCATTTTTAAATTCGCCTTACAAAACATAATTCGCTCTTTTAAATAACATGATGATAGGCATTTGGTGTTTAAAAAATCCTTTAAGAGCTCGTTTTCACTTCATGATATATGTATATGTCATAAAACATTCATCTTGAATTTATCAGCAAAAAATGAGTATCGGCCACGTGCCTTGCAATTTCTTATTCAAAATATCAGCCGGTCCGCCCGTTGAAGTTCACGAGATAAGCTCTCTATGCAAATCCAACGGTGATTTGAATTGACCAAGGGTGTTCTTCGAGCGGGAGTGAAAAAGGGATAAGATTTATGTAGGGATGGGACATGTGCTATAGAAAGGGCTTTAAAAAGTATCCGCGCGCATATTTTGGCACTCTCCGAAATCGTTTACATCCCACTTAATGATATCGGAATGGCATGTGAACAGGCGTAAAAAAATGTGGGGGCAGAAGCTATATTCACGGTCATGTTTCTCATTTTATGGTTCCTTGATATCTCTTTCGTCTCAAAAAATTGTAATTTTGGAGTCAGAATGTGTTAATCCCCTTTCCTCTCTCTGATATTCGTACCTTTTTATTCAGTCAACCTGATGAATAATAAAGTTAACTCCTGTAGCTATAAAATTCACGAATAAACCTTATGTGTATTTCATATGCTACGAAGCTTGGAAATCGTTTTCATTTTTATTTCCTCATGTTCGTCGTAGTGGTGAACGATTTCTCAATAGGTATAGGTATAATTAGTTTCCCATGAATGTAGCATTTTAAAACTTGCTCAATCGATGTAGGCTAGTACGCACAATTTAAGCGAAATTTTAACAGAGAGAAAATCACGCGAGCACCTCTGTCAAAATGGGTCATTTTTCACTTTCCATTAAAGAGGAAAATTTACTTTCAATTGCTTCCCGAATGCCTGATAACACGATATTGAAATTGAGAAAATAGAATAAAATTATTTTTAAAAAAGGTAGTCTGATTATGAAGGGATTGAGGGAGTAAGGTAGAAAGCAAAAGGCGTTACAAGGTCAAGGTAGGTTAGTACGATGTGTTATATCCAACCAACCGTAACTCTTCGAAAATCTTACCAGAAATCGGAATGAGAAATCCAAGTCCAACACCCAACGCGCATCGTCAGAGGATGAATCCCCTTCCTTAGCTCGCAGCACCGGGAAATCTACGGGTGCCAACCGAACCCTCCAGTCAACCCGATCATAGCCAGCGAGATAGCCTGTTAAGTTGTTTGAGGATGTAGGAGACGTATGGAGGAGAAGGCTAACGCTTCGGGAAGGAGACTTGAGGTGGCGATTTTTTTCTTTAAGGAGACGGGTTGGTCGGGGTGGCGAAGGTGGATGAGGACCCAATGGGGGTAGGAGGGGGGCGGAAGGGGAAAAGGAGTCTGACAAGGCGACCGATGAGGAGTGAGAGTAGGGGGGAGGAGGGATAGAAGTTGGCGGTGGGGGCGAGCGTAGCAGGAGCAGGGGGAAGGTGAGGTGGGAGGCAAGTAGAAGAGGGAGGTTGGTGGAATTCTCTGGCAACCGGTAGATGGAGGAGAGTCTGCTTGAAAAGGATTGCTGGAACTCTTATGGAGGAATGAAATTTGATCAGATATGTGGAGAGACCACTTAGTCCGTCACCTCCGACTCGTCCGCATCCTCCACCAGAATTCACATCCGAAAAAAATACCTTCCTAGGAAGATTAATTAGTCAACAGTTAGTTAAGTATAGATTTTTATGTCGATTAAATAAATTTTTCGTTCGATGCGAATCGCTTTCGAAAGGTATGGCTGGCGAGGGATTCCGAGGCGAGAGGTTTTTTGCATTCGTGTCCTTATTCCACACCTACGAGAGCTGGGTTTGAACACCCCACGACAGAACACGACTGTTCAACCGAGTTTCGCATCCCCCAACCCTTCTCCACATCGCCGCCGCCGAACCCAACGATCTCGCCGAACTCCCGCGCTGTGTTCAGCGCGTGCGCGAAGAGGCACCACGTGACTTTCCCCTCTCGACCCTCCCGCCGATTCTTCAGCGAGCGGAAAGAGAGGGAAAGAAGAAGAGCGGCCGAGCGACGTGAGATCCGTTCAGTGGACCGCCGCGGATCAGTCGAGACGGTCGATGCTTGAAGGTGGTGGTGGTGGTGGGGCACCGCAGGGAGGAGAGTGAGGGCGAGGGACTGACTGTCTGAGAGACAGAAATATACACGCGGACAAGACATTTATTTACACGGCAATAAATATATCGCAGAGGCCTATTAGAGTTTTTTTTAAAAGGCACATCCTATCAGGGACTTCCAATTTGTATTACCCTGTGTACGATTTCTATTGAAAGGATTGTCACCGATCGGTAGGGTAGTGGCATAGTAGAAAGTGGAAGGAGAGAAAGAAAAAGAGGGCGGCGCCTAAAGGGGAAAATCCCTCGCGTCTTACTTTTTTGGAGCACGTGCGCGCTCTCGTTGATGTTTTTTTCCCGGGCGCGTGGGCGTGTTTAAAGCCCGAAGGCGTGCTTGCGTACGCCGAGAGAGAGAGAGGATAAAAAAAGCTCGAACCTACGAGAGAAAATTCATCAAACACGTGAGAAAAATAAGTCTTCCCCGCGACCGTTAAGCCCTCCGTCCACCCCTGAGGCTGATTGCGCGGGGAAAGGAGGGCGCCGACCTAGAGATTCATCTGCTGAAAGGTGGACCACAGAGACCCGGACTACGACGATCGAAGCCACAGGTCTTTTCGGTGGCTAGCCGTCCTCCTCCCTCTCAAGGCCCGCGATCGAACCACCGCAGCTGAGGGCCAACCGCTCGAGGCTCTCCTCCACCTCCTCCGGGACCGCCGCCGTCGTCCGATCCTACCCTCCGTGGCCTCTTATTCCACCTCTTTGCGGGCATCGAACCTCCATTTACCGGCGTCCACTTCTCCCCCACCCACCACCACCACCCTTCCGATCTCATCTGTTTCTCTTTCAATATCCTCCTGGTCCGTGCATTCCAGCTACCAGTGTCCAGCCTTCCTCTCTCCCTGCCACACACTCCTTTAGCTCATCCCTTCCTTCCTCCCTCGCTATCCCCGACTCGGAAGAATTTGGCTGCCCTGAAGGCATTCGGCGAGGGGTAAGTTCGATTTGGGTTTATTTCTGCCGCTTGGCTCGCTTTTTTTCGGTGATCGGTTGATGCTTATGCGTGCGTGGGATGGAATGCTCTTGCATGCTTCATGCTATTTCCTTCGCTTATTCGTTGCTGTTTTTCTTTTTTTGCGAAATTTGTTTTTTCCGCCGCCTTATTTGGAATCTAGGCAGTTTTAAGAATAGCGATTCGTCGAAATGGGAGGTGGAAATTTGATTTGATGTTCAAATGGGGACATATTGGATTACGCGAGTCGGGGTAGAGAAGGAGAAAATTCTCGCAATGACCAGAGATCGAAACGGTTATTCAGAGGTAGAGAGCCCGTCATACAAGTGGAGGACCCGGGTTTGATTCCTGGTCATGACAATATTTTCCTCCTCTCCATCAATTTGACTAAAATTCATATTGCTTCTTAACTATTATTTTCTTTACATAGAAATCACTGCAGAATACAGCTAAAGTATTTTTTAAATATTTGTTTTTTTTTTACCTATTATTAGGTTGCAAAATGTTTTGCTTTTTCAGAGTCATCATTTATCGGCGTAAGTTTCAGGGCGTTTTATTTTAAATGCCGAAAACGCTTTCTCAGCTATATCCAAAGGAAATTATTAAACGTCACTACATTATTAAATGTCCATTAGGAGCAAGAGGGGTTTTATTTATTTTTCAGCATACATAAATGGGAGATGAGAGAGCCACAGTATGCAAATCTGCTTCTCTCTGAATGCGAACTCAAGTCTACCAACATATATATTCCGACATTGAGTAGTAATTTATGGAATAGTATATCGATCATCAAAAGACTCGGTTGTGGTTAATATTTATATTTAATCGTAATTATGCCGTTTTAGACGAATTGCCATTCGGTGCTTAAAATTAAAAAAGGCACGTGGATTTAACACTATACTATTTTACAATGTTTTAACATTAACAGTTATTCTCGCACACATGCAAAAAGACGAGCGATCTGATAGCTTTTACTTGAAAAATAAAAGTGCTTCTCGATATCAATAAAAATTCGGTATTTGATAAAACAATAATCAGAAAAAATATTTCAGATTTCATAGTATAAAAAAATTTATAACTCAAGGAATTCTTTAAGTTTTCATTATTCGACATTCAGAAAGATCTCTTTCGCCGGTCAATTAATTCAATAAGTGCTGTATTTTTAACGTGGAGTTGATTTTTTTTGTTACTATCGCATATTTCGAGAAAAGACTGTCTTAACTGAAGTGCAACGAAATGCGTCCAAAACTATTTTTTTCGAATCCTCCGGTGCATTAAATGATAATGCAACTTTTCTTTTAAGGTGAATTATCGGACGCAACCTAATTCCTTTATTTTTTCATTTCGCTACGTCGTTCATCCGCCAAAAGGAGTGGCAGTGGATTTCGTTGGTTTCTCTTTTGAGAACGTTCTCTTGCGTACAAATTGGATGATACATGCTCCAGCGAAGCGTGAAACCACATGATAAATTCCTCATCGCTTTGACGATATTCCCTTGACCTTAATAGGGTGGAGTATTTTTTGCAAATAGGCCCATTTAAGATTTTTTTTGTTTGCCGCGCTGCTGTTAATATCCCCATCCCTCGGAAACGATGCGCTTCCCATCATAGCGGAAGGGAACATTACGGTCTCTTTGTAGCGAAACAAATGCGTCTCGGTACAGCCACTGTTGCGCATAGCATCGGTATGTCTACTTTGATGTTTGAAATCGTTCCCCTTTCGCTGTCATTCTGTCAGTCATAGCGATTCGATCGAAGAGATAAGCCGCTAAAGATCGACTGAGGATGATGTCGCGCTTTTAATCCTTACGTTAAGACTGACGTTTCTCTAGAGCGTGGGGTTTAATTAATTTTTATAATTATAATTTATTCTCAAATACATCTCACTATAATTATGCTGATGTGTTGTCTATCTTATCTACCCAGTTTTCGGGAGGCTTCTGATTAATATCTAAAAAAAATCAAAACTACTTTTTGAAAAAAGCGAAGAATATATTTTTTATTTGGCGCTTAAAATTAATTAATTTTCAGTGTATATCTAATTGCGTATTTTATTTTCAGTGGTTAAAGGGTGTTAACCGGCCTAGATGCCGATACGTTTCTCATTTTCCCGCCTTCCGGTACTGTGCTATCGCTTCGGATATCATCTGGTTCGTTGTCCCGTCTCATTCCCCTTTAGCTCCATCTAAACCTCGCATGATTCGGCGAGGGAGTCAACCGCCTGTTGCCCTGGAAATAGGCCAGGGCCGACCCCTTTTCTCCTCCTCTCAAACTTCCTTCTTGGCCCCCTCCCGCCGCGCACGCAAGTCCTTATTGCACACACCCTTTGCAGACGCCGGGGCGTATCCTTTGGTGGGCGGGGCACTGCATCCCTCCCCGCCGGCTCCCACAGCGTCTCGAAATTCCGTCGCCCCTCTCTCCTCCCCCGAAAGCTTCATCCTGGCGACGTCGACTGCTTGTCGTCGTGGTAAGGAGAGGAGATATGGAAGGGAGAGATTTGGGGGGGGGGGGGGGGGTGGTCCTGGAAAGATGGTTTTGATTGTGTTTGGCGCGATCGTTCGGGGTTTCCCTTTCCCCGCTATCACATAGACTGCAGTGTCTGATGAGATCGCCTACGCTCCTTTTTAAAAATACAATCGGAAAAGTTCTTTGATGTGCCGCCTACGTTAGAGTGGGACGGAGGTGGAGGGAAGTGTCGCGTGTTAGGGCGTGATGCTGTCGTGGAATGGAGAAAGAGATGGAGTGAGTGAGGGGAGAAGGGGAGCCAGTCCCTCTCACACTTCCCTTCCTCCCGCCCACCCGCTCCTCTTCCATCATCCCCCTTCTTACCAGAGGCGATTATTACGAAACAACCGCTGCTACATACTCTCACCTACTTCGCTCTCCTACTCTTCCGTCTTCCTTTAGTACTTCCACACCCCTTTCTGTAACGGACAGCTCCATTGTTCGGATTCTAGTTTTGTTTCATGATTTACGAGAGCTCCCATTCCTGCCCTCGCGCAGACTTATGCGTATCCCTGTTTCTTTTTCAGAGTTTCGCGAGAAAATTATGAATGTTCATTCCTACGTCACCCCTGAAGATATTCGCTAATCTTTGGCTAGTTCCGCACGATCTACTCTCTCCACCGTCGCCTAATTCCCACGATTTCGAGAAAATATTTCTTCACCCACAAGAAGACTGATTTTCCCATCGTTATACATTCAGGAAGTTGGTATAAACTTACACAACGCATACTAAAAAAATATTCTTGGTTCTACTTCGCCATGTACAGACTTCGTCTTTCAGGTACTGTTAGTTGTATCGGATTGAAAATTTTACACGAACAATACAACCTTTATGATGTTCATTTACATACCCACCGGCATGCTATTTATCTTTATTTTGGCGAGCGATTAATCGGAAAAACAAACTTTCATTGATAGTTACTATCAAAACTATTTGAGTAAAATATTCGTGGAGTGGTCTTTAATAATCTCAAAATTAATCAAATAAAGATAAATCTTCCATTTTATTTATGCTTTAGAGATAGTATCGATTAGCAATAATTTTCAGATGATCTCGATTTAGGTAAAAATGTTAACAGTTATAGAGAGCAATTTCCGGAAACCTACGCCTGATGCATATTGAACTTTGAAACATATCCTTTTTCCCCTGATCCTCAGCCTCTCCTTCCTCTTATCACTCTCCATTTACACCCGACGCATCTCCTCTCATTCTCTCCTTCCTCGATCACCTTCCGTCCGTCTCCTTCCCTCCATCCTCGTTATCTCGCGCTCTCCCTCGCTTCCACTCATTCGATCCCACCACGCTTCCCTCTTTTATCCTCTCATTTCCCTCCACCTACCTTACTCCCACACAATTGATCCTCCGCCACCACTCCTTCCCAACCCCTTCTATGCCGCCGCCTCCTCCTCCCCCATCCGCCCACATTCGCCAGCACGGCCATTCGTCTCCCGGCCACTCCCATTCCACCCCCGTCCCACCGCCTCCTCCATTACTCGCCTCCCTACTATCCTCTCAAAACCCCTACTTGTTTTACACTTTCTCCCACCACAACCCCACTCTCCCTCCCCTTTCTCTCCGCCTCCTTCCCGACCCCGTCATTCCCTTCTCTCAACCCATTCACCAGAGACTCCCTTCTCACACCTCAACAGCCGCCAGCCGTCAACCCGCACAGCAACCGCCCTCCACCACCCGTCAACCGCACTCTACCCCTCCATCTTCTCCCGTCTGTCTATGACGCCCTCCTCCTCCCACCCCCCCATACACACACCTCTTCGCCGATGGATGCATTATGTCCGCTGCCGTCTAGGAATGCAGTCGACCCACACCCCCTCCTCCCCCTCGAGAGCTCCTCTCGCCTCCTCCCCGTCCAACAATCCGCCTTCCAATCCGCTACCCTCAAGCACACCTCAGCGGCCCTCGATCCATCTCGCTTTCATTCTCCTCGGACGCACTTAGAAAACCTATAGCTGTCGCTACTCTCCTCGTCTACCCGACCTCTCTCTCTCTCTCCCTCTTCCTCCGTTCCTTCTTATCCTCCCAGTACGTCCCACACCCGTCGTCGTATTAATATCGTCGCTATCGAATGACTTTGTCCAGTTTCCGCTCCTCTGTGGGTGGTCCTCCCCCTCTTCCTTCTGGTGCCCGCGTTCTTTACGCTAGTCGTCCCGGATCGAGAGACCTTTGGGAAATTCAGGACGCCTGCTCCGCTTTTTATGCTCGTTTTATGCGGAGCGAGAGGTTAATAAATTTGGGAGCGAGGAGTGATTCGCAAGCTTTTCGCCGGTCTAACTTGCCAGTGAACGTCAGGATTGTAAGATTTGATTTTCGCGTGAGATAAGTAAGGGAAGTAACGAGATACATGTGACTTTAGTTCGCAGTAGTTGATTTTTTTAAGCTGGCGGAACCTGCAAAACCACAAACATGAATTTCACAAACTCTTCTAGATGTTTTTACTAAAGTCGATAGAAACTCTGTTCTGTAACTGAAAATTTTTATATGCATATTGTTTTCATTGGAAAAATTGGTGAATTATAACGAAAGATACACATTTTGTTAGAAAACTTATCTAATTTAATTTGCGTTCACGTTAGAATGGATAGATAGAGTACATTGCCTTTGACGCGATGAACTTTAAATTAAAAATTTTCCTATAATTTTTCTTTCTTTGATTGGTTTAAATTTTTTTTTCATATTACTGTGATCTTGGGATAAACAAATATTTTCATAATCAAATTGGCGATATATCTCACCTTAGCGCGAATTCATTAATTATATTAGCCCAGCTTCCCTAAAATCCACTATTCGACACTGAAAGAGGTTCTCAAAGTTTTCCCTTCTGAGACGCTGGTCTTTTCATTATTTCTAAAACCGTCATCGTTCGATTATAAAAAATTTGTAACAAGACATTCATTACTAAAAGAGGCGACCAGTTTGAACCAAAATTATATAATGGAAAACACCACGTGATTTTTTTTAAGTCGGCGCCCTATGTATCGAAAAAAATGATATTAAGAATTACCTGTATTTAATCGCTCGATGGAAGGAAACAGACAGCTCAATTAAGAGGAACGCGATAAGTCATGTTCCTCAAATAAGTGGCGATTCTAGAATCACTTTACCGATGGACGTGTTATGATCTATTTCTCATACTTACAAAACTTCTTGACCATATGGTTTATCAAAAGGAGAGGAAGTCCATAAATAAATTCAAGACATGTTAATAATTGCAACCTTCAACTTTACTGAAGCAATTAAATTCGTCGCGTGTCCCTGAACAAGAGGAGCATGTATCCACACGCCCACTCTCGTCCCTCTAACAGAATATATACACGCGGGAATGACGTTATGAAAGTAGTTCATAAGATGAAACGATCGCAGTCTGTATGTTTTAAGCGACATTACGAAACTTGGGAGGAGCAGGGGCGCAGATAGGGTCTTTTATAAACCGAGTATATACTCTCATTTTTGTCGGTTTCGAGAGCTTGCTCCGTGATAGGATTTCCATGAGAAATTTTTGAGGTCACACGTGAGATTTTTTCCCGATATCAATTCATTGTTATTAATAGGAACCGTGCCAGGATGACTTTCGGATCCTCTTATCTTCGTAGCGAGAAGCGCATCGAAATATATATATATACGCTATTCATATTCTAGTGTTATTAATTTGACGTAAGGTGCTAATGAACTTGCAGCTGTAAACTTGCTTCGTCCGTTAGTTTTCTCACTACAATGGAATTTTTCCTCTAGAATCCAAAAGTCTTGTTTGTTCATAAATGACTAAATATTCGTTAATATCAACATCATTTCTTTGGCCATTTCCATTTCCTCGATACCTCTCAAGTTATCAGTTTTCCCGCATTTAACTTTAAGGATAATATTAGGAAAATTATTATTATTATATGCCTATATAATAATAATAATATCATAGCAATCATATCATACATTAAATAATAATAGTTAATAAACTTGCAGCTGTGAACTTGCTACCTCCGTTTATATTCACTACATCGAAATTTTTCCTCGAGAATTTGTTTATAAACTAACAGACTAGTCGATATCTATGTCATTTCTTCACCCATAATTCCATTTTACTCAGTACCTCTCAAGTTATTCATCGTTTTCACGTATTAGCCTTGAACTTCAAAGAGAGGTGGCAGGAATACTAGAAAAAATTATCGCGAAGGTCATTAAGAAATACCCTTCCATATTCTCGGACAGAATGACCATCGAAGGTCATTCCGACTCACGTCTTCATTCTCATCATTCAGAATGGCGGAAAATCATTCCTCTCAATCTCCCTCCATCCGGGATGATCATCCGCGGATAGAAAAATTTCGTGCGTGTCCTTTCTTCCCTTCTCCGTGTCCTTGAAGAAGAAAAGAATAGCGAATTGAAGCGTCATCCTCCTTTTGTCTTCGCATCCCCAAAAGAGTTCAGCGATACTTAACGAAGGAAAATCCAACTGTTTCCCGTATTCAGCGCGTGTATAGTTATGCGCGCGGTAATGCCCACGAGGATGGCCTGGGTCACGGGATTTTGACCATCCCTCGGAACGGAACCGAAGAGGAAGAAAGAGGTGGAGAGAAACAGCCCCTCTGCGCGGCCGTGTGTGTGTGTGCGTGCGTGTGGTGCCCAAAGCTGCAGCTGGTGCCTCTTTTTCGCCTCTTCCTCCAAGGCCGCACTTCGCTTAGACTTATTCAGGACCCACGCCCACTCTCCCACCCGGCGCTATGATTTTATTGCGCCCGTCCCCTACAATCTCAGGAGGCGGTCGGGTGTGGAAGGGGGGGGGAGAGGGAAGTGGGGGTGGGGATGGGAAAGGAGGAGGAACTGAGGATGAAGGGGCGGGGTGGAAGGAGGGAAACACCTTCTGGTGGCGGAGCCGTGTTATGATCGGTGGGGTGGGGAAGAAGGAGGGGAGGTCTTGTCGGGTTAGAGGAGGGGCACTTCTTTTATTTATTTTTTTGCTCGCCCTTTTTTTTCCTCCCTCTCGCCTCTTCCTCTCTCGGTGCGAGGGCGTAACTAATGCGGCCGTATATTGCTTGGTCCTCCGCGACTGCCTCTCTCATTTCGCCGGTTAAATTTCTTATTCGGGTGTTTTTGATTGTCGTCATAAGGATAGAGGTACGATGAAGAGGGGAGGCTGAAAATCTCGATTGCATCCTGTCTTGTCTCGTTCTCCTTTTTTATCTTACGCCAACCGTTTTTTAAATTCTTTTGTCGAGTCGGCTGATCGGTCTGGCCCTTTTTTTTTGCTTTTATTTGTTGCCTTTTTATGTAGTGTGCGTGAGTTAAATTAAGTGCGGCGTATCTTTTTAGATTCGGGACTCGGAGCGACAATAAAATTAAGAAAAAATCGAAACGTGTTAATAAAGGTTTGCTACATTTGTTCTGTAGAGTACACGTTTTTCCGTCATGCTTACTTTTGTCGAATGTATTTTACAAGTTCTTTTATTTATTTGCATCGTATATTCACGTGCAGCCTTTAGGCCCTACATGAACATTGGATAAGTAATTACTAACCCTGTCATTCTAAATTTCCCAAGAGAGTGATTTCGAAAGTTTTATTCGCTTTAATACGAGTACAAATAATAATTGATTTTTTTTGCAACGAATCAGTTCGCGGATTAATTATTTATCGAGCCCCTTTAGTGTCTATCAGTATTTTATATTTCGTGGATTTTAAGTCAAAATTTTATTCTTACGGACTCAGATTTCAGATCGCCCAATTGAAGTAACCTTTTTTCTATAAATTTCCTAGGATAACCGAAACATATATGTTGTTTGATTATTTGATTTCATTCCTGCAAGTACTTGAATCATTATCAAATTAATAAATTTGATAACCGCTTAACACTTTTAAAAATTTGTTTGTTTTTTTAGCCTTTCTTTTAGTTGTCCTATATCAGCACAAAAATATAACTTCCGAGAAAATAAATGCTTATATATGCAGAGACTGTTAGAAAAATGGACATTTTTCTCATTTATTGAATTTTTTCCTTCGTTTGACCTTCGTGGCATTTTTTTCAAGTCTCTCTATTGTATGATTAAATTGATATGGACGCTAAATTTTTGCTTCCGTTTTGGAGGAAACTATAGACTTCCTCACTTTATTTAATTAAATATTCATTCTAAATGTTTCTTCCAAACCTAAATAGTTCTCAAAAGGTCATGATTTCGGAAATTTAATGCAAAAATACGTCACCAAACGAACAGTATAAATAGAAAAAAAAAGTTCTGGAAGTAACTAATACATTCTTTTTAAGAAAACATTCTCAAATCCTAGTTATGAATGATGCGCGTAAAATATCCGGAACTTCGATTGTTATAGGAAACTCCAACCAAGTGAAATGGACTTAAAATAGAATCGATCGTATCGAATCGAACGCTAGAAGCAATCCTCCGTTCGCGCGAAGCACTTTCATTAATAATACATTAGGAGAGCGTCGTTGGCTATTCCGAGTAGGAAATGCTCGCGGACGAAGATTGATGGCTAGCAGTTACAATTTTATGCCCGAAGAGATTGCGAACCCATTTATTTTTATGAGTTGGAAGTGTGTCAGTGTTACGGCGTGAACCAAATCGAAAGTCTCACACGATGTGCACGGACGGAGTCGCTCTCTTTATTTTCCTCCAGCGTTGCGCCAGCTGCGCCAATAATATAAACAAGACCACAAATAACTCCCTCCTCTTCCTCCCTCACCGGCGTCCCTCGTACACCTCTCCATCTCCCCCTTCCTCCTCCCTCGTAAATGCACCCCTCTTAACCGGAATGCCGCGAAAGGAATCTTCCCTCTGGTGGAGTGTAAAATTAAATATTTGCTAGTCTTCTCGCGAGAAGGAGGCGAGTGTGGGATGGAAATTTGCATGGGTTTCTAATTTCCAAGTCGTTTTAACGAAGGATCCAGCCTTCGAACGAGGACATTTATCCTTTCCATATTGTTGTCCTGGCTGGGAGTGGTTTCCCTTAGCGACCGCCGCTGCGGCTGACAGAGCTTGCGGGTTAAGGGCATATGACGGGTGAAGTTCGGCTCGATGGTTTTCTTGGGTCCCCTTATAAACCCGCGGAATAAGAGGGGATAAGCCGTGTCGTCTGGAAGATCTCCTTGCCCATAATTTCCCCATAAGTATCTTGGGGGCGGGTGAAAAAAAATCACGGACGGGGAAAAGATGCGTGGTTCCTCCCAAGGTCGGCCACCTTCAACCCCGCCTCGGCGGACATCCGAATTAGATTCATATTCGCTTATAATGCGATAATATTTTATTCAGTAGGCGTTGCATTGTACTCGGATAGCCATATGATGTTTTCTTGATGAGTTGTGCTTGGAGGGAAACAAAAGAAAAACTATGCGAAGGGAAGTTAATGTTACGTGGATAAAAGGGAGGCCAATCTGTTTTTTTCAATCCCTGAGGCAGCTAATGATTAACTCGTGTTATCAGATGATCTGATAAACGTGCTATCTATTATAATTATTAATCAAGTTGAGTATTTAATTTAGCGTCGTGGTTTTAATGGAAAAGTAACAGATTATCTAAAACATTGTTGTGCTTAATCGAATTAATAGGAACTACTAATTGTAAGAATTGTCGCAATTTACAGTGAAAAGCTTCCAAAGGTAGTTTATCGATCGTCTAATGTACTATCACTGTAAGATGCATTTACGTATTATTTAATTTTGATTAAAAATGAAGGATCTCATTGATAGGATCAAAATAATTATATTATAATTGAGATTAATTAGGGATATACATTCACTGTTTTTCTATCTCTAATTTATTTGTACCTCATTGAATTTCTACACATTGTCAAATATAAGTTGATTACAGTACCAAATAAAGAAATTTTTATTTACTTTCTATTTTTAGCGAAACAATTCGAATCATTTCAGACACCGAGTGATTGCAAATAAAAAAATTAAACTAGGTTAAACATTAGGGAATCACTTTATTTCATCTCGCCTTTCGATGCATTTGACAGAATTTCCAGGACCACCGATAAAATTCGAATCGTGACAAGAATATTTTATCGACCGCCCGGAAATGCTATCGAATCCCTCTGAAGCTTCAGAGGAAAAGCAAGAAATTCTTCCTTTGCTCCGAGCCATCGCAAAAATAAAAACGTTTATCGAGTTAGTCTTCGTTCTATCACGTTAACCCAACTCCAAGTATAGAGAGGGAGGTTTCATTCCGAGGAGCATTTTCAATAGCACAACATTCTTCACGAGGCTCCGCAGCCTTCTACTCCTCGCGAGTTTAATGAAAGGGATTTCTTTTCCCCCTTTTCACTCATTGGTCGTCGAGAAGAGAGGACATCGTAGTCCTCATTAAGGGCTACAAAGCTTCCCACAAATGATAGGTGTAGAAGGGACGCAATCTCGGAATCTGCCCCGTCCACTTTTCTCCATCTGAAAGCAAATCGACATCTTTTGGGATTCAACCGTCTCTTCTCTCTCTTTCTCTCTCTTTCTCTCTCCTCTTCCTCCCTCCTTAATCTCCTCCAGTCTCCTCCTTTAGGCCGCCTACCTCTCCCACGCCTCTTCCCATACTCCGCCACCTTGGACCGGTTACTACAAACCGCATCCACCGAACACAACCCTCCTCCACGCACTCACCCCTAAATCTCTCTCGAATCTCCCCGACTCCCTCTCTCTCTCTGTCTTCCACTCCCTCGTCTCGGCGCTTCAAGTATGCGGTGTTGTTTGGTGAGAGGAGATGAGGAGGAGTTGAGAATGGGTCATAAGTATCTGTGAGACGCCGGGCTTTCTTTACGGATAATAAGGGAAGCCACGGTTAAAAATACAGTCGGCGTGTGGATGTTGAGAGAGTGGGAGCGAGACGAATGGGAAGGGAGGAAGTCCGGCTGCTCCTTTCCATTGAAATGGAAATGAAATAACGGTCTGGAGAACATTGTATTACGTGACTTGATGACATGTATCGAAAACTCGACGAAATGTGAACAAGTTCGGTTTCGCCCAAAGTAGGAATACTTATGTTGTTCCGGGATCAGGGACGTCCCTAGGGCATGGCGAATCGGGGCGACCGCCCCGGGCCCCGCGATTTCAGAGGTCCTGCGCTTCTATATTACCGCAAGGAAAGTCTAAATTTAATTTGGCGGTTAATGATAGCGGGGCCTAGCATAGGTTGATTTGCCCTGGGTCCCGCACCTCTGTCCGGGATACATGGACATTACGTCGAACCGACGGAAACGAGCCCGTTTTTTTTGTTTTAAGCTTGTTTTTTTAGCATTAATGCAATTTTTATCTTGAGGGCTGTATTATGCTGTTTAATAGCAAATACATTATTATTCAGTAAGGATTTTGCAAGTGAGGTAGCTGTATGCATCGTTATAATTTGTTATACTCTGGAAGCGAAGGCATATGGAAATCGTTAAAATCATGAACGGCAGTAAAGCTCTTTTCCAACACCGTAAATACTGAACATGTTGGTTGATAATAGCCCAAGAGGTTGATTCGCCATACAACACACACACACCCACACTGAATATATTGGTCATTTATGGCTCCACGAAAAGGCGCACAAATTAGGCTGTCAAACTGTTGCACCAGTCAAACGAGTAGAAATGTCATCAGCTTGGAGAAAACCACCAAGTTGGCCTCTTTCACAATATTCGATTTTCACATCATTCCTTGTTGTTAATTTCATAACTATAGCAAGACACATTTTCAAGCTGAATTTAGATGATTTTGATGTAAAATGATGTTTATGTCTCCGTTTAGTAGTTCTAATAACGCTTCCCCCCTGGCGTCTCAATTTATTTCGATCAGCCTATTGGAATAATTTACGTCCGACGAGAATAAATTTATATAAACTCTTGTCGTGAGCTTGTTCACGTATGTGTGTATTTATTGACAATTCGTAATAGCGGTTAGCGGGGACCATGGAGTTGCAAGTCGTCCTCCGGCACGCCTTCCCATCCCCTGATCCGTGAGTTACGGAGGCCCTTGATTGAGATAACGACCGCGTTCGGATCATGAGAGATATTATACGACTGGAAAAAAAAATCCATTCCGGTCACGTCAGTATTCGCGTGCACACGAGCGCGATTTATGATCCTCGGTGTAGACCGGTAACGCATGATGTTTTATCACTCATTTCTCTTCGATGCATCACGCTTACGGGCATCCACCTCTTTCTCCCCTCTCACATTTTCCCTCCCCTACACCATTCCACCTCACTTTAGTTTCAGTCCCTCACATGGGATGCCTCATCATTAGCTTTTCTTAGTTTCAAAATCAATATCTAGCTAAAGGAAGGAATGAAGCGATGGAACCGGTGAAAGATTTTAGGATTTGAAAGCGGATGATGATCCGAGTCCGCTCCGAGGTATTACTTCATTATGAAGAAAAGCGATCGCAGATGGAGGTGGATAGTCCAAGGTCCTCCTATAGATGAGGCCAAGAGGTTGCTGATGCCCTTCGGTGGTGAAAAGGAGCGAAATTACTATCGTAAAGGGCATTCCAGCTTTCGATTGTTCTCTCGAGCAAAGGGTGGCAAGCTGAAGCATGGAACTCGGTTAATGGAGGAGATTTAGGATTCGGAAAGTGGACCAGCCTCACGTACTTCATCTTTCTTCCACTGGCTCTCGCAGCATTTGGAAATATCTATGAGAATCGTCCCGAGAAATCGATTTCTAAGCGACGGACTGTATTGAATCATCTTCCATTCCCTTCGCGACATACTTATAATTTTGCTTCCATTGCGTGTTTCGAGTGAAATTGCTTTCTCCATTACACTGTGTCAATAAAGACGGGTGTTTTATAGGCAACAATTTTCTTTTATGGAAGATTTTTGACGGAAATTAGGTATCTCTCGTGTTGGCTCAATCCTTGAAGTTATAAGAGCCAAAGAGGAGAATAGCGTTACTTAATCTTACGTTTTGCGGAGTTGCGTTCCTAATAACGAAACTATTGGAGATATAAACTCGTAGGATTTATGCATTAATGCATGTCGAAAATAAACGAGTGAAATGAAACCTATTTTTACCATTGACACGATACTTATGTAAAAAATAATATCTAATTAGTTTTATTCTGATTCTAAAATACGGTTTTATTCAAATTGCTACGCGCTCAAACCAATGCTACATTTATTTAAACGAAAAATAATTTTGTTTTTTATAGAAAATTTAATGATACATTGTGTAACATTAGAAAATACTGCATAATTAATTATTATTAGTACAGATTACAAAACCTTTATACATTGATAGGAAACCAATTTGTTCAAGGTATTTTAACTTAGCAATGGCTCATCTTATAAAGATACAAAATACAATGTTGTTATATTGGTTTAAAAACTAGCATTATGATATTTCTTTAGGTTCTCGATATTTTTAATTCCAAAAAGCTGAAAAAATCTCGTCTCAGCTTCGAGTAATTACGGTAGGTAGGTGAGGCATATTTGTTCATGTATATATTGAAGGAGCACTCAGAGGGAAGAAAGACCTAATTTTAAAAAAAACTTTGTAAAGAGTTATTTTGCGCTTTTTCCTAATGGATACGCATTGTCATCCCACGTCTGTTATTTCCGAATTGTTTTACGACGTATAATTGAAGCGTTCTCCCAAAAACGCGCGTGTTTACAAATATGTTGGCAAGTGTTCGTTGCAATTCTCGGCGAAAAAAATCCCATATTTTAAGTTTTACAGCTCTGTTAACCAGATCTCAGTGAGAACGTAGGTTCAGAACAGCTCTGCAACCCTTCCCTCCAAAAGTTTCCTCCGCCAATAAAACGCTCGGCGTTTGTCGCCCTACTTTACGACTCCTTTTTAACGGAATTTAACGTCTCCTAAGGAGTCGGGGATATTGTAAGTCACCTCCGTCCGTGCACTCGACCCACCGCCCTCTTTTGTCACGAGAGTGCGCTGCTAATGCCCGTCGTAAGAACTGCATTGCCACCGCGGGAGGACTCACAGCCAGCGGACCACCCGGGACTCGTTTTTTTTCCTCCCGCCGAGACCTCCTATTACCCGTACACTCGTGCGTTAAAACCATTCTCGAATCAGAGGTTGCTTTTTGCACCATTCAATTTACGGAACCTCTCTTTCATTCTGAATCTCACGTTAAATTAGTCGACTCGTTGACGGAAGAAAAAAAAACGAAACGGATCGCCGTGTGCCAACCGCCGTACAATCCTTTTTGTTATTTATGGCGTCATTATTTGATCCCGTGCCATAACGCTGTACACGTAGTGGTCTTTCACGAGAGACTCTTTACCTCAGCAAATTAGATTTTACGATTCGGTGATTATTTCCCTTCTTTCCCTTGGCAGAAATCACGATGCACCGGTCCGTTGGGATGCGTTACGAACCCTACAAGACAATTATTCCGAGAACCTCATATTTGCCTTAAAAATGTATTCCGCGCGTCGTTCACGAAGCTCCATTTGCATGCGAGTAATTTATTCACCGGACTCGTTCACCTGAATTTGCTTTTTAAGTAGATTAGCTAATGTTAATTGTAAATTGGTTTCCTAGAGTTAATTTCTCGCTAGTCTAAGAGAAGCTGTTTTCTTTGTTCGAATGAAAATAACGCGAGAAATTATTCATGCAAGACGAGGAAAATTATGTCTCAACGTCGGACGAGTGGTGGTTATTCTGTCGTTTTTAGTTTTGAAACTCACTGAAATTATAATCATATTAGAATGCGTTACGTTCGAAACGGTTCCACAACGTTTTTATCCACCGATTCGAATTCCCGCGTAAAAAATATGAAATTTTATTTCCCGTTGAGCTTCGACCGTGTTTTTTTTTATTCCACCCTCCCCTTGACGTGTTTATCTACATAACTGCAAATCTTTTGTTTTTCTCGTGCCTTCCTTCCTTCCGCATTGGCAGCTCCGTGCGCGACGGGCGGGGTTACCTCCGCGTCCCAGTCGGAGGTGATAAATAATTGGTTAAAAGCGGGCGTGGGTTGCGGCCACCGCTGAGCCGCCCGCTGCTAAGCGCGTGTCATTTCGGTAAAGGATGTTGGCTGCATGCCTGCATACGGAATTAATTCGAGCATGCAAGGTTGCAGAAGGAGAAGGGGAAGAGGAAGGAGCGAGAGGGAGGAAAAAAGGAGGGAAGGATTGACAGAGAGAGAGAGAGGAGAGATGGAAAGGGAAACATCAAAACCTTATTTTCTCCCCTTCATTCAATCTCGAAAGACCAGTTTGTTTGCCGGATGACTCGTGACGTTTCGCGACGTCCCTATCGCACACTTTTACGTCGCCATCGCGTTAAAAAGGATTATCTCCGCTGCTCTAACGGCGGCGCCAGGAACGACAACGGGAATTCACTCGCCATTTTTTTTTCATTTTATTGTCCCCCTCGGTGGTGCTTATTCCAGTGTCGGATTTGCTGTCACTGAAATTGAATTTGATAGCTCCGAAAAGAGCTTGCGAAGCATTATTGGGGAATGCAGAAATTCTTACTCGTTTGAGGGATGAAATTGCCGCCAAATTTGATTCGACTGTGCCTCGGAACCAGCTTAAATAAAGAATTATATCAAGACCAATTAATGTTTGATTTGAAATAACTGATTTAATAAATTATCATCAGCAAAATATTATTCACAGACTGACTATCAGAATTTAATTATTACGTTTAATCTATTCTGTTCTTTATTGTTTCATAGAATGATGAAACTCAAGAATTACTTTTGTAAAGCATAGGAAATCAACAACTATTAAAATTTGTCATTATCATCTTTAAAAGTATAATATTATAAACTTATTTAAGGTTTTTATTAGCCATCCGTGGTAGTGCGGTTAGTGTGTATTGCTTCCTATGTTAGGGTCGCGGTACAACCCTGCCGGAGGCATGGTCGTATTTGTTATCGTTGATGCGCTCATTGTAAAAGGTCGTGAAGCAAGGGTGGATCTTGGCTTCATTCATGGAGGGGGGAGGGGGAGGTAATCAGGATTGAAAAAATTAACTATTTGAAAATATCGTACAAGTATTTTACGTATATTTTAATAGATACAGAAAAAGGAAATTTATAACTTTTTGTACAGCAAAATGAATGTATAGTAAAACGGCATAGTTCTCACCGGACGTGTCCAGCACGTAGGACGAGGTTTAGGGGTTAATTTTTTTTAGCGTTCAGAAATATTGGGGGAGGAGTGGTAATTACCCCCTTTACCCCTTGCCGTGAAGTGCTATTTATGAGCTAGTTAAACTAAACAAATAAATGTTTGAATTCATTAAGTTTACCTATTTGATTTGATTTTATTGCATTTATGGTTCACAGCCATGTGACGATTATGTGTTTAATACTGAATTTTCCATCCCACTATTCTACGGAAAATGGAATTCATTCTCCAGAGAAATCCATCGTCATTCTCACATGCAAAACACGTCATTGAAAATTCAGACTCCAAGCAGAGCATTGAGTCTAGCGCCAAATCCTCCGCGAAGTTAGTTTGTTTTAAAATTCTGGCGTATTTCTCGAAAAGAGTAACAATGAAGTCGTGCCCTCATTGTCAATGGAAAGATTCGACCCGTGTAATACCGCACTTGGCCATCGTCAGATATCTCGCTGCACGAAGGGGCGCGCACCAGAGGACTGACGAGAGGGAGGGAGGATGAGGGGGAGGTGGGATAGGGTCGGGAGCGGTACGTCGCCGCGAAACGCTTTTTCATACGCCTAAGACGAACGGGGTAATCCCCTCCGCGGGGGCGAGCGTATATCTCACAACAATGGCCGGCTATCTTTTCGCGAGTACGTGACAGTGTATAACTCACGTACCCCTCCTACTTCCTCCCCTTCTCCCTCTGACTTCTCCCTCCCTCCGACTTCTCCCTCCCTCCGACTTTTCCCTCCCTCCTCGCTTTCTCTCTCTCTTTTTCTTTCTCTTATTGCCCGATGTTCTCCAGTTACACACCCTTTTCGCGGTCAGTTGTCAGTCTGCCTCATTCTCCTCGCCTCTTTCTTCATCCCATCCGTTTCGCTCCTCTGTCTTCCTTCCTTTCTCTCTCTTCATTTATCTTAATTTCACTCCTTTTCTCTCTCTCCCACTCTCTTCCCCTCTCTAACCCCCTTCCTTTCTCTCTCTCCCCTCTCCTTTCCCTCTCTCCTCAATTTCTTCTCTCTTCTCCCCTCTCTCTTCCCCTCTATCTCCCTTCCATTTCCCTTTCTCTCTCTTACTCCCTCCCTCCCTATCTCCCTTCCCCTCTTTCTCCCTTCCTTTTCCCTTTCTCTCTCTCTCTTACTCCCTCCCTCCCTATCTCCCTTCCTCTCTATCTCCCTTTCTCTCTGTACCCCTCTCCCTAAATGGAAGAGAAGACCTTATGGTCTCAATTTCGCCCTGAAAATAAAGTCGTCTGTCTGTCTGTCCTCCTCACTCTCTTCCTTTCTCTCTTCATTCATTCCCTTTCTCTCCCTCTCTCTCTCTTATCGTCTCCCTCTTGCTTTGTACAAGTCTCGCCGATATAGTGTGGGACGAAGTCAAACCTACCACCCTCTCTCTCTCTCTCTTGTAACTATCTCCTTGTCTTACCCCCTCTTCTCTTTCCTACCTCAGTGACCTGTGGCATCGCATTCTCCTTTTTCCTCTCCCTCTCTTTCCTCTCCCACTTCGAATGAATTTTTTATCCACACATGGCGGAGACGGGCGAAGCGGACAGACTTGCATTCGCACTCTGAAGGGCGCATGTATCGCACGTATTTGGATGTGCGAGAGCGCGCGTGTGTGCCCTGGCGCTGACTAAACGTGAAATTTCTTTTATTTGGGGTTTTTCTAGAGGAACATATTTGTAAAACGAAGCAAAGATTTTTAATTCGTTTAAACTACGTTTGTTGAAAGTAAAATATATCTGTAAATTAATGTGATCAAAAACTCAATACCGATTGGCATATGTTATGCACTGACATAATTTCATTATTTTTTCCGGCGGGAATCCCGATTACTTTTATGTATGTTCTGCTTTTAAAAATTTGTAGAGCATGGAATTTTTTCTTCCAGGGGATTTTTTTAATGTAGCGACCATGTAATTTAGAATTTCTAATATTCTGTGGCTAACTATGAACGAATTCCTGAACAATCGTAACATAATTATATCTTTTATATTTTAATTGTCCTAGGCCATTAACTTTGAGCGCGATCTTGTTTAAAACAAAAATATGCCTAATTATTTTGATGACTTGATAAAATTATCGGAAGATGCAAAAATAAAACTTATTTTTCAATTTAAAATTAAGGATTGCATTATCCAATGTGTTAATCTGAACGATTATGCTTGGAAGAAGTTTGCTTTATTTCATTGAAGAAATTTATCTCGTATTTGTTCCGTGACGTCACAATCCATAATATAATACACAAACAACAATAGGCGAGTCGCCTTCCACATAAAAATAACAACTTGTGTCGCATGATTTCGTGAAAATTGCTCATCTGCAAAATTATTTTCCTAAGTTCATGAAAAGTATTTTCACCTTCTGGTTGGACTTGTAGCTTTCTCGTGAGGTGTATGTGACCCTTTATTATTTTGTTGTGGTGTTTTTAATTAAAAGCTTTCGTTCGTTTCTTCCGCCGTTGATTTATTGCAACCTTTTTACGGGATCGGAGATATGGATATTCTCTTTGAGAAATAAGTAACGTTTCGAACTAACGGAGGATGGGTATGAGGCCGTGCGTATGTGTCTGGAGATTAAATTAACGACTTCTGTGCGTCTACCTCTCCTTGGGGAAAAAATGCTACGGATAGCGATGACATCACATTCAGCAATGGAATGTGCTTCCCTCTTCTAATGTAAGATAGTCTGCGCATCCGGTGTAGCCCGCAGTACATTTTTTGAAGAATTTTTCTTAATTATGACAGCATTCTGAACCTAAAAGGATTTAAAAAATATTATTAGCCTATTTGTATTCTTTATCGCTGTCAATCAAATAAAAATTTGAGCCTCAGATTTTAATCTAAACAACTGTCTAATATCTTTTTTAAGAGAATATAGTATAACATCCATAATTCTAACTTCTTTCTTTCTTGAAAAACAAAATAAAAAACGCAATACAACCTAAAGTTAATTATTATTTTGAGTAAAATTTCTCTTGTTATTTATTATATTACGTCACAATTTATGTAGGCATTCTTATTGAGTTCTTTAATTCCATTATTATGCAGATAAATAGATAATCCTTACTAGGTATACTTATCCCCAATTTGTTCGGATGATCCGCTTATAGAAACTTCGAGGAACAGAGTTGCGATTCATTTAATAAAAATACTTAGGTGCAGTTATCGAAAATTCATGTGAGGAAGTTTAGACTATATTTAATAGCACAGTAATAAATCTTATTTCAAACTTTGTTGTTTTGAAAACCGCTGCGATCAGGGATGGAATCACACCTTATAAATGGTTATAAACTACGATGGGTCGTTTAGAAAACAATAAAATGAATTCAGCTCGCAAGTAAAACTAAATTTGAAGTTGGAGAAGGAGAAGGAGAAAAATGCTGAACCTGACACACTTGTGTTTAGTCACATGCACCCACGCATAAAAGTTACATTTCCATCCTTTCCATCTTGTTAAAACTAATTGTAAGTTGCATATTGAATACTACTTATTAACATCGATCTTGATAATTGTGATTGTTATCTTTACCGACTGTGTCATAAAATTATCTTTAACGTTTCTCAACAAGTTAATTGTTTCTTAGGAGCTAAAAACAATTTCCAGACACGCAAAGGTGCATTGAATTGCAACTTGTCATAATTTAAACTCCCCTCGTATCTTCTCTTGAAGCGACATCCCCTTCCCGCGAGGCAATGCCCTGCATTGGCGTGCCCTTCGCGGCTTTCTCATGTGAGAGTGAATGCATATTAATGCCCCGCAGTCTCGACCATGACCTCAAATGCTCCGTTATGCTCTCTGGGAAGATAGTGAAATGCGTGCCTCTTCCTCGGTTTTTACTTTCTTTCTCGGATGCTCATCCTTCCTCCACCCAACTCATACTCTCCTTTTCCTCGTGCTCCACATCCACGTCTATCCGTTTCGTGCCCACGTAGATCTCCAACCGATATCCATTTGAAGAAAGCGAGAGTTGACATCACGTAACATTTCCCCCTCTCGTGAGATGATCTTGAATTAAATTGACGATTGTTTCGGTTATGTTGTTTTCAATGAAAAAATCTCCCGCTGAGCGTCATACGCCTCTATAACTCGATATTGATTACCACGTAAACCAAGTATTTCCGTTTAATATTTTGATAACATAAAGCCACGTCCTTTTGTTTGTATTTTGTATAAGTCTAAATTTTCATTTACAGTTAAATAAAACTTTTTGTTTATAGGTGTATTTGAGTTTAAATAGATAATGTAATGGAAGAGCGGGGTTTGTGACATCATTAAAAGAAACCGAGATGTCGATGAACCATAAGAACTGACCTTCAGTACATACATTTTAGGTTATATCTAGTTGGGACCATGAAGAATACGAATCATAAGGCGAAAAACAACTGAGAAAATCTTCTTGATTCAAGAAGTGTTGTTAAAAGAGTAGCGAAAGATTCTTATAGCGATCAAAGTAAATATCAAAAGGCTAAGAAATGAAAATAATCGTATTTTTTTATCTCGGCGTATTTTGTATATTAGGCAATTTAAATAAAATTTAAGGTTACATTTAGTTCAAAACAACTGTTTGCATATAAAGGAAAAGATTCACTTTTTATTTAATATCTATCACAGCGAATCTCAACTTCTTCACTGCTTAGGTTTATTTTATATTCCTGAAAATTTGAGCTTGTAGGAAATTAACTCCTTTCATGAAGTTCTATAAATATATACATCATCTTAATTTGTCTTTAAAATATAATAAAATCTCATTACTCTCACGATAACTTTTCAAACGACATCTTTTTTACCCGCATACTGTACCTGTCATGTTTCTTGGAGTTCCTCACGTTAATTTGCTTGAAGTATATGGAGCGAATGTTATCGTTAGACCGTGATTTTTTCGAATGCATAAACGTAATCTTAAAGGGTATCGAGAGAAAATTCTGAAATCCTCTTTAATATACATTAATATTTATGTTTAAAACTTACGCAATGAACTTTCTACCAAAACCATATCGTCAAGTAGTCGTTGTACTTGTCATACCTGACAGAAACAATTAAAACCCAGTCAAAATTCCTTACAGAAATGAGAGTGCGGCTATTTTTTTCGCATTTCAACGTAAACCGGTATCGTACCGTCTATCTCACGCCGTCTCGGAGACGATTTCCTAAAATGCGTACATCAGTACATACTCTCTTTTCCGTCCTAATAATTCCGATAGCTCCTCTCCCTCTAAAATCGGATGTCATGGGTGCCCTCAACAACAATGAGGGAGTGGATGGCAATTAAACCACTCTCTTTCCCCTTTAGGGACATAAAGGATTTTTTTAATGCTGCAACAAAAGCCATCTCGGGATATATGAATACAATCGAGTTATTAGCCTTCCTTGCACTCAGTGCTGTAGTTGTCATTTCCACCCCAAAGGCACCTTGGGAATTTTTAAGGAGGCATTGTTCCACGTAATGGATTCAGAAGCCATTCCCCTCTTTTTTGAATGCAGCGTAACCTCGAGCGATTGTTGAGAAGACGGGCGGCGTCTGCGATGCCGTCTACTCCGAGCGTCGAACATTTATTTATTCGGGTTAGATTTTACTGCGTGGACAGCCACCGTAAAAAAATGTCCACACCTGGTCGTTCCAAGAATGTTGGAAAAACTGCCATTAATCCAAACAGTTGGTTCCCGAAGCCGACCAAGCGCATTTCAATACGTGGGCAGGTCGAGTGAAAGTTTTTATAATTAATCGTGTTCAGAATATGCAGCTGTTTTAATGAGAAAGGAAATGTTTTACGATATATTGTTTTTTTTCAAGTTCTCGTATCTCTGTTATTTCTTCGGGTGGAGGAGAACCCGGATGTTGAGTGCCGCTCAGTAGTTTTTATCTCATTTTTATCCTTCATCATTTGTTGTCATTCCTCTAGTTAATTGATTCCATTCGTTATTCAAAGATGAGGCCACAGATGTATCGAATTCCGCATTTTACGACACAGATTATACCGGCTTACCTACCTTAAAGAAACCAGAGGAAAATTCACGGACCATTAAAGTTTTCGCGCCATACGATTTTTCTGTGGCATATTATGTCTCCATTTTTTTCCATTTTAGGAACTTTTCTTTTGCCAAAGATTAACCTATGTATGGTTAAATTGTTATTTATTATTCCCGATTGAAGACGTCTTCGTTGGACAATACCTGCATTCTCAATTTCGGTAGAATAGCGACACGAATCAAAGTCAATAAAAATATGCAAAAAATGTCGCATATGTACGCGCATACTTTAAATGTCCTCAAAGGGCTTTCGGGAGGATGGAAAAGGGCGAGGAAGGATGCGAGACACTTCGCCCTTTCAACCGACCGCCTCGTTCCCTACGGTACGCGACCTATGAAATATTCCGATCATGTCTCTGCGCCGGACGTAAGGCCTCATATTCCTGAGGATCCTAGACCAGACTTTTTTGTACGACAAAGGAAGGTCGTCGGTTTTTTGTGATTTTTTTTCTAAACAATGGACCTCTAAAACTGCTACGGGAGCGAGCGAGGGCCCCACATGAATGGCGATTGAATAAGCGGTAGATTAAAAAAGGAGATAATATTTGGTGCGGGGGTCGAGATTTCTGAGGGAGGTGAGGATAAGCGTAAAAAGAATGAGAGGGCGAGGAGAGATTCGTCTGGTAGAGAGTGAGTGGGTGGGAGAGAAAAAGGATGACAGACGGGCGGAAAGAGTGCGTTTGTGAACAGGGTAGAGAGGGATAAAGGGTTTTGAAAGATTTCTAAAGAAAAGATAAAAGAAGGCTCATATGCATTTCCTGTCGGGGACTCCACCTCATTCCTATTCTGAGGGATTTGGGAAGTGGCACATCTGAGCGCACGGACAGACGTCGATGTTTTCAGCTCTATCCGTAGACTTTCGTAACGAACGTCTCTTTCATTTTCACCTTGTGTTCCTTCATGGAACAGTTTTTTGATCAAAACTATTCTTGTATTTGGTGAAAGTCGTCGGAAGTTTTTTATTCTGAAGGTTGACAGAACGCACGTGTGAGATATATTTTTCTTCCTCTCTCCTAACTCTTAGAAAGCATCTCTTGTCTGTCAGAGGCGCAGTTGGTTGACATTTAAAAAAATAAATATCGAAGAAAACCTTAATTATTGCAAACCAATCATTCTTCTTGAAGGTCCTGTTGGGAAGAAAATATTTTCTGATAATCTACGGATTCTTAATTATAAAAATTTATTGAAAAAAGTTATTAATAGGAGCGAATCATTTTGATTTCTCAAAAATAAATTTTATCATGTTGATGAATGAAGACGACTTGAAAATGTGTCTTGGAATTAGTATAAAATGCTTATCATGTAACACTGGATATTTTTAATAACTGACCGGTTGTTAAACAAATGCCAGTGAGTCAAAGAGTAATTTAAAAGTAACTTATAAAGGATACCGTTGACCTTCATCTGGAACAACGATTAATCATCATGTGGCGTTAAAGTCGCACATATTGTACAAGCAGTACATGTTCATTACGGATCTCAATGCTTCGTTCGCCTGTACTTTTTTAATCCTCCTAAAATTCAAGTAATATTCACTGCAACTGTATTCTGAATAGGTATATATTATTTTTAAAGTGATTATTCTGCGAGTTAACAATTAGTACCAATGAGCTATTCATCACTCATTTGGAGAGTCTGAGGAACCTAAAGGTCAAATGACCGTCACACCACTGGCAAGCGAAAAGGGGCGTACATACAAAGCCCAACGGAGCGGTTCCACTACTGCACTCTTTGCGTTCGTGATCAGGAGGAGGAAGTTCCCTCTCCCTTTCTTGTATTGAGATGTTCTTCCTCCTCATTAGCACATGTTGGCCACAGCTTTACCTGTTAAAAGCAGCGAGTATCCCTTTAAGAGGCGTGTTTAGCGATGGTAAACTGCAATCATCTCCATTCTTTAATGGAGGGGAGAGAGAAGGGTGTCACGCTATATCAGAGAGAGAGAGAGAGCCGTTTTACGCGGTCGTGGAAGAGGAGGAGGCGGTTTCTTCAGAGTAATTCTTCCGCGAGGGCGAGGAAGGAAACCCCTCTCTCTCTCCTGCACTTTCATTAAAAAAACTCCCTTGTTATCCATCACCGTCTTCTCCCTTCATCCTTCTCCGTTTCCGAACCTTCTTCCACCTTCCTTACGACAAAGAGAGCTTGAGATGGGTGGGATGAAGGGGTTATGAGGGAGAGGAGGAGGGGTGGGAGGGTAGGTGCGCGAAAGCCTCCTCCTCCTTTTCTGATGCGAATCCGTGGAAGTTGCGATGATTAATGGTCCCCCCGCGAGAATGGCGGATTCACGCGCGTGTGTGTACGTGGGTATCTTGTCGAAAAAGGGTAAGATCTCGGGCGGGCGGGAAAGGGAGAGGGGGGAGGGGAGGGAGGGGATATGGGAGGTGGGATTGGTAATTAAGAGGACCGCGGGAGGGATAGGTTGGGTAGTGGGTTTTCCTTTTCAAAATGGGAACGTAAGAGTGAGCAAAGAAGAGAAGACTAAAGCGGTAGGAAATGGCTTGGGATGGGTCGTGGAAAAGGGATAAAGAGCCACGAAGATGGAGAGAGAGAGAGAGACTAGTCTTTCTATAGCAAAGTGTGGTTTTGAAGATCGATGCGAGCTCGTAGCTGGGTTTTCATACACGTAGTACAGCATCATTTCGTATAACCATTAGATAAAATTTGTGCAACTGTTAATTCAGATTCAGGTACGGCAATAATTATTCTCTTCGTATCTAATTATATCATTTTTTAATATTTAAAATTGAAAATTATTTACATTTGTAACCAAATGCAGTAAAATTCTACTACCGAACGTAATTTACATATTTTAAAAATGTAAAATGGAGCAATTTGGAGTTCACCTGAAAGAGAATGTTTACTCATTTTATAAATTCTTGTTAATGCGTATTTTTCGTCATATAAAAGAAAATACATTACTGAAATTTACTGCAATTTAGTAGAGTATCTTTTGGACAACAACAGAGTGGAAATAAAATTTTAATTTTCTGTTTTAATTAATACGAGATTTGCATATACCAATATATTTTCTAAATAATCATTAATTTACTCTCTTCTGCTGAAGCTTTCTTCAAAATCCCATTAAAGAAATATTTCCTCATTAATTAAAGTATTTTACTTAAATAATGAAAACGCTTAATCTTTCTTAAGTTTGATAAAACGTTTCACAGTTTAAGCAAGTAAACGCTATATAAGGAAACCACCGCAAAGATTTTTTTAATGAAATTCAATTTCAAACACCTTATTTAATCATAAAAATCGTAATTTAAGTAATTTTACGAAATACTATTAAGAATATGATAGCATATAAAAGATGACATTTAATTCCACTGATCGTCCCTTTGATGAATCGGTAATTTTTTCAATCATTGATATTGAATTATAGTCCAATGTTTCTTTAATACTTTTTTATACGAACTTCAAAATAGAAATCACTGT
Organism: Uropetala carovei; assembly: GCA_036926305.1. Taxonomy (NCBI): domain Eukaryota; kingdom Metazoa; phylum Arthropoda; class Insecta; order Odonata; family Petaluridae; genus Uropetala; species Uropetala carovei. The sequence goes on from JAXCHB010000054.1 coordinate 838,773, forward strand.
GACCGATCAATTTGAGCTTGGATGGGTGTGTACCGTAGAGAATTGTCTGTCTAAGACGCCAAAGGCGGAGATACTGATTTTGAAGATAGATGACACTGCTTCTTTAAATGTCGAAACTTTCTCTATTCTTCCCTGCTCCGTGATTTAAGTCGCCCAACGAAAGGGGTCTTTTAATCTGATCATACATAATACAAATGGGCAGGAAAATGTGCATAATTACGTATAGAAAATGGTAAGAGATAACATTAAAAATGGAGGACAAAGCCGTCTTGACGGTTATTTGAGTTAACAGCATCCCTTTTCTCACCGGAAGGTTTTTTTTATGAATGATGGTGACTAACACGTGTTAACCATTGAACCATATCTTGTTTCTTACGGGACTAAGTTGGTATTATCGAAAGAATCAGTCACGTTCTTTCGTAATAAAAGACTAGGCCCTTTAAGAACACGAACGGGATTTTAAGAATCTTCTTCAAACCTTGAAACCTTTGAACATGCAGTCATTTCTTAGATAATTTAAATCGATTCTCATCTATTAATTTTAGCTTACATTTTATTAAACTGAAGAAACGTTTATTTTAAAATGCCATACCTCAAGGTTTTAGTTAGGTTCATTTTCAACAGTATGTTGTTATGGCCAAAATTCAATTAAAATCTCGTTATTATCTTCGACATTTTTCCTTGCTCAGAAAAGGTTAGCAGAATTGTATTTTTCTATTTTTTTCAAATTAAATTGATTATATTTACTTTGACACACAGACATCTCGCAGCATTTTGTCTCAATAAATTTCACTGCATTAAATTAAAGAGTTTTGCCATCCTTTTTGTATTTTCAATTAAATTAATCGCGCAATTATTTAAAACTTGACAATTTAAATAACCCTTTCGGACTTCGATATCGACACCATTTTTTATTTCACTTGATTTCGAAGCCGTATTTTAAATCTGACATCGTCATTACTTATATTCTTCTCTCTTAGCTTACTTTTTTCTCCGGAAGAGTGATAATCGGCGCATGACTGTCTGATGCGCGTCTGGATGAGTCTCAGTCTTGGCATCCTCATCTATTGCGGGCAAACCCCATTGGTGGAGGGATAGATGGAGATGGGGCGAGGAGGAGGGCGAGAGAGGAGCGAGGATGGGGATAGGGAGGGGCGAGGGAGGGGCGCGTGGGTTAGAACCTGGGGAGAGCGCCTTTGTTACCCCTTTGCTTTCCTCTTACAACCTCCCGTTGTCTCATTCCACACTCGTACATAAACGCGTCATCTAGGTAGGAAGAAGAGAATAGGAGTGAAGAGGAGAAGGGGCGGATGTGGAATGAGAAGGAAGACGAGTGGGATGAGAGGAGAGAAGAGCGAGGGAAGGGTGCGATGAAGTCTCAAGGAATAAGAGGTGAGGAGGACCCTCATCTCCGGATGTGCCTGAAGGGGGTAAAGGAAAGGTTAAGGGTTGTGAGTGAGGAAGAGATCGGGGGGTGATGCGGCCTCCCTGCATCAAAGCAACGCCGATAAAGGAGAACTAAGGAGGTTTTCGTTCTGGATGCGAGAAATTCGGCGGAGGATATCCTGTGGTGTGTTAAGATATTTGAATTAACACTTATTTGGTCGATGTATCCTGCGAGATACGCTCCCTCGAAAGGAATTATAGAGCATTCCATGTTCTCTTTGACATAATGGACTTCGTATCTGTCAAGGTGCACGCATTTTGAGTGATGATTTTACTTGTTGTCCTATTAAAGGCTAAAAATAGAGGTAAAATATAGAATGCAGAAAATGAAGAATGTATCGTGTATAAGAAAATAATGAAAATTTAAAATACTTCTGCACAGTTATCACATTTAATTTTAGTGAAGTTTTGTCATTTTTATTCGTCGCATGTACATATTCTTACTCAATTTCGCAAAGTATTGCTTAATTTACTGGGGTAAATCTATGTGTTAAACACAAAAATATTTATGATTTTTAGTATCTTGGAGCTCTCTACTGAATGACCAATTATAATTTTCCATTTCAAATTATTGGTCGGACCCTTCTTTAAGTTCCAACTTGAGGAATAATAAAAGTTATTGCCATCAAAATATCACATCATCTGACGATGGTGACTTTAAAAAAACCCTCATACATCGCGAGCAATCGAGAAATAATTTTCCGAAAACTTGTCTTAATGATTCCTATTATTACGGCGAAGGGGCGTATGAAAACGTTGACGGTACGACTAATGACTAATCTGACTTTCGCAAATCGCATTGTTTTCCGTGCGACGCAAATGGAGCGTGATTTCACGGCTCGGAGGAGTAACGAATGTGCAATCGGAAGAGGGAGTGTATTGTGTGTAATATTAGGGGTCGAACACCTGTTGGATGGAGATGGTGAGAGTGATGGATCCGGGAAGATAGGGCGGGATTCACGAAAGGGAACCGAGGTGAAGAAAATGTGTATGTGTGTGCGTGCGAGTAAGAGAGAGAAAGAGAGAGAGCGATAGGGAGGAATGGGAGAGTCGGTGTTGGAGATGTGCGTTGGGTGGAGAATGAGAAAAGAACAATGTCCTTCCATGGGCCAAATAAGGGTCTTCTTCCTCCACCGCCTTCCTCCTCCATTTTCTCCCTCCCTCAATCCCAAAGGGGTGGAATCGGGAGGTGAGGTGACGTCACGCGACATGAAGTTAGTCTGCTCGTAGAGGTTGGGTGAGGGGAAGAGCGCCGGTGATTGTGAGGTCGCGGGGATCGAAAGGGCGTTGAGGAAGAGAGAGAGAATAGAAGGAAGGAGAAACTTGGAGCAGAAAGTACGATGAATCGGAGGAGAAAGGAAAAGGCGAAAGGAAACATGGAGTTATGAAACGGAACAGGAAGGTGTAATGCAGAGAAAATAGAAATACCTTTAAGAAAAAATTGGTGCCTGGAAAAGTATACTGGTTTAATTAAAAGTTATAAAACGGAGAAGAGAGGGAAGGAAATAATGGAAGAAAACTGATTGTGAGGAAGAAATCAGACACAATAGTTGCAGGAAAACGAGGCTGAGAGATTAAAACGAAATAAGTGTTGATGGAGAGAGAAGTAAAAGGAAGGGAATGATGAGTGTCAATTAAATACCATTTTGAGTTATAGAGATGGCAGTAAAACAAACAATATTATTTGCATATTAATGTGAACATTACATGCAGGAAACGAATATGATTAAAATAAATCTAGACAGCTCCGTTTTTACGAATTAAAATATGAAGAGCTCAGATAGCATCTGGTGTGATGAAACAAAAACTTTGGTAATTACAAATATACGTAGGTTGAGAGTATAACAATGAAAAATCAAGAGAAATATTCTGTACCGTCTCAACAGACTAAATATATTCTCAATTATATATTGCTGGCGTTGGCATAGGTGTGATTTGCGTAACTGGAAGACCTGTTTCTGTTGAATAAATTATTATCACATTCAATCCTCAAAGCGAAAAAAATTTAACCAAAAAAGTTAAAAGGTTTTACTAATAAGGGTTGATTTTCTAAAATGTTAGTCAACATTATTTTTTGTTACGGTTATTATCTTATTTTAAGATCTTAGCACTTCTCTAATAAATAGCTATTCTATTTTTTCCATTCATTTACCGACATGCCCGTGAATACACATGTTCTTGATCGCATGTCAACAACACCCGGCGAAAGAAACATTTTGAAGCGTGATTAATTTAATTTCCATCCACCATATGTCGCTTTTTGCTGCGGCAAATATTTTATACGAGAAAAGCTTGCGGATTAAAAAAATATCCTTCTTAGGAATCGTAAAAGAGAGAGAGAGAGACTTTATTGCATCGTATCATTAAAAAAAACTTGGGCCTCACCCGTCGCCGCCGTCACAACCCGGATGGGACTCTTTTTCCTGTCGAGTACACTATCAAAGGGTATCTACCTTTGCACTTTCTAGTAGGGAGATAATAAGGAGAGAAAGAGAGAGAGTCGGTGGGAGGAAGGATGAGAGGAAAAGAGAGAGAGAGACGACAGGAAGGGGTAGAGAATGGAGAGAAAGAGGAAGTGGGAGGGAAGGACGTGTACAGCGCGTGGGTGAAGACACTAGGAGACTTTTCTTCGGGGGACTGCACGTATGTTCGAGAGAGGGTGTCTTACGTGGAATCACGGGAGAGTGATGGCGAAGGGGATGGGGAAGAATGGTAGGGTTCGCTTACGGAGTGAGATAGAGGAGTGGTTGAACGGTGGTCTAGAGATAAGACGTGATTGGTCTAACGGAAGAGTGGGAAAACTTTGTTGGTAATAGAATGGAGAGAGAGGATGAGACCGATGAAAAAGGGTGGGGAACAGAACACAGTAAAGAAGGATGGGGAGAGAGAGAGAGACAGAACAGCACGAGAAGATATGGAAGACAGACGGACGAAGCAAGCAAGAGGAGAGAGGAGTTAGGTTAGACAGAAACTGAGGGATGGACATAAGAGCAGTGACGTTTAATAACAAGCAGTTCAATATCAAAATTTGAAAAAGTAAATACTTAGACATATCCAGTAGCAAAAACAAGGTTGTGAAAAACCACATGCGCATATCGGTTGCAATGCAGCCCTCTTCGGTAGTGATTCACAGAAAGTAGTTTCTGAAAAGCTTATTCTTGAATTTGTTTTCAGCCATAAGACGAGCTTTATAATTCTGTCGAGCAGCGGTTATAAACCTTTATTCCTTCGCGGCACACAAGACGGTTGATGCTCGCATGCGCGGCACCCTTCACGCTAATATTCGCCTTACTAAATAAAGGACGAGTAGTTGCAATAAGGAATAGTTATAGCCTAAAAATTATTTTTTGTTTTTGCAAATGAAAGTAAGAACCTCTGCTTAACAAAATGTATTTTATATTATACAAACCGTTATTAAAATTTTTGGCGACGCACCCCAGGCTCTTCGCTTCGCACCGGTTGAGAACCACTGCTTTAGCGAATAAGAGCACTGGCAGAATAAAATAGGTGGATTTAGGAATAGGTCCGGGAAATTAGCTGTAGAGAGAGTTAGTGAGGAGAAAAATACGGAGGATGTTACAATAGAAGAAGGAAGGTGAGTTGCGGAGGACATATGGAAAGAGGGACGACCGGAGGTTTGGAGAGAGAGGAAGAGAGAGAGAGAAGTGAAAAGGGGTGTGGGATGGTGGATGGGGAGACGGGAAGGGGTTAGGAGGGAAAGGGGTGGCACCGTACGTGTAGGGCGTTGCGTGTGAAAGGACCTCAAGGTTCTCCTCCTCCTGGGTGCGACCGATGTGCTTTTTCTTTGGCTGGAGTGGAGAAAGAGGAAAGGGATGGGGATTGGGGGGGAGCGGGGGAGGAGAGACATGAAACTCCCACCATCCTTTTACGTCATTCGACTTTGCAAGGGAGTCTTGGTGACACGAAGGCTGAAACCCCTCCCATCCTCCGTGGTAAAGCAAAAGTAATAAGGCGTCTAAGTATTGTCTGCCCACGCCTCCACCTACTCCTGCTTTCCTCACAACCTTTCTTTACGGCACCTGTAGTGATTTAACGGAGAAGGAAAAGCGGAGAGAGAGAACGACGCGGCGGTTTTAATTTCCATTTCATTGATGACAATCGTCCTGCTATTTTCTCGCTGTACCGCGTGAAGAAATCTGCGAAGTTGCTCGGTTCGTTCGCGCTGTCGTGTCGTCAACGTGAAATCGGTTGATGAACTAAGAGTCGGGGAATACGGTACCTTAGGCGCCATCGAGGAATGATCAGAGTAATTATCTTTGGGGAATGTGAAAGTTTCCAACCAATTCAATCTCTAGACGCTGCATCTGCTGTGTATACGAGTCCTCGATGCCATGGTCTGGTGAGTAGACATCCGCCTTGTGCCGTGTGCGAAATTATTACAAATACTTTACTGATCGATTTTCGATTTTTTCCATTGAAGAACCTGCGATGTACTATCGAATCTCGTTCTGTTAAATAGGTAGATACTTTAAAATTTTACATATTCCTCTTTGACACATAAATAAATGCTTTGATTCGAACCAAATTTATTCTCGAATATTAGGTATTTAGCCAATAAGGTTTTTGCTGGGAAGGAGATAAGGAAGTTACGTAATAACCCATTAAAAACTTGCGTATATTCACTCTTTCAATCACTCAAATTCTTATGCAAAAAATCATGCATTTCCTCACTCATTTCACTCTTTTTCGAGCATTGTCCTCCGTATTTTAGGTGTATGTTTATTTAAAATTAACGATTCCTTGGATAAAATCTTTTATAAATATCCATGATTGCATTAAACACACATCTTGTGAGGCGTCTAAAACCACTGCTGGAAAGCAAGACAAACAAAACAAGATCGGAAATTCTTTTGAAATTTTCCTTTCATTTAGATTTATTCCCGTCGGTGTATCACGATTAAGGAACCATCCAAACAAACACTATCCCAATGCAACTGATGTATCGAAGCAAATTGAAGGTCTTTTCTCGGCATGGCGGCAAGACGTGGTTGTTAGCCAAGTAATGGGTTTTTTCCCTATCTCCCGCTGCAGGAAAGATGACATATGGCTTTGCTTGCTCGGTTCGGACGATGAAGTGCTCGAAGGCGCGTGCATGACAAAGGAATCGGGAGAGAAAGAGAGAGAGAGTAGTTTCCAAATACAACGGGACGGTTTTGAATGGAGGAGTGGATTGATGGCTTCTCCTTTGGAAGCGATGAAACCCCAAGAGAAGCAACGTATGGAAGGAGTTCATATCGAGTCTCTCCGTCCTTATTGTTAGACCAGCCGAATCACCTTCCATATTTTCCTATGCATTCAGTGATAGGCTCATTTTTTAAAACACTTTCTTACGGTCGCACTCGAATTGATGCCCTCCATCACATTGGGATGTATCGCGAAAGCGATCGTAAAAGTCTCGGTTGGGTGACGGGATGGGTAGTTTTTTATATTTCGTTCAAGTTTTATTTTTTTGTTAGCTGTGATCCGCTGCACACCTTGAAAGAAAGATCGACGATTAAATTCGTCGGATGCTGGAGCGTAATAAACGTCAATGTAGTGACTTGATTATGCGTGATTATTTTTTATTTGTTCTCTACGACTTTTTCAATCTATGTAATGCATCGGATAAAAGTTCCAGCAGTAAAAACAACCGTGTTATTTATGGAAATTTCCGAGAAAATAAGGGTGTTCTGAACTTCATTATGTTTCGAACTTTGCGTAAAACAATCACTCATTCCACAGAAATGAATTTTTTCTCGTAGATCTTTCGTCTTAAGCAACGAATCCGACAATTTATCCTCTGACGTTTGCTTGTTTTCACAAGAGCTCAGTTGCTAACTTTTTGCTTCTTACTCAGAAAATTGTATTAATTTCTTGTAATTATTTTTCCGGTGCTTTATTTTCATAAACGAGACAACAATTAAAAACAGTTACACTCTATAGAGTTGTGATAAAAAGACTAAGTCAATTCGACAAGGATTTTTTAATCTTTTTAATGAGTCATGAATTGGTCCGTCATTGAATATACAGATAATACTGTTCATTTTCCTGTATGTAATTCACACTCGTATAACATTTAATTGCAGGCAATAATAGAATATATTTTTTAAAGAAATTGTAAATGCATATTTTCAACCCTCCAGTTCCACACGGGAATGTTAATGCAAAAAATAAGCATTACTAGTTTTAAAAATGATAGAAAAAGATTGACCTCGATGTTATGAAGGATATACTTTCCTCCCAGACGTTAAAGCAAGGGTTCTCAACCTAGAGTTCTTGAACTGTGCGACGGCACTCTTCTACGATGGTCAAAATGCACTCACGAACGCAAGAATGGAAGTTATTGTCTTTTTTCTTAACTACATTAAAACACATTAGGAATAACCTTGACGTTGGTTGATTTTCATTTATGACTACGCATAATTATACAGAGGTGTCGCTCACTTGATATTCTAGAAAATATCTCGTCACACTGAAAAAGCTAGGAAACCATGCCATCCTCACGGCTATCACAGCTGTCGCGCGTTAAAAAAAACACCCAACAAAATATCACCTCAAATTGACAAATAAGATTTATTATAATTAAAAGACAAAGGAAGATTTCTCGTGAGACGCAGTAAGCGGAAACTGTATTGTGAATCAGTTTTGCCCACTTTGTAAGCAGTTAGTCCCATCGGATGACTACGTGTAGCGCGGAATGGTCAAGAGAAATGGTTGAGTTCTTCTCTGGTATCGTAAGGGACAGGGTCGAATTGCGCGGAACTATGTACCTGGGGTTAAGGTTACGCGGATGGTCAGTTTCGACCCCTTTCTATATTATTTGAAACGTATTGTCTGTGAAGATTGGCACACACTTCATGCTCATGAGAGCCTCCACATCTAAGCATCAAATCACCAGATTCGTTCGTAAATATAAATGCTTTGCAAGTCTTCACAGTACACCGCCTCATAATCCCCGATTGCGACTCGTAATCTTTGCGAAATTTGTATCTTGCGTTCACGATCATTTTAACACCTTTCTCGCTGTACATGGAGAACATGCTGACGCCAGTTTTTTTTTTCAGGAACAAGTGAAACTATGATGTGCTCGATTTGCTTCATGAAGCAGGACTGAATCGCATTCAAAAATGTATGTATGTCATTTGATTTGTACTATTTATCAGTATCATGGAAAAACCCTTCGAAACAGCCAATCATAGCGCGCAATACGACCCTATAGAAAAGGGTCAAAAATGACCATTCGTGCAATTGGACAACAGGCAGCGGCCCCATCATCTCACCTCCTCCCTCTCACCCTCCTTTCTCTTTTCCCTCTAAAGCAGGTGTTCCCAACCTTTTCGATGTGGCGGGTACAAAGTTGTATCCTGGAATATCGAAAGAGAACCACTACACTTCCGCAAGTGTAGTAATGATAATGAATAAAATCAAACCAACATCAAAGTTATTCTGAATGAACTTGAATTCGTTTAGAAAGAAATCAACCGAGCGAATTAAATTATTGGTCCTACGAAATGGGATATTAAGCACCCTAGAAGAGCGCATTCACGCTGTCAAAGGGCACCATCAGGGTTATAAAGAGCACGATAGTGCTCGCGAGCACCAGGTTGGGAACCCCTGTTCAAAAGGCACGCCTCCTTTAGTTTCTCCCGCGGTACATTGTTTCGCACCGAACATTTCCATCGCGGGCAACGTAGCTTCGACACTCGTTCATTTTTCCCCTTCGCCTCACGTTGGGCACAGCGTTCAAGGATGAGTCGAGATTGATGTCGCCGGGTTACTGAGGTTATAGGGCTCTAAGTTGATTTCAGCGCGTCTCGCTCCAAATATGAGAGCGTCCTTTGCAACATCCGACAATATCTCCCTCGGTTCCAACGCTTCCATTATTGTTCGGTGACGAAATGACGTCACACTCTATTTACCCCCCCTCACATCTCTATCCCTCGCGCTTTATGTTGAAAACTTCCATGACCGGAAACGAGGACTTAGCGAATTGATTCATGCTCCTGATTCGTCGTGCGAGTGCGAGTTGATAAATAAAAAAAATAATGGGGTCATATAAAATTTTTAAATTGTTTTAGAGAGAAGAAATCTGAATTGTTTAGATTCTTTTGTGATGTGGTGGTTTCACTGGTTCTGATTGATTGTTTCGTATCGACCTCCTTTTTCAGCTTATATGGCTATTTAGGGAGGAAAACTAATGACCGGAGGAGAGAAAATCATCGCGTCGCGTCAGAAAAACGAGAGATGGAGATATAATTCCTAGATTTCATTTGTTATAATCGTCTAGCCCAAATACTTGGACTTAAATCTTAATCAACTGGGTTATATTCAGATTTTCATTGTTTTTTCATAAAGTTTTAAAGAGGGATTTATTGATCGAAAATCCTTTCAGAATTTTCGATGTAGAATGTCATTTATTTCTTAATTCGCTCCATACGGTGCTCATAATATTTTATAGTGTTATTTAAGCATGATTAATGGGATATTTTGCTACTATTCCACAAATGTTGCCACCACTTTTTTGCCAGATAAACGTCCTGTAATAAAACGAACCAATAATTGAAAAAAATTATGTAGTCTAAAGTAGGATCTGTTGGGGAACTGGAGCACATCCGTCCGCCCTAGGTACTCCGCAAAATATCCACGGATAATTAGGATGTGATTTAGACCTCCGACGCATCCTCCTTTCGTTTCTCGCTGCATTCCACCCGCGCGAGGCCTTCGATGAGCGTTCGTCATCCGCGGTCGCGATGAGGAGCAGCAAGAGGCGGGGGAAGTGCCCCCCAAACCCCACCACTTTTTCCTCTCCATTCCGACGAAGAGGCACAATCCTAGTGCAGAGGAGGGGGAAATGGTCGGATGCGGGCGGCAACGCATGAAATCCGCCGCCCATCCCACCCACCTCCACGCCCTTCCCCGCCTCTTTTCGCAGCGCCCCCGCTTGCTCTCTCACTCTGAAGATTAACCCGGAAACACACTTTTGTAACGTCGCCCCGATCTCGGTGTTTGCCGCGACTCGCTCTCGTCGACACGCTTAAAGAAGTATCGGACGCGTGCGTCCGAGAGACGAGTCCTCCGTTGCGTTTCGTTCGTTGGCTCGTTTCGGCCGCCTCCGCAGACCAGCCAGAGGGGGAAGGTCTGCGGCGTCGACAGCTGGGGGAGGTAATTTCAGAGAAAGATAAAGTGGTGCTTGATGGCGTCCTTGGGAGGAAGGCTTGGAGTGAGATGTCTTTTGAGGCTGGAATGACGGCAGATAAAATTCCCTCCGCCTCCGGGTAGGAAGTCGTGGACAATATCGGCGAAGACGATCCCCGCACTTGAGTCACGATTTGCTCCTTTTTGAGCCAAGGTACTTTTTACCCGAGCATTAGCTACTGAGGGGAAAATGGTTGCACAACACACAGGGGGATAAACACAAACACTGGTTTTCGTCGACTCGAAGTGCATTTCATTTTTATGCCTAAACCCACCTCTCCTTCATCATTTTTTCCAACAAGTCGGATATTTTTCGATAACTCGAAGGAGTTAGCTTCCCTGTGTTTGTTCATATAGGTCTTTTGCTCGAAATTCCGTTAACTCGAACTTTTCTTCATTTAAGTTTCTGGTTGTCGGAGTTCTGCTGTACATATTTACACACAGTGCCGAGAATGATTTTGAAGTATGAAGTTTCTGAAATGCAAAATATATTCATCAAATTATAATAATAAAATAATGACTGTCAACCCAAGACAATTTGAATGAAGTGTTTAAAAGGTATTTATTGCATCACCTCATGTTTCTTCATTCTTCAGCGGGACGTAAATAACTGGTTTTAAGTTATTTTCGCCTAAGCTTGGCTTTCAAACACGGTGCCATTGCCAATTTCTGCGTCGTGGGCGTCTGCATTTACCTTTCTGTTGAATCGTACTTGAATCGCTAAACAACCAAGCGACAGCTTCTTTCCTGCCAACCAACGGATGTCGTATTTCACCCATCTGTTCGTATGAAACATATTAATTCCACTATAACATTATTGGGACGCGAAGCGTGAGAATTCTTATTCGAAAGGTGGTTCAAAAAGTTTCCCCCAAGGTGAAAAGAACGTTCCGCTCCTTTTGATCTTCCAATTATTCAAATCCTCTTGCACATCTCCAAAGGAAGCGAGAGCGACAGTTTTTTATTCGATCCCGCTTCCGTTTTTATTCCCCCCACCCCCCTCACAATGGAAATGCACCTATAGGCGATTGAATGGATGAATTAGGCGGTGAAATGGGCCGTGAGGGTATTTTACGAGGTTTCTTGATTCAAGCGGCAAAGCTTCTGACTTTGGTAAATGGAAGGGCCGAGAGAGGGAGATGGAGGTGACAGAAAAGCGATGGAGTAATTTAAGGTTGGAGGGAGACAAGGGTTGGGACTAGATAAGGGTGGAAGAGGTTACGGGACTTGAATACTGTAAACAAATTCTTGGGAATTTTGGGGAGAACGTATGGTTCCCCGGAGTCACCCGTGGAATAGAAATAATGGAATTCACTTTATCTTCTCTCTCAACCGTTCTTAACACGGCCGGTTTATGTGGGCGAGTCTTTTTTTCGGCTTTCCAACAACCATTTGTTCCCTTGGACGCATTTCTCCCTTTTAATCCGACATATTCCTACTCCCCTCCCTCCTTCCGACACATACACACCTCTAAGTCCAGCGCTTCTCCTCTATCAATTCTATTCAAACCCTTTACTCGGGAAGGAATACGTACCTGGTGACTATCGCAGTCTCATCCCCAAAGGATGATGGCACCCATCAGCCGTCAAGCGCCTTCTAAACTTTTTCCACCCCTCCCCCTCGCGCCACGCCTTCCCCGCCTCGCCGTTCCCACCAATATCGCCTCTCGTCTCCTCGATTCCTCCTCGCCCCACCACACTCACAATCAGTTCACTCTCCTTTGGGACCACGCATCGCTTCGGCGATAAGGAATGACATTAACTGATGGAGGATGTCGGGTGCCCAGCAGGCGGCGGAGTCAGGAGTGGAGGAGTGTGTGCATTCGGACGGAGAGCACGAGAGAAGCGGAGGTAATTAAGCGCGTTGCTTCCACCGAACCCTCTTTCCTTCCTCCTCGCTCTCTTTCTCCTCTCTTTCCTTTCCTTCCTTCTCGCCGCCATCCCACAATGCCCTCTTCTTCTCTCACCGCTACAGACGAAATGGTTTAGGAAAAATGCGGCGGACAGATGATGATCGCAAACATCCTGTACACATGTATGTGCTAAAGGAGTTCGTTTTTGTAGCTTTTTTTCTCTCTCTTATTCGCCGTTTCTCTCTCTCTCTCGATTAGCATTCCCGATTCTCTCTCCCTCCTTTCCTCTCTCCGCTTCTATCGCTCTCATCTCTTTCTCTCTCTCCCTCTAACTCTTTCCGTCTGTCTCTTTTCTTCCGCTTTTTCCCGTCGCTGTTTTATTTTCACTGTCTGGTTGTCACTTGTTTTCAGTGTCGCATGTCATTCGCAAGTTACTCTCCTCGCAGGTAGTGTGAAGGGGGTATAAGAGAGAGGAGAAATGGGAGGAAGAATTGTTTTTCCCAGGATGCAGTGCGTGAGAGCGTCTGTCTGTCTGTCTTTCTCTCGGTGTAGCGGGAGAGCCTTTTTTTGTTGCTTTCGCAATACATTAAAAGGGACGTTATCTCAAAGACGGACAATTTTGACGCGGCTGCTTTAAAAGGTGTTCATCGAGATAAATCTGGGAATTACTTAGACTTTAATAGCTTAGGTTTTGTTAAATAATCTGAGAATGATGAACCCCGTAGAGTGTTAAAGTGTTAAGCATTATTGGTGAACACGAAGAATCTCATAAATTCTTCTAATTTATCACCTACTCAACATGAGACTAAGCTATGAAGATACAGCGTCTATGATATTTTATTAGTACTTATTTATTGATCGATCTGCTATGAAGTGTGCATTAGAACGTAAGGATTTCTTGACATTTCTTTATATGATACTAAAAATATGAATTAATATTTTTTCTAATCGCTTTCCAAGTTGTCCAATCTGTTTCCGAACTGAATTTGTAAAATGATGTTATTAATTCTTATTATGATAATATAAATTCGTATTGGATTAATATTAACCAAGTGTGTATTACTTTTTTATGTATACAGCACCATTCATTCTTGCGATTTCTGTTAACATGAAGTGAGAAATATCTCGGACAGTAGCTACTTCCAGCTCTAAGAAAAAACGAAATTCGCATGTATATTATTATCTGAATCAGAGGTTTTAATCGCACATTTAATAATTATTCTTTTTTATTTCTTATTGTTAATTTAGAACTTCCGTTACAGATAAATATTCAATCAAAAACGACGCTGGATTGATATACGTCGATTTCCAAATTGTGTCTCTTCTATACGATACGACGTATCGTGAATTGTGTTCTTCGAAGTCTCTCCTTCTCTCCCCCTCCTTCCCTCCCTCCCTCCCTCTCTCTCTCCCTCTCTCTCTCCCTCTCTCTCTCTCTTCCCCCTTTTCCTTTCCTCCATTTGCCAGCGCGCAGCCACGCCCTCCGTTCGAAGGTACGCCAAAATATCAATCAAGCATCTTTGGGCGTAAGTATTGCCAACGGAGGCCTCGCAACGTAGCATCGATAGACGTACCATTATTATACCTCTGCTGTTCTTTCGACTAAGCTCTCTTTCGTCCGAAGTCGAGGCATTGCCTTACGACGGCCTCGGATGATTTATTGCACTCGGCCGGAAAAGTCGATCGGCTTAAGACGGAAATTCGTAAAAAAAAAGGCGACGTTGGAGGATGTGGAGGGAAGAGATGCGGTGAAGGTGAGGGAAAGGGAAGAGAGAGATTAGAAATGGAGAAAAAGGAGGGTTGTTTGGGCTGGAAATGTCGGCTCCACCGCGAAGCATCAAAACCGATTCCTTTCAAAAGATCAGAGCGGCGAGATAATGCGGCAGCGGCGGTCGTATTTGAAACAATTAAGAGGAGATCGGTCGCTTCGTAATCTCCTCAAGCGAAGACGGAGGACATTAATGCCTTAGAAATTGGACATCGATCGCGATCGATAGGATGGATGGTGAGTTTTGCGATGTGGAGTGAAACCGTAATATTCTCCCTATTAAAGAGAGAATTTTACTCCGTTGAAATCATTCCTAGGTCGAATAGAATCGGTCGAGATTTTTTCTTTGATAACACAAGAAATTTCTGCTAAAATGGCTACAAAGTAGTTTCCTCGTTGGCTTCTCGAGTGGATCTTTTTTCTCGAAATTTTTAACTCTGTAATCAAAGGGTTAATGTCTATTTCAGTATCATAATGAACGTCATTCCTAACAGGGCCTTATCTTTATTATTGTATGGGTGCATTTCACCGATATTATGCTTCGTTGAAGTATAATTCTGATTCATTCGATTCTCTTCGACTTAGTTGTATTTTATCAGTTGTTATTTATAAATGTCATTATCTCATTCGGTGTAAGTGAATGTTCCTTTCTATCGATATCCGATATGAGATGGACAGTCCCGCTAATTACTTCTAATGCTACTCTATGGCGCTACTTTTCAATCTTTACAGCGTTATTATTGCACTTATATCGATTCGAAATAAATCTACAGTCAGTCAATCATCTCCCCTTCGTATTCGATTACAATCGCACGAATATAAATTAACGAGACAGTCACTCAGGGTGAATGGCATGGAGAGGTGTTGGGAAGGTGGGAAATTTTTCAGTTACCAGTCTACGAGGTAAACGTGTGAGAGTGTTGTAGAGGAGGAAGATAGGATTGGGAGGAAGAGAATGTTAAGCGGTTAAAAGTAGATAAGAGATGCAGGAAATGGTTAGGCGGATCTGACTGTCTCCATCCCTACGAGATTTTTTAAAAAAGGAATCTCGGTTACTTAATGCCTATCAGTAAAACTATCTTCGTTCCTTTATTCTTCTCACGCCCATATAGCAAGCAGTCGGTCCATCATCTATGCGTTCGGCGGCGGCGAGAGCCTCTTAAGACCGCCGTCAGTCAGTGGGTTGCGAATGTATCAAGGGGAGGTAAGGGACAACGGTATGCGGGGTGAGATATGCGTGCGTCACATGTAAATTCCTTTGTGCAGAGATTCGCAGTGGACCGTAGCCTCTGTTTGGGAATCTGGATTGGCATCAGTAGAGGCAGGTTGAAGGACTGCAGGATAGGGAATGGAATTCGAAGAGGCTGGGATGGACAGACATATGTTCTGCTACTTCATAACTCATTCTTTTTGGTACTAATTTTTGTCTGGCAATTTCAGTCTATAAAATCTACCGATCTGCATTAAGGTACATTATTTTTTATCTCGTATACCTATTTGAAGCTTGGTAAAATGTATTTCCCTCGACTATTTATCGATTTAACCCAAAGCATTGTTATTGTTGGTTTCACAGGTTCTAATAAATCTGCACTCACTCTCAAGCGCATTGAACTGAAACTTGTATCATGGTCCATAAATTACTTGTTACTCCTCCGATTAAGAGTTCGTTGAATGTTTGTTTGATGCATGTTTAAACTTCGAATCAAATAACTGCTGAAATGTACTACGATAAGAATAACTATAAAAATAATTGCCCGTATATATTTTCGCGAACGCGGAGATTTATTTTAATAGTGGCTTTGCGTCATCCTCTTCAATATTCCACCCCCCCTCGTCAGTTTCGCTTAGTGGAAATTCGCTGAAAAAACAACGGTACGCAAAATAATGGCACTCCATTTAAGGATAATTGGATAAATGAACCAACCGATTTTTTGCCTTTTACTCCTCACCCTCTCACCTCGTGAGCCGTTTTACGATTCTATCTATTATTTTTTAACGATAAATGATGGTAGCAGATTTTTTCCTGCATAAATTATTTCATTTCTTTGAAACCCTATAAAGGCACGCTCAATTAAAATTAATGCGGCCCATCGAAAGTCCTGTGTAATGTCCTAATGTAAACCAGCCGCTCTCATTAATATTTATCCTCGGGTATGTCGGAAGAGATTGAATCTAAAAATGGAATGTAAATGAGCAATCTAAATGCACGAGTTTTGTTAGAATGGAACTAAACTACTGCCCTTAAGAGAGACGTAAAATAAGATAAAATTTCACCTTTAATTTCCTATCTTTTCTCATTTTGACACAAAAATATTAAATCGTTAAATGTCATAATGAAAAATTCTATTATAATTTGCATATATTATAATCATGCCTCAAATATTTGAGAGAGAAAGTAGGAAATCTGAGAGAAGTTTCACCGGTTACATCATACGAATTCTAATTGCCTATCTAAGTGCAAAGACCTTTTTCTTTCAATCTACGCACATTCCTATTTTTTTAATCATTGATAGGACACATTGCATAATGAATGCAATGGACCTATCTGAATAAATCGACAGCAAGATGAAAATTATTGTAATGTTCACGCGAATTTTGATAACGAGATTCGGACGCTTCATTTGGAATCGATTTAGGACAAAGCGCACTGCCAATAAGGAAATGAAAGAAGAAATGGATTGATGAGGAATAAGAAACACAGAGAAGAGGGAAAAAGGCGGGAGAAAATAGAAAGGAAGAAAGAATGAGCAGGTAGAGAAACAGGATGAGGTAGGAGTGGGATGGAGGAGAGCGACGTAGAAGAGAGAGAGAGGGAGAGAGAGAGGGGAGTGAGGAATAAGGAGAGTGAGAGAGGAATATCGCGACGTAGACTCCCTTCGGTCGGTGCTGTCCAGTCAGATTGACCCAAATAATTGATGTGTCATGATGCGTGGATGAGAGTGGGCTCGTCGAGGGAAGGAAGGAGTCTGGAGCAGGCAGGTAGCCTGGTAACAGAAAGGAATAAAAAGATTGCCAGACATGCAAAGAGATTAAGTGGGCTACGAAGTTTTTCCTAGCTCATGCTGCAACCGTGTTCCCTAAATTTTCACCACTAACGCAGCTTAAATGAATAACTAACCTTTCTTGATTATTTCTTCTTTGGCCGTGATATTTTTTAATGAATAACTATTTTATTTCATGTGTCATTTTTTTCTATCCATCAGTAGAAATTCGTGTTTATTTCGCCTCTATTTTGTTTTAGAATTCAATCAGTTATCTATTAATCTGAGTTCGTATTTTGGACAAAGAAAAATACCGCCAATTACTTGCCAAACAAAAGTTGCAAAAACTGGTGGGGCGAGGTTCGCATTTTCCTCGAGCAGAAGCAGTAATTTTATTGCCTGTTCACATAAAAGATTGATGCGGCAATTTTTGCGCACGAGAAAAGGAAAATGGATAAGCGATACATAAATAAATGTATAAATAACAAAAGCGAGTGGAAGGGGCGTGCTTTAATGACATGACCCTATTCATGTTCGGTGGAATTCGAACTCGACACCTCTAAATCGAGAGGATCACCACGCCCCCCGCGGCATACCAAAAAGGCAAATAAAACGCGGAGGACTGATAAAAGGCCATTTGGAGTGAGAGAAGGGCCAGTCAAGGGATGGAGGAGGGAGTCCCTCCAGTGATTATGATGGATGGCGTGAATGTAATGGATGAGCCGGAGAGCGTAAAGTAGGCTTTAGAGATGAAAAAAAGTAACCGAGGAGCACTTGATCGATTATTAATTTGATTTCATATTCCTCGGGTTCCATAACTATCGGCCGACAATCTTCGAGACGCCACTTTAGAAACAGAATTAAAAGGTTCTTGTTGAGTGAGAAAAAGTTTTCACGCTGGAGAATTTATGAAGGAAATGCCCCAATGAAAATCACTGTGAATATAAAAAAATACGGATCCAGGATCTGCAGATCGACCCCCTAGATGAAACACTTGCAATTAACTTTGCATATCGTAGCTGTAATATTTCCACGCGGGTGTTGCAC
Organism: Uropetala carovei; assembly: GCA_036926305.1. Classification (NCBI taxonomy): domain Eukaryota; kingdom Metazoa; phylum Arthropoda; class Insecta; order Odonata; family Petaluridae; genus Uropetala; species Uropetala carovei. The sequence continues at coordinate 857,062 of JAXCHB010000054.1, forward strand.
GTAGCTAAAGGTTATTCCAAATACGACGCTATAACGATTGCCACTAGCATGATCTAGTTTGGTAACTCGATTTTTTTGAATAATTGCTTACTACGATGGCACGAAAATCTAAATTCACTATATTCGTCCATTATAGTGTAACAACGCACATGTTATATTTTTATTTGATTTATTTCATGAACAATTTATTTTTTCCTGCTAGAAACACGCGCACTTAGTAACGCTTTTATATTTGTATAGTTAAATGATAATTTGAAAATAAATTTAAAGTTACGTTCTAATAAATCATCAGCTTGAGATGAGATTGAAAATAAAATTAAATGAGAAGGGAGTTATGTAGTATTGAATGGGACTTCGAGATCAATAGATTCGGGTAATACCTTGGACTTGTAAAAGAAAACAAACAAATGCCCGCGTGCTTTTCACCGGATTCAGACTGGCATGTGCCGCTTGAAAGGAACCGCAGCTTTTTATGGTAAAAGAAAACGCCCGCTCCCTGGAGAGGGAAGGTAAGATAGAGAAAGAAAGATAGGGGAAGGGAAAGATGGAGAGAGAGAGAGAGAGGGAGAATGAACGTATATCCACAGCTGGCATGTTAAGTTGCGGGAGAGGATGGAACTCAGCGGTCAAGCCTATCGGACACGAGTAACGTGGAGGGGTGGGTGGGAATATCTTCGTGGCTTGTGCACGGCGGTTGTGACGGTGGAAATGGCCTGGGATGCTGGATGCGTGGAGAGAGAGAAGGAGGGAGGGAGGGAGGGAGAGAGAGAGAGAGAGAGAGAGAGAGAGAGAGAGAGAGAGAGAGAGAGAGAGAGAGAGAGAGGAAGGGCAGGAAACTAACAAGGGTTGAATCTCCACAGGAGCGGGTTGGCTTATATTTTTTGATTCGTCGCGTATGTGAGGGTAGTATTTGTCGGAAGAGGGGTGGAGGAGGGGAGCAGAGAATAATTATTGATGAATGACGATATTAACTGAGTTGGAGGATAAGTTTATGAGGAAAATAAGGTTATTTTAAAACCCTTATTATACGGGGTGGGTCAAAAAATGTGCTCGATTTCAAAATGAAATTACAGGGTAACCATACAAAATAGTTTTGAATAATAAAGTAGATTAATCAGGGAAAAGTAAAAAATATTTACTAAATAACTTTCTGTTGTAAGTTCAAAATGTCTCAGATAAGTTTACAACAACAGTCATAGCCAATATTAGACGTGAAATGCTACAGACTGTAATCAGCAACTGTAATGCGCTTATTCGCATGTGTGCTTTGACTGATAAAAGACATTTTCAAAATATCTATCAATGGAAATAAATGCGAAATATTATTAATTGGTTTTTGTTTCGAACTCATATTAAATTTCATTATTTTTAAAAATTTTGAAATCGGCTACTTTTGTTGCCCACCCTATATGATTTTTTCTCCGCTAACTCCCATTCTTTTAATTCTTTTCTTCTTCCCTCCGTCCTACGGCCCTAGCTTCCAGCTTCCCTTTTTTTATCCTCCCACACCTTCTCGACTGTTTTCAGGGGCACAGTTAGCATAGTGGTTTCTCCTTCCATTTTTGGGTAACGTCTCGTGCTTTTCGATTCTAAGCTTATCACGAAACGCATTTCTTCTTTTTTGGGTATGAAATTGGTTACAGATACCTTCCTTTAATGTGGAAAATTGGTAATGGGATGCTTTCGCTACGAAAGTTGAACAAAATACGGTAGTTTGGAGCAATAGAATGAGGATTCCGATTTCTTAGAGACTTATGCGTGTTTTACAAGGTAGAATTTAATTTCTGGTTTCTTTTCTCACTCTTCTAGATCTTGTTCGCAGCACATGATTTAGTAAAATGTTTACCCCATCGCAGATGCAGTGAGATAAGATGAAAAATGATGATGAAATCTTCTTCTTCCAATGTGATGACTGGTTTAGAATTATTTGTTGCTCGAGGAATAGGTTTCATCAGAATTTCTTTCCTCGTAGCCATCCGTGGATTTACCTTTACGATCATTTGGTTGAGTAACATTTTCCTTCCTTTGATTCCCAGTGACGAAAGCACATGCTTTAATCCACATGCATTTCTTTCCATAAGCAGAGAGTGACTGGGTGTCTGTACAACGATAACTTAAAAGTAACCTTAATTAGGCTCAGTCTCCTTCCGATTTAAATCCTCATCCGATCGAAATGGTTAATGCGTCGCTGTAAAGCAACGGTTCTAATATTTCGATCACGAGGAGGAATAGAAACATCGCAGCTTAAAGTTTATTTTCTCTAACCTTCCCTCTGGGCGCCGGTCTCCGGCACGACTTTCCTCGGAAGGAACCGTCGTGCACCGCAATTCAATCTCCCTCTCACCCCTCCCGACCCTTTCTTTGTCTCTCTCTCTTCCATTCTCTCTTTCTCTCTCTCTCTCTCTGCCAATTTCAGTCGTGAGCAATCGACTCACTCGTGCGCGCTGAGATCGGCGAAAGAAGAAAATATGAAGAAGATGATTGCGACTGGAATTGTTTCCAAGGCCGTTTGGGAAAGGATAAGTGCCGCATTGTGCGAGTCTTTCCGGATCTTTATTCTCATGCGGAATGGTCGCTCGTTTCCCATCATCTCGGGCCATCGGGAGTCCGTGAATATGACCTCTTCCTCCTTAGTAGGAGGAGGGGGGCGGGAGAAGGCACGATGTGGGGGCAATAGACGCCGGACGAGCCAGGTAAGGGATGGGATGGGAGAAGATAGAGAGAGAGAGAAGTGAGGGGGGTTTGAGTAAGGGCTGCGATGGTCAACAGTCATTCTTGACCTCGAGAGGAAAATCGATAAAAGATGCGGCGGACCGTGTGGGAAAGGACCACAGACGCCAGCGAGACTTTTACTCGTTTACCTTCGGTGGCCACATAGCTCTAGATCAGGGCTTCCAGATCTGGTGCTCGCGAGCACCGCTGTGCTCTTTGAAATCCTGATGGTACTCTTTGACAGCCTGACTCTGCTCTCCTACGGTGCTTAATACCCCGTTTCTTAGGACCAATAATTTAATTTGCTCGGTTGATTTCTTTATACACGTATTCAAGATCATTAAGAATGATTTTAATGTTGGTTTGATTTTATTCATAATCATTCATATTGTTTCAGAAATACAACTTGGCGCTCGTGACTTTGGAAAGGTTGGGAACCCCTGCTCCAAATATTCCGACAAATGTCGTTTGGTTGGAGGTTTTGAGAGTGCGCAAATTCATGTTGCGTGGTTATTAGACCTCCAAATATTAACAGCAATTCTTTCTAAGATTAATTAACCACATTCGCTTAATGTCACAGGGATGCAAATAAAAAAATGAATGTATGGATACTTGTCACCAATTAATCATTTTAAGTAAAAACGAATATTCACATTTACGTTGGATATAAACCTGTTGAAAGCACTGGATTCCAGTGTATATTCCTTCAGATGCTAGGTCTAGGTAGTATTTCATCTACTCTGAGCAGTAATCACATTAACGATGAAGGAATGTACTCACGCAAGAGTTAAAAATAAAACATTGCCTGCAAGAAGACGCTTGAATGTTACACCGTGATAAAGGTACACACGTATCCTCTATGTAATTCTGGTGACTTCATCGGGCGAGTAAAACTGGTTTCTCGTAACCGTGAATTTGGAAGAGACGAAATCAACGGAAGGTTTTTTGTACGAGTACATTACATGGAAAAGCAAGCTGAAATTTGTGTGTAACAAGCATATGTAATCGTCCACGTCGATTTTTTATCCCTCGAACTCGAAGAATCATCTTTTGTTATTGGGTTTTCTATACAGTCCACGCAATAAGAAACATTTCCGGTTAAGGAAAAATATCGAAATCTTTTCATCCATTGCTTTCTGAGACAGGTCGCACAGGGAGCAATGTATTTGGCGGCATTCTCTTTTTTCCATCGACCTCCGTTACTCCTCTCACCCCACAGTCCTTCCAGCCATTCCGTCCGAATCTTCTTTCGTCTTCTGTAACCCATTATTATTCACCTCCCTCGTCCGGAAATCTCATCCCTCTTCATTACTATTTTCTCCCCTCCACCGTCCCTCCCAAACCACTTTCCCTCATCCCAAACCGCCTCCTCCTCCCCATCAATCTGTCCCTGCTCGGCCCCAACTTCTCTGCCTGCATAATATATTTTCCGCTCCTGACTCCTGCCGCTGGAGTGAATTTTTTAGCTGAAATATGTCCTTAAGAAAGAAGCGTCATCCTTTCGCGCTACCCCTGCACCTGTAGAATAACTACATCCCCTAACCCAACGCAACTTCTTATTTAAATTGCCAATTTTTTCTTTCAAAGGGCATTATTAATTTTACTGGTCGCATCTTTTTCATAAAAACTACTTCATAATTCCTCTTTATTTTTACTGCAGTGTAAGGAACAGTTTCAAGGAAAAGATGTCGGATTTCAGTATTCTGGTTTGCACGCTTTCTTTTTATAACGAAAGGTTAATTTTTTATTTCCTTTTTCAATTCACGTTTTCGATAGTTTACGTTTATATTGAAAAGTTTGAAATGTTAACTTCGAAAAGCCAACGGAGGCTCTCCGAGTGGGAATGAACGTTTCCTGTAAAACATTTTTTTATTATTCGACTTCTTATTTTATTTTGAACGAATTTTAAATTATCTTGTTGTAGTGAGTTACACAATTCCAAATTTCCGTTGTGTGTAAAGATCTTTTTGTCGAATCATAGTGCGGCGATTTTCATTTGCTATTGTAAATCATTAATTCCATAATATATTTCCATAAACTTTTAAACGTCTTATGTTACATCTTTCAATCGTTTGTATCATCTGTTAAAAGTTCTTTCTTTGTTACCTCTAATTACTTTCTGAATAAATACAAACCAAACTGAAAAGTCCACTTAAAACTAGCCTCCCCAGTCCTAGCCAACCCAACCATTAAATCCATTTCCTTGTTTTTACCTGTTTCTCCCATTCGTCTACTCTCCTCCTTTCGACTACGCTTTTTTATGCTTCCCTTCAAACATCCCACCCCTAACCTCCTTCGTCCATTACACTCTTTCTTCCTCCGCTCTTCTCCTCTCCTATCCGAAACAGTCTCGATAAATACCTCCTCTTCCTCATTCCCCTCCCTCCCTTTCTCCCTCTCCCTCCTCTCTCTTCGTTTTCCAAGTGTCGTGTCTCATTCCTACCCGCCCTTCCCTCCCATTTCCCCCTTTTTTATTATGTTTTTGTCTCTCCCACACTCTTTCCCATCTTGACCCGTACGTTTCTCCGAATCTCGACGTTCGCCGCCTCTTTTCTTAGCGGCCCGCTTCTCCGTAATCCCCAAAAATTATTCCGGACCGGCCACTTCCTCATTCTCCGCTTCCTCTTCCGACAACCTCCCTCCCTCTCCCGAACCCCTTCCCCATCCCCTCCATTCTTTCCACCACCGACGCTCCACATGTTCTTCTCTCTTCCCATTGTTTCGCTGCCTTCTCGTTTCGTGATCCAAAACTGGCCTCTACTCTCGTTTTCTCCGCCGCCTAATATACCCCTCCTACTCCTTTCGTTTTATTTTCCCATACGTTCTCGCTAATTAATTTTTCCTTTTATAATTCCCCGTCAAAACAGTTATGTGAGCGTTGTGAGAATTTTATGCTATACTTTGTAATGACGGAGGTTTCAACTTGCGAAACGTTTTAATGCTCTCGGGACTTGAGAAATTTTCGACTGTTTTTTGTTGCTATGCCAGAACGTCGGATAACTGCGTCCTCGTTATTTCATCGCAAATGTAACGTAATATGACAGAAGTCCGTATTTTTTTCATTTACTCTTATTAAACTGACAAGAATTTTTCTTAAGGTTGTTGTGCACTTATTTCTTGGAACATCACAATACATTTTCACGTTTTTATTGACACGATTAATCATGCACTTGATGCTTCCTCTTTTCTACTATCAATAATATTGTGTTTTATTCCGGAGTATTTTGTGTATTATTTCCTTCGTTTAAAAAAGCTTTTAGAATGACCTTTTACAGAATATTGTAAATAGTCCAATAACATTGTTTCATCTCTTTAAAATAGCACAATGGATTACTTATAACTTTTTTAAATCGATCTTAACATTCTAATCTACGTACTTCTCTTTGATAATTGATATAGAACAGGGTGGCCAAAAAGTCGCGCCTCATAGGGATTTGAAGTTAATGGCCAACAATTCGAACATTTATGATGATCTTGCCTTGTATTAATTAAAATCACCAAGTATTCGAACATTTATTTTGCTTTCTCCGTGTATTTACTAAAATCACTATGTAATTACAATTTATTAGGATTGTCCTTTTATTAATTAAAATTCCTATGGGGCGCGACTTTTGGGCCACCCTGTATATAAACATGTTCATTCATTATCAAACACAATTTTTAAATGCAAACTCCGCGATTCCTGGGCGTTTTGATGAGTGTCAACAATAACTCGCATCTTCTTAGCCATCGAAGATGGAATTTCAGCTGAAATTTGCTGAGAAATCTTTTATTATCCAGTCTGCGGTTCTCACTGCACAGTCCGTTGCCACTTCCTTCCCATGATGCCTCTTCTTGCTTAGAGTTTACAGGTCTTAGGCGTAGAGAGAGAGAGGGAGGGAGATAGAAGAGTCTCGTTTCTGCGCGACTCTGCGGGACTCTTCAACCGCCGTTGGTCGTCTGCGACACTCGATCCCTCAGTCGTCGTCCTGTGCGTCGCTGTGCACGTCCCGCCGCCCGCTCCCCGCCACCCTATCCCAGCTAAAGTTACTGACCAACCGAGGGACCGAGGGACCTCTCCTTCCTCCGCCGCACCCACCGCCACACAATCGACTCTCCCTTTCGACCCCACGAACAAGCTCTCTCGACCCCTTCTCTCCATCTCCGCTACCTTTCCGACCTCACCACTACTCCCACCCCCCTCCCCCTTATCATTCCCCCCCCCTCCCCACACCCTCCGCACCCCCACGCGCTATGTCCCGCAACGCGCCCATTCTTTTCAACTCTCTCTCCCACTCTGTCCACTCTCTCTCTCTTCCACTCTCTTTTTTCACTCCCTCTCTTCCACATCCCTTCTCATTCTTTCACCTTCTCACACACCCACGCCTCTCGCCCCTCTCAGCTCACTATTCCCGCCAGGAGACTCTTGCGGGAAAAGGTCGGAGGTGTTAAAGCCAACATTTTACGACACAAGCGATTGCTACTCCCGGTATTATTGCTTGAATGGATATTAATCAACCCTTCTCCCCCAACTTCTTTTTGTAAGTTTTCAAGGATGATATTCTTTTTTAACTATCGTTCTCGTTTCTTTTTTCTTTTTTTACTGGTTTTTTCCGCTGTGAATATTTTTATTGTTTTCTTCGCGCAATCCGAAATCTAATTGCCTGTCAATTCGAAACAGCTGACGCATTGTATTATAAGCTCCGATTGTCGGCTTCCATGATGGCATTCGTGAGCTATTTTTTGTATTTTGAAGAGATTTTTAATGTATTTTATGCTTTTCGCGTTTTTAATCGATGAACTCTTTAAATATCTATGCATACATTTAATGTGCTATTAACTCTAGAGCTGAAATTTCAATTTTTTCATTTTTAAATTTCCAAAGTTTAATTACAAGAGAGCATGAATGCTTGAAAAAGATACGTAGAATAGTGAAAAAGAGCACTAACGGTTCTGAAAATATTGAAGTATTTAAATATTTGGTTGTTTTTAGACTGAAAATTATGTTGCCAACGTCTTCATTCAACCTAATTTTTGTCAACTTCTCCAGCATTGTAGTGGATGTAAGCACGAGTCGACGATTGCTAAAGCGTTTATAATCATAAAATGGCAGCAAACAGATTGGTTATAACAACACATTGCAGAATTTTGAACTCTCTTGGACGATTTTGTTTGAAGTTTTGCTAGGCGCGGTAATATTCTTTAGATAAATATCACATTAATAACAGTTGAAGTAGTAGTAACACTTATCGATATAATTATTTATAGTGACTAAAATGGTAAGTATAAAGTAATTCATTCAGCGGAGAAGTTCTATTTTTCGCAACACATTAGTTGAAACAGTTTTGCAGAAAATGTTGGCTAATATATTTCATTAACGACTAGCAACAGTGACCGAGGAATTAATTTCTATCATTAGACCTAGTAATCTGGAAACACGCCATGATAATGGATATTTAAATGAGCTTCTCATTAGGAAATCACCAGTCTTTTCAACTGTGGAAAAACACATAAAGTAATAGCTTCAAATAAATGTCTTCTTTATTACTTTTAGCAATGGTAATATTCATGTTATTCTTCCGAAAATTGTCTTAACTACCAAACTGATCGCTTTTATCTTAATTCTTTTCTGTTGGGAATCAACGCTATTGTGAACACTGGACTCGGCGACATCATCTTTGTGTCGTTACCAAATCGCTGTTTATCAGAGAACAAAATCCGTAATTTCTTCTGCGTCTGAACGAGACGTCAAATCAAACGCACCGCTTCTTAAACCCTTTTCTCTAGCCTCCTCACCTATGTCGCAAGGAAGAATAAAATTAAAGAAACAGCATAACCTCATGTTACGGATCCTATTCTTTTCGTGGCATTCTCTTTCGACTTCAACTGCCCTGTCTGCCCCCGAAGACCTCCCTCCTCCCCTCGCGTCTTTGCCCCTCCTCTCCCCGTGTCCCTTGGGTCTGTCTGTCACATACCCCTCCGCGACCTGTGCCACTCCCTTGCATGCTAACGAGGGTCCAACACGACCCGCCTGCCCCCTTCCTCCCACCGCCTACCCATCTCTTTTACCTCATACCACTTCCTCCATCCATCCCTACTCCCCCACCGGCTCTCTTACCTCCCTAACCCCTCCTCTTTCCAGTCAGATTCTCTCTCTCAGACCATCTACCTCTCTCCTCCCTATATTCTCCCATCTGACCTCTTCCTCTTCGCTTTCCCTTATAGCACTTTCATCTACATTCGTTTTCCCTCTCCTTTGGCTCTCCTCCTTTCTCCCTTACTGTCTGCCTTTCCCCTTCTTCCACCCTCTCTCCCGATCTATCACTCCCACTTTCTCTCTCCGTCTCTTTCTCTCCGCTTTTCCTGCTTCTTATCTCTCCCCTTGGGTAGCCATAGAGGTCTTGGCCCTCACGAGCTTAAGGTGCTTCGAACCATTGCAGAGGATTGGAAGATCATTTAGCCCGCAGCCATGAGAGAGTGAGAGTGTGTGTTGTTATAATTTATCACTCATCCACAATCAAGTAATCTCGAATGGGCTTAAGACGTAATGGAATTTGAGGGAGATAGAAAGAGAGAACAATACCGAAGAGTAAAAATCTTATTATCTTCCCGACAGGAGATGGCTCGGAAGAAACTTTCCTAAGTTGAATTTATGGCGCACTTATTTCATGCCGCCTCTTTTATTCTTTATCTTTCATTCTCTCGAGGATCTCGCCCTCCCATTCTTTACCTCTCCTTTCCTCCTGCACCCTCGGTGTTTTTGTATCGACTGTTTTTTCTGGATTACATTTCGTCTGCTCATCCAGGTTGTAGAGAGGTCGGTTTTTTTATAACGTCCGTGGATGTGTGTGTGTGTCGCGACGTTTTTTTGTGTTTAACCTCTTTATTAACGCCCTTTGCTGTTTTTCGCCTCGTTTCTGATTTCGCCTCCGGTGGCGACCTTCTCTCCTCGATGCTCCTTTTCTTATTATACGTCTGTCGGGATTAACATCACCTGGTTAGTTTTTTTTTTGCCTAAGCGGATGACGGTCGTTCCAGTTCTTTGTCCCGAAAAAAATCCCTCTTCCAGCTGCGTTCCTCACTCCTCCTCCTCCTCTCCCTCCCCTAGTCCCGCCAGAATTATATTCCTTTTTTCGCGATTTCATATTCCATTTTTTAAAGCAGCATCCGTCTCTTCCTCGAGTCAACAACATCTCTAACATTTCACTCCTTTACGTTCGTCTGCTCCGAATTTCTTATCTTCCTCAAATTCGATTTTTTCCATCTACTTCTCTTTCCCTCTCTCTCTCTAATTCTATTCAGACCGCTTTCTTCTCTCCTTTTCTTAACCTTCCCACTCCCTTTCCGCCTCCTCACACATTTTCCCTCCTTATACCCTTTCGTCTCTTCCTTAAAAATTCCCCGACCTCTCTCTCTCCCCCGATTCCCATCATTCCTTAGCCTCATTCTCTCTTCCTTCCTTTTGTATCTATCAGCCTCTTACCCAAAGGCCGGCGGTCAGTCGCTTGCATGTCCGCTATCCTCGATCATGGGAGGCGGTCGACGGAGAGAGTTTCCAGCAACAGCTGATACGACGAACTCCCGAACCACCTGCATTGGGTGGAGACTCTGGAAAAATTTCTATTGTTTCGGCCAGCGACATTATCGAGTTAAAGAAATATACTTCGTATGTAGAGAGTGATGTGTTCGTGTTTCATAATTCCATCCATAATTTTCAAATACGCATTTATTTTGATTAAACTTTTTCGAGTGATTTTCTTTTATTTTAATTTCATGGGTGTTTAATAGGAAACGCCTGTTTATAAACGTTTTTAAGAAAAGAGCTGATTTGGGTAAATTTGTAGATATTTTACGAAATGGTACGCAATATGTTATTTATAAAGAACCGCCATTTTTATTAGTCGATTAAAATCTCTAACGGAAAATAAGATATATCTGTGAGATTTAGCTTTATAATATTATAAACTATTCCCTGAAATGATAATCCTGCCATCTTTTTTTCCTTGCAGGAGCACATTAGTCGATATGTTTATGTACTCCCGCCCCATTTACCCCACTCGACTAAATTACTTGTTGCTTTAATCCTTTAAAAACCGCCGAACCATGGGTCCCCTTTTCCTTTATTTCGGCTGCTGCCTGCCATCCGTTTCTTCTGCCATCGCATATTCTCTCTCTCTCCCTCCCTCTCTCCCTGCCAGCGCCGCATCCTTTGGTCCAATTTCTCGAGCCCTACATCGTCCCACTGCCGTATACTCCGTCTCAACACATTCACTATCACCACACGTAACAAAAAACCAGTCCAGAAGAGATAGAGAGGGAGAGAGAGAGAGAGAGACGGCGACATAAAAAAACGCAAACGAATCTATACACGCGCGATTTTTATTTTCTTTACATTTTTTATATTCTTCCCTCTCCAAAGGATTTCTTTACCGATGAAAGGAGTCAAGGGAGAGAGTGAGTGGTGGGAGGAGGAGGAGGAGGACGAAGAGAAGTGGGAGTGGAGGAGGAGGACAGAGGGATATAAAGAGAGTGAAAAATGAGAGGAGAGGTGGGTCGAAAAGCAGAGAGGCTTCGGAGGAGTGAGAGAGAGAGAGTTGATGCGAGAAGAGAGATGGAAGGATTGGGCCGAAGAGAAGACATGGAAATAAAAGGGAGACGAAGGGTGTGACGCGAGAAGAATGAGGAGACGGAGGAAGATGTTATAGTTTCCGAGTGCGAAATGAAAGGAGGGAAAGCACGTAGTAGGAGTAGACGCGAAGTTTGAAAACTGTTTTTCCTTAATATTTACTCCGGAAAGAGGGTGTCAAAGTCTTACTCGAGATTTTTTTTGGAAAAATTCTTTTAAGCCCCTCTACTTCGATAAAACGTGCGTCTCACTCTTTCTCTCTCTCTCTGAATTTCGCGTCTCTCGCTTGCTAGATGTTACTTCAGCTGAGTGGACGTCGTGGTGAAAAGGTAATAGTGACTGGAATGGTTTGAAACACGTTTGACTCCCATCTCCTCCTTGCCCCTGGGCCTCTTTTTTCCGCCTCACCTCGCTCGTTGTACCAACTCCGTTCCTTTGCTTCCTATGAACTCATCTTTATACTTACCTCGTTTATACTCGTGTGCTCCAATCTGGATTCATGCCCATTCCAACACCTTCCTCTCTTCCTTTTTCGCTCTCTCTTTTCCTTAGCTCGTTTTTCTACTCCGTCCGAATGAACGGAAAGAGTGATCTTGATGGGTTTTTATCTTTTAAAAGTTCGCTTTCATCGCCATCTTTGTAGGTTTTTCTGATTTTCCTCCTCTCTCTCTCTTTTTGCGAACGTTATTTCCAATTTTTTTTATCGCGACGGAACGCAAAGGGAGCCAGTTCGCTTTTTTCCTTTCGTCCTCTCGAGATACATACAATGGTTCGTTTAGCTGCTGTGACTCTTTTTGAGGCGACGTGATATTTACGAGATGTGAGCCGCTCCTTTGCTGTTTTGCGTTTCGCTCGGCTATCCAATTTATACACCGCCTAATGAGGTTTTGTCCTATTGGTTCAAATTAATTTCGTTTGTGTGCAATTAAAAATTTTGATGTGCGTTCGGTGTCTTGGGTCAAAAGCTACGAAGGCGTCTCGTGCGTTGATTAAACGCATCCTTTCGTGGTGACTGAGTTAATTTATGATTGGTCACGCGTTCTTTTCATAAAACATCGCGAGACGCACTGTGGGAAAATCGTGCTTGCATCTTCTTGTGTGAGTTTAATTAAAAACGTGAGGTTGTCCAAATATTTTCGGAGAGTGGTGTGATCGACTATGCAAGTGAAAAAAGTAATGCTTTGTGTGCATTCCGTTAAGCTTGTGAAATATGAATTATTTTCTGTTTTGTAATATTTTTTACGTAAAATTCCATTTACTAATTCAGGATTTTCTTGATCTAAAATAATGTTTATTTGTTAAAAAGATTGTAATTTAAGCAGTTTAACGAAAAACTTTTTCCTGCTTAAGTATAGTGACTTCACTGCCTGATATACGCCTCAGACAATTCGGTTGTACGTATAATATATGAATTGAATAACTTTATTGAATTGTAAGGCGATTTCCTGAAGGTTGTCTAAGCGACGCTCACATATTCTCCTTTGGTTGCCCAATTGTTCTATTTAAAGGAATGGTACATGAATATTTCATTTATTGAGATCTAAACGCATCTGTCATAGCAAAGCGCTCTTTCGAGAATACAATACGAAAAAGATACATGAGCGTAAATAAATGGCACGGTATTTCTCAACCAAACCCTGCTTGCATTGTCACGGGAACACGGTGCCTTACTGCGCCTAAGCCGCCAACGGTCCGTACGAAATCGTGCGAGCAGCGTGCCATGTCTCTCTCACATGTCGAAGTGTTTGCATTCGACTGCGCATCTAGGTTGCGTTTATCTGCCCGGTTGAGTTTATCGGAAGAAAGGCGGTTTGGTCTATTAACTCCGAGTCGGCGTGCAGTTGCGACGAAGGTCTTCCTATAAGTATCTTACCAACTCCTTTTTCTTTCACATGTTGTGAAGTTCGATCTGGACGCCGTAGTGTGGCAAATGGGGAAAAATCCAAGCGCTTAGTAAGAGTTTCACCTCTTAGATCAGTAAATTACTTCCAAAAATATTTGTGAAGTATATTTTCGAGAAACGGAAGGTAATATTCGACTTCTTATCGCATTCACTGATGATATTTTTACATTCTTAATGTGTTTCTAACGTTATTCTTTGTAACTATCTGTCTCTTAATTACAGTAGTAATCTCGTATTTCTTTTACTTAAGAATAAGTGTTCACAAAAAATTTCAATCATTGTGATGGGTGAAGCGGGTAACTTAAACTGAATTGAGCTATGATATTGAATAAAAGGAAAAGAAAAATGCTATTTTGTACCGACCATAATTCTAGTAGAATAATTGGTAATATGAGGAAGAAACGTAAGGTAGCTTCAAATGGTAATTTATAGAGCTTTTTATAATAGAAAATAAACATTATGAAAATGCTCCATTAGTATTTTCTGAAAAATACTTGTCACCATGATAAAATTTAATTTTAATCATATTGTTCTTCGCTTCAATCTTAACATTGTTGACTGAGATATTTGAACATCCACCTGTCATCATAATGGCAACACTTTGTAAGTTTAGTAACTTTCTCTTTCCCTTAAGCTTAAGCGATGTCCTCTTTACGGTTACGTCGATCCAGGTCTGTGGCCCTCAGTTCCATTTAACTCGCGTATGACCCTTGAATCTGCAACATGCCGTCACATAGACTCTTTTTACGCCAAAGTCTAGGCGGAAGTGATAATAAGTGACAGAAACAGGTCACACGCATTCGACTGGAGTAATTACCGCCGGCGCAAACATTCTAATACTCGGTCGTTTTAAATGTCATTTCCAATCGAAGTCCACATGCTCGCGTAGTCATTTCTTATCCACTGCGATCAGGCAAGATGAAACTTCTATCGATAAACTGAAATAAATCACGCCTTATTTCATATTTTTCTACATGTATGACCCTATTATAAAATACCGCGAATACCTATGCCAAGGATGCACTTTCTCTCCGAATGTTTTGCTCGAAAATGGTGCGTCTTATACAAGGGTGCATAATTCATCTCAAAATGAAAAGGCAAAAAACTCAATGTATAAATTATAAGAAATATATTTTAATTCCTCCAAAGCCAATACAATTACTGGTAAATCGTCAGAAAAATCCCAATTTTATTCCAAATGAGCTATAGAGAGTTTTAACAAAAGGAATAATGCAATTTGAACGAAAAAGTATTTAGTACATAACGGAATCACATATAAAAATCACAAGTTAAAATCCATGAAATTCGTTTGGCGTCCTTCGCGGGCGCATTTTTCGCTTATTTAAATTCGCTCCTATCTGCCACTGTCCTAGGTTGGTATAATACCAATGCGTCTTTCATACGTATACATTGAATTTTCCTAGAATTTAGACTTAAAACCTACCTGCGTCCTATACATGGGTAATTTGTTGTTCAATGATGCTGCATATGCCCTAATTGCAGGAGGGGATCCAGAAACTTCTCAATGGAGGGGAGGGGCGATCGCCCCTCCACCTATTAAATCCGCCCCTACCAACGACCCTACATTTTGAAAATCCCTACCTCTATCAGAATCTTTCTTTCCATTGCCACACAGACATAATCTGCGGCGTATAATTGAAGAATTTTGCGCGGAATAAATTTAAGAAAGCACCCAGTGGAGGGCAATGGATTTATCAAAGGAGGGGGTGATCGCCCTCTCCCCCGTGGATCCGCCACTGCCTAATTGTAAGAGTACAAAAATATATCTCATCAAAATACCCACTCTTTAATATATTTCTTCATCAAAACTATAATATCCACTTTTATATTTTATCGTATTTTTTCTACAATTCGTAGATAGCTTTGTCTGAAAGAATTATAAGGTATCTGAGCTGAACTAATCTAGCAGATGGATCCGTTTATCTTTTTGTTCTGAAATGGTTCTTAGATCTTTGGCAACCTTTTGCGATGACAGCGAATCGAATTTTATTAGTGCCGTCACTAGCTAATTACCGTCGAATGTAGATAAAACGCCCGGGAGTTCAATAATCATAAATCTTTATAGTTAGGTTTTGGAGCGAAGCGGCTGGCTCTACGGAAATGAGCATTATTGAAATTTTGGTAATTTTATGGCCCGCACGTGACAGTATTTTTTCGTCGCCGCCTTGACCATCAGCAGTAGGGAGAATTTATGCATCCGAGTGACGTTAGGGATACCATGTATATGACAGCCACATAAAGCAGCCATCGATTTTTCGGCAATAAAATTTAGTTTTCCGGCTGTAGGAAATGGAAACCGATTTTGGCGGTCACCTTTAAAGATCATCATCCACGTAAATTAAACCGATTTATTCTGACCGATATGGGTTCTCTCTGTCTGTCTCTCTCCGGCCGCATTTCCTCTCCGTTTCTCGTCTCCCTCGAGAACGTGTATCGCGGCGGAGAACAACACCCTCGAAATTTCCACCGCCTCTTCTCCTTCCATACCACACCCCTCCTCCGAATGCCCGGTTACTCATCCCCGGAGGCTGCAGAAGGGATGCCCCCCGCTGTGACCCGGGCGCGCGGTAGAAAATTACGGCCCGTCAGCGTAATTTCGGAGCGGCAATCCAGGCGGGAGAAGCGTTCGTTACGGAGCCACGGTCCCGGGACTGGATTTTCCGCTTTCGGCGATTTGTGAAGGAGGGAATCGTAGGCACCGCCGCGTGTGTTTTAAGAGTGTTGCGTGAGTGGTCGTGTGTGAGCGTGTAAGCGCGTGTGTGTGTGTGTGAGGGACAGAGGCGAGAGGCAACTCCACGTGAGAGATGAGGACGGGCGAGTAAGGGAGCGGAGGGGGTGGCAGATGATGATGGAGCGGGAGGAGTGGTTGGGCTGGGAGAAGCGGGTGAGAGAGGTCGAACTTCCGTGGCGCGGGTTCGTGAATCAAAAAAGAAGAGAGAGGATGCCTGAGGATCGAAATACGTAAGACTAATGTTTCTGTCGCGAAGGATTTACTGTAATACAACGTCTGCCGAGATTGCAACTTATATCGCATATTTTCAGGTAGTATGAGAAAACTTGCCGATGTGGAGCTATCATCGATGATGTTAAGTTGATTAACGGTATGACTCGGCCCGTTTCGGATCGGCCATGCGTAAATGCCTCGAAACATCGAAGGTGAACTTCGCTTTGATATATATCGTGCGTTTTTTCTAGAGATGTGAGAATCCGTTATTCAAAGAAATGCACCACGATGGGCATTTTGTTGCTGTAAAAAAAGCGCATGCGTTGCGAAGGAACTTCAAAATTAATGAAATAATTTACGTATAACAATCTATTTAGGCATGTATCCTAATATATTTGTAAGTGGTTTCATCTTCCATCATAAAGTATGAATTCCAAGTCTTACACTAAGATTTATAGGCTGATGTATAACTTCAAAAATGAATATATTTGTATGATTTTTCAAATCATAATCACGTAATATAATGCCACTAAATTTTAGATAAATTTTACAGCAACTCCGTCTGGACGATACACAATCAGACATGATTAGATGAGCTACGCGAAAGGTAAACTTCTTTTTCGAAACAAGAAAGAAAATAACACGCTACCCATTGCAAATGCGGTCGCTCCACCGCCCGAACTGTTTTTTCTGTGCATTTTCTGCCAAGTATTTCAT
The DNA here is from genome assembly GCA_036926305.1 of Uropetala carovei. Taxonomy (NCBI): domain Eukaryota; kingdom Metazoa; phylum Arthropoda; class Insecta; order Odonata; family Petaluridae; genus Uropetala; species Uropetala carovei. The sequence continues at coordinate 873,964 of JAXCHB010000054.1, forward strand.
ATGATCTCCTCCAACGCCCTTCTTTCTCCCACTTCGATATATGTATTAGTGCGGCGCCCACCGATTCGACTCGAGTTTATTGCGGAATTCGCAGTATTTTCTGGCAGATGCGAGAGGACTCGCTAAGAGCGAGCATAAAGACAGCCTCGCAAAAGATACAAGCCCTCTCACGCCCAAACGGCAGCACTTTTTCGCGCCGCAGCAGGGACGGAAAGACCCTCTCAGCAAATTAAAGTTTCGTCCATATATGGAAACTGGAAGCTTTCAACCAGAGTCGCTTCTCTTTTGTTTAATTTGCCGAAGATCCGACCCGGACCGAGAGAGAAGGTAATACGCGCGAGAGCAAAGGAGGCCACTGATCGCCCACGCGTCTTCTCGGGCACGGGACTCCTTCTCCCTCAACCCCTTTCCCTTTCCACGAGACGGATTCATCTTTTTTTTGTCTCGTCCTCTCTTTTCCCTCTATCTTTCTCCTCCTCCCTCCTTTCCGCCGTTCTTGATTGCATCGTCTTATGTCTTTGCGCGTTCTTTCCGCCCACGTTTAAAGTATGCCCGTCCTTATGACTATGACTAATCTCCTCTTACGATCTGGTGATAATGGGCGACGGCGGAAAACACGCGCGCACAATGACTCGAACCCGTGACTCATTGTCGCGGAGCGCGTTGCCAGACCATCTGTTAGCTGCGGCGCAACATTTGTAGTCGGATCGCTATATCATGCGTACGGTCTTTGGCCCGAAGTGTTTCCGACCTAATTCATCTTCAAAATATACCATACAGCTTGTTTTTCTCGGTGAATTGACAAAATAATTTTCCACCTTAAATGTTTGCTTAAACAGGTAGTGAAAATATTATTATTAGGATAAATGTTGAAGCTAATTATCCGCTTCGTACCATTTTACCTGGTAGACGTTTCACTGGAGAATTATCGTGCTTCTTTTATCCCCTAAAATAAATTCCAGTATATACACTTACGTAAGTATAAAAAATTAAGCACTTGTCTAAGGATACGCATTCAATGATGATTCACCGAAAGTGGATCGTAAATTTTTCATCGCTTTTCATTGTAGCGACCATCACCATTCAGAATCCTAAACAAATATATTCGAAGAAATTATTGTTTTAATGGAAAGCATATTCATTGAGATTATATAAACTAATTCCCCGCTATAGGTGGTCGATGCATTCCTGCGACGTATAACGAAACACCGTATAGAGAAATCTATTTTCCCATAGACATAATGATAAAAGTTGGTATTGGTTCCTGGCGGACGTTTTGTGACATATTTTTACCATTTTCATCCCAAATAATACATGATAGTACAGTACATAAGACATGAAAGCTGACAGAGTGAAATAAACAAAATTTATACAAATAAAAACTCGCCTGGGACGATTCTCAATTTGAAACTATTGCATATACTGTGACCATGTACAGGGTCGTGCGGCAGTAAACGGTTACATTTTGCAACCCTGATTTGGTTGAAGAAATGAAATGAATTTACATAAATAAAAATAAACATGAAATCAAAAACACTGTTAAAAGGAGTTTTAATGTAGTAATATTTTATATATTGAAATTAGAATTTCCTGTATTTCGCATTTGGCTCTTCACTAACGGCGTACATGCGAAGTAAGGCAACTTATAACGAAAAACATTTCCAAATTCACTGGCGACGTATACGTGAAACGACGTACGGCAAGACGACGCATAGCGGGGAATTGCTGCTTAATGTTTTCGAAAAATAGGAGAGGATTTAGGCACGAGTTGATCCATTTGCTCCGCCGTGATAAGTGAATGCGCTCGTTTCAGTATCGTTCGACTTTATTGTTTCCGTCAGTCCGCCCCTCGTAATACACAATAGGGTTCTATTTAATGCTAGAGATTGCGGCAACGGGGCGTGCTAGGCAGATCAAAGGTTGAACGCGTTGGCGTATTCGATAGAAGAGGAAGGGCGTTCGATCGGAGATGTCAGCGTGAATCGGGGTCGAGTGATCGACGGTGACGTCCCGGTGTGTGGCACACGCTCGGAGGAGAGACAAAAGAACGTTGAAAGTGGGAGGAGTGCTAGAGAGGCTATGGAACGCAAAACGGGGAGGACGTAGGAGAGGGATGAGTAAGAAAAAGCAAAGGATTCGGAGTAAAAAAGAAATGTCCGAACCCTTTTATTAGATTCGTACTTGACCCCTTTAATTAGTGGGCTAGAATTTCCGTGATGCGGATGCTACAAAATGAGGATTGGAGGTTGGCTGTCCGGTGGAGGAAGCGCACGTCATCCGAAGGAAGATGAAGGCGGGAACGTTCGGCTATTGGCTGCGTTACGTAAATTCTCGCGGCACACTTCTGCACGTACTTGTTATTTATCTGACTCGGTGACGCGAGCTTTAAATGATCGATCAGAGTTAATGCAGCGTTCTGGATGCGGATACCAAATGATGGAGCAGTGGGGTATTTTCGTTGCTATAAATTATTTGGTTGCGTCAAGAGATATTTAATGAGGAACAGATTTGATATAAGTCAACATCGATCGCAGCGCCAATTTGTGTCAGGAAAATGAACTACTATGTTACTATCGTAAACAAAAATACAATTACGTCTTGCGTGAAAGTTATTTTGGGAAATGGAACCTATCCCCGAGGCTTGGTTTCCAAGCTAAATAGGCCTGCAAGCTTTGTTAGGACAATTACGTTTTGCGTGAAATTTATTACGGCTGCCTGAAATGGAACCTATCCGTGGACAGAAACATACTCCTTCGGAATATTGACGTAGTTACTCTCCCACCTGACACAAATTGACGCTGCGATCGATGTTGACTTATATCAAATCTGATCAAATCTAAGCCTTTAATGATAAACTTGAAAGTACTATAAGTAGTTACAAAAATAGGTGGAAATAAAATAACAACGAACTATTTCTTACAAATCATTGGAGAAAGAAAACATGAATCATGCAGTAAGAACATAGGGTGAAGTGAGAGCCTAGTCACTGCTTCCTCTATCCACTCGTCTCATTCTTTCATTATCATGTGATAAACTTATTTACATACTTAGAAGATGTATCTCATGCTAGGGTTTGCAAAAAAATTCATTTGTTTAATTTAAACTTTTTACTTCAAAGCAAATTTTTATTATTTCGAACCCAGGTATAAAATTAATTTAAAAGTATTTCTCGTGTTTACTCAAATCTTTTAGGTTGTTTACTTTTATGAGCGATGAAAATGTTATATTCAATCAAGACTACTATTTCCGCAGGAAATAACAAAGTTGTATGTTGCGTTAAGAACGCTCTGTTAATACTAATTCGTGTCCAGAATTACACAACTGTTCTTAGGTGTGTAGTAGCTCATAGGAACGAAAATTATTTATTAGCCTAGTGTGTCTTAGGCAATAAATTTATAGAGCATTTATTAAACTAAGCGAATGGTATCCGAGATATATCGAAATATGTATATCCGTTCCACCGCGAAGTTGCAGCATCGCTCGTAGAGTCAAGATGGTAACTTTTGAAGAGCAGCTCTATCGTGTATACTAAGAAGAAACTTAATGTTAGATTTTAGATTACGTTGAACCCTTTTACAACCCCTTCGCTTAGTTTTGCGCGAGCATTAGCGTAAGTGCAATTTTATCCCCGCCGTAGATGGGAAGAAAGTAGAATTACCGTGGTTGTTATAATCTTTTTTCATTGAAGATCAATCAGATTTTACACCTATCGATAACCAGTTTACGTACAAATAAACATCACCTCAACTCCGGCTTCTTTTCAATCCGGCCGTTTTATAGGCTTCCGGAATGCGCGGCGTGAACTGAAGCGAGGCTCCGATGAGTGCGTAGAGAAGGAGAGAAACCGGAATAGCCGACAACTTCTCTTTCGGCTTAGGAATTAAACAAAACACGGCCACTTAATGCGCATCGCGTTTTTCATGAGAAACTCCTCCTCCTCAGTTTCCTCGTCCTCCTCTTCCCTCTCCTTTTCCTCCATTGCTTGCCGCCTCATCAAGGAGGAGGAAGCGTCCGAGGGAATTCGGGGAGCGAGGCGGATGCCTCTCGGTTGGGAGGGGAGGAGGAGTGGTCTTCTTTTAATGGCTGTGGACAGAAGGAATTTCCAAAGGAAAAAACAACCGAGATAATTGGCCGAGAGTGGAGCGAGAATGGGAGTCGAGTTGTGTGTCCAGGTGATAATGGGAGAGTTTTGACGCTGTGCCTCATGTTTTTGTTCTGGAGTCATCCGAGGTTCGAGATTCCTTGTTGATTCGCCTAACCTATGATCTCGGGATCATCGTTTGTAACTCCCTCGTCAAAAAATATAAAGCGAAGCCAGAGTTCTAAGATCGTCAAAAGTATATCCGAACGCGAGGGAGGAGAGAGATGGAAAAGAATTATTCCAAGCATAATTAAGTGGCGGAAATTATGAGGTGTACTTGATAGATTAAAATTTTCTCCATAACTTTTAATTCTTATGTAGGGTGTTTCTAGGCGTTTTCTATTTTTAAGGTTGTAACGTAACACGTAAATCAAATCGAAATGTACATTAAATATAAATTAGGGAGCTCATTTAATGGGTTATATAAAATATAGCGTACAGGCATTTCTTATTGACACTATGTTCTAATGCAATATACACACCTTTAGAATGCGGAAAGTGCGTATAAAAATTAAAGTTGACGGTTCTCTCTTATGAGTTGCCTCAATAGTTAATCTTCTTAAAAAAATACGGAAAGTGGCTATGGATTGTTTTGTAGCTATGAAAAACAGCAAACATTATGCACATTTCAATTACAGGGTGGAGTGATACTAAGGTTTTTTTCTCCTTCGTCATGAATATTAGCCAGTAATAAAAAGCTAAACCTCAGTTTAGAGATATTAGTGCCTGACTTCATTGTTAATTCAACGATCATTGCTTGTATAAAGGATTGTTTATGGCTAAAGGAGTCTTTGAGATCAACCCGCACCACGGTATCTACAGTTGTTTTTTGTTGATTTTTAAATTACGTTTTTTATTTCTCTAAATAAACGATTTCTCAAATATCTATATGAATAACATTTCATTTAATTTTGACTCAGTCAGATTTATATTTTTCAAAGAAGAAACACTAATCATCTTCGTCTCTGCATGGGTAAGCGGCGTAAGTTATTCAATGCAATTCTTAAAGCGTTTACATCAGGCATTGCAATCGTGTGTGAAATGAAAATCGGCGTCTTTCTTTGTCTGTCAATAATATATTGCCCCTTTCAAAAAGAATGATTCAAGGTCAGGAATTAACGGATGGCAACAATTGTCGTCGTCCTCTTGAAAATGTTGCATAAGTGGCCTTGCGTGGTCATTGCCATGGATTTATGCCTTCCTATCACGCATAAGCATGAAGTTGAATCGTAATTCATCATAGGATGTGTTTCATATCTCAAATGGCCCTATTCATACCGGAAGCTTGCTTCATGCTTGGATAACAAATTTGGCCGAATATGTAATTTATATTATTAAGCTTTGTAAGTCTAATTTCGATGAATATATTTTTGAAGTTTATTGAGCCCATATTAGCTTATGTGTGGCTTTTTTAGTCTGCACTTTAAACATACGTTTTAATCTCTCTTATGCAGCTTAATCACAACGTAAAAAATTGTGTACGATTATAATTATATTGAATTGTAATATTAAAAAGTTGATTATATGACAAAAATATGCACAGCGGCCACATAAATCCGATCCTTATTTCATGAATCTCGATGAATAATTTTCTGCAACTTCAAACCTCTATTACATTACCTCGCTGATCACGGTCAACCTCGTCGGTTCGATTTCCGTCGAGTCACTAACTGTGGAAAATAATTTTTATCACCGCCATTTCCGTATCATTACTTCAGTAAGGCTTAAGATCGCATGAAGGGAACTCATAAGCTTCGATAAGTAAATAGAAGGATGTCGCATACGTATGTGGTGATTGCGGTTTCCAAGGGGATTTGGACCGATCGTTCTCTGTTCGCGGCCGCAGCGTCAGCCACCATGAGATAACACGTGGTTTTGGCGTTCGGTAAGGGGTGGAGGGAGACTTCCCTTCTCCTCACCCCACCTTCCCTGCCCATGCCTCACTTCTCATTCCTCCCTCTCTTCACCCTCTCTCCTTAATCCTCATACTACCGAATCCGCAACCTCCCTCCATCCATCCCTTTAAGGTCTACACTGGATTCCAAGAAGCTGTGCAGTAGTATCTACCTCACCGCATCCATCAAGACCGCTAATTCGGGCTTCAACTCCTTCTCTCACGGTTAGGTTCAATTTTTTGTGGTTTTGAGATTCGCCTATCAGTAAAGCTTTTACCTTTGAAAGCCTTATAAGACGATTTAGCCTACTAGTGGTTTGAACATATTGCCACTCAATGTGGTCTCCTGTTCTCGATACAAACCAAATAATTACTTTATTGTTTTTTCAGCGTTATTTTCTAATAAAGTCTATTAGGGTGCGATTATTGCTTATTTATAAAAACAATACTTTTAAAAAAGAATCCTACTTCTCACACTGACACATGATTTGTAACGAATCGATTTTCCATTGTAATTTGTCGCTTCTCTTTTTTTTTGTCTAATTCATTTACTTATGTAGCTGATATAGTTACGGAAGTTAAGAATAAATCCTTAGCCAATAGCCAAAAGTTCTTCCTATCGTAGCTTTCGCGTATATTGAATTAATAAATTTATTTAAATGTATTTACTGGTAAATTAATCATATAATTCGTGAAGCATGATTAGAAAAGTATACTTTTATAGAAGTTCGCCAGATTGATTTGGCTAAACTTCACCAAAAAGATTTATTTGGTCTGCAATGACCATGACGTATCATATTATTATTAATATTGTAGTTCTCTGTCCTAGGACAGATTCTTTATTTCAAATAAAACTGTGTTCTCCACCTATTTCTATCCAGAGCAATATTCTTCAATTGTTCTTTACTACTCCTTTTAATTCATCAGTAATTTGAATCCTTCTCCTATCTCTTCCTTTTTTCCTTCAATTACTTCCTTCAACAAATATATGCTTTGGAATCAATTTTTCGCAAACGTTTTGCCGTAGAATGCATACTATTCCTCTTTTAACGACCGAATTACCGAAAATGAAGTTATCTCCTCAGAATTTGTAATAAGAAACCAGCAAAAAATATCACGCTGATAGCATATATATATTTTAAAAGATGTGCCGGCGCGCTACAAGTAAAAAGAACCTTTGATTACAGTTATTAATTCATTTTTTACTGATTAAATTGATGATGAGAACAAGTGAGTTTATGTCCGCCAGACCTCACCATATTTTCGTAACATTTACCGTACATCATTACTAACTCAGCAGGCGAACTGTGTTCTCTCATCCTTTTAAGTCTGGTTACTCAATTTTCGGGCGGTGGCTACGAGAGGGTGAGGGAGGGGGGGGGGGGGGGTGAAATGTTCTTTCTCTTTTACCCTCTCCTCTCTCCATTCCGATTCCTCTTTCCTTTGTCGAGTTCAACGAGTTTTTCTTCCTCTGGGATCAAGGACTACGCAGGGATTAAAATTCATTCCGTGTATCTCGGTTAGCTACATCAAAATGTATGTATCTCGATTTTGGAGTTTGTCAGTTTGAAGGCTGGGATTACGTTTTAATGGTTCTTGTGACGGTGACGGTGAAAAGTTATCGTTTCATGTTTTTGATTTACTGGCTGTTTCGTTTTACCTTGAGCCTAAACTTATGATTAATCCGAATGTTGAACCTGGCGATTCTGTCACGCAGCCTTGTTTACATTTGAATCCGTCATCGCTTAGAAATGGATTGTATTTAGGTTTCAGTTTGCTTTCTTGGTATTCTGAGGCGCTTGGTCCGTTCAGCGTCTATTTGAGCCGAGAGGAAATAAACTTCCTCTTTCTAAAACATTTTATTAGAAAGTAGCTCTTGCGTTCGAATCAAAACAATGAATCACGGACTGCGATTTAGAAAATGATAAATATCTACTTTTTTATGTTTACACCAGTCAGTTTAAAAATGGAATTTTAAAAGTGTTAATAATCTGGCAATGGCAATATGGAGTTAGTGCAGCATTATTTTGGACTATATCTTTTCATTTTTGATTTTTCTTGTTAATTATCTACGCAAAAATACAGTAACGTATCTTGACATACGGTCGGTAAAAGTTTCGTCGATTGCATTTCATATCTGCGTCATTAGAGCGAGATGAGACGGTTGCACCGCCATTCTGCGGCCTTTTTAAAGCCGCACCCGGAGCAGCTACCCCGCTTCTACCGCATTAATTGTGCTTCCGAATTAATAATTACCGAGAGTTTAAGAGGTTGATAACTGGTTATATATGTCCGGAAAATAGAGTAAAAATCGAATTCCTTCATAGTCGTGGAAGATAAAAAGTTTTTTGTATTCATACATGACACTCGACATCAATATATATATATATATATATATATATATATATATATATAATGTTCAAGAAGCACTACCCGGCGAGTCGGAAATTTTCAATTAGCACGCATTAAGAATCCCGAATCAGTTTGAACCCCCTTCCAATAGCTTTTTATGTCATTTAGCCTCTTTGCGAGACAGTTTCCTTTTTATTTTAAACAACTCTTTTCTCACGGGTCTATACTCGTTTCGCTCTTCCTGTCGTTGACGGAATGCGGAGACAGTTTGGCGGTGATCCCACCAGAGAGCTCTTTCCCACGGGGTAAAAAAAAAGCACTCTCTGACATCTCATTTTCCTCCTTCATATCAATCTTGATTTTTATCCTCAACTTTCTTTCCCTCCTTCTACCCTCTCTTACTTCTTTATATCTCATCCGTATTTTAGTTTTTTCTGTTTTACCCTTTTCATTAACTTTTCTTTTATTCTAACCATCTGTTTTTACGCTCATGTTCATTATCTATGTTACTCTTTTCCTATCTCTCTCGCCCTTCATTCCACCCTCTCTTCGTCTAACTTCCGCCTTATCCAACTTTCTCTTCATCTCTTGCTACCCGCATAGTATCCCTCTCTCTCCGCTCTCTTTCTCGTCCACTCTTTTTGTCCCCGTTCCCTTCTCTCCTCTCTTTTCCCTCCCGCGTCCATTTCTCGTTTCGCTCTGCTTCCGGCGAAAGAAGGGAACCTCAGCCTCTCTAAATATTTGCATGTAAGCTGAGCATACTATCAAACCGGTTGAGACACAATTTCCCATTAAGCTCCATCCTACTCTTCATTCATATTATCCCACCACCTGTTGTATCATCTTCAACATGAGCGCCAACCTCACTTTCCTAATGTCAGTCACTTCCTGCTTGTTTCTGTCCATCTATCCACAGCCCATCCCTCGCACTACCCGATCGTATTGCTTCTCTGCCTCCTATGCTGTTCTCCCTTCGTCTGCTTTCCTTGCATACCGTCTCGTGGTCGATCTGGGTACATGTTGGGATGACAGAGCGGATGTTGCCTGAACCCTTCTTCGACGTTAACAGTATCCTTTTACAGTTGGTTAGAGCCGTACTTCAAGAATGTTTCTGCTAAGAATTCTAAAATGCGTTTCCTTAGGAATGAAAATGGCAATAAAATATCGCAGAAACTTGTTTGCGAATTTGTTAAACGTGTCTTTTTGGATCAAGTTAGTGCTTTTATGGACACGTAAACATTTGATAGTTTAAAGTAAAAAACGCGCATTTTATTCCTTGACTATTCGTGTCTGCAAATCACATTATCATCTAGTAGTATTACCATAATTGTAGTATCAGTTTGGGTTATATAAATAAACTTTAGCAATCCAACCAGTGAATAAGCTTTGAATGCAACCGAATCAAATACGACGATAAATAATGTTTTGGTGGATACAGAATAATGCCATAAAATTCTGTACTCATACAATTTTATCAACTTCTTTTCCAACAAGTTCACCACTCGCCACGTTAGATAAATCAACCTAATACGTTGAAAATGTATATTTTAATATGTATAATAATTGAAATTTTTGAGGTAAATACAACATATAATGGGGCAGTTTACTTCATACATACTTTCGGCAGATTTCGTATATTTTGTATCATGCAGCGAATGTTTATGTTATCTTCCTAAATTTATGGATACTATAATTCCGATAGTTATTTTAAAAATTAATCCAAGAATTCATTTCAAAAAATGAACCCACGTTGCTTGAATCCAATTGACGGTCAAGGTAATTCTTGTAGCCATTTAATTATAATTCATTCTAAAAATAACTCTCTAGATTAAACATGAAAGTTGAAAATGAGCGATTAGATACATTTTTAAGTAAGTGTTTTTATGAATATTTATTTTCTGCTCGGAAGGGGTCCGATTCGGGCTTTAATTGTCGAAATGCTAAGTTCAGAGCCAATTGAGGACGTTGGCATTCAACTGCGCATTTACCAATGTATATACACGCCCAGGAAATGACGGAAGTGTGAAATGTAGCATTGACCTACTCTTCCTAAATGAACGTAGACACTCATTGATTGACCTATATTTGTGAAGCCTTAGTGCCGTACTTTCCTACCCTTTTGTCACTACATTAATAGAAGTATACACCGGATTAGGCAACGCTAGGAACTCGGACCCTCGAATAATAATATATCCACCATCTTTCTGCATAGTTTTCACACTTAATATAGATGACACTGAAGAGGCTTAAAACAAAAGTATGTGTACAGTATTGCTACATTTACCTGGGAGTCGAATTTAAAATTTTTACGTTGATTTCGGAAATGATTTTTAGAAGAGTATCTTCTTTCTTTGGGTAAATTATGTTTTTGTACAAAGTTGAATGGCTGAAATAAGAAAGATAACACGAAAATGGTAACGATTTGTTTCGTCCAGCGACGGTTATGCTCATCACCTTTTTTTCAGTACATCACAAACTATTCCAAATCGCCGAGAAATTATTTTACTGCAAAAGTAATCAAGGGCCACATAATTTCAGAAGGCGAAATGAATTCGTAATCTATAAAATTCCCTATTTTTTCTTTAACACAGTAACCGATTTGTTTGAGGTAACTAATTGTTCCAGTTTAAAATTCTCGAAAAATATCATTTTCTTCCAAAATGGTATTCTAACCCTTCTAAATAAAAATTAATTCACATATTATTTATTCTCTTTTCCGTGATAATTATACACTCCACCTGTTTCATCCTCTTCTATGGTCGTATCATTTACCGTCTCCTCTTTTTCTTCTCCCTCGTAATCTTCTCTCTCCCTTCCTATCGCCCCTTTCATCCTGTCCATTTTTTTGTTCGCCGTATCGTATTCTCGAATCCTCTTAGCCCGACCACATTTACGCTTGTGCATTGTTTTAACTTAATAGACTGTCGGGAAACAGGTTTTTCTTCAAACGTCTTTCGACAAGAATATCATGCGGTTTCTGTAAATAACCTGAGGGATAAGTTATTTAGGGATGGATCGAATCTCCCCAAATTTTTTTTCTCCTACTAAAAGGAAATCGGCTGCAAATTTTTGTTTTATTTTTTCGTGCTTTAGGCTTTTTTTACTTACACCATACGTAGTATGGGAAAGTATTGTGATCACGAAAAAAATCGACTTCGATATTTAAACGGAAATACACGTTTTGAGGTTCCTAGAACACGTTCTGACTATTTTCGGAATGATGTCTGTGTGTGTCTGTGTGGATGTGTGTGGATGTATGTGATTGTGGGCACTCTAACTCAAAAAGTACTTGCCATATTATTATCAAACTTCATATATAACACTTTAGTATGAGAACAAAGAACTGATTAGTTTTTGGACAATAACGGTTAACCGGAAGTCAAGGTTTATCCGAAACCCGATTCGGTTTTTGCGATATTTCTACGTTAAAACATCATTATTGTATATACAATTCTATACAAAGGTTATAGAAAATGTAATTCTATACAACTTTCATTTGAAACAATTTTCCATAGCAGTTATTGTTTAGGAATTATTTATAAATAATCGGTTTTTTCGGGTTCCGTCAAATATCTCCTTAAAAACGTCGTAGCTGGTAATCTTCGTGAGGACCAAAGTTGTAGAGAATAATATTTCTTCCAAGTTCTGTTTGAAATAAATTTTCGTAAAACCTTCCATTTCGGAGATATTTAACTTTTTCGTAATTTCCAGTATACAGCGCCAGCACCATGTAGCGGAGAATTCTGTAAACATTCAAAATATACCTAATTTACGGCAATAAGGACGATTGTATTCTTTTACTACACGAAGCAATAATTTTGCCTCATAATGCTATTCATAATAATTTAAATATCTATACCCCAAATATGGAGAATGTCATGTGTTGGCCACATCAGATTTTTTATGACTGCGACGATTGTTATTTGTCTATTGCAGCCCAAGGAAATTTTCATAAACACATTTTCTTATTATAATTATCTCTTCTAATTCGCAAATATTTAGAAATAACGGAAATTCCATTTAAAGATTAGTCAGTTCGTCCTCTCTCAGCATTTCTATTGTACTTTTCAATATATTTAATGCAAAACGTTTTTAACTATACTAACAATTTAAAGCGCTGAGAGTGTATTATAATTTTAGTATAGTTTTGTATTACGTGATAATCCTTATTAAACGTCTTTTCAAATAATTCCTGTAATCACAAGTAATGAACTCGTGCAGCTTGCTAACATTATGCTGCAGCTTTCCAAGGAAAGTTTCATGGTCTTAATTACGGGATTATGAAGTTTATTATTTAAGAAGCGTGAGGAACTATATGTAGTTTTTTCCTGGATTGCATTTCGCGTATCATAAAATGATGAAACATGATACATCAGAAATTATTTATTCACTTTATGCATAAATAGATTTCTTTTTCTCTTCATTATGGATATGGGATGGATTTTATGTTGGATTGAATTAGTAAATAATATCATCAACCTAGTATTTTTATTATAACGAACATTCCATAATTAAGGGTAATACATAATTGTGACATTCTTGTCCTTTTTTGCTGGAGTTCACATATTTACTCGCGTGTCACGTTGGAAATTCTGGCGCTCCGTATTTAGCCAACAGCCCCTTCTTTGTCCACCCCTTGGACGCTTTTAAAACACTCCTCCAACGTGACTCGCCCTTCAAATAAACCTTTATCTGGAATGACAAATTTTCAAAACCAAATTCCAGACAATGACACAGTCATTTACGCCGGCCTTTAAAAAAAATCGTAAAGCTTACTTTTTCTTGAGCGACATCCTGTCATTTTGAGTCCCACGTCCTCTTCGATCTTTCATTCAATCACGACCCCCATTCTCTTCTTATTTTGCCTTAATTCTTCTCCGCCAGTCCCTCCTGATGACCGCCGACGTTCACCTGTCACTTTCGCCCTCTTACCTTTTGAAGGGCAACGTCCTTGAGCAATAAATGGTTTTCCTATCGCCGCCCATCGCTCCCCTTCCCCTCCCTCTTCCACCCCTGTCCCCCTTTCTCTCCCCCTTTATTCCCTCTTTCCTCCAAAGGCACCTTCGCGTCTCTTGGGTGATGCGGAACCGAATTCAGATTCCCGTCTGGCGGCGCCCACTTTTTTCTCCCGCTGTTCGCTTGTTTTTCCAGATCGAAAATGGATCGCGGAAAGGACTCGCCAATTGGCGGAGGGAGTGAGCGGAAGGAGGAGGGATAATTTATTCCGATCACGGAGGTTTTTCTACCCTCATTTGGGAGTTACACCTGTCTCGACGCGCCGAAGTAGCTGTTAACCGATTTTAAACGCAAAAGAGATTGGTGAATTATCGCACGCATGGGACGGTCCCCTTGTGTTTCTCTTTCGCAGCGCGAGTTTCACGCTTCTATCTTTCGACGAAATATTCTAAAACTCATCCAAACGCGCAGCCTTTTACACTTTTTTTTGTAAATCGAAGGATTGGGTCGAGTTTCCTATTTTTATTTTTTGGCCCAAGGCCTCGCGCACAAAAGAAACTTCAGATTGGGACAATGGAGATAGCGAGAGAGGAGGAAGGAAGACCAAGCAAAAGACGGGACAAAGAAATAAAGAATAAATAAAAGAATTTTCCGGCGTAACGATTAAGATACCGTGGTTCTGCGTGGATAGTTCATGGGAAGGGCTTCGTGCGCCAGCGGAACGAATTTATTCGTAACTTCGTTTTTACCATTTACCCGCGAATTCCTACATATTTCAACACACTTCGGTTTACTGACATGACCTTACGATCTCCAAAAAACCATAATTCTCGCCATCTCCTTTCTCCGAGAAGAACAACTTGGTGGCTTCGCTCCCTTTCTCTCTCCCCGCCTCAATCGCCCTCTCTCCTTTTTCTCTCACAATGCTCATCAGATGGAGCGATCTTGGGAACGGAATTTCCAGCGAGTGATAGAAGGAGAGGGCGAAAGGAAAGGAATAGTAGTCAATGGCTCGTATGCGAAGAGAGGGCGTTACCCCGGGGTTAACATCGCCGCGTTCCCTCTCATCGTCCGACTCCTTTACGGCGTCTGTCTCTCGGAGGGATATCGTTTATTTCTTCTGGGAGGAAAGGGAGTAGCGGGGTAGGAGGCTGGGGATAGGGAGGCCGAGGAGACGGAGGCGAAGAGAAGGTGGGAGATTCAGATGAAAGTCTTTTATCCCTCGCCCCCCTCTCCATCCTATCCTCCCCCTCCGCCCCCAATCCCCTTTCTCCCCCTCAAGAACGGAAAGCGATGATTGCTCCGATCCGTATCCCGAGGTTTAAAACGTCTCAATTACAATTTTCTCCACCGCTTTGGATGGATTTGCGCAATTACGCCGCGATTACCTCCGTTACGTGTCGCACTCGCTCAACATTATGATGCAGTTCTGGGCGTTAAAAGCCTTTAAGTAGTAACATCTACTATAGCTACCAGTTTCTCTAATTTTAATCCTTCGAATCGTCAAATATATATATATATATATATATACCTATATGTGTGTGTGTAAGTATATATATATATATGTGTGTGTATGTATATATATATGTATTGTTGTTTTTTATAAATACAATTGAAAGTGAGAGGATAGAGACGACATCCAGTGGCTTGTTTTTCCATGTACTTTTATCCGTAAGCGTTAATATTAGTTGGAGTCGTTCGCCCTGAACACGACCTGAAGGAATCCTTTTAATATTATTATCGAGTCGATTTCTTGCGTAATGATCTCTGGCATCATATGCGATAACGTGCGCAAAAAACGAGTATCATGTTGAAGCATAGTCCGGACGTGCCATTTCATTTTCTACCCACATATATATAAATATCTCTTACGTAGAGAAAATAATCGCTAAAGAACGGGCTACGCGAGGAAAGTGTAATTAAGATGCCTGGAAATCTGATACGTTCTTTTCATCATAAAATTAGATTAGTTTAGCGATTTTGATATGATCGAATTTTAAAATTTCATTGGGAAAAATATACTCGTGGACCGCTTTGAAAATCGTAAGTTTGCTAATTATTAAATTCATATACGGAAGAATATCCATCATACTTTTGTTTCTACTATTCAACCATTTGATTTTATTTTAAGTAAAATATACAAGTTCTAATCACTATTATCATAATTTCCACAAATTTTAAAAGTTATAAAAATATACGAATGATGAGGATATTTATAAAAAATTGGATATTTTATTTTTATAATCGTATATTACTACCTAGGAGCTTCTACTGCAAATATTTTCATCATAAACAAAGACAAAATTGATTGGATACATAAAATTGAACAAGTATTAAAATTAATTGCTTTTGCCAATACATAAAATATATGAATGCATGAATGTAATGAATGTCTTTGTTTTGGGATATAGTTTTCGTGATAAATATTAAAGCAGTATTTATTTAAATTTTATTTATTCACATTATGCTAAACGAAACTCGTTTTAAAATGGACATCAAAATAATCATCAACAATGGTAAAATGTATGTAAAGCAGAGAGAGAAAGAAAGGGATCCAATGCCTTTGGGAAATAGAAAGACTTTGCTTTATTAAATTTTCTACAGCTGAACAAAGGTATAAAAAATAGTCTATCCTTAATTTTATTTTCCTTTACCCGTCCAGATTTAACGACAAACAATCTAGAAGCTAATAAATGTTTAATCAAGCGAATAAAATATTCCAGCGTCGTCGGTTAATTTACTGTGAGCCGCAGTTAATTGATCAAAATAGTTAACATCAATTCCTACATAACGGTTGTTTCAAATTCGATAACATCAGTAAGAAAAGAGGCATCATCTTCATTAAATTTTTTATGCCAAATAAACCGCAGAGCGAATGATGATGATAAAAAACCGTCGATAATCGAAGGGAAGTCGTCTTTTTATTCGGTCGCGATTTTTTTCCCCTCCGATCCTTTGCATTCTACCGGAATAGATTGAGACACACACACACACACACCGCGCGTTCTGTTCCGAATGTAAACAATCCCGTTTTTCGTCATCTCATCTCCTGGAGAGGTTAGGATGAAGGGCTCTCTCTCGATTGGCCACGGCTGGAATTCCGATTTTTCCCGCCTCGCCGGTAATCCCGTCAAAGTGTGTAAAGGCGTCAATCGTCTCTCCCGTTATTCGGCCCTTTTGGGAAACGCCCGCCGACCGAATTATCCAGATCGGGCGGAAATGGAGCGCGACGCGAGGAGCCGAGGTGATCGCGTTTTGGTATCGAGGCGAAAGTCGCGCCGCGGTTGCCGCTCGACGTGGGAAACAAACGGTTTACAGTTAAAAATGCTCGTCCGCATCGGGGAGAAAAAAACGCGACGCACCACTTCATCCGAAGCTGGCTTTTTTTTGACAGTTTCAATCAAGCATAAGGCGAGTCCGTTAATGGCGTTTCTTTTCCTATTCGATTCGTCCGCTTAAGTGAATGAATTTTTTTGTACCTCAGGAGGCTAATTGTGCCACTTTTACGTTTGTGTATTTTTCTAGACGTCGTTCATAAACAATTTGTCGTGTGATTTGATTAAAAATATGCATTACGGAATCCATCTTTATGGATCGAATCGAGTAGAAGATTAAGGTGACTCCTTTATCTATAAAACGGTTGATTGAACCTGATGCGAATTTCAGCTACAAATAAGGCACTCTCAGCGGTATTTCTTAGATCGGTAATAACTAAAGGAATCATGGGATAGGATTTTTTTTATGATAATGAAATAACGTTGACGACTCAACTGAGTCTTTTTAAAATTATTTAAAGGACTTGCAAAAGTAAGCATTTTATATTGTTGAACATTTCTGATAAAATAATTATATTCACTACTGAAAAAGATCATTCACAACTTCTCAGAAATGAAAGCAGATTGTTTGATTACATTATTAAGAATACAGATTTGAAAATAAGTAAGTTAAGAATCTTACCCATTAATTAATTATGTTATTTCCAGGAGTTAACGAAACGGCGTCAAGAAGTCATAATAATGAGAATATGCCTACAAATTGTGTATCGTTGGAAAACGTATGGGGACTCTCTGAAAAACATGTAGTAATGGTGATAGAATTTTTAGCGTTACCGTAAGTGTAGATTAGTTGAGATGAGGATTATTAACGGAAACAGTCTCTAAAAGACCTAAAAGAGAAATTAAAATCTCAAAACCAACTTATTATGAGGTGTATTTAAGTTACAATTTCGTTTATAAAAATTCTAGTCATATTATTGAGGGTGGTATAATATAATACATAGAACGGTATCCATAAAGCATTTAACGACGCTATCTGACCATATGTCAAATTTGTGGTCTATTGTGCAAAAGTAATGTAGAGAAACTAGCGTAGTCCATTAAAGGAGAACACGAAGAAAGCAAGGCATCATCGTTGATTGGGAACATCTTCTGTTTTTATGAGAAATGTAATTGGTCTTTCTTGGGATCCTCAACTCCGAATTGTGGGAGCTCACCGCTAATTTCCTCTCTCTGCAAGTCTTCATATGTTTCTGTTTTTAACGAATCAGAACTTTGCCTTCTACTCATTTTTGCTTTTTCCATTTGGTTTTGCGTATCAAAATGGTGTGGTATAAAATTACTGTGGATCCTATCGCCAATATACGGCATATCTACTCTAAAATAATAATAATTTGTTTTTTTATGCAAGCATGCGTACTTTATGATCTTTCAAAATTGGAAAATATTTCGTTCTTTTCTAGTTCTGTGAAATCAAAATTTAACTTGAAATTAAATAAACTAATAATCACTACCAATGTCTAAAGATGTAAATTACACAGAAAGTGCTGTTATTATAACCAAAATTACATCTCCATGTAACCAAGACTGAAATATAATTGTAGGTTAAATTAATGCACTTTATTTCAATAAAATTATGTTTTTTTTCTGTCATTTTCCAGGACACCAAGTCAGTAGTTGCCAGAAAAAATAAAAGACTTCCTGGTCCTCCTTATCGGTAAGTCAAATCAATTTCATTGCTTCATTGTGGATAAATGACATTCAGATATATACTACCTCAACACTTGTTTTATTTTATCAATAAAATCAACTCGATGGTTAATTTTAATTTTTACACATTACTTTCAGTTAATCCTCTATTACAAAAAATATCGTCATCGTTGTTATTCTGTCCCTGTCCAGGCCCGTCATTATTATCATTAATTAAACATGATTCTTTACTTACTCTTGTTAAAAGGAACGTTGAAATTTTTCATTTTATTTAATGTTGGCTTCACATTTTTTCAAAAACTCGACCGATACAACTTTTCACTGCTTTATAAATGAACATTAAATTTCTTCAGGGGTGTTGAGCAATATAGAGTTATTCCAAGCATTAACTATAAATTCAATCGAATCATACCTTATTTTTGTCTTTCTGGGCCAATGATTTTATTTATTTTTGCAGTTGCATTTATTTAGTACTTAAAATACACTTGACAGAATATTGGGATTGTACATAATTTTATCCCTCAAGATGTTTCCAGGAGGTATCTGAATATGCCCTTCAACATTTACAATTGTCCATTTCGTCCTTTTCTTTCGTAAATCACGAAAGTGAGTGTAGTTATGCTGCGATGTTTCCATTTCCCTTTCTCCCCCACCTCGCTCTTCTCCCCCATCCTTTCCTCCCTGCCCCATCCCACTTTGTAACCAACACTTTCCCCGCACCGCTGGCGAGTTCATTGCCAAGGTTTCGGAGTTGGTGCAGTGAACCCCGGCGTCACCATGGCGACCTCGTGCTCGTTAGTGAGTTCCCCTCCCGGTGCACGACTCGACAATCGAGGGTGGAGTGAGGAAAAGGTTCTCGAATGTGGTAGGGAAGGGGTTGGAGGGGGTAGGAGGGAGGTGGAGAGAGGGAGGAGGAGGATACGGTGCGTTAGGAGCTTGGGAGGCCAGGGGTGGAGATGCGGTGTTGTGGGAATGGGATCTTGCGAGGGAGAGAGACGGAATGATCCCTTTGGGGTTAAGTTAGATGCTAACGAGGGATGTCGATGGCCTCGCTAACGAGTACCAATTCTAAAGTGCGCTACTTGAAATTATGCGGAAAGTTGGTATCACGCTAGTCTTTTTTGTGCTGTTGAGGGATGGAGAAAGAACTCGTAGAAAAACGAGATTTATAGCTTTCACAAATGTTTTTAAAGAAAAACTTCGGAGTTGGCGGAGGCAAATTGTTTCGGTAATTATGAGATTGCGGCAAGAAACAACTAAAAATAAATTGATGTGTCCAACACATGACATTCTCCATACGTAAGTTGTCAACTAAAATCAAATAAATACGGCGATAGGAACAGTTCAACTTACACGCTTCAGCGCTGGCGATTCAATTGTTTCGTAAATTCACCTTTTGCCTCACTACCACGCGCGCGAGCTGCCCACTAACCGTCAATTTCTAAGAAAATTGAATATCTCTTGAAATATTCCTCATATGAAAATTTATTTCAAACGAGTTGTAGAAAAAAAATATCTACAACTTTTATATATGTGTGTGTGCGTGTGTGTTAACAAAAATCCAGTTTTAGGCGAAATATTTAAGAAAAACGAAATTTTGACAGGGGTTAACCGCTACTTTCGGCTGACCGATTGTTATCAAAATCTTTTCAAATCTTAAGAATATATATACGTAAAATCACAAATATAGAATTTCATGCTGATCTGATGAAAATTTTTTGAGTTAGAGCGCCCACAAAATTTCTGTCACACACATACGGACATACAAACACACGGACACACAGACACACAGGCATCATCGAGAAAGCAGTCAAAACGTTTTCAGGGGACCTCAAAACGTGTTTCCGTTGAAATCTCGAATTCGAATTTTTCATGAAAACGATACTTTCTCTATACTACGTATATGGAGAAAGTAATTAAAAGCGATACAGTTAAATGAAGTACGAAAGCGGTGAAATAGCAAGCAATCTTTGGTACCGGTGTTAATATTATAGCAATTTATTTAACTGTATAGTCGTTTAATATTTTAACTGTACTTCCTATCTCTTTGACCCTTTAGTGAAAAAGTTGGTGCTACTTTTCACCTCAAAACACTCACACTGATAAAAAAATATTTAAGCACAGTTTCAGATCCTAAGCATTATTTGTTTAAGGTCTGAAAAAAGTCGCCGTCAGAGTTTTTATGTGACTCCTCTCGGATATTCTCTTATAATTGACTAGTGAAATTAATGTCGGAGTCGTGTGTATCAAGGACATCGGTTAAATTCCTACAAGTTGAACATGGCTGCGGAAGAGAAAGAGATTCGTTTGATACTAATTATCATATCAGTATCCCTTAAGCGAACGAACACAGGAATTCAGTGTATTTAATTACTTTTCGCTTACGCCATAGCGCCGATCAATTATTTAATATGATATAGTTTCGAACTTTCGGGATGACAGTAATTTCAGGAAGAATGGATCTATATCACCGATTTATACAAATATCTCTTTATTAGTATAATTTTCGTTATTATAATCATTTTGTAGGAACTTAAGAATTGGCAGTTTCTTTGTAGAAATAAAACTCGACGGTTTCTTAGTTTTCTTGTATTTAAGATGCAGTGACAAATTCATGCATTAGATAGAGCTTTTATCATTTAAAATTGCAATCTAATCAAGTTAATTATTTTTCAATGCACTCTGAAAGTGGAAATTTATAACGTGCTTCCGTTAATGGTTTAGTTTTGAGATCAGAGAGTGTACGGTAGAAACTTGAGAAAGTGATGTCTCCTAATTCTTTCGATAAATCATTAAAAAATTTTCCCTTCCGTTAACTGGCATTTTATTGTAAAATAATAACTGATAATAAAAATTTCCCCACCAAGATATGTAACTCATATGTAACAGGTAAAAGGCCATATGAAAAAATAACCCATCTTAAAATAAATAAACAAATTATTACTTTTAAATACCACACCATCTAAGAGAGAAGAAGAGGACAAAACATCCATGTACACTGGAAAGTGGATTTTTAATGCAATCAGCGATCACTATTGTCGCATCCGTTCCTAAGCAGCCGACCGAAGGATGCTTCATTTCTCAAAGCGTATTTTCCCTTTCGGAATTAGCTACACAGAGAGGATGTCGTCCTCGACGAATCGCCGCGCTTACTCGTCCGGCTCAAAGTTCCTCACGCCTTGCAGACAAGACGTCCAGCGTCCATCCAACCCTCAACCTTGGAACATCCAATAGGATAGAGAAGCAGAGAGAGGGAGAGAGAGAAAGAGCACGTAACTCATTGTATTTGGTTGGTCTTCCTTGAAGACTCCCCTTTGGAGAGAATGGACGAAGAAGGTGGCGAGGGTGGCTGGTGGAGGAGGATGGATTGAGAGAGAGAGAGAGTTTGCAGGAGAGAGAAAAAAGAATGGGTTCATAAATAATGGGAAAGGGGCTAGTGTGCCGAGAAAGGGAGGAGATAGAAAGAGGGGGAGGGAGGGTGGAAAGCAAGAAAGAAAGAGCGCACGGGAAGGATATAGTTGCTACCGGTAACCGTGGAGGCTGTGTGGCGGTCGGGAGAGGAGGGGGCGAGGCGTTGGCGGCGTGGTGCAAATTGAAAAGCTGAATGAATCGACATCTGGCCAGCAGCAATCGAAGCATGGGGCACATAAAAGGTGTATCCGCCTGCTTCTGGTTGGACAGGTTCGGGAGACTACGAAGGCCTTTCTGCAAAACCTCGCCGGTTCCTCCACTTGTTCCGTTTTCCTCCTTCCCTCCGTCGCAATCCGTCGGCTGATCCAGTCCCCTTCCAACTCCCTCCCTCCCTCACTCTCTCTTTCTCTCTCTTTGCATCCTTAAAGAGTAGCCTTTTTACCACGATGTGTTATCCTTCCAACGCCCACCAAAGGGGGCGACCTTGTGGGTGTGAGCGATGGGAAGGCGCGTGCAAGAGTGCGCGGAGAGGGAATGGATAAGAGGTCAACGGAAGACGGCGAGGGGATGCGGGAAGAAAGGGAAATGTGTCTGGAGGCGTCTGGAGGATGTGAACGAATGCTTGGAAGTGAGCCAGAGGCTTCAAGAATGGCCGTTTAAAAGAATCCCGGGGGTGGAGGAAAACTCTTGTCTAGGGCGTCAGAAGAGCAGAAGGCGTTGGAGAAGAGGGCAAGCGGGGGAGGTGGAGTGAGGGTGTTGTTTTTTTTTTGCCGCGGCATTGGGAGTTGTCGCAAGTTTAAAGAAAGCCAGTTTGCGAGTGGATTATCCGTCCTTTGGTCTCCCAACAATAAGGAGACTCCGGCGCTCTTTTACTCTATCCGACCCAACTAACCCGCTTTCGAATCAACTCGTGTTAAACACTCTTTGCCCTTTTCAGCGAGGTATATTTCTGAATTAACCCCTTTTGAGTTAAACCCTTACGCTCGCTATCTCTAACTCTTATTCCATCGCAGATCCTGCCGCCGTCTTTACCCGGGCGATTATAGTGCCGTGACTCTAGTATTGTCAAAGAGACTCGTAAGTAGCGCGTGTAATTAAAACGAGTAAAATTGCTTTTCTTGCGTGGAAGTTGAAAGAGTCGACATGCTCTCGTCTGTTTGATTCGCTACCGCCCGTAAATGTACCCACCGTTTGAGTTGTCTCTTGTTCGCTGAAGCATTATTTTCTTTTTCCTCCCTTAGAATTCTCCGAGAGAATTTAGTAGTTATGATCTGACCGTGACATTGGTTTGTTAGTACAAGGTTTCTAGTAGTCGTTTTATGCTCATGCGAAGGAGAACTTCTTTCTCCTTGTAAATGACACTGAAATGAAAAGATAATGCAAAAACTAATATCGGCCATGAATCATGCCTCCACTAGAGCTGTTATGCTTGTACCTAACATGAAACGAGTAATAATATATTGATATTCTAAGTTAATTAATGAAAATTTTAATTTGCAGTAATAACTTACTATAACTTACTGTTTATATATATAAACCATGACTCATCGTATTACCGAAAATGCATTCATTGAACACGTGCTTTCTCTCGTATCCAAATGAGGTAATTAATTTGAAACGAGCATACGTTAGCCGTGATGTGGTGTTTGGCGTGTGTGCACATATTTAGCAATTAATAAACCAGTGAAACTGATGATGATTTCCTCTTACAGTGACAGTTATGCATTTAAGGTATGCAGGTACAGAGAAATTAATAGCTCACTTTCGCCAGATTATTAATAAATTTCGACTCGTCCTCTTTCAAAAATTAATAACCCTAACTGTAGTTTACTATTCCAAATTAAGAAGATGACAGAGTACCCTTTACAATAGCACCAAAACCAATATATGGTTTTTAATCTCTACGATTGTGAATAAAAAGAAATCATAAATAGTATAAATAGTAGTGTTTAAAATAAAGTAAAATTTCTACAACA
Organism: Uropetala carovei; assembly: GCA_036926305.1. Classification (NCBI taxonomy): domain Eukaryota; kingdom Metazoa; phylum Arthropoda; class Insecta; order Odonata; family Petaluridae; genus Uropetala; species Uropetala carovei. The sequence continues at coordinate 897,679 of JAXCHB010000054.1, forward strand.
GAACACATTCCTGTATCATCAAAATACGCCCAAATAATCTGTAAAACGATTAACTTTGTTTAAATGTTACAACCTCATAGTCGTTATTTGAAGCTATATTTATAAATAACGAAATCCAGTAACACGAAACAGACAATCCTGACGCTGTCGTTCCGACTCAAAGACTTAGCGGTCATCAATAATATTATATTCCATCAGATGCCTATATTGTTCCTCTGTCTTGCACCTTCGCTACTATTAAATTGCCCCTCGGTTTCTTTATTACTCACATAATAACGTTTTAATTCAATTTCGATAAAATGCTTTCCATTTTTGATATTTTGAGAAAAGTAATAGGGGGATAGCGATAAAACTTCTTAGATACAAACCGTCTTGATATGCCATTTAGCCAAGCCAACGCGGGGTAATTAGAGAAGCGTGGCACTCGAAGATTTTTCGACATCCATAGACCATGAAATTAGGGAAACGAATATATGAATGAGGTAGGAGCATCAAAAGGGGAGGAAAGCGCGCATTGTGGCTAATTTAGCAGGACGAGGTGGTCAACAGCGTGGAGCAGCGAGCGAGCGAGAGAGTAAAGATGGAGGGAAAAAAAGAGGCGGTCGGGAGCTCAAGACGGTGGCAGCGAGAAGGGGGCGGAAAGGGGGTGAAGAAATAATGGTGATGAGAGAGGCAAAGAGGGGAGAGGTACGGAAGGAGGGTCGAGAAGGATGAGACGTCGGAAGGGGATGAGGGATGGATGGAGATGGCACCGAGGCGAACGGCGGATGTACCGCATTAACTCCGATAGCCTTCTCGCAAGTAAACTCTCTCACTCTCTTTCTCTCTCTCTCTCCTTTTTCCTCGTAGTCCCTTCTGTATTTGTCATCTTCTCCTATCCATATCCAATTACGGTTAAGTTTTTTCTCCCCCTTTCACTCGTCTCCTTAAAAGAAAGAGGAATCCGATCCTAGAGGCGGAGTTTATTAAACGCGCCAAAAGTATTCGCATCGATTTTTTTTAACTCCCTTTGTCGTTGGGTTTGAGAAAAGAGAGAAGAAAAATGCGAACGTTGGGTAAAAAAATATATAAACGGTGATGTTTGTTGGTCATGGCTGATGTTTGAATAAACTACCTCAAAACGGGCCGTTTATGTATAATTATTTTACATAATCTCGCGTGAAAATTCTCTCCGCGATAAATTTTTAACGCTAATAAACGAAAATGAGGGATATCTTCTCTTTAAATTATTTCCTCACGATATCCATATTCAAAATGTAGAGTTTTGGATCCTATGCCTAAATATGCTGTAAGTGGCAGTTTATTAATTTGTTTTGTATGCTGTCTGTTAGAGTGTTAAATAAATTGAGCATAATTGCCCCGAAAACTCAGAAAATAAGAAGCGCCAGCCACAAATTCATCGTTTGTCAAAATCAAGCTGATAAGACTTCATATTGTCTTAATGCTATTTATCATTAGACCAAATTTTATAAATTAATTCTTGCCGATTCTTTATATAATCCATATTCCTAGGAAATGATTCGTTTCCACATATGAAAATTTTTCGGTAGTTCATTTAAAACATTACTCTATATCAAGCTTCAACACGGGTTATCATGTCTTTTTTTCGATGAAAATGACATTTCACCTTATTTCAAAATTAAAATAATTTTAGAGTGATATTTGTCTATGCTGGAGATTTTAAATTTCTAAAAATTAAGTAAATATGGTTAGTTTCTAAATATCACAATATTTTCTATGCATTTCATTAGTAATTTATATTTATCGGAAGAAAAACGTCAAAACTTGTCCCTACGCTTTGCATTTAAAATAAATTCAATGGATTATTTCCGTTTGTGCAGTGCATGACAGGTAACGCGTTTGTCATACAAGCGCCTAATACTGACGAGCAATTTCGAATAACTTATATACGTAACTACTTCGACTGATCTCCCTTGCAGTTTCTCCTTGCATGTTCGGAGACTGTTGGCCATTTCCCTTCGCCTAGTGCTTAAGGCGATATCCTCACGAGAGGGCCATGTCGGTTGCTACCCGTTGCATGTCCACCTTCAATCATCCCCTCCATTTCCCTGTCATCTTTAACCCTGTTCTTACGGACCGCATGCTCCCTTCTTCCACCAGACAAACCACCCACCTAACCCCTTCCTCGGTTCTTTTTAAAAACCAATCTCAACTACCCTCTAAATCATTCCTTAGCTTTCCCCAGCATCCACCCCCTCCCACCCACCCACCGTCCCCTCGACGCCTCAGTCACGTAGCTCCCAGGGTAACAAAAGACCGATCTCTATCCCGCCCTCGATGCACCTGCCATACACTCCCTGTCTCCCTTCCCCATTCCGCTAGATAAATTGCAACTCTACCGTAAGCCATCGCCAGATCACTCTGTGTGGTCAGTGCACCCGAAGACAAATGAAGATAGGGTTGCGCTCCGTATCCGCGCTCGCATATTCTCTCCCTTCGTCGCTGTCGCCCATGGGAGCATCCGTTAATCCTCGATCCCACAAGACAAAGGAGGTGATTAATTGGAATAATGTCCATCGCGGGGGGTTACACGTTGAGAGTTTAGACCGCATACTAATGGATCGGCGAAGAATGAGGGACTCCGGTCCGCGGAGAGCCTCTTGATGCGAGAGGGCGATAATTACGCCGGCATTTTCCGACTCGTTCTTTAGCGTTAGAGGTGGTGCTCTCCCCTCCTTTATCTCCTTCTCTCCAACATTCTCTCCCTCTCGGAGGGGGGGGGGGGGCGATTCGACGCAAATAAAGCAAACCATCGGACAAAGTACCCGTTTATTGCCAGCGGCCGTTTTATCCCTGCATGTGAGAATCCAAAACCACGCCAGACGCGCTTTGCGATAAAGGTTTTTATGCGATCGCTAATCCTGCAATCTGCACGCTCCCTGCCTCTCGTTTTCCCATCAAAAGACGAGTGAAAAGTTTTTCGTTATTATCGGCGGATTCCAAGCTGTGCGTCGCGCCTGCCGCTGCGTTCAGATTGTGGGGAGGAAGTAATTATGAATAGCTCCGGCAGTTATTAGCGATTTTGAAACGACTCCAAATGAGCGTGAGCATTTATCCATTAAAATTCAGTGTATTTCTCGGAATAACTATTATTTGAGAAATTTGTAACAATAATTTCACGTCGAGTAATTTGCCTAACTAATTTATAGAGATATTTATTTTAAATTTATTGCTCAATTCACAAAAAGTAATTCCACTACAGTTATGATCATGAAATATTCATTAAATCATAAATGCCTGTAGATGGAACATATTGACCATTTTTTCCTCTAATCTATCATATTTTGACGCTTCTTACATCTCTATAATTTATTGACGCTTCTTACATAGGATATAGGAGGAGAATAAGGATGATACAAATTATGATGCACTTCCAGATGAGCTAGAAACTTGAAATTTGATATTTAGGTAGTGGCACAACAACTTTACAAAAATGTTTATTTTTATGGCCGTTAATAAATCCCATAACTTAAACAAGTATTTAATTGCTTAGGCACTTCTAAATGTGCTACATTGCTGAAATTTTTTCCAACGGTAGAATTCGCTAAATAACCAAAACGCGATTATAGAAATTTAAATTTATTTATTTATTTGGCCTTTAAAAATTTATAAAATTTAAACAAATAGATAAATGCTTATGTACTTTTGTTCGAGCTAGGATGCTGACATTTTTCAGAAAGTTGGAACTTCATGAACCAGCAACAATTAATATTTAAAATTACAACGAAGTTTATTATTGTGGCCGTTAAAAATTCATAAAATTTAAACAATTAAATCAATATAAATGAATTTATAGAGGCGCTACATCGTTATAATTAGGCAGAAGTGTGTGGAATTTGTGACAAACATTGGAAAAAATATAAAAATTCTTAAAATTTACATTTTTAGAGAATGTTTTACCCTATACGAGGATAAAAATTAGGACGAACTTCCAAATGATCTTCAAATGATGCTTCAAATTTGACACGATTATAGGTTTTCAGGCACAACCAATGGGAAAAATCCGACATCTTTAAAATTATAATTTTTAGGGTTTTTTTTACCCCATTAGTGAATGCAAGCTGAAATTATTTCATAATGCAAGCACCGTCTACTAGTATAAAATATATCTACATTAGTTCTGCTTTCTGTTTGTCATCTACTTATATGGGAAATTGTGAATATCTACCGTAGTTATTACTAATTCAAAGAATATCGTTGAGTATTGCCAAAACTTTTTATGTAATACACTTCAACACAAGCTATGATATAAGCTATGGCATAAGAAAATTAATATATCCGTTTTAAAAATTCATCTAGGACCGTGTTTTTTATTTGAATTTTACTCGATTCCGTAATAGTTGCAGTAGAACAATACATTCCGGATTTTCAGTCTCCTTCACTGGCAACTTTCTAAACTTCACATACGCATTTTTGAATAAAAATACCTCCTCGGAAAGAAGTTGAAATTGGCGAAGTCCGTAGAAAAATAAACTGGCGCTGCGAAAATATTTACGGCCACCGGTCTAAAAGCATTCCATCGGCGCTAATACCTAACATTTGAGGGGGAAAAAAGAACCTGAATTACCGTGCTCGAATGCGGCGAATAGTTTATCCGCAGTCATTACTCCGAAGAGGCAGAATCGCACGGAGGGGAAAAGGATGCGATACCAACGGCATACATCTTCCCGACTGCAATATTCCGAGAGCATCAGGGAGGGTAGTAATTCCAGAGGGGGGGCGCATTTCGCTTTCATGTGACGCGGCGGGGTCAATTAATGTCCCGCGATTCCTCATTTTCACCCAGGATTAAGCCAGAGAAATCATATTACCCTTTCCTCGCTCTCCCCTCCTCCCTGTTAAGTGTCTCCCATACGCTCACCATCTTCTCCTCCCAGCGGCATCCTCCGTTCTCTCCCTCACTCCATCCCATCTTCTCCCGGTCCCTGGAGCGAGCGACCGGAGCCTCTGCCATCGCTGCTTCAGTGTCAGGGACGGTGCTTCTTTAATTGCACGCTGGATGGGATGCACGGTGGCGACAAAGAACGACCCGATGTAGCTTATGGCCCTTCCTCTCTCTCTCTCTCTTTCACTTTCTTACCCTTTCTCCTTCTACCATTTACTCTCTCTCTCTCTCTTTCTCTCTTCCTCCTTCTGAATCACCGCGCGTCGTACCTTCGCCGTCGCCTCTGCTGCACTGGCTCGCCGCGGTTCGAATTTATATCTCTCGATCTTCTTCCGAGATAGCAAAAATAGTCTCCATAACTCCTCTTGGTTTTTGTTCTCGCCCATTTATCCCCTTAGCTCCTTAATTTTTTTACGTCTCGAGTTTATCGTCTTTATCTTTAATCTTCCTCCTCGCTTGTAAATAAAACTATAATTTGAATGATTTTATAATTTTTGTTCTGTTAATTTTTTGACAGTTCGCACTCTCTTTTATCAATGTGATTTCGTCATCGACGTATTTGCGTGTGCCTTCCTCACTCTCAGAGCATTCGTAGTTTCATCCGGTTTATTTTGAACAAATTCTTCCGAAATGATACACGCGGAATGGCTCCATGCGTCAGTGAATTCAAGGATATGCACCTGCTCTGAGAGAATTAATGTCTCGGCAGTATGAAAAGTGACGCTGCATCTTTAGACTTTTTAGGCGCGTTTCGCTTCCAGCGTGAGCGCCTATTGTCGTAGGTCTGTCCGTCCGCCCGTCTGTCTGTCCGTCCGTCCGCATGTTCGTTCTCGGCTTCTACAGAACGGATTTTCATGAAATTCGATATTAACGGCTTACGATCAAAGATACTAAGAAAATCGCAAAAATGAATCACGTTAGCAAATCAGGGGTATCACTTTACTGGTGACAAAAAATTAACTTTCCGTCATGACTCGTAAAGTATTTCTCATATTAATATATTTTTCAAATAAAACGTGCAGAACTAATAGAGTAGAGTATTTATTTTCCTATACGTTTTTATCGTAGGAGTCGCCGTTATCAAGAAAATCAAACAAGAAAGGCTTAATTCGAGCTGAACTTTTTCCTGCATGGTTACTACTTCATTGGTGCTAACATAAACAATCTCATAAAATACATTTAATTTCCTTACGTGTGCATGCAATATTTTTAAATAGGAAGAAAATGGATTATTTATGATGAAGAAAAGTACTTTAAAACGCTATTTCCCTTACATACACACATATAATTTCTTTCGAATACTCCATTGCACGAAACGCGCCCATTTGTGTTACGCTGTACACTTTCCTAACTTGTTTTAATGCTGCCTTATACTTGCCGTTTTACTTATCCGAGCAATTGCCAAACAATGCGTGTCGTATCTATACTCTCTATGAAAACGTAAACGATTAAATTTTATTACAAATTACTCGACGATTCTATTTCAAAACTATTATAATTTATTTTTTCCTTGCACTCGAAAGGAACCAGCGAGTTTATAATTACGCGATATAATAAAGTAAAGGGAAAATAATTATTCATATTTAATGGGATCCTTCTCGCAGTTGTCTCGAGGGCAAGAAGGCTTAATCGCTTCATGCGACCTCATGATTTCCCTCCGTATACTGTCTCGTCGTTGCCTCCAACCTTTATCCCCTTCCTCCGCCGCCATCTGCACCTCCGTTACTCTATCTAGTCCATCCGATATTCTATTTCGCGCCTCCACTTATTTATGAATCTCTGGGAATATTCTCTCATACTTTCCCCTTCTACTTTATCCATACATGCATCATCTTTCTATACGTGTGAGTAGCATAAATGCGAGCACGTACGTACATATATGCACAGCGTACTTCATCCATGCTTCATCTACGACTCCGGTTGCCAAGTACTACATGTATGCACGTTCCTTATTCTATCGATATCCGCCGGTGAGGCCTTTTGATAAATCCTTTGTTTTTCGTTGTCGCCCGACACTCCACCCCCGCTTGCATTGCACACAATGAGAGTATTCGTGCCAACCTTCTCCGAGGTGATTATCTCACGTCCATTATCTTCGCCGCATATTAAAGAAAAACGTTTCGGTTTCATTCTCGATTTTTTCCAGACTTTCCTATCGCGGCTTTTTAAATCGGTTCGATTTTCCCATTTTTCCTCGATTGTTTGACTATCGGGTATCATCTGAGATAGTGTGAAGGAGATAGTTAGGTTTAATTAATTTTTCTGCCTGGATCGTAAACACACATTTGCGAGGTGGTAATTAGCAAGTTGATCAAGTACGAAATGCAGAGAAATCAGTACATGTTTCGCGGAAGATCTATCGCGACAACCGGTTTGTGGCTGTCTTTGGAGGAAGTATTTTTGATATAATATTCCTTCGTTAAAATATAAATGAAATAAATTAATTCATTTTTTTCATGTTATGTGTAAGCATGTTGAAGTCATACAGAATATATCATATTTTTTTATTTTGTCTTTTATATTTTTAGCTATCAATTTTATAATAGTAATTGTCACTATCGTTATTTTTTTTAACGGTTCGTTAATTCGCGCTTTACAAAAATATTTAAAGAAACGATCGCATTCCGATACTTATTTTAATGTCACACTGAATTATATTTCATTTTGGAGCATAACATTAAGAGTAAATTAACATTAATGATGTTCAGAATAAATATTACCAATGTAATTCACTTCACAGCGATTACAGTTTTTATCATAACACATAACTGGCAATGCCATTTCATATGATTATACGCATTTTATGTTGTGACATGTCGATTCATAGTTTTAAAACACAGTTGCATGGTTACTGCACTCTCACCAACGTAATGAAAACAATAAGTAAAATAAGTGCCATTAAATACTATTCCGCGAAAACTCCTCTTCAAGATACATGATTCAGCGGATTCTAGAACTTTTATTTTTATTTCCTTCATGCCTCTCAAAGTTCTCATCCCGCTTCCACCTTCTTTTTTTTCTTCTTCTTCTTCCCTTATGGAGAGCGCTCTGTAAGTTTCTTAACTCGGTAATGGATCATTCGGTCCCTCGCACCCAATCTCTGAATCTCTCCTCGGCAATACGTATAACTTCAGAGGCTGCTTTTTGATTCACTACGTCTCCACCGCTTTTTATTTTCTCCCCCTCCAACTTCGCCCCCGTTTCTTATCTCCAATCCTCTCCACACCTAATTATAAGTGTTTTCGTGTCTTCCTACGCTTTGTTTTGTCTAACCCCGCGCTCTTTCTTATTTTCTTTCCCGCTTCCTTCCTCTCTTTGCACCCCAACGTTTCCCGGACCACGGATTTTTTTGTAGCCTCCATTCCGAAGCGGCGTTGCGCGCGACAAAAAAAAGTGCCGGTGTCGAATTACGGCCGGAGGATTGTGTGGAGAGAGAGAGAGAGAGGGAGGAGGAGATGAGGGATGGGACAATGCGAAGAGGTTTACGGAACGGAAGAGGAGGAAGAGAAAGAGGTCATGTGTGTGTGTGTTCGAGTAGAGAGGAAGGGAGTGATATTTCAAAGGGAAGTGAATGAATACGGAGGGGATAGGAGGATAGGTGCGAGGGAGGACGAGAGCGATAGGGAGATAGGGGAGAGAGAGAGATGCTGCGTGCTGTAGCTCAAGGGGGAGGAGAGAGAGAAGAGGAGATTCAAGCTGCGGCCGTGTCGTGAGTCACCCGAGGCACGTGTGAATGACCCTTTCCTTACGTATTCTTCTCCTTCCATTCCTCCTGCATCTAGTTTTTCTTTTTTCTCTTTTTAAGTCTCACCTCCGCTTCCTCCTGTCCCCTTTCTTTCGTTCTTTTTAACACGGAGATAACACCAGATTCCCTCCGCCGCTAAATGACTTTCCACATTTTAAGTTACATCTCCTGATCTCCTAAAGTCTTCTCAGTTAGGCGACGCCTTGGTATTATGCTGAGTTTATTCAGGTCCGTAGTCATAGTTAGCTGACTGATCCCTTTGCCCTCGCCGCTCTCTCTCTTCCTTACATTCTTTTCCTTCTCTCGGCAATTTGTACTCGTTTAATTCTATACCATATGTCAACATGTTTATATTTTCAAAGGTTCCCCGAATCAAATAACTCAATTAATACATCGGTGTGTTTAACGAATTACTTTTATTTTTGTTTTAATGTGATAATAATCAGCTGCGTTAAAGGATAATTAATAACGATTCACCGACACCTCTTCGTCAACTGTCACCTTATACTTTCTTTAATTCTCTGTTCTCCGTCTAAGACTTGTATCCGCTGCTTCTCAACCCTTCCCCTCCACGTACTTTCCGTTTCCCATCCATATCCTGTTTCTCTTGCTTCGTCCTCTTTCACATCCTCCCTTTCCCCCCTTTACGCTCAATTCCCCTTTTTTTCTCACCGACCTATCAGTCTACTTTTTTATCTCTTTCTCTTCCTTCCTTTCCTCTGTCTCTTTTTCTCTTCCTACTCCTCCACTGCATCCACCACACCGCCCCTTTTCCTTTCGTCACGCTGCCATTTCGTACCTTCCGTTTCCCCACCTCCTTTCCCTCCCTTCTTCCTCCTCACCTTATGTCATCCGATCGTTACGCCTCATCCCTCTTAATGTCCTCTTCGGCTCTCTCGCTCTTCTCATTCCTCCTTTCTCGAATTCACGCTGCGACTTTTATCGAAGTGTCCGTAGAATTTTTATTCTCTCCTATATATACATATACTTCCACGAACTACCAGGAAATAATTATTTTTTGTCACAATTTTCCATCTTCTAATTATGATTTTGGTCTTTAAAAAAATTATTATTTATGATGAATTTTCTTGCGTTCTTATTTTTTTTAATTCAAAAATGTTTTCAGATCTTTTAGATGCTATCAAAGAATGTAAAAATCTTGTAATAACACACGGATTACTCAGACGAGATTTTATTTTACTGTTTTCAAATCCTCCGTTGATTTATCAGCCAGTGTGAGGATAATTTTTTGCCAATGAATATAGTGTTATCCACTGCAGAATAAAATTACGTCCAGTTTAAATGTGTTAATGTTCTCCCCGATTGCCTCTCTCGAGTGGTAGTGAAGCCGCGTGACATGTTGATATCGTTAACAAATGTTCCCGATAAGTTACGGCTGCTCCACCAATCGGTGATTTCAACGCGCGAATCGCTCTTTGATATAGACGTCCGACCGGTCTTAACTCTTCCATTGTTAAGGCTCTCTTGATACCGTTGTCCTTTTATCTCGGGGAGGGTTCTTTTGTTGTATGGCTAGCTAGCGTGGAGTTTTTTAAACTTGCTTCGATCTCTGAACAATCGAACCAAAGCAACAGCCGTGCGAAGGAAGTGAGCCTTGCGCAGGTGCCACTGACGCTGCATTCAGAGAGAGAACGACCTGAGCTGACTGTGCGATTCGTAGTTGGATCTCGTAGGCCAACAGATCGCATCGCTGCAGACTTCTCACTCCTCCCCGGCGCTTACTCTGGCCATCTGCTCTAACTTAGACATTTGTGGTCTAAGGCATTTGGATGGGAATGGATAATACAGACGAGAATTCCGATGATCAAACAGGAGCAATAGTGGGTCCAATAATAGAGCATAGAACGATGTAGGGTACTGTAATAATGATGTAAGCACGTAAGGCTGGTAGCATGGTGTTGGAAGGTATTAAAATGTACATTTTACCACGGCGGTTTAAATATAACAATAACAGGAAGACAAACTTATTAGAAACTTTTTGTTACATGCAATAACATTTTGTTAATTGCGTGATAATTCTTACCGAGTATCCTTACATGGATTATAACTTTCACCGCATAAGTAACATTCTTTATGATTGTTAAAAAGACCCATTTATCTATTACTACTACTATCTGTTACTACTTATCTATTGATCAATTGAGCGTAAAATAATACTATTCGTCAAGCATTTTTCATTAAATATGCGAGCAACTTTAAGCGCGCTTAGTTTTTTAATCCCAACTTTCTCATTTTTCTTTTCTCAGAAAGCGACAAAACCGTAAGAATTTTCGTCCATTGCGCTCTACTATGGCTATTTATGACAAATTTTTATTTTTCGTTACATTTACAGCCAATCCGACCCAGTATTTCATAGCAATTGACGGGCTATTTTTAAAAAAATGAATTACACTATTAAATTTTGAGTTAAAAATCTTAGAAACACTATATTGAAAATATGTATGCAGCAACTAAGTAAATTGCTTCAGTAAGGAGATAAGGAAATATTTTCGTCAGCATAAACTCCGAAATTGCACTAAGTAATGAGTATAAATACGAAGATGAGCAGTCAAAATATTTAACACTGTATCAGAATTGTGGTATGCGCTTAAGTATATGGAATTCGCTTTTAATTCAAATACGTATATTTGAACTTTAATCGCCTATTCAATTTTTAAGCTTTAATTAATGGAATAAGAAACACGCACCCACACCGCCATAACAAAATATGATTTTATTAATCATTAAGATATAGTGAGAGGCCATTGATTGAAGCCCGATATTTGGAAGGCTACTTTTCCAGCAAGTCGCTTAATTATGTCAGCCATCGTTCTGAAAAAGCAAAGCTGTAAATATTGTAACCTCGGTCGAAGGTTGTTTAAAGTAAAATCTGAGTGATGTAATTTAGTGATAAAATTCCCTGCGTCTATTCGAGTGGAGTCTGCCCTTATCTGAACTCTTTTATCGATCCTCACCGCATCGCATTCTTTTTTCTCCTTTTCCTCAGTTACCAATCCAAACCGTAAATTCCCATCCATCTCGATACCACGCTACCAATCGCTTCGATTTTCACCACGCTTCCCCTTTATCTTTGTTTCCTTGCTCCAATGCTCTCCTTTCCCTCGCTCATCCTTCAACCCTTCCCCCGCTGTAATTTTTACCTTCATTACCCCAACTCTTCAACGTTCCCCCCTCTTACTACCCGCCATCCGTTCACAATCGTCTCTCCGTTTCACATGTCTATTTTCTCATTTCCGGCTCGCAGTTTTGCTTTTACAGCGTTCTCCTAACCTCCCATTTAAACTCCCCCATACGTTCTTTCCCAATCCTTCTTCGATCAGAAGTAATTTTCTTTTTCTTCTCTTTCCCAGCGTGCAATACTGCTCCATTCCAATTTCCCCAATTTTTGCTCCTCTTGATTATTATCTCCATGCCTCATAATTCTCTCTTTCTTCTTCGAGTTCTGTTTTATGATTCATCGTCCTTTACTCATTCCTTAACCTTTCATCTTTCATGCTCTCTAGGGAACAGATTTCTTTGGCGTCTAATCATGGTTTGAACTCTTATAAAGGCGTATTGTTTATTATCACCGATCATCGAAACTGTTTTTTTTCAACTTTTATCTTTTCATTGTATCCCTGCTGCATCGCCTGGCACCTTCATTCTACCTTTCATGGTTAAAAGAATAACGCTCCTTCCTAGGTTCTAGAATTTTTTAAACATTTTAGGCGAACATTTTTTCAGCAGCAGTCAGTCAATCAGAATTTCTAAACTGTAGGAGGTATAAATTTGATGAAAAACTCCACTTTTTCACCGTTTTATTAATTCCACTCAATTTATAACTGTGTGCATTCTGAGGCTCGCTTAAGCGAGCAAAACCACTTAATTACCTCAACGCGAGCGCGGACACGTCTTATTTCTAAGTCCGTGCTTTAATCCGAGTTTTATTCAAAGGTTATACTTCTCTCCTTCGCCGTCCACGAGTGCGTAAGAAGATAAATATCCTTTGGGACGTTGAGATATTTTGGTCGTTAAAACTTCCAAGCCGACTATATCCATCTTGGTCCGCGTAGTAGTTGCAAACAAATCGTCGCGAGGATGTCTCTCGATTTACCGCCTTCTTTCGTTTTGCTTCACTATTCAACTTTTCAACATCTTTTCTCCCTATCTGTCCTTTTCCTCCTCCCATCGATCCATCCTTCTCTACCCAATAAGCTCCTCTTACAAAATACCTCAAACGCCTTTTTTGCCCGCCAAAAGCTTTCTTCGCGTCTCTTTCTTTCTTTCTCTCTCTTTTACCACAAATACTTAGTGTTCTCTTTTTAGAAGTTTCCGAATTTGTAATTCAATCTCTTATTTGTTTTTTTTTTCTTCTATTATTCTATTTTCATTTGTTTAGTTTCAGGTATTTGTCTTCTGTTTGTATGTTTATGTTATTATTTTTATTGTCATTTCTAATTCATAACGTAGGGTTAAATGTAAGAAGGGAATATGTAGTCTCAATTTCGCCCGAAATAAAGTCGTTTGTCTGTCTGTCTTTCTACACTCTTAACCCATTCTTTGTCATCACTTTCTTTCTGGCGCTTCGTGCCATCTCACCCTCCCACTAAAACCCCTCCAGAAGACACAATTTTTCCTTCCTACTTCTCCTTTTCCTCTCGGGCACCCGTCTTGCCACCTTTTGTCGAAGCGTCGCCCTCCGCACCCCACCCCCCTTCCCCTCTCCCACCGCCCTCTGTCTCTCTCTCTCTCTCCTCTCCATTCTCAACCCGCGTCGCTTTTTTTCACCTTTCGCCTTTCCTTTTATCTTACCAAAGATTTCCTCGATCCCAGCGCTTTTATTCTCCTATATTGAGTCTCTCTTTTATCTCTCCTCTCTTCCTGCACACTCTCCTGTTTCTTTTACTCCTTCTATCTCATCTTTCTTTCGCTAACGCTCTATTCCGCATTCCATTTATGGTCCAATTTTACCCTCCGTTTTTGCCCTCGTTTATAATCTCTCGCATTATGCGTTACTTTGGATTTTTCGCACGTTCTCCTAAAAATGAAAACGCGGTTGTGTAAAGTCTTTGTTTATCTCTTCGGTCACTCGCCTATTTTATTTTTGAGTGTTTTTACAATATTATTTTTAACGGAAGATGTTGTCATAAACTATTGGTTTTTATGCACCCTTTGTTCTATTTTTCTAAATAAATTCATTATTTCAATTACTCTATGGAATAATGAGAGGATCTGATTCGAATTGGTGTTTAGTGTGTAATAGAAAGCGTTTCTTTGGCGCTTAGAAGAATGTTTCATCGAACCATATTTCGGATTTTCTGTGAACATTGCTCCAAACCTTATTCCATCTGCAGACAGACAGGCTGGATTTTTCAGCAAATGAGACTTATCAAAGCAGCTCAACATATTTTTAGGAATTATGTGCTATGCAATTTAATACGGAAAACATTACAGATTTGGAAAGATCGAAATTTAAAAGCCGTCGTGTGATACAAGAATTTATTAATCATAAAATTTTTACTTTATATTCATAACCTGTAATCTTACTCAGATTGTCATATTCCCCTTATCAATATTCCGCATGCCCATGGTTCCATGGTTTCTCGATTTCACTCGTTTGCCTCACATATTCCTTTTCTCCCACTTTCTCCTTCCTTAAGTAATAAACTCTCACTCACTCTCATTAAGTCTTAGCAGCTCTCATTTTCATCTCATTTGTATAACTTTGAATTTGTTTTAAATTTGACATGATCCTTCGTTTATTTTAATGTAAGCGTAAAAATATAGTAATAATATTTCGACGGTTGTTAATATTTTTATACTGTTGCATATAAATCGTGTTCATATGAGAAGCAATATTTTTTAGGGAAGGGTTGCTTCGTAATTATGTATCATGTTCTAACTTTACTGCTTCATATATTTGCTTAAGTTCAAGATGAATAACGCTCGGTGTTCTATAATAGGCATGTCAGACTGGCGGCCCGCTAATTTTTCTCTCAACTGAATCGTTCAAGATTTTATATAAGTACATTATTTTTGTGAAAGGGACACAAGGTGTTTTCTTGGTTCCATGACGTTTCCCCCAAAGCACTTCACTCACAAGACATTTCACCCAAAGACGCTTCGCCCAGGAGACGTTTCATCCATGCCCTTTCATCCATAGTTTTTTCGCCCACAAGTCACTTCACCCACATAAGTTTCATCCAAAGAACTTTCACCCACATGTGTCTCACCCATGATTCAGAAAACGCATGAAACGTATTAAAAATTTCAATAAATATAATATGGAAAAAATAAGTATTAAATAATAACATTCATTTTTTATTTTATGCATGCCATCTCTCTTTTTTCCGTTTGCTCAGGGAAATTATAAAAGAGCAAGCAGATAATGAAAAAATGATGGTTAAAGTAGAATTTGGAAGAATGGCAAGAGAACCAAATAGGATGAAGTATAAAAAAGTTACGGAGAAGTTACAGTCAATTACACTAGATCAGGGGTTCCCAAACTTTTTCATATAATGGGCTACTTTCATCCTGGTAATTGTCTTGCGGGCTACTTATTTTTTCAATATATAAAAAGGGATTTTAAGAATGAATTAGGCTACAAATTTACCGCAAAATGCATTTTTTATACATTATACATCAAACAACATTATACAACTGATTAATTTAATCGTGATTTGGGCGATTATGGGCACGTTTACACTGCATATATTCAGCTAGTGAATGGTAATTGGGCTAGTAACTAGAAACAGAGAGAAGTAAACAGTCCTCGAGATGTTCATTAGTGAGAGCATTTCTGGATTTTGATTTAATTAAGTTCATATCAGAAAATATAACTCCTTACTCAGGATAATAAGCTTAATGCCTGGATGGATGCGTGGGCGACACAGACCATCCTAAAGGGCGACCGGTCGCCCATGGAAGACGTAATGGGCACCCCTGCACTAGAGCATGAAGAATGCAATCGGTGTAATCGCATTACTGATTATCTTCGTGTTTGTGGACTAAATTTTAATATTTAAATTACATATCTTAAAAACTTTAAATAAAAACGTATTAAATCAAATGACTTGTAATTTTAATTTAAAAATGAAATAAGGTTAAATAATATTTGGATTAAATTAGAGTTCGATTCATGCATAAAATAAAAAATAAAATTATTATTTAATACTTATTTCTCCCATATTATATTTATTTAAATTATTAATACGTTTCATGCGTTTTCTGAATCATGGGTGAGACACCCGTGGGTGAAAGTTCTTTGGATGAAACTTTATGTGGGTGAAGTGACTTGTGGGCAAAAAAACTATGGGTGAAGTGACTTGTGGGCAAAAAAACTATGGGTGAAAGGTCATGGATGAAACGTCTGTGGGTGAAAAGTCTCGTGGGTGAAACGTCTGTGGGTGAAACGTCCCGTGAATGAAAGTTCTTTGGGTGAAACGTCTCGTGGGCGAAGTGCTTTGGGGGAAACGTCCGGATACCGTTTTCTTAGCTATTGAGATACAATAGAATTCTGTTTCTAAATAATTGTTTTTAATAACAAAACAAGTTGCCATTCTACTAGATAAAGTCTATTTAGCCAATTCTAGCTCTCATTAAACAACTTTAATCCTAATGTGGCATATCACTTCAATGCGGCCCTGATGCTTCTTTGAGTAGGGCATGCCTATTTTATAACATAATTATGCTCTTTCTATTTTAATATTCTTTCTTATTTTCCTCCATCTCTTTCTCTTTATTTTCACATTCATAAATCATAACGTTCACATATTAGCTTCATTTCTGCTGTTCAATACGATTTTATCTCTACCTATTACACGCCTTCACTACATAAGAATAAAGACCGCAGGCTCTCTTTTTCTATTCCTCATTTCCTAATCTCCTTAAACACCTTTCAAGTTTTTTTAAAGACAAAGTCGCGCTTCAATTCTCGTACCTAGGAAAGATACATTCTTTTCAAAGTGAAGAATCTCTCAAAGAGAACTTGGTTATGTATTCATTCGTCTCCTTCCTCTCCCTCCCCATCTCCTTGCCTTCTCTTTCGGTCACGGTGATTAATTGAGTTTTCCCCTTCCGTTAAACTTCTTTACAAGTTCAGCTGACAGAATTTTTTCGATGTTTATCAACGTTGTTGGACGTTAGAGCTCCTCTCTGACCAGAGTGGGGCGCTTTCTCACGGTCTAGCAATACTGAAAGGATCTTTCGTAGGCTAATTGTAAGATTTTTGTAGGGAGGTATTTATTCTCACGCATTCAATTTAAAAGTGATCATTCTTGCATGAATCATTGTCATCGTTCATTCCTAGTCAATTTTCTTAATTCCCATTCCATCTTATTTTCATTCATAGTGCTCCGAAATGTGACAAACATTTCAAAGTATTTGTGTGGGAAAATATTTCGCCATAATTTATGTAATTTATTCGATTACAATGGATTTGAGCTAAGGTGGAGGTATCAATGCGCTAAAATTTCTCCCTATGCAGTGGCGGATCTAAGGGAGGGGATATGTAGTAATCGACTTCTTCCTTGAATTCCCTCGTTGCCCTTCATTGGATGGATCCTTAAATCCATTCCGCGCAAAATTCCTTGATTCTTCGCTGCAGATTAGTTCCATAGAGCATGGGAACTAAAGATTCTGACGGGATGGATTTTCAGAATAAAGAGTCGTTGGCAGTGGCGGATTCTATATGGGGAAGGGGCGATTGGGGTGAACGATCCTCTCCCCCTCTGTATCCGCCCCTATCTCTAGGTAAGAAGTTTTCCTGTTAACTACTTTTGGTTTGTTATTTTGCTCATCTCTATGACTAGAACTCTCAAAGACTCAGAGAACTCTTAGCTATAACTTTTATTTTAAAAACGGAATTGGACTAGTTTTATACTCCAGTGATTGAAAACCCAGTCTGATCGAATTCTTTGACTCGTATTACCGTTTCGTAGGTAATCTCTTGTTAATCTTTTCACTTATCCCTTTGAATTATTCAGGCTCCCTTATGTATTTGAAAATTTAAAGATGGAATTTTTTAAAGTGAGCTATTTAGATTAGCCTGTTTCCGTAGAATCTTTTCTCTTTCGAACGTGGTACTTTTGGAAAATATTTCCTCGATAATGAAATTTTTTAATAAAATTGAATGTAACTCCCAAGTTTCATAATTCCCTATCAGCAGAACGAGCCATCTTCCCAGAAAATCATAAAGCAGACCAAATACGGAAACATCGTGCCGTGAATCTTAATAACGGTGACAGCGTCGAGAATATAGCGCGGCGCAGCGACGGCAATATTTTACCCCCGTTACAAAAGCCTTTTTTTTTATCGGTCCGACGAGATCGAAGCCCCTTTCACACTTGAGCCGCGTTGATTGTCGTGCGCACTTAATCCGTAGCCGCAGAGAGCGTGACAGGAAATCCAATCCGCCAATCGGAACGTCATTTCGCGCCGTAATCAATCCACGATTTGCGGCGAACGGGGGTGGAGAGGAAATGCCGGAGAGAGTGGGAGAGGTAGAGAGAGAGGGAGAGGAGATATATAAACTAGGAAAAGGAAAGGAGGGAAGAATGGAAAGAACATAAGAGGGAGAGAGTGTGAGAAAGGGCAAGATGGAGGAAGAATTAAAGACATCTGCAACGCCCGAGTTGATTTTCTCCGATCCTATCGTCAAGTTGTTATTTCTCGTTAATGCACGCATACCTCCCACACCTCACTTTCTTCCTTCATCCTCCTACAGCGTCGCCTCCTCCAATTCTCCCGCTTCCTCACTCTCTCCCTTGCCTTCCCTGCATGTGACCTCAGGTGACCCAACCGCATCTACCTCCCTCAACCTCCTCCCCCCTCCCTCTCCTTCTCTCTCCATCCACTCTTCGGCACGGCGTGAGAGGACCTCCACCGAGAGAGGTCCGTGCGAGAGCAAGCACGTGCTACGGGAAGGGGCAGCGTATCGAGAGGGAGGGAGGGAGGGAGGCGGAAAGAAAGGGGAAAAAAGGATGGAAAGAATAAGATAGAAAGAGTGCGTGTGTGTGTGTGCGTATGTGTTGGTTGGTGGGAGGATGGGCAGTGGGCGGACAGTCCTTCGGAACCAAATCCATTTGCATTCCGGCACGCGTACTCAGGTATTGCGGGGAGATGAGGGAGGGAGGAGGTTTTATAAGGAGGGAGGGGGGGAAGGGGGAATCGAGTGGGTTGATGGGGGAGTCGAGAGGAGGAAAGGGAAGAGGGGATGAAAGGGAGATGGGGAGGGGAGAGAAGGCGATGGTGCGTGGGAGGGAATGGTTAAAAGGAAGAGAAATGTAGGGTCAGTGTAAGAGTCGTAGAAGGGCAATAACTCTCCTGCGCGTCGATGGGGATGAAACTCCTTTAAGGGAGAGAGGGAGGTGATGGCGGTTTGTTTGTGCGCGCGGATGGGTTATTTTGCCGGTGCTCGCGACGAAGGCTCTTTACAATCCTGTTGATGGCGATTGATTAGTCGCCTTGCTTTTCGTGCTTTTTCTACAGTTGAAGTTGGTTTGATCGATCTATTAATGACAAATTTTATAATTATATAACTATCCTTATGCAAAAGGTTAAAAGAGCAAATGAGTGTAGGCAAGTGAATTAATGTCAAGATAATGTTGAATTTTTAATGTAGACTCGTAAAGTAAATGTACCGTTCGCCTGTATTTTGTTAAAAATTAGTACTTTTATGTGTCTTCTTCGTAGCCTAGTTTATTTTTTCCTCGATAATTTAGTATCTGAAAAATCTCTTGAGAAAATTATGTTTTCAGGTTGTAGTTTTTACCATATGACGATACCCTCGGAATCTTGCCTATTCTAAATGTTTGTCTCCAACTCTCCTGTCATCGCTGAACTCCAAAATCAATATTTTAGAATAATTATAGTCAAATTTTCCTGTGCTTCATTAAATTGTTAACTTTTTTAACCCTCCAATTCCTCCTATTTACATTTACATTAAACTTCTTTATGATTTTATTTTTTCCATGCATCGCCGTTTTTCATTCTTCATCTACGGAGTGAAATCCACTCTTACTTCTTGCATTCACCTGTTACTTTAGACTGCTACTTTCATATATCACCCCTTCCTTAATCTAGAATGTCACTATCTTATATCACTACATTTACTTTTTCTCATTCTGCATCATTGACTTTCGAAGATACCAAATAAGTTATATGTTGGTTACAAAGCACTAACGTGCAAATATTTTAACTTTTTTCTGACCCATTTTTTATTTGTTATGAACAACTTCATTATTCTCAGTGAACTTCAAATAATGTAAATTGGCTTTGACTTTTTGCAAAAGTTCTTGCTTTTTCTCTTGCTAGACGAATGAAAAATATTTTGTTTAAATCAATGTTTTCAAAAATTGGCTGAGCGAAATAACGTAAGCACACAGGCGGTACACGTGTACTCATCGAGATAGAAGAATATACATACTTCCTTTATTCTTTCAGATCGTATTATTAATCGTATTATTAATATTTCTGCTCTCTTCCCGATCGCCAAATAAAAACAATTAAAATTATGAAGTGCTCAGAATTACCGCTGAATTACTTTGATATCTTTTCTTCGTCGTGATCGAAGGGAAAATGTGTATTAAATCAAATAAAAGTCTTATTAATTTAAAAGCGAACAGATGTGACAAATGCACAGTGATTATTTTTGCGGGTCTCAAGTTAACATACGGTGCCCGGCAATGTACATCAAGAAATGGCTACACGGCAAAGAAGCATTCCAAAGGGAGAGAGAGAAGTGCGACTCTCGAATGGAGCCATCGAAAATCTATGTTTACTCGGTTGGCGACCTCTTCACTCTCACTCGGATATTTCCAAGCAGTTGCTTCGAGGTAAATCCTCACCTGTCGAAGAAGATAATTGAAGCGTTCCGTGCCAAACTTGGACCCGTTCTCGCGGGGAACGGGTGACAGCGGGACTCGGAATGGAAAACAGAAGGGTGAAATATAGCTTCGTACCCTTCTTTGAGCTTATGGCGAATCCTATATCTCGAAACGACGTTTAAGTGTTAGCGGAAAGCGCTATCGTAATGGGGCGGCGAATGGGATTTAGTGGATTATGCGAAGCAAAATACGAGCGAAGGTAAGGAGGATTGAGAGGAAATACGATGTTTTTTTTTGCGTGCAACGAGGGAGATTAAATGCCCAAAGGAGGTTTTTAAGGGGATTGGAAGGCAATCCGACGGGAAGTGATAACAAAGATTACGCGCGGAGGAAAATGTGTTTTATGCGCCTCTCTGTCATTAGCGAGACGCGATCGGAAAATAGTGAAAGGGTCCGCGCTACCGTTTGAAGTGCTGCGAAAATGGTTTTGCGGACAAACAGAGGCGTGATGGACGCTTAAAAGTTTATATCCCTCGAAACGGAGTCTAATTTTATAGCTCTCTGATTGTGGTTCGGTTTGAGCCTAAGTAGGCTATAAGGTGTCGGAAGGCATTAAGGTTTTCTAAAGAATTGTTTCTGCGGCAGCGTTAAGAGGCGACCGTGGGTGACTTACACAGATTTGTGTTAATGCCTGAAAATGTATCCACTTTCCTGAAGTACCGATTTAATTTACATAAAGTTAGGGTAAAAATAAATTTATTATAAGTGGTGATTCAACCAGGAATTCAAACGATAGGGTTTTTCCTAAACATTTTAAAATCAGATTCGATTTATATTAAAGCAAAGTTAAGTAAGGGATGATGTCATTGGTTATCAAGACATGTCTAAGGAGTATTTAATCAGTTGAGCCATTTAAAACATAAAAAGAATTATAAATTAGATAGCTCCAATAGGCACAAAGTAGATCGGAAAATTATTAGTTCATTTAGCTACAAAGCAGCCGTTATTAGTATTCATTCAACCGATAGTAGACTCCAGCCACAAGCGAGTTCGATCATTCTGCGAGTAGAAATTGAACGAATTCTTAGTAACTGTATTGTAATCACATAAAATCACTCCCCTCTGGAATAGATATGCCCGCTCACGTTCTAGTTCTACGCATTTTCACTACCTTATATGGGGCGATAAGAGCTTTTTATTTGAACAAAAGAAATTTTCTTTCAACACTCTATCAAAAAATTTTAATTCATTATAAATATTATAGTTATTCCCTTTTCTGTCTCTATATAAATAAACGAATAGAACGTTATCCGCTGAAACAATTGACTCGTTTTCTTGGTGAAATGACATTAAGATCTCAAACCATATTGTAAAGCTCTACCAGGAGGTGACATACTTATAAACTTGGGTCCTTTATCATTAAATTGGAAAATGTTATTTCCAAAGTATATAAAACTCCGAAGATCACCCACAACTGTAACATTCGAACTGTGAAAAATTCTTATACACGGAGACTAACGATTTTTCAAAGTTTAGTCATAGTGAAAAGAATTTTTGAAATACATATAATGCAGCGCAGATGAAAAGTTTATATGATAGACAGTATAACAAAGTAATGACGTAATCAAGTTCCTCAATTTTTAAAAAATGCTAAAAAGTAGGAAAGATACTGTCCAAAAATTTTTAAAAATCAATACATTGTCAATCATTCAGCGGAAAATGGAGGATGGTGGCAGAGAGAGGATGGGAGCGGAGATTGTGGAAAGGGTGTATGCAATGGCATCCACAAGGCGAGCGAGGGAAGAGAAGAGAGGTCGCTGCATCGGTCGGAGGAGGAGAAAGCTCCGTGTGGAAGAGGGTATATCCGTGGGGAGGATGTTTATTGAATATTGGGCCATATCTCACGGAGTTTGAATTGCGAGCTTGACGGCGAAAAGCGAATCTCCGTTCGCGGCGAATAAAGAAGGGATATGCGCGCGGAAAGCGGAAAGATTTAGTGCCATTTGTAAAGGAGAACGAGAAATATTAAGTTATCGTCTGGATGGCGCATGAAACATGCTGCCAAATGCAAATTCGGAATATTTTCGCTTGTTCGACTCTCCTGGAAACTTGTTACGAATCTATTAACTGAAACTCGACTTCTTAGATATTGGATAGAAACTCTGGCGCTGAAGTGTGAAAAGTTGGCAATAAATAAAAATGATAGAGTTATAATTTTTTTAAAATGTCTTCCGTGTTTCTTTGGTTTGTTCTGTAGTAGTTTTCGAAAATATTGTTCTACCGCGTTTAATTCCCTTAATGTTTATTTAACTCCCAAACTTCAAATGCCATATTGTAAACACAATTCCTCGTGATATTTCGCTTATGTAAATTATAAAATCATGGAGATGGTTTTGCATTAGTTTGAACAGTATTAAATTCGTGTTTTAGATGCCGATCTTGTTATTTTATTTGTATTCACATTTTATGCGGCACTTTTCTCCTGTGATTGTCTTTCTCATTCATATCGCCACACTCTTCACTCTCTACTTTAGCGCAGCCGCTCAAAATCGGCTATTCGTTTTCTTCGTGTTCAGTGTTCTTAGTACTCGTGCTTTTTCTACACCCATTAAATCTCGTTGTGCTCGCCTTAAAATCCCGGGCGATCCAATTAAACAGTCAATTAACTACTTGATCATTATGGAAATTTTCCCCTTCGGTGTTATATTGAGCCAAATGTAATTTCCCGTAACTCGGAGGCGTGGGGGGTGGGGGGGTGGGGGGTGGAAAGAGCGAGTCCAGTTGTTATGCGAAGGTAATGCATTGCGCCAAGAGCGCAGTGGCATCAGGGATGAAGGGGAGGGGGTGGGGGGGCGGAGATAGTGGGAGGGGAAAGTGGGATGAGAGTGTAAGGGATTTAGAAGAGGGGAGGGAGGTGAATGACGCGAGGAGGCGAATGCAAGAGGAGGGAGAGGGCGTAAGAACTCGCCTGTAAGTAGAAAGGAAGAGGCGGAGGGGGTGGGGTGAGGCACGGTGAGTGCCAGCGAGGGATGTGTTTGTGAGGGTGGACGCCGCAACGAAGGTTGATTGGTTGCAACGCCATCATACGATCCTCGCCGTCCGATTTCATTTTTCCCCCCTCGCAAAGAATCGCAGCGGTATATTTCTTTATAACCCGCGACCATTTTCATCCGTGTACATAAATCGGAATGAGTCTTTATTTTAATCAAGATTAAGTGAATCGCGCTGGCGGCTTAACGCAAATTCTCGCCGTTTTCTTCTTATTTAAAAATAAACCGAAGACACGTCTTCAAATCGCGCCGTTAAATGAACTCGGTGCTATTACGAACGCAACTGATATGTGATAGGTGTGTTCATCTCTTTCGTTGAATGACAAACTCTCAAAAAGGGGTGAGGTACATACATTCAGCGGTGCTTTCCTAATGAGAGGCCTCTTGTGAAAGAAAAATGTTATTTACGACCCAAAAAGCGCATTGGTTTCGTCTATTGGCCTCCTAAGAATGTATTCTGCGAACCTTATGCGATTATTCCCAGTCGTCACCAACGCTCTTTAAGCGCTCTTTCATTCCACCGTGTCCTCACTCCGCCCTCCCTCCACCCCACGCACTCCACCCACTATCCTTCCCCTCTCCGCACCCTCCTCACTTCCATCCTCCTCAACCCCCGCCCAAGAGATTCGAACGGTAAGATAGCGACCCTTACATTTGAATGAGGTGGCGGCATCTGGCCCAGGGTTCTCGCCTTCCCTCCTCAAACACCTCCATCGCCCTCTTCTCCATACTCTCCTCACTTCTCTACTCTTCCCACACCACCCTCCTCTCGCAATGTATTTCTCCCCGTTCCTCCGCCATCTTTCTTTCGGCTCTTTCTTCTCCTCCTAAGTTATTATGACTTCCTCATTTCGCACGTCTTTCATATCCCACCCGTTGGCATTTCTGCACCTCAGAGTTGAAGTGTCTGCTTCGAATTCCGCCGCAGACCGTTGACGTTTCTGTAACTATCCGTCTCTCGTTAGCGTTTAAACGTGTATATTAACTTGTAATGAGAACAGTCGTTTAACACCCACCGATACGCAAATTCCTCACGCCTCCTCGCGCTCCTCCATTTCCTCCTCCTCCTCCTCTTCGGCTTCCCTCTTTCCCCCTCCTAGCCCCCCTTTTCGCTTCCTCGGCCGCACTTATTAATCAACCGTCTCGTCCAACACTCTCTCTGCCCCCGTTCTCACTACCTGCAGCTCCCTCGCACCTATTCACCCGCTCCTTGCCCTTCCAATCTTTTCAGCCCGGAGCAATTTATCTTCCCTGTCGTCATCCCCTACGCACGCTGCTTTATCGCGTCTTTATCATCCTCTTCGACGCTGAAGTGCTTATCCTCTTCTCTCTTCCTCCATCTGTGCTTCTCCTTCCGCCGCCACACGTTGCTCCCGCGGCTGCTTCTCTCTCTCTCCCTCGCTCCATTTCCCTGCACTCCATCTCTCCTAACACTCTCTCTCGTGATAATCTCTCCTTTCCTGTCCTCTCATTACCTTCATTCCACGCCCACACTCGCGCTACATACTGCGGGCGGTTTTGCATGCAAATTCACACACCTTAAGTTTTTCAAACCGATCGCTGTTCTTTAAAAGCCTCTTATTTTAAGTGTAATGCCTCTAGTTATGTAGCTAATGCTATTTGAACGTCTGATCTGCTTTTAGTTATATTTTGTCAAATGTATGAGTAAACATGGGTATGCAAATTGTTCAGAGAAGAAACGGTAACATTATAAATATTAATGTTTCGAATCTATAGCTATAGCGAGATGATTACCTGGAATTGGCGTATATTATTTTAACTTGATGCGAAACGATCCTACCTGAGGGTTTATTTCTCTTGCTAAAAGGAGGGTTTTAAATACGTAGCTCGTTGACGGTCAACTGAGAGAAACCAATTTGCATTAAAATAATCATATGCAGCGCTTTTTTCAGCCGGGACGCACCGGAACGCCGTTTCGGAACCTTTTTTTGCAATAAAATAGTAATTTGCATAACCTAAAACAAATCAAACGAAGTCATTTGCAATGTAATAATGTTTTACTCATATTGTACAATCTCACATATTTCTCCCCTGACAAATTATGTTCAGTTCTTATTTTTTCAACACTTACCTCTATCGCGTTTCGGAACCTTTATTGATAGAAAAAAACACCGAGCGTACGTATCATTAAGATCTTAATCGACTAAAAGCCGTCGTTCGAAATGTCATATCATTCTTCGCATTTTTCTTTTAGGCTTCACTTCTCGCATGATGGTAATACTGCGGATGAGCCCGATTCGTTTTCGCCATTAAGATCGCGGGACCGCAAAACTTCCCTGTCGTGAAGACGCGTGATGCGCAGCCGCTGAGAGGAGGGGAAAGGCGACAGCGGTAAGTCGTGCTTTGAATATTTCTATTGCTGATTCAGCGGCCTGTAAACAAAGGAGGTAATATGAGGTCCTAAGCATTCTCCGTCCTGTATGTCTCTCTCTCTGTTTTTCAATCCCCCTTACCTTTATGGACGCCCATTCCGAAGCCTCTTCACCCTGCCCACCTTCACCCTTGTTCTCTTGCTGACCCCTTCGGTTTTCACTGTCTCCTGCCTCTCCTCCCCCGCCGCCCTCAACTCCCTCTCTCTCTTCATCCTCTTACACATACTCCGCTTCCCTCCCCCTCTTCCCCTCCCAACCCCTTCTCCTTCGTTTCTCTCTCGCGCAAGCAGCCACGCCCATCAATATTTATGAAGATGTGCTTTTGGGATTGGCTCAGTGCAGCACACCATGCCTTTTTTCCTTTCTCTGCCTTCAATTACGCTAGAAGAAAGGAGCATTACGGTCAGTTATTCTAAATAAACCGATTAATATTTATATAATCAATTTCAAAACGTCTAATTTTATTTATGTCGGACCAATGTAGAATTACTTTTTGATTATTTATTTCGTGCTTGATTCAGGGGCGGATCCAGAAACTTCTCAAGGAGGGAAGGGGCGATCACACCTCCACCTATCGAATCCGCCCCTGCCAACGGCCCTATATTTTGAAAATCCCTGCCCCTGTCAGAATGTTTCTTTCTCTTGCTATACAGACCTAATCTGCGGCATATAATGGAGGAATTATGCGCGGAATGAATTTAAGAAAGCACCCAGTGGAGTGCAATGTGGTTATCCAAGAGGGAGACGAACGCCCCCCACCCTCCCTCCTCCCGTGGATCCGCCACTGGCTTGATTTTATGGAAAAATTACCAGATTTTAACGTTTGTCCGCAGTGAAAATTTTTACACGATCTTTCAAGTAATCATGACCGACATAATGACATAAGAAGATAACTATCACGTATAAAGAACAAATTTTGTGGGAGAATTATAATTTCATTCAATAGAATGCATTTTTACTTTTACGAAACTTTGTAAATGAATGTAAATTTTTCTAATCGACATAAGTTGAACTGAATGTAGCGTCTATAACAATATAGTATTATAAGATCAACCCCTACAACATAAAATTTTAGAAAAAGGACAAATAAGAAAACTTTTTTAATGATGAAATAAATAATAATAATAAGAAATTGTTCACTCTGACACGCAAACACGTTAGTACTACTCTTGTCTGTTATTTATTAATTTTTGAATGTTTTCATTTATTCTCTTTCTAACCCTTTTTTTGGTCTGCGCTTAAACTTGTTACTTATTTTTTCTATTTATCAGTTAACTTAGTCACGATATTTGAAACCTCCTTTGGCACTGCTTCTGTTATGTCAGTATCTTGATCTATACATCATTTCCATCGCTGACATCATGCCTTAGAATGTGGAAAACCAATAAATGCGACGCCATTGAATATACATTGTGCATAAAAATGTTAATTTTTATGTTTTAAAATCCTTCGCGTCTCATCTTTGATCCTGATAACGTGGCTTCCTTACATGTGCCACTCGTGTCGCTGATATATCCCACGGGAACGGAACTCCATATGAGGCTTCGCATATCTCGAAGCCTCTTAAGTTAACTGCATTAGCGTGATCTGCCCTCGGGCGCAGAGGCTCAGTGGTCGTCGACCGCAGCGGCCGTGTGGCCCCGTTCGTAGCCTAGAGGCATCTAAGGGATGAACCTGCCACCATCTTCCCTCTACTTTAATCTTTAGTATGATTTATACTGTTATAACACCCATATGAATGCGTTTGTGCATACAGATACAACGGAAATTACAGAACTGCGGTTTTCAGTAACTAATATTTTCCTCAAAGTGTTTCTGTCTGACAAGTTCTATTATTATTATTTGTCTTCTCATGAGTTTTGGGCTATAGAATTTCACTGTATACGTTTATGTTTGCATCAACATAAGTTTAAACCAGAAAGTAATTCAGTTCTCGATTTGTCCTTTTGCTCTCTTTATATCATGATAGGATCGAAACAAGATTATCCTTAAAAAAAAATTTCAGACATTCATTTTGACCTCTTTTTCATTTATTTTAATGTTTTGTAGGTTCTTATAAAGGTTAGGATATATTTCTCTTAGTCTTTTCCTTTTGTTTATTTCCAGCGTGCATTCTCGCTTTAATTTTTTCAAGCTACTAAAAGTCTAAACAATAAACAGGAAGACCGAGAAAGCGAGGAAAGGCTAAAATAAAAGCATAGGTGAGTTTCGTCTACTTCCGACTCCTGCCCATATTTTCGGAGGCGGCGTTTCAGGAAAGATTTAGGGATCGATCTAATTCCATCCGTTGCACTCCCTTAAACTGAAGCATCACTCGCCCCTCCCAATCTGGAGCCGTGAATCAGCTTTCTGCTCCATTGCATAGGCTTCCGAGGGGAGGCGATGTCGGGAGGAGAAAGTGTGGGAGGAGGAGGAGGAAGAGAGGGCATTCGCGGGGCAGAGCTCTCTCCCGCGCTTACCCTATCTCAATTCCGTAAATCACGAGTTGGCGAAGTCTCGGATGCTCAAATGAAGCGTCGCGGTTAATTAACACCCAATATCCCGCGCTTCCCTCCTCAACGGACGATAACGGATCGCTTACATTGGGCATAATATGGTGTGCGCCTATCACGTTGGAATTTACCGTTCTTCTCCCGAAAGGGAACGATATCACTATAATTTATCTTTTCCGGCGCCATTAAGATATCCATTTCTTGTCACGCGATAATTATCGATTTAGAAAACCCGAGTTGTTTTTATCAGCAGAAACGGCAAAATAGAATTCCTAAACGTAATAAGCTAAGATTTTAATTATTCGAAACTGCGTGCATTATAGATAACATATCCAACACTATGCTGATTCAACTATAAAGTACCCCTACCTTGGCGGATTATACTTATATTTTAAAATATTTAATTTCTTATCATCGATATATTACCATGGTAAATCCATTTCCGATTTAATGATAAAGTTTCTAGCTGTCTTTATTGGCCCAATGGAGTTTTAGTGAGGAAGCGAATCATATTTCGTACGTAAATACAATTGATGTTATTAAGGTTTTCCAAATAAATCCCTATCCTAACGATTGAAATTATTTTCAACACGCGCACAAACCATCTCTCTCTCGTCCTTTCAACTTCGACTAAAACTTCCACGAAAATGGTTGGAGGGCAACAAACCCATAGTTCCCCGGATCAGCCGACACCTGCGATACCACTAGGCCGGGCACGAGTCGATGCACCACTAAAAGCGAAAACATCACTGCGGCGTCAAGTCGGAATACAATTCCCTGCACGTGGGCGAACCCGCGTTCTTTTGTTATTTTAATGTCTCACCTCTTTACGAGTCCCGGAAACGAAAGGCGAGGCGGGATCCTCCATTTTCCTCAAAGGTTTTCTTTTTTTTAAGATCCTACGAGACTAGACCGCGTCGGCCCATTATTCTCGCCTAGCTACGCGCGTTCTGACCGTCTCATTGTTATTCTCGGCAACTGCACGCGAAGTATCCATCGCAGTCAAGTCTGCACCCCATCAACCCTCGAGAGCGATGGAATGAGTCAGTCATCCTGCGAGGCGAGAGAGGCGAGGGTGTTGTTGCAGGGCGGAAAGGCGGCGTCGGAGGGAGCGGAGGGATGAGGCGGGTTAGAGGAGCGGGGGTGTAGAAGGGAGGATAGGGCGGTGGGGCGTCGGTTCCCTTGAATTCCATCCCGGAGTGGGAGTTATAGGGGAGGGAGGCGAAGGGAGGGGCAGAGGTGTGGGGATATACTACGCGGCGGATAGGGGTGAACGACTCGGGCGTGATTAGAGGAGGATGTAAGGGGATGAGAGAGAGAAGACGATGGGGATTAGGGGTTTCGGTGTGGTAATGCCGAAGAGTGGAGAGGAGAAGGAGAGAGAGAGAGAAGAGGAAAATGGCGAAGAGGCGTACACGGGTTTGAAATACGCTGCGAATGAGTTGGTGAGTTGGTATGCAAGTTGCCGCGTGCGTGAGCTTTGAATGCGTCATGAAATATGTATTATATAAATGTTTTTTCGTGATGTTAAGCGTCTATAAAGATGCTTTTTTAAAGTGCCTCTATGTATGGCAATTGCTCAAAAGAATTTAAAGGGGGGAATATTTTCTTTGCCCAGTTTTAGTGCGTGTGGCGAAATTCTCTGAGGAAATTTCATGTGACATGTGTGTTTAGTTATAGTTGTCCTCGATGTTACCTCTTTTTATCGCTAATATTTTATCATCTTTGTACCACGACACAAAAAGCTTTTATGTGTTAAGCTGGCATACGTTACGGCAGTTCCCTAAAATAAATGTAATATGCAGTTTTGTCTTGCACTTTCAAGTCAGGTAACGAAATTCATGGCGATGTATCTATTAATAAAATGATAATATTAAAGAAATAAATAACATATTTAAAATAACTTTTGGAACATTAAAATATCCATGGATTAGTCATCTTCAATTTTTACTTGCAAATCATATCGTACGCTATGCATCTCTTAATAAAAACCATCACACACGTGTCCTTTTCATATGGTAGCATCGTAAAATTACAAATCTTTTTCTACGGCAATTTTCTTTGGTCAAGTAATGCTACTCCGAGCCATAAAAAATCACCATATGCCTCGCACTAATTCACATACATGTGCGAGCCATTTGCGTCCAAATTTTAATGAATTTCGGATCGGGACCGTTGAAACCAGTTCCTCAAGACGAATATGGAATGCGTATTGGAAAGTTCCGTAAGAGCGGGCGAACGCATGAGATCATGATGGGATGGAGAGAGAGAAGAAAGGAGAGGAAGTAAATGAATGCAATAAGTATGGGAGAGCGGACGTTAATGAGGAAGTCAAGCATAAAGTCTCGTAATATTTCATGCGAGTGATGCCACAGGATTACGTGGGAAATACACTCTCCATTTCTCTCTCCTTAAGGCACAAAAGGAGGAGGAGGTAGAAGCCCTCGGCTTCGACCTTTGGAATGAGGCGAAGTACGAGGGCATGGGGTAGAGCCTTGACTCTTTTCCTTCATGGGTAAGGATCGGGGTATGTGAGAAAGGAAGCCCGCTAATAAAAAGAAGAATCTTCTTCACATAACTCACGTTCCTCGGTGCTCTCTTGAAGAAACCCCTATGGGAATGAAATTGGCGATCCATGAAGGGAGGAAAAAGCGAACAATGTTAATGCGGAGCTTATGCATGGCGCTGCCTGAGAGTTTTAGTGCCCAAAAAAGCGAGGCGAAACAAACCTATGGAAAGACTTTCAAGAGGGAGAAGGCGATCAAATTTTCCGCCGCGGCCAATTTTTTTCTTTTAAATTTTACTGCTACCTTCATTACCAAGTTAAGTGTCGGGACTAACACCGAGCCCTTTGAGCAGTCAGGCTATACATGTACGCTGAGTGATTTTCTTGCTGACAGTATGTGGCCTTACGCGTGCGTCCGTTTTGCCGTTGCCTCAGACGCGAACGATATAAGCGGTTGAAAATAGAAAAAACTCCATTAGACACGAAACTATTGGTAAAACCTAATACGCATTTCGGCAAGTCACTCGGTAGTAATTTGTCGATCGTTTATTTAAATAAAAGATGAGTGCCGCTTCTTTGTAAGAATGCACATCTGGCTTTATCAACCGTTTTGTTGCTATTGAATATTTCTGGATATACAACGGGATTCCAGCGAAAATATTATTTTGGATAATTCCTTCTGTAGAGAATATTTATATTTTTTCGACATCTGTCAGTTGTACTTGATCGATTGGAAAATTCAGCCGTTACATTAACGTTTTTTTGAATTTTTGTTGGAGGTCGATAAAATTATTAGTAACCGAGTCACGTGGTATTAAAATTTCTCGGTTACTATTGTAACTTATTTGTGTCTATTTACAGTGAATTACACCGAAAACGAGCTATAAAACGCACGTTTAAGTGCCGTCATTTTTAACGATGTTTCTGAATAGCATCTCAATATTTTTCCCTCCTTTTTGCTTCGAAAAGAATGAAAATTCTCGAAAACACGCGGCGACTTGACTGAGTGCAAAACCTTTTACATCGAGAGAAGAGTCGAATAAAATAAGGAAATAAATCGGTTTTCCCTCCTTGCGACACGACAGCGGAGTCCCTTTATAAACTCAACCCCGTACGAAAGAAAAAAGATCGAGGTAAGGTATTTGCCACCCATGTCGCCGGCGCGTGATGCGTTGAGGGGGGTTTTTTAGATGCGGAGGAGGGAGGATGCGGGAGAGAGAGGAGGGAGGGAGGGATCGAAAAGGTGGAGGAGGATCGGCCGGCGTGCGATGAAGGCAGGAGGGGAGAAGAAGGGGCAGAGGGAGGGGGAGAGTAGCGGTCGGCGGCGGCGGCGCCCTGTTTGTATGTGGAGGAGGAGGGAGAGAAGGCGGGGTGGCGGCCGGTGGGAGAAGCCGTGAATAGGAAAGTGCCCACCACGCCCTCCCACGCTCTCCATCCCGCCTTCCCCCCCTCTCGCGTCACTGCCTCATAAAACGCAACCGGCTGGAGCGGCGCCCCACGCCGCACACATTTCTCTCCGCCCCCGCGAGTGTGCGGTGCAATTCGCGGCGAACCCGCCTACACTATCCTTCTCTCCGCCCCCGCTTTCCTCCCGATAACGCCATGAGCCCTCCTTTGCGGTAGCTCCCCCGATCCTGTCGCATCGCCTCCCGTCCACCCATCGAAGGGGAGTCGCCGCCGCCGCCCCACCAGGGCCAACTGCTTTTTGTTCGGGGTCAGTGGGGCGAGAGGTTTTCGGCGCGATAGGTTTCCATTCCGTTGTCCCGTCGTCTGTTCACCCTGCGGAGATGTATCGGTTGAGTACTACATCCTCTCTTTCCCCCACTCTCTCTCTCTCTTTAACCCTCATTTACTCCTTTTTTCCTCTTTATCCCCCGTTCTTCCCCTATTTTTCACAGAGAGGCTCGGCGGGGGAATGTATAGGTTGCTCTGAACTCATGCACCGCAATCACTATCGAACCCATCCTAACTCGAGAAGCAGTCTATACATAAGTTGAGTTGCGTCGGTAGCTTTTCAAGTTCTTCAAGTGGCCGCAGAAATTTTTCCGCGGCTTTGCGTTACGAATCGCCTTGATTGACGTATAAGGCGACCGCGCTATGGCTATTCTTCATGTATGTCGCTTGCGAGAGAAAGGTTCTTTTTTTAATTTTTTACGAAGAAGTTTATGGGAATTAGGGTTTTAAAATTTATGGTGTTAAAGATATGTTCAACGATTACCTTTAGGTACTTTGCACCGTTAACTTAAACTATACTAAGTTTAATAACGCTATTTTTGAAATATCAGCAATATTTAGCAAATGTCTGAAGTTTCGCTTTTTTTCCTGCAAGGAATGTGTTGATTTTGTCTGTAAACAAGTGCTACCAGAGTTGTCCTAAAAACTACTCGGTTAAAAAATAATAATATAAAGTATTAATATAATTATAAGTAATAATATAATGAAGTATTGATATTTAATGGAGTTTGATCGGATATTTAATTATATCAAAACTATGATCATATAAATAATACTAAATCGTTTTATCTTTACCATCTAATGATCCAAGTAATCAACATGTTTCACATTGGTCTTCTGTAGCAGAAATCACCGTGAGATTATTTGCAACCTAAGTATTTCTAAAGCATATATTTAAAAATTATCGTTGATGTTGATAAATCCACTTATTCCTCTTCTTACGCGACACACCTTATCATGAAATATGATAAATATGTTCAAACAATACATGTAAACTTTAGAAGCGATCTATCGCAGTCCCTTCGTATTGGAGGGTCAAGGTACCAAGAGAAATCATTTTGCAATGCCTTTAAAGGCAACGACGAGCATTCCTAGGAAAACATTTGCGATCGCGTTACGCCCATAAGGCCTGCCCGGTTCTCGTGCACTTTCTCCGAGCGACAGATAGTGTCAAAATGGCAGCACGGTCACTGTTAGAGCCACCGGCGCGAGTGATATGATTTGTTTGCACGGATGGCTGATATCGTCTCGAGCGACTGCGGATCTTATTCCTATGCCTCGGCCAGACGCATTCCTCCTCACCCACCCCCATCTTCTCTCATTGCGGCCACCGCCTCGTGGGTGCAGCGCGGATTCCATCTTCGCGTGGGGATAAGGCGGAGACCCTTGGGGGCTGAGATAACCGGGCGGCCGATCGGGTGCAAACGCCATATGCCCTCGTGCCTCGTGCTATCGAAAGAATTCCATCGACCGATCGAGGGGTAATATATCCCATCGGGAGTTAGGCATTGTGAGGAAAGAGAAACAATTTCATGCGCGAGTGGGAGTGTTTTCTTTTGCAAGTGATATTTTTCGCGTTTTTTTTCTTTGCATCCTGGTAAACTCATCGACTTGGAATTTAAAACACTGATACTAAAATACTGATTTTTGCGTAACTTCATATGCCCCATTTTATCGCTTTACTTAGAGTAGGTTTTGATAGACATTCATTAAAGTGTTGCACTGCAAAAGACATTATATTTAAAACAGAAAACAAAGCATTATTTATTATCTCCATCATTATGAATACACATTTGGCTTGAAAAAATTATAAATAAAATTTATAATCTAAATTAAACCCAACAAAAACTAATCACAATTTAAAATATTTCTGTTTTCTGTTCTCATTCTTGTAATGCAAGCATTTTATGATTCTAAAATGTAATTTGAGAGCATGTTACTTGTAAACTCCGACCTTAGTACAAACCTGTGTGTCTCGGTCTAAATGCTATGGTCGCGGGCTCGAATACTACTTTGGGTATAGTCGTGTGTTAATGATGAAATCAGTGGCACACCCAGAAATTTACTTTCGGAGGGCAAAAATCTCAAACTTGACTATGATATTCTTCGTTTTTTATTTCTATCATTTTAATTGTGTAATAGAACATTTTAATTAATAAACATATAAATTCTAATTTGTACCTGTTCGATCCTCAATATTCTCAACGGAATATTACAAATAATTCTATTTTTTGCAAGTGGGTGGAGGGAGGAATGTCCGGTTGCCGCCTCTCCCTGGGTGGGCCACTGGATGAAATGCTCATTGAATTGTTGTTGATAAGTCAAGTTAAATTTAAATCTCGAATCCTTATAGAATTATATTATTATTTGATTTTTAAACATGTAATAAAGAATAGCATACCTTCCGAAAAATACATGTAACTTAAAATTATCATAATTTATTAAATATACAATAATATCTGTCATGTCCATTTTTGTTTTTCCCAACTATTTAGACTGCTTTGTTGCTGGCCTCACGCTTCGCAATTCCGTTCAATTTAATTGATATTTTAAAGGGAAACATCATCACATAAAAATTAATTATTTTTGCTGTTACAGAATGACCCAAACTTTCTCCTTTGAAACTTTTAATATTAAGCCTCAAGAAAGAGGAATGAAAATTTTAATTTTCCTGTCTCAAAATAGAAAGCTCTCATGTGGTTTACTTAATTATACGTCCAGAAAATGAAATACTTTCTTTCAATTAGTCCGTCAAAACACATTGCATATCACCGAAAACATTAATATGTCTTTCTCCCGTCACTGTAGTATACAAATGCAGTTATTAAAAGCCTAATTTCTCTCTCTCTCCCCCCCCCTTCTCATCTCAAGTGAAAATTTCATCTAATTTGCTTCCCTCTCTCCACCCTTGTTTTTCCACCGCTCTCCCCCCCCCCCCTCTCTCTCTCGCTCACTATCTCTCTCTTCCTTCCTCCACTTCCCTCCTCCACTTCCCTCCTCCACTTCCTTCCTCCGCGCCCATTTCGCTCAATCTCTTCCTCCGATACCAAACCCATATCTCTCAACACCATCTCCCCTCCTCCTTTCCACATGATCATTCTCAGTCTCCCCGTAGACCAGGCGGTCTTTGGTTCAAAACCCGCCTAACGTTTCATGACGCGCCTTCCGTCACACTAGACAATAAATCCTCCCTCTGAATCGATCGACCGAAAGAATAATAGGGAGGCGAAGGACTGGAGACTCGGATGATGCATAAATCATTCTTCGGACCAATTTATCCCTCGCATCCTTCCCCTCCCCCCCCTCCCCCTATCCCCTCCCCATTATTCATCCTTCTTCTAAGAATTTTTTGCGTCTTCTCTTCCTATCCTTTTTTTTACGCTCAAACTACTCTCACTGAGAACTTACGAAGGAGACTCGATACGCGGCGCGCCATTGTCGCGTCCCAGTCTCCTTTCGTCTCGCCTCACGTGCCTTTCCTCATCTATCGATCTCGGATCTCGTGGATCTCAAAACGTGCCACGTTGTCCTTCATTTCAATATCTTTCCCTCCATTCTTCGCTCTCTTGAACTTTTTTCCTCCCACGTTAATTACACTCCATAATTCCATCTTTTCCAGCTCAATACTTTTGTTATTAATCCATTTACCCCAGTCATCCTGTCTCGTGGATGGGCCAGATATTCACCGTCTCAAGAGGACACTAAACATATCGCGCGAATTCGCTAATATTTCAAAATTGAGGGATTCAAACTGTTACGCAGAAATTAGCTCCGCTTAACCAATTAGTCCGCGATGTCCAATAAATTAGACGGCGGGAATTGTTTTCTATGGCATGCGACGAGGTTTTCTTTTTTTAATTATGGTTTGTTATGATTCATAAGACGCGCCTTTACCTATACCTTATTTGCCTCGAGTTTTTTTTATTTAAGCTAACGAAGTTAATGAAATTCAAGAAAATAATTAACTTTAGTCCTTAATGAGTTTAAGAAAGCTATATATTTTATGCCTACTGGTTTGAATTTGACTAAGATCTGCAGATGGATTCGATTGGGTTAACGCCCTTTATTAGTTTTGCGATGACGAATTCGTTGCTGTCACTTATGAGCGAGAGCGATGGTTAGATTATGTCTTGGAAGTATACCTTTTAGTTTTTTTCCAAATCTCAATTACTCTCTTTGAAGAATATTCAGAGTGGCGACCGTGTCTTTCTCCATTTCCTCCTTTCTCCCTTCCCTCTTCTCCTCCCCCCCTCCCTCTCCCTCCCCCCTCGTGAGGATCTCTTTCGTGGCGTACGAGAGAGGGAGATAGAGAGAGAAGAAGGCTAAAGGATAAGTCACGGTGGAAAATTTCAACTTTCCGAGTCTTCTTCTTTTTCATCGGCTGGACGCCTGTTATTACCTCGGAATCTCAACAGGATGGCTCTTTCTTCTTCTCTTCCGAGCACACGCTTCCCAGGAAGTGCGCAAATTTTCCGTGAGGCCGAGTCTTCAGGTTTTTTTCGTTCGTTCCTTTTCTCTCGCTGTCCTCTTTCTTGCTGACTTGTATCTTTTCGAGAGAGAGAGAGAGAAAGATATGGAATGAGGGCGGTAATTTGGACGGTTTACTGCATTTTTTTTTCAAGTTTACTGCGATGTTCGTATTAAACGCGGGGACATTTTCATCCGTTTAAAAAAAATGGAGAATGAATCGATAAAAAATACCACTCATGGAATTGAATCCCTCTGTAGCCAAAAAAAAGTCTTTGATCGGCACAATGCCTTTAAAATATTTTAAATTTCATGTCATACCACTAATTCAGTATTATCCTCAAATGATATTACTTTTTTGGGAGAACTCAAATCACTCTTCCGTCATAAAGGTGTGGTATTTTTTGCATAAATATATAACTCGTTTCCTGGCGAACTCTTCTTCGCCGACAATCCGTCAGAAAACCCTTAGGTACCTGATCCCCCTTCTCCCTCTTCCTTCATTCTCTTCTATCTCTTCCTTTTATCGTTCCTTGCACTTTTAACCTGCAGACATGTAGCGGTGACATGGTAGGATTTCGCATTCTTTCTCTTTTCCTTCGGATGCCTATGCTTCTTTTCCACTGCCGTATAAGTGTCTTCCCGAACAATGTGATGCTAGCATTTCCTCAATTTATTCGCATCCCAACATTTACAGGCACAAATTACGTATGAGAATGCATCACCGAATATTCTCGTCGCACTTTTCATTATCACGGTCGCATTTCAAAAAGGTGCAAAATTAAATTAATTTTAATTTTATCTTCCGTATGTTAATATTTCATTCGGCTTCATGCAAAATTCTCTTACAAATTCTTCTAACGGAAAATCCTAGACATGGTGAAAGCAATTTTCCTTCATTATTAGTTCGTTGTGCATTAGCAATAATGAAGAATACAATACGTTTAATACTGTGAATTATTCTTATGTAATCTCTTGACGCGTGGAATAATTTTACGCACCGCATTTCACCCATACTCCGTACTTTTGGAGCCCCTTATCTAGAAGTTTGTGTCTTAATACCGCGACAGGGACCTGCTAGACACCAACACGAATTCACTCAATCACACGATCTCTAAATATCACTTTAAATGCGTATTTCGACAGCCAAGCTATCGTTAAAACTAGAGGGTATGGAATGAATTGTTACTTTGCTTTTTTTAAACTAAGTGCCTGTAATAACACTACTAGTACATAGTATAAACTATGTTTTCTAGTTCCATATTATTTATTATATAAATGTAGATAAATGTAAATCTAATGCAATGAATCTGAACTCAATTATTTGAATCTCCAACTTATTTCTATATGGATGAAAAGAGTAAAGCATCAATGTCCTTTCTATCATTTTTCTATACGAGTACTACGTTTGTTTAATATATTTTGGATATTTTTTGCGAATTGCAACGTAATAGTAAAATAATGACAAAAATAATTTGTAATTTCAGCTTTAGCTCTATTTCCGTACTTAATGCTCTAAATATAAGATATTTTCTCTGCAATAATAGAATTTATTTAAATTGGAGTCATGGTTATAGCATCTCTTTGTTTTTTGACAGATAACCATTAAATTTTAATCTCAAAAATATATTTTTGTCTCCGATAGTTTTCTATGCTATTTTACCGAATCGTTAATCGTTTAAAATATGATTTCGTGGCTTTTTTATGTCATCGTATGTTGCATCGATACGGTGGTTTGGCGATAATCCACGATGAACGATTCCAAGTTACCCGACCATCCATTCGCTGATTATATCCAGCCCTTTTGGATTTTATGGTCGAAGACGCAGTGTCCGCTCAGCTACCGGTGCCTTTATTAAGTTACTTCCTTTTTTTCTTCGGCTCATCGTAATATTCTCCCCCTTTGCCTAACCTCCTCGTAAACATGCATTACACGTAATTCTCCCTCTCCCCATTGATCCCAACCACCCAACGACCAATCCACCCTATATCGGTTTTTATGCACTCTCTCTTCCACCACTTATAATGTCGTCCTTGAGAAATTCTCCTCTTGCTGGACTGGTGCGCACCTCCGGATGAACCACGCCCCTGAAAACCACCCTCACCTCGGATGAGAGCCACTGTTCCGATATTTTTTCTCGCTATCATTTTCTTCCTTCCATCATATATATATGTGTGTGTGTCTCCGTCGCTGAAGAAGGGCGTCAGCCCGAAAGTTCCATATTTGTCGTTTTTGTGTTTTTTTGTGTTTTTTTGTGTTTTTTTGTGTTTTTTGTGTGCCCTCAGCACCCCCAGCGGCTCTTCAATCTAGGTAAGTGTCCACTGGGCTTCCTCCAACACCTTGTTGCCACCTTTATTATTACCTTTCCTTTTCCTTAAGCATTTATATATATATATATATATATATATATATATATGTGTGTGTGTGTGTGTGTGTGTGTGTGTGTGTGTGTGTGTGTGTGTGTGTGTGTGTGTGTGTGTGTGTGTATACATATGTATGTATGTATGTATATATAAATTGGTGATTTGATAATGGGAATCTTTACCACGAGCTCACAATTCAAAATGCTCGGTGATCTACTGTAGTCTCCCACTCCGCTTGCATGCACCTCTGCAGGTGAGAGCGCGCGTCCTCTGCCTGTCCAGACGCTCGTTGAAATCTCCGCTGTATGTATCGGCGGTGCATGAGATGGTAGAGCTCTCATCTTCACCCTCCTCTCTCCCTCTCTCTCCTTCCTTCTTTCGTCCCTCGATGGAAGGAAGACCTCTCGTATGATATACCGCCTTTCCTCCGCGAACCTTTTCCTTTCCTCTCTATCACTTCCCCCTCCATCTCTATCCATCTCTCCGCTTCGCCCCTTACCCTTCGCTTTCTATTTTTTCCCTCACGCTGTCTCGCTAGCAACGTCTCCTCATTTCTCCTTCCCGTACGCGTGATTCCGCTGTGATGCTAATACTGCCGACCATATGGCGCCCTTATGTCCATTCTCCGCTAAAAACTGAATAAATCGGCGTAGCATGCGTTGCACGGCTGGCATCTCTCAAAGAAAAATATTTTCCAAAGCAAAATAGATGGAATCATATGTCCACAACGATGAGAGCTGTGAAAAAATAATAAATATAGCCTGACGTCTGTAATGTTTCGAAATTCATTGGTCACTTTCAAATAATTTTTTACAAAGAATGTGACTGTTTAACTAGGTACATATCAAAAGAAATTCTGTAGCGAAGTTAAACATTCGCGATAGACAAAAATAAGCATTTAATTTTTACAATAAAGGGTAAAGGGGTGAATTTGTATATATTATTACTATATTGTTCTACCGCATCAACCCCTTCTCTGATGGCAATAAAGGTACTTGCGCTGTGATTCCCTTATGTATTTGTTCAGTGATGACGATATAATTTCCACGATGCTCAAAACATCCTGTTTGTTTAATTACGCCTCAATTGTCGTAATTGTCAAATGCCTTACGAATGACCACTTTATAAAAAATCAATCCAATCTATTTTTTTAGTTCGAATTTTTACGCTACATTACGAAAATAATCTATCTTTATGCTAGATATAGATTTTATGTTCTGCTTTTTGGAACCATTATAAAACGCGATCCTACAAATAATGAATTCGTCCGAGCGGAGAAATGACCACGAAGTTTCTTATTTTTTACCGAAACTTCTCACGACATTCATACCAGGTAATGCTCACCTGCACGACTCGTATCCCTTCCTTTCGAGCGTTTCTTTCCATCTTCCTATCCTTTCTCTCTCTCTTCCTCTTCGTCCTCCTTTTCCTCCTCCTCCTTTTACTCCTTTTCCTCCGCCCTCTCCTCCTTTCCCTCCTCCTCGACCCTGCATCTCTCCTCACACCACTCCTCTCTTCGTGCACCGGCGCATCTGACGTAGAGGTCTCGGGTGATTTATGGGTCATCTTGTCTCGGAGTTTAGCACTGTAGCGTCATAAGAGCATACCGCTGGTACAAACCACACAATTTTCATTTGTTTCTCGTGAGTTTGACCTCCCCAAACGACGGTATTCTATGCATGCCGACTTTGGAGAACACGTGAAGGAATTTTTTCTCCGGAGCATATTGTTTTGCGATTCAAAGTGGTTGAGTTATGCTCTAAAAAAACAGGTCGTTAAAAAGGATGCGTTTCTTGAAAGCAGACGCCACAGACAAAAAATCTACAGTTTAAACTGAATTAGAGTGAGTCGTGCCTTTTTCTTATGTCGAAACCATCTGTAATGCGTTCAATGGAATTTTAACTTTGACTTTTTGTTTCTTAAGTGCGTCAATTTTCGTGTTTGTTTGCGCCGCGGCGTCACTTCACCATTTTTGCTTTTTGGCATTTACGAACACGATTAAAATGTCAGTCATATTTATGGTTTTTATTGTATATTTATTTATGATGTCATGAAAAATACTTTTTCTTCAGCCATAAAAATAATATTTCTGCTATAACATATGAAAAGGTTCAGCGCATCCTGCGCATTACCTGTCTATTAAAAATTTTACTGTAGATTTGGGTTTAATCGCTCTTTAAGATACTATTATACACGCCGATTTCTCAGTAATTAAGCGGAATTATAGTCGCCTCCACAAGAGTTAACTGATGCGTCAACCAATTACATTTTATTTATATTTTATTATCTGCCAAGCAGCTCTTTCTTTGCGAAGAGCATATTTACGGTAACACAGACAAGACGTGACGTTCATTCCCACTGGGGGGATTCGAACCCGTGACCTTAGTATTAAGAGACAGGCATATTACCTAGCCCTATACACACGAAAGGAGACAGTATTCCGCAGGTCCTTTGAGAAGACAGTAACCTAATGGAATAGCTCACACCGCGGAGAAGCTTCTTTGCGACTCTTTCCAGTGTAAAATTTTTTCCCTCTTGTTTAGACGAGTTTTCATGTTCCGCCGTATTTTTTAAGATCACTTACGGAGAATGAGTTTTCGGATTGGAATCGCAATCGAAGTCACCTCTCGAGACGGTATGAAAGGGATAGAGGATAAGAGGGGAAACTGTTATAGGCGACCTGAAAGAGGTAAAGACATCTGCGAGAGGTACACCGTGATAAAACCCTCTTTTATTATCCGAACGCCTGTCTTCGTAAACGGGAGGACTTTGAGCGGATTCTTGCGAATCTTGCCATCTAGATTTTCCTCAGCAAATTTTCTGGAGGTGAAGTCATCGTTGGACGTCTTGGAGTGTTTTGATAACATCTTGAGACGAATGTGTCACCAATGTAGGGCTGCAAATCAAGGAAAGGTATGTCTGTTATTGGATTAGAACAATGAATTAATTCGGTGCTTTGAAAAAGTAAATTGAGGATTTTCAAATTAGTTAGAGTCCAATAAATTTGCTATATATCGAGATTTATCTGTCTCCCTTGTTAATGTTCCCCTTCGTCTCCTCACAGCAGGGTGGTGTAATTTATTTTGAACAGTTCTTCGATTTTTCTTATGTAGTCAAGCCAATTTTGCGCTGAGTAGATTTCTTTTGTATCCCTTTATTTTCCTTCGTCTTCCAATCTGTCACCATTCAACTTGAGACATAGAGACGCTCCTATTTCTCTTTCCTTATTTTCATGATTATCATTTACTTGGCTCTGCTTATTTTGTTCTAAGTTATATTCTTCCTTTTTATGTAAGGCAAAGTTAAAATTTATATCATAAAGTAATCACTGAATATGAAATAAAAGTCCTTCGTAATACACAAGTTTACGATAAACTTTTGGGGCTTCTCTGCTCTTAAGATCTTCGTAAAATAAAAGTTTCGATGTTACTTTTTAAATAATTCTTACTACGTTGGATCTAGGACTGGTTTTTAAACAAAATATCTTTAGACTACTTTTTTGTTGTGAATAAAATATTCACTGCTGTGAATGGTAGATTTTTAGAGAAATATCATTTCCTGAATGAATACTTCTTATTTAAATTACGTTATTTTAGATCAGTGTTTCTCGACCTTTTTTGCTCCACGGGACACCTTCATGTATGCTTAAGAACATCGCGGCACACCAAGCCACCCCTAATTAATTTCATTGCGTAAATATTCATTTTTAAAGATAAACACTAGCGTATCAAGTAAAAGTCGCAGTTATGTTAGATTGTTACGATTGGGAAAGCAATAATTTT
This sequence comes from Uropetala carovei, assembly GCA_036926305.1. Lineage (NCBI taxonomy): Eukaryota > Metazoa > Arthropoda > Insecta > Odonata > Petaluridae > Uropetala > Uropetala carovei. The sequence continues at coordinate 940,943 of JAXCHB010000054.1, forward strand.
ATAATTTTATTGTACATTAAATACATACATAATTCAACGTGTAAAAATGTTGTGCTCTTAGACGGAAAATTCCTCTCGTAGTCTCATGATAAATTCCTTGCATCATAAAATGTATGCGAATTTGTTTGTTTCAAACGCTTTTAAAAATTAAATATCTTCGGAGTGTGCGGCACACTAGGCCCTTCCTCTCGGCACACCGGTTGAGAACCACTGTTTTAGATTCAGATTTCTTTAGTACTATGTTTTGTTCATTTTTCTTTTGTATGTACGGCCAAAATTTCACCTGGATTCGAGAAGTATTCGAAATGTTTTATACAGCTTATTATACATAAAAATTATTCGAATTGTTCGTTAAAATGTAATACTGCTACAAAGAAAACGTTTTTTAGCCCGGAATGCATGTTAATGCTTTTCTCTTCGCCTTTTCTCGACCATCGTTTGTTATTTGCAGTTAGTTTTCATTGCACACAAATACCGAAACCATTGCCACAGCCGTCGAATTCCTGCCTCAAATCCTCTTTTTTTTTACACAACTTCATCTCACTATAACTGCAGCATCCCTTTTATATCGCGGACTTAAATGGAGCGAGTGATGCTCGAGAAGCGTTGGGAGTAGGCGGGAGATTAAAAAGACACGCCGCGAGGGAGAGTGATAAAGGGAGAAGAGGGAGAACGAAAAGAGGGATGGGGCAGTACGTGTGTGCGCGTGTACGCGCGTATGTCTAATGCGCAAGAGAGATAAATGCTGAGAGACAAGAGGGGAGAATGAGAAAAGGCGGAAAAAGAGAGTAAGATCGAGTAAGAAAAAATGCGAGGGGAGTGAAGGAAGGGGATAAGGTAGGAGAAGTAGGTGTTGAGACATGGGAAGGAAAAAAGAGAGGAGTGGGATGAAGAAATGGGGGGAAGGGAGACATGGGAAGGGAGAAAGGAAAAGTACATAGTGGAATAGAAAGAAAGATAGCGAGCATGGAGAAGCATGACCATAAGTCTGTGAATTACGGCGAAGTCTAGCGCGCGTGTGTGTGTGGCGTCCGCAGGCATAAGTAGAGGAGTATAACCCTGCATGTGTTTCATATAAATAATATATATATACGGTTGATTCCGCAATTTTTTTTTATGAAGAGGGGATTTGAGGCGCCTTTGGGATGAAGAATTGTGATGCTGTCATATCGAGGATTTTGCTTTTTCTAACTTTATTAGATCTGATTTTGTCCAATCCGTTAGTTTTTACCTCGTTGGCTAAACTCTCTTTAGGAAAGGGCAGGAAAGTTCACTTGCCTACAGACGCACGCGCACACACACACATACGCTCTTGAAATTGCAGCGTGAGTGTTCGTACGTAGTGAGCGTGGGCGTGTAGAGAGTTGAGGGTCTAGAAGATTTATGTTAATACATGCGGGGCGAGTGAGAGTGAACCGCTTGAATTTCAAGCCGCCCAATGCGAACCAACCCTACTAAAATGACCCCCCTCCTCCTCTTCTTTACCCATTTTACACACACATATGCACCAAGGCAACAACGTCCCGCCTTCCGTCCGCTTATACCGTAACCCTACCCTCTTTTTACGCGCCTTGACCTTAGAGATGCAGCACTTTCTTTTCTCTCGGTCCCTTACATAAATGTCTCCGTTGGAATTAATGCATCCTTAATTTTCATCTGCCGCACAATTTCAATGCATGCGTTGGAGGCCATTTCAGCATTTTTTTTAAATAGAATATATATTGCTTTAAGGCACTCGCAGAATAGTTAAAGATTTTTTGCTCCCGAAATCGGCGGTTTTTCTCCGTATGAGGAAATTGAAACAAAGAACAGACGGTACAGCGAATCTAAACTGGCAGGAATACTTTGTTAAAATTAATACGACGGAAAGTAGAATTTACTGTGGAAATATATTCTCAGAACTTCGAGTTGATGTGACCTCTGACAGGTAATGGACTTTCCCAACCCTTGCTACGAAGAGTTTCACTGTTTGAACTTCCTCGCGGCTGCATCTTGGCGCTGACCTTTCCCAAGTAATGTTTTTTAAATTTATTTTTTGTTTTTCAACTTCTATTTCATTTCGAAAATTTGCAATTAATAGATAATGAATTACTTTTAAGCTTTGTCTACAATGATTATCAATGTTTATTTGCTATAGAAAATTATAGCAACGATAGGCATGTTTTGTCCACACCCATAGGCTGTAATCTAAAGAAAAATTAAGTAATCAAATTTTATTTTATTTCTTACATTAATATCGTAAGCACGTAAAACATCTGGTGAAGGATCTTTGATTTTGGCGTTTTCATGCATTTATTGCGCATTGTCGGGTGAAAATATTTTAACATTAAACAAAAGTTTGCGCGCCTGACTTATTCTCTTATTTCCGGTAGTTTTAAGAAAAAATCTGATGTGGCCAACACATGACTTTCTCCGTATTTGGGGTATATTATTATAGCATTATAAGGCAAAATTATTATTTCGTATCTTAAAAGGATACAGTCGTCCTTATTTCCGTAAATTAGGTATATTTTGAATATGTTTACAGAATTCACCGCTACGTGGTGGTGGCGCTGTATAATGGAAATTACGAAAAAGTTAAATATCTCCGAAATGGATGGTTCTACGAAAATTTATTTCAAACAGAACTTGGAAGAAATATTATTCTCTACAACTTTGGTCCTCACGAAGATTACCAATAACGACGTTTTTAAGGAGATATTTGACGGAAACCGAAAAAACCGATTGTTTATAAATAATTCCTAAACAATAACTGCTATGGAAAATTGTTTCAAATGAAAACTGTAGGAAATTACATTCTCTATAAACTTTGTATAGAATTGCATATACAATAATGATGTTTTAACGAAGAAATATCGCAAAAACCGAATCGGGTTTCGTATAAACCTCGACTTCCGGTTAACTGATATTGTCTAAAAACTAATCAGTTCTTTATGCTCATGCTAAAGTGTTATATATGAAGTTTGGTAACGATATGGCAAGTACTTTTTGAGTTAGAGCGCCCACAATCACATACATCCATCCACACACACACAGACATCATTCCGAAAATAGTCTAAACGTGTTCTAGGGACCTCAAAACGTGTATTTCCGTTGAAATCTCGAAGTCGATTTTTTTCGTGATCACAATGGCTTAGCATTCCCGCCTCTCTTTCACCTACCGCACGCAAACACACATAGAGTTGTAAAGGAGCATTTCCAGTATTTCATTTATTGGCCATATTCCCTCCTCCAATTATCACCTCTCGGCTCCTTATTCCGACCCTTCAACCTCTACGTCGGCGTCCTTTAAACATTCACACCGTCCCGGAATCCTTTAACATATCCAAAAGATACCCTACCTCCCACGATGTATTTTTTATCCTCACATTGTTTCTGTTCTGGAATTTCTATCCATATTCTAGTAGCATAAATATTTTCGTTTGTGCGCTAAAATCTCGGGGGATACCGCAGTTATTAAACTTCTGTAAGATGTTCTATTATGCTATCTGGGATGGAATGAGAGGCGCGGGCGCATAGAAGTGAGGATTGTTACTCAAATAGGCTCATCGGATCTAATTAAAAGTAGAATTTTAAGATGGATTTATATACGATTCCCCTCACCTGTGAAATCGGAGGTAAATGTGAGGTCATGGAATCAAATTTAATAAAGAAAAATCTGATGTGGCCAACACATGAATTTCTCCATATTTGGGGTATAGATATTTAAATTATTATGAGTAGCATTATAAGGCAAAATTATTATTTCGTATCGTAAAAGAAGACACGTCGTTGCCGTAAATTACGTATATTTTGAATGTTTACAGAATTCACCGCTACATGGTGTTGGCGCTGTAGGCTGGTATTAAGAAAAAGCGAAATATATCCGAAATGGTTGGTTCTACGAAAATTAGTTTCAAACAAAACTTGGAAGAAATATTATTCTCTACAACTTTGGTCCTTACGAAGATTACCAATAACGATGTTGTTAAGGAGATATTTAACGGAAACCGAAAAACTGGTTATTTATAAATAACTCCTAAACAATAACTCCTATAGAAAATTGTTTCAAATGAAAGTTGTAGGAAATTACATTCTCTATAACTTTTGTATAGAATTGTAAATACAAAAATGATATTTTAACCAAGAAATATCGCAAAAATCGAATCGGGTTTCGAATAAACCTCGACTTCCGTTTAACCGTTATTGTCCAAAAACTAATCAGTTCTTTGTTCTCATGTAAGAGTGTTAGATATGAAGTTTGGTAACGATATGGCACGAACTTTTTGAGTTAGAGCGCCCACACTAACATACACACACACACACAGACATCATTCCGAAAATAATCTAAACGTGTTCTAGGGACCTCAAAACATGTATATCCGTTGAAATCTGGAAGTCGATTTTTTTCATGAATACAATACTTTCCCATTACTACGTATGAGAAAGTAAAAATTGGTTTTGTCAGCATAGTGTTTACTCCAACTATCTTTCCAGCTCGTATTAAAGGGTTATATCTGTATTATTAAGTAATAATTGTATACATTTAATTTTTCAGCTAGATATAATTTGTTAATCCATCTTATTAAATCGCCTCTCGGTTCGTTCGTCTAATCAGAATATGCGGTTATATTTGTTATGCCTGTATTTCCTATTTTTATCAATATTAAACTTTGAATTTTTTATCGGGTCTAAAAATGTTCTCGTAGTTTTTCTGAAAAATATTAATTTTTACTTAGTATTAGAATCTTAATCATGTTTGTTAGTATTATTCACTCTTGCTATGTAATGGAGTTGAAAATGTTAAGGTCACAAATAAAATATTTTGCTGTTTTGTGATACCTGGCTCCCTTTTCACCCTTTTTCAATTTAACACCTTTAAAACCCGCCCGTAAGAATTATAATATTACTGAACTATGGAGCCCCCCTGCAATAACCAATTCCCATAAAATCGTTTTGAAGCCATTCATTTTATGGTGGCGATTCCCGTCCCTGCCATAAAATCAGACTGTTTTTCCATTGAGGTTCTTCAGAGTAGACTTTTAAATTCTCATCATTTCCTTTTGCCCGCTCATGGACTCCGAGTTTCTTTCTGACCGTTAAATCATAGCTTTGATAAAATTAACTGCGAATAATGGCTTAACCGTCTTTGGTCATTTATTTTTTAATGGTGTGCTTTCCCAGGCCGTGTTAATATCAAAGAAAATCACAGTAAAACCTAAATAAAGATATAATGCCGATTTATCAATTTAATTATTTACTGTCAATTTTTGTTCATTAAAATCTGACATATGACTGCAACCGGAAGATACCAAAGTTTGATGTTGTCCAGAAAATGACTAAAAAGGGTTAAAATATAAGACTATTTTTAATATTTCAACACTCAACACATGAATACAAATTCATTCCTATTATACTAATTTTAATTTACCAAAATAGCTAGAATCTGAAATGCAGTCATCTCGGTTTGTGTATCTAATAAAAGTATGTGATCACATTATCTTTGTTATATCTCTGTATTTTCTTTTTTCCCATTTGAATAATATTAACCTTTGAAGTTTTTTAACACGAGGCCTAAAACTTTTCTCGCTGTTTTTCTGTAAAGTAATAATTTTTCTTAATATATGAAATATATGCTTGATTATGGTAAATATTTTAATATCATTTATGCTGTCGGGATAAAATTCATTAAATATTAGGTTTTGCACGTCTAAATTTAATCTATCGTAGGGATGTCCCTAGTTTATTCCATTCTTTCTCCTTCGGCGCTACTTGCTTAACAGTTTCAATCATTTCTCGTGCCCAACTCTCCCTCCCCCGATCGAGATGTAAGGAACGCGATCCACGGGATGGGAAGAGGGTTTCAACCGCTTTCCTGCCCTCGACGAAATTTCAAAAACACCGCCAGCATGCAAGGACAAAATTCCAATGATCCATAACAAAATCCTCCGTTCATCTAATGAGCCAGAAGCGTCAGGGCCGCATTAAAGCGATGGATGTTATTAGAATTGCTTAATGAGGGCCAGATTTGAAAAAATGATTTTATCTAGAAGATTTTACGCCTGCTTTGGCATTAAACATAGCAATTTAGAGAACAGGTTCTATTAGACCTCACTAACAATGACAGAATATTGTGTCCTTTTTATAAAAATAAATCAATTATATAAAATATCGAGCGCTTTAGTTGAGACAGAAACGAGTTTTCAGGCCGCAGTTAGGGACAGAAAAGGCCGCATGTGGCCCGTGGGTCGTCAGTTTGACATTCCTGTTCTAGACTATTTTTTGTTCAACTTATTATTTTAAAGACTATTGAAAACATTTTATGTTAAATATTCGTTAATTGTTTTCTCATTTCCTCAGATCGATAAGTAATTGTCGAATTAGAAACCAAGCAAGGCAAATTTGTCATGATAAATATAATAGCGTTAGATGAAAGCAGGAAACATTTAATTTCATTTCCATGAGAGGTGTGTGTGTGTATATATATATATATCATGAGTATATTAACATTATTTATTGGTTGTTCAAAGTCACAATGTTTCTTAAATAAATGAATTTAGCACGACTGTACCTTTTAAATAGCGGTCTTAAATAAAAACTTGAATACTACGATTTTTTTAATGCGGAAACCGTACCGTGAATGATGTTATTTTCATAATGTAACCGACTTTACATCCATAGCAATCAAAGTGTCTCTATCCGATCCTTTCCTTTAATTTGTCGCGGTTACTTCTCCTATCTTCCTCTCTCTCCGTGCTCCGTCCTTTCATTTCCTATCCACACCCCATCTGCTCACTTTTTTCTCCTCCTCATTTAAAATGGACAGTTCTTTTTATTAATGTTCCGTGCGTTGCATCAGGAGTTTTATAATCTCTCCGACCCTAAGGATTGAGCCCTTAAAATTATACGCCTATTCAATTAGCGTAGAACAGCCTTGACTCTCGCTCCAGGTGAACCCAGAGAGAAGGAAGTTTTCGGAGAAAATGGAGTGATTTTCACCGTTGGGAAGCACGTTACGTACGAGAGCGACTCTTTGAATTTGAAAATAATGCGAGAAAAGCGTGCGCATCGCTTAAAATTCGCAGTCTCGAAGCATGCCCGTAATAAAGAGCTAGTCGATAAATCAGTGTAAGCTTTTGCATCATTCACAGTCAAAATAATCTAAGTGCTACTCACGATCGTTCATTCTTCCGGGTAAATAAAAAATTGATTTATTTGTTTAAACGTTTAATTCGACGCAATTAATGTTACCGAAAAAGGGCTAATGTGCACCCATTTCACTGAAAAAATATTCGGGTGTCGTCGATAAATACGCCGTTCGTTGTTATGAAGGGTTGGAGAGGAAATTATTCTCTCCGACTTATTCTTGGTCTAAAATTATTCGGGTGGCTTGTGATATACGTGCCTAGTTTGACGGGCTATAAGAGACTATCTGAGAAAAAAAAAGTTAATTCGACCATTTCCCGAAAGCTTTTCTACCCTTGGGCCTAAGAATAATTTAAAGCTGTTTCCAGGCTATCCTTAGAGTCTCTTACCCTCTACCATCTCTTGCCGAGACCTTAGCCTCTGAAAATAACCCCTCCCCTCTCCACCTGCCATCGTTGAGGCATTGTCCATTAAGGTCCCCTCGATTCCCTGATACCGCGCTCGAACCCTACTCATTAACTGCTCCGCGTGGCCACTTGGACAATGGGTGGGCTCGAAATGAGAATCGCCGGGCAGGGTTATAATGAATGATACAGGACTTGATGGATATGCCTCCTAGACCAATGACTTACACGAGAAATACGAGAGATTATGAAGAGTTTGAGTCTCAAAAAGCCATTTTAGCTTCACCACACGAGATTAGATAATATTATAAAACATTTTTGCCTATAAATTCTCCTTAGTCTCATCTTATTTAACAAATTCCAAGGAAGTTCTCGTACTCATAAATATTTTCATAGGAACATCCGTGGTGCATAGCAAACTATTTTTTGTAGATTATAAGCTTCATATGACTGCGCATTAATTCTTGGAATTGAGAATGGTACCAGGAATGTTTTTATTAAGGACACGTGGCGACACTAAGGGGAGGAGAGTAAGAAAAAACATTACGATTCCTAATGCGCGTGCGCCTGATGACAGCGCCACGAGGCGGCGCGGAGGGCACGTAGCACTCGCCGATGGGGGCGGGAAATGAACGAGGGGTGTAAAAGAATGCAAAGCACGAAGGAATAGTTGATAGAGGATAGATAATGGCGTAGAGGAGGAGAGGGAAGAAAAATTAAGACATGAAGTGTGTCTGGATTGAGAAAAATGCAGAGGCCACGTTTGTTGTCGAACACGGATTTCAGAGAGAGAGAGAAATGGAGGGAGAGGCAGGAGATGGTGCGAGATGTGCCTCAGGGATGAAGACACCTCCAAGATGCAACATAAGGGGTGGGATCCTCCTCGTCTCCTCTTATCTCCTTCGGAGGGCGTGTGCGGCCAGAGAGTCTACATCTCTCGCACTCTCTCTTTGACGCGTGACAATCCGACGTGACACATGCGATGCATCACGGAGACGTGTATCCAACTGCCTTTCTTGGTTGACCAAGTTATTATATTTTTGTAACTATATATTGAGCAGTTGTAGGCTCTTGAATATAAAAGCGCGTAAAGTGTATGAACCATTCGTTAAAAGCGGACTCCTCTACGTCTTTCGTCTTTTTTGTTAACTAAATCAAATACTTGTATGTCGTAAAAGGTGCATGTTCTGGTAAATTACTTACACTGCTTATTGTTTTAAAAAACTACCTTAGTATTTTTAATATTCTTGAAAGATACCTAAAACAAGGTTTTGTTTATTCAAATTTTATTTATTTAAAGGAGGTAATTTTAATGCTTTAATGGAAAATTTTGCCATTGTCAAACAGCAAAGTTTATTGATAACTTTTATTGCATAATGTATCGATAGAAATTAGAAAGCTTGAGGAGTGCCCAAAACTAAATTTTACCTGTAATATACCCCAGAAATATCAAATAAATATTTTCTTTCCATGCTTAAAAGTTCGAAGCCTGGCTTTGTGACCATGTTTTGTGTAATGGATCAGGGATATTTTTAAAATGCCAAACGAAAGAATGTCTACGGATTCCCTGGCATTAAAAACCCCTTATGATTCCACACGTATAACCAGGAAGAGCGATTCCCTTCCCAATCCTGCATTCTCAAGATCTTCACTCGTTCTTTTTTTTGCGTGCTACAGGGGAGACGTCCACTTCGGCACGTCCGCACGAAACAAAAAAGGCGGAATCGCAAAAAAGCGCGAGTTCCCTTAAAAAGGAATCGCCGGGCGAAGATCGATCGCCTCGTCCGCAATGAATCTCTTTCGGTTTCCCTTTTCGTAGGCTACGCTTCGCCATCAAAATTCCCACGGAAGGGGGAAAATAGGGAGAGGGAAAAGGGAGGGAGCGAGAGAGAGAGAGAACAAGAGGGAAAAGAGTGTGTGAGAGACAGAGAGAGAGTGAAAGGACCATGCATCGCGTGTGAGAGAGGTTAGAGAAGAGAAATATGTAAAAGCAGAGAGAGAATAGAGGAAAAGATAGTATGAGACGGAAATTATATAGACACTGACAAATAAAGAACAAAATATTAGAGAAAGGATGAGAGATAAATACCTCCATAAAAAGAAAACTTAGACATAATTGTAGGGAAATTTATCTCGATAGCGAAGATTCGGATGGGAACAATGAGAACGGAAATGAGGAAACCAAAATGATATCAAGGAATATTTAGTTATAAAGAGGATTAACCGAAGATACTAAAAGGATAATATGATGCGAGTGTATCAGAGATATTGAGGGATCTGAAATGGCAGACGTTGAAGAGTAGAAGAATTGAATACTAAAGGAAACTATTTGAAATATTCGAATGCTCCGAATTCGTTGAAGACGTACGCGGCATAGTTTCCCCATCGGTGTTAGTGAAAGTAATGTTAGATCAGAGTGCAGGAGAAAATATGTCGAAACAATCGCTAGAACAGAGAAATACTACAGATCCTTTTTCCCAGACGCGATAAGACAGTCCAACAGAGGAATTAGTTAGAGTTCACTTGGTGTTGTGAGACCCCCTGCCAAACGCTTCTAGCGGCTTGCAGGGTATTGATGTAAATGTAAATGATGTAACGAGAGGAAGTAACAGAAGGCGGACGAAACGATTAAATGAAATTTAAGGAAAGGGATAGAAAATGAGGGATGAGAAGATGTACGGGACAATGAAAGGAGTGGTAAAAAGAGAGAGGGCGGGAAGAAGTCTGCACGGAGTGAGCGAGAGTGTGTGGGACATAGGGAGAGTTATAGTGTAAACGTAATAGGGTGGCAGTGTCTCTGCGATGGTAGTGTTATGCGGTGAGACGCGGGCGAAGAGGAGATGTAAAAGACGGCGGCGGATGGAGGAGTTGGGGCGGAAAAGGAGACGATGGACACGGCAACCCGAAGGGGAGAGGGAGGGGGAGGGGGGGAAGGAGACGGCGGCAGTCGCGGGTGGAATATAGTGGAGCGTGGCGCGAGGTGAGGGAGTCTTGAGGACGGGCGTGCGGGTGGGAAACAAGGGGTGGGTTTGCCGTGAGCGGAGGCCGGTACGTACGACGTGGCTTGCGGGGGATGGCGGGGGCGGCGGCGGTGGCTAGGGGTAGGAGGAAGGGGTCGGGGTCGTCGACTCTTTTGGTCAGATCGGGGTGGGACACTCCCCTTCCCCCTCCTCCTTCTCCGAGACAGGCCTTCCCCAAAATTTCCCCATTCCCTCTCCGCCCCTCGATCTTTCTTCTGCCTCCCTCTCTTTCTCCTTCCCCGCCCCCCCCCCCTCCCAATCTCATCTCGCTCTTGTTTCTCTCTCTCCCCCGCACACGCCTTAGTGCACGTCTGTCTGTCCATCCTCGCGGCAGTCTAGCCACCCGAGACTCATCTCCCGCCCTCATCTCTCCAACAACAGGTACTTTATAAATATGTTTATATATACGTACGAGTATATAGTGCGTTCACCCTTGAGTTTTGACGTCTTTATGGATCAACATGCCGGATTCGTTTTCCTCCCCTTTGTTGAAGTCGCGGGACAGCATTACGGTGCTTTTAATTTATTTTAGATGTTGTGAAGGATAAATGCGCAGATTTAATATTTCGTTTCTTCCTTCAAACTGGCGTGATTTTTACGTAAGTTATGATATTGTTATCATGGAGAATCACATCTATTTGAAATTTATTTCGAATGTAGAGTAGGACCGGTATATTTCCTCGGTATACGTCAGTATAGCATGGCCTAATGTACATGATCTGAAAGTCCATTTGGTAGTTTCTCCATGGAGGTTATCTGAAGCAATATCTCATATATGACACCCTTTTAGAGAATTTATCAGGTCTTCAACATTTATAAATTACGCAATAAAATACCGTGGTCTGGGAAGGCAGTGCATATATAATCCATGGATAAAGTAAGGGTGACATTTCAAAAAAGGTAAAGAGCAATAACGACACTATCACTCTACCTCAATAAAAGTTCTTTTTAAAATGACAACATCGTCCGATCATAAAATTCCTATCGCCAGCGTATTTTCCATGACGACATGTGTTTACGTGCTTCGATATTTCGTTTAGGATGGACGAGTAACGTAACCAAGCCGTGTAATCAAGGACAACGATCTGAAAAAGACAGAGAAAGATATATATATATATATATATATATATATATATATATATATATATATATATATAAATATATATATATATATATATATATGTGTGTATATAAAGGAAGTGACTCCATCAGCATCCCAATCAGTCTTTAATAAACGAGGAAATAAAAAAACATCCATTTTGATAGGAATGTTTTTTTTCATCCCTTCCCCAATTGAGATGGACCGCCTCTCCTATTCGGTAATACAACGCTCGCTCGTCCACGTCCCTCTTGTTTGGCTGCTCCACATTCCTCGCTGCGGCATTTCTCCGCCCTCTGACGCCGGGTGAATAAAAAGAGAAGTCTTCCTCTCGCACTCGCACTGCCCTTACACACCTTCCCTTACGCAATCGCCTGAGCGCTTCTCGCCAAGCAATCGGATATATTGCTCGTGCGATTCCAGGAAATCAGGGATTTATATTCGTTTTGGTCCTTCCCGCAAATTTCAATCTGAAAAATGTTTCACTCGCTTATTTTTTATTCGAAGCGTGTAAATGTAGGAAAGGGGAGTTAATTTATTGACTTACTTATAAGAAAAAAATTGTATTTACATTTACATCAATACTCTGCAAGCCGCCAGAGCGTTTGGCAGGGGGTTGTGACATGTGCTTTCATTCCACGTCAATATTTAGTAAATTTATTTACCATAAAATAAAGCATCAATGATTATATAAAGTGTATTAGCCTTTTATTCTATAATACTATCAATAAAGCAATATTATAACCGTTTTGGGCGAAAATCATAATATTTATGATCTTTACTCTTCAGTGTTTTTTGTTATGTCTAGGACTCTATGAATCGTTGATTGAATTTTATACTCACGGGGAAGAGGGAATATTTTGAAATATTTTACGAAATTTGTATATTCGAAAGTAATTTAACTAGCTACCTGTTAAACACTGCATCGGTTGTTTGTGATTTATTTGTATACGCGCCCGAAACTATTGTTTTTGCATAATTCTATGTTATCATGGTGAATATCTTATTCAAGCATAATTTTGTTCCTTATAAACTCAGGAATTTTAATGGAATCTCTAACGGGTGGGGAAAACCAAGAATTTATTCCCGCAGTCGAAACGAGCATTAATATCCTCGAGTTTTTTCCGTTCCGTTTTTAATATTTGCATAACTATGGACGAAGCGAATCCTTTTTCTATTTTTATCACTCCATCTGGCTTTCACTTTCCCAGAATATATTTCGCCCCTCTATATCCCCGCAATACCTGCCTCTTATCATTCTCTTCCTCTCCTCCAACCCCCTCTCCACCCTCCCTCGCCTCACCTATCGCCCTGCATCGGCCTCAACTTCCCACAGAGTCCCTTGAACCCATCCTTGCCCCATCACGGGTCATGTGTGGTCCTTTTTTGTGGTGCCCTGCGTTCGCGTAGTTTCCCAGTACGTCATCGCTTCACCTGAAACAAAAAGGGAATTTTACTCTTAAGTTCGTCTTGGTTTTCAAAGTTTTACGCGATAATTTCTTCCCCTTGTGAGTCTAGACTATATTTAATCTATTTTAATAATAAAAATTCAGAGATGGTTAATTTTACATTAGCGTGATTCGTTTAATGTTTTTCTGTACTTTAACATCAGTATTAAAGTTTTGTATACGCTCGTTAAATTTTTCGGAGATTAATAACAGATAAAACCATATAAACTAAATTGGCGTAATAGACATCCCCAATGCCCACAAAAAAGTTATGCGTATTTCGGTTTTAAGGCAGTCGTCATCAGTTCCATTCTAAATTTCTATTAGCATTTATAAGCAACGGCTTTGCCACCTTTTTAACAATCCGAAGCATTTTGATGACATTTTTTCATAATTAACACTCTATTAATTTGATAACTATCAAAGCGGGTAAGTAAATCATCTCTTGAAGGGTTGTCCTGGAAGCGAGATTCAGTCGTCCGACAGACATTCAAAGATGGAAATGATTCGACATTTTAATGACGCTTCCGCTACACAGATGGACTCAAACCGGAGAACATATCTTTGATTAGATTTTTTCACGTAGTTCCCTTAGACTCTCCATAACGGTATTCGGCCAATTATTGACTTTATTTTATTTTTTCATCCCTCGAATCTCTCAACCTCCTCATTGGGGAAGGAAGACAACCTCCTCCCCACCGCCCCTTTATACTCCACGTCCACACGCCCCGCACTCGTTTTAAAAGCCATCCTCTCGTGGGGATTGCATATTCATTCCGCCTCTCTCCCATCCGAACACGTAATTTCCTTTCCCTTCCTCTCCACCTTTCACTCTCCGTTACTCTCAATCTTCTCCCATTTTTTATTTCGATTCTATCGCCTATCTTTCATTCCATAACACGCTATTCAAACCCATTTTTTCTTCAGCATTTTCTTAACCTTCCCTACACCCCTTCCCCTCCCCTCCTTTTCTCCCTTCCTTCATCTCTCCTCCCCTCATGCCCTTCCTTCTTCCTTCGTGCCACTCCCTCTCTCCTTCCTCACTCTCCATTACTCTTTATTTTCCCGTTCTGTCCCTTATCTTCACTTAGTCTATACATTTACTTTCCTAGTTCTCCCGCCATTCCACTAATAACTCGAAAATGGAGGACGGAGAAGAGAAAGAGGAAGAAAAGGATGAGTGAAGAGATAGGAAGAGCACTGCGGCAAATAACTGTATCGAAATTAGGGTCTCCTTAATGCCGTAAGAAAAAGGAAAAAATTATCACTAATACGCTCAAGAAACACCACATACACACGCAGGATTACGGCAGGGACCTGACTATTCACGCACCGTGCACAAGAAGTTTTAGGGGTGTTTAATAAACCTCGCCAGGGACACAGTCGCAAACACGCTCACAGCCACGCACTGAGTATCAGTCCACAGGAGTAAAGCAGAAAAGTGGCCGTATAGAAAGTCACTACGTTGAAGGAAAAGATAGAGCGAGAGAGAGATGTGAAAAGGAGGGAAAACGCGATAGAGGGAATGGTTTGGTTGGGTTGGGAGAGCGAGTGTGCCGTTGGGAGACTTAGGGTCCTTTAGAGCGTGGAATGAGGAGGAGATATGGGATAAAGAGATGTCGTGGGAAGATATTCAAGAAGGATAATGGTGGAAGCGGAATGGGGTTCCGTTGGGCAGTGGGTTTGGCTGGGAGTGCGGTGAGACGATAGAGGGGAATGTGGAAAAAAAAAGAACTTGGGAAGGGGAAAATGTTGGGTTTTTGAGGTGGTGCTGTTGCAGATATAATTTTTGGAAAGAGATAAAAGAATAATTGGCGGTTAGATCAAGATTGCGCAAGTCTTCTTCGGCAGGGATTATGGTTTTCGGCTGCCTATAATTATGCATACTGTTTTATTTATCTCTCCAGTTCTGTCGAAACAAGCCAAGACTTTGAGATCATGTTAATTGAATATTTATTGTCATCCATGAAAATCGACGTGGCCATTAACAGAATTTAAATAGTTTGGTTTAAATTTTGTTAACAGCTAAAATTGAGTCTAAAATATCCTGTTTGATTTTGAAAATTATACTTATATGTACTCGCAATCGGGGCATCATTCCACTCTTGAAATGAAGCTCACGAAACGAAGCGATAAAAAAATCTTTCGACCGTTAAAACATAGAGGGAAGTTATCCAGAGGTAACTGAACTAGAAATTACAAATGATATAGTGCAAATGAAAACTCTTGTGTTCTCACGCTTTAGAATGGCGTTCGAATAATATGTCCTAGACTGAATATAATGTCTATCGGAAAACTTTTATTCATATTTAGGAAATTAATATCCTTCTCAACTTACTCGTAAATACAGACAGACACTAAACTAGTACTAATGATATATTTTACATCTAGAGGTGAATGAAATGTGTGAATTATAAGAATAATTCATTCGATGAATTTCTGTGGAATGTAAATTATCCAAAAAGATAAAGATTTAATTTTGTTCCATAGATGAAGTGAGATGAGTAGCGAGATTAATTTTGGAATCCATAAATTAATCTCATTATGATAATATTCGTAAAGGTTGGAATAAAATTAATTTTAAACCACTTGTTTGGAAATTGTAATTTTTAAATTATAACTTCCATGTTTATCTCTTCCTGAATCATGATAGTATATATTTTTTGCGAATTTAATTTAAAATCATCATGATAATTTCTTATATTAACAATAATTGAAGAAAGTAGCAATTATCCTAAGGTACCTATTATTAGAATAAATTATGCTAGTATAGGTCATTTTTATATTATTTAAATTTACTGTACTATCTCACGTTCAAATTATTTGTACATTTAAAGACGTATTAGTTCAGATTTCGCAACCTCGATTATTTTTTCATAGTTAGCAAATCTTGATTTTATATTGAACTCATTTACTTATGATGAATTGGTTCTTATCGTAGATTCAAGGCTTCTCCGAGAAGCAATTGATTGTAATAAATAATTATCTATTAGATTCGTAGTCCTTTAAAACACTATTTATATCTTAAGTTTAACTGAAAAGCAAAATATAACACCTAATTTCCTAATAATAATAATATTGTATGAATAATTCACTCTTTCAATTACCAATGGACCTGCATCGAAATTTAAGTATTTTCGATCCTAAATTAAAATTTGTTTCATCAAGAAAGCTTTTTTCGTTCTACCTCATTTAATGCTTTTGTTTAGGCGCTCCATCCTATTCTCAAATATTCCCAATTTAGTGATAAAAATATCTTGGTTGCGTTTCAAAACACTTAACCCATTGATGATAATAATTAAGTTTTCGAGCCACATTCTGTGATTTATTTAGTACTGAGAACGAAAACAACAAAAATATATTTTAAATTTATCTTTAAACTTAATGATCTGCATTGCGGCATCACCAATGCAACCGCCTTAAATTGTATGCCGGGATAATTAAACACATCCTCGCTCAAATAAAGGGACGTAAAAGATTCGTTCCGTCCGTGCCTCTTTCAATTACCTTCTGCCCCTCTCCCTCTATTCCCTACCTCCGCAACCTCGCCTCCAGCAATCCACCGCCATCTCCTAGCTTTTATCCTCTCTCCATTCGTTCGTCCAAACCGTGAGAGCTTTTATCCGAGTCTTTCCTTAGAATCAAACGGTCTTTTTCGAAATCTAACTACGAGAATGCAGCAGAAACCGAAGGATGCGGAAATGGAGGTTCGGTCTTAAGAAAAAATGACGCAATCGACTATTGAAACCTTATCTCTTTAGTGTTATTTCCAATTAACTATCACTCAGTTTTCCTTCTCCGAGCTGGACATTCAATATCCCATTGGTGTCCTTTATATGTACGTATCTCTTTTCCCGTTTTTCATTCGTATCACATAAATGCACATCCCTTTTCCGACCACCTTCTTTTTCATTCCTTGACATTGGAGACGTAACCAGAGAGGT
The DNA here is from genome assembly GCA_036926305.1 of Uropetala carovei. Taxonomy (NCBI): domain Eukaryota; kingdom Metazoa; phylum Arthropoda; class Insecta; order Odonata; family Petaluridae; genus Uropetala; species Uropetala carovei. The sequence continues at coordinate 957,983 of JAXCHB010000054.1, forward strand.
TAATACGACTGCATACTAAGTGGAAAACCCTCAAGCGGGGGAAACAGAGATGGGGAAACAGGGCGTTTCGCATTTCCGAATAAATTCCGATCTTCACTCAACGGGTTTACTTTTTATTTTCTGAAGATGCTTTTGCATCGCATAATCCTCATTGGTAAACAAGAATAATTCAATGAAAATTATAATTTAAAAAGGAAGACGCCGTAGAGTTGGTGCCTGGTTATTTCATATTTTACTTCTTTAAAGTTTTCTTAAATATATTTACCTTAATTCACGTTTACTTGCATAATCAAGAGGAAATTTTCGGTCGTGTCCTGTTTGGTAATCTACATTTGGAAATGTCAGTGATTGAACACATAATTTTTAACAATTCTATAAAAAAAGCTATGAGTGGGAGAAAAAAGTTGTATCTAGTCACTTTATTTCTGTTTCCATTGAACTATACAGCTTAACCTTTAAAGTATGTTATGATTCCGGAACAACATCTAGGCCGGTTATTACCAAGCTGCGACATTTTCCTCTGCCCTGTGGCACCAAGGCAAAGCGTTTTACGATGACTAGCGATTATAATTAATGTCTTAAGATGCGAATTAAATGGACCGAGATTACTAAGTCACAGTTCAGTACAAATATTAATGCCTCGATGCGATCTTTCTCATCACTTGATCACCCTGCTTACCCTCAAGTCTCCCAGGTTTCAAAAACGGCGCTATTCTCTCTCCGCTTTCCCACTTTCTTCCTCTCCGTTCTCTTTCTACCGAGTTGCCCCATCCTACACGACATCTCGCCTTTCTTTCTTTCCCTCCGCATCTCCTTCTCCGCTCTCTCCTCCTAAACCTCCCCCCCCCCCTCCCTTTGCTTCGTGCACCCAATATCTTCACCCCGATACCATCCTTTGTCGTCGGTCGTTCCCCCGATCCTCCATTGTTCAACTCCTCCTTCTTTTTCCTAATCTTCCTCGTGTCTCACCCTTCCTTCCTTCCTTTTCCTCCCACTTACGCTCTCTCCACTACGCCCACGCTCTCTCCCGCCTCTCTTCACCTTCGTACTATTCCACAGCCACCCGCCCTCTCCTATTCTTACTCCTCTAGCCCTTCGTCCTTTCATTACGGTCGCCTTTTATTTTTTTCTACGTGCCTTTCTTCTGCACTCGACTCATTTTCCTATTTTTACCATCAATCTCGCTTCCCGAACTCTTTCTCTTGCTCTCTCTGTCTCTCTCCCCCCCTCTTTCCTTTTCACCTTCTCTCTTCGTCTTCCTCGAAATTTCTCCCCTTCCTCCTATCTTCTTCTCTTCCATATCTTCTTCGCGGACTATTTCTACCTCCTCCTGCTGAGTTTTCCTTTTTTCTCGCACGGCTTCTTTACTTCTCTTTCGTTTTCTAATCAACGTCTTTTGTTAATAACTAATCATTACATCTCTTTGCTGATATTTTTTGCTTTGTGAAATAGATATCTCCTATCTCACCAAAAAGCCATGAAAATGTTTGCCTATAGCTGCTGAAAAATACGTTAATGGATTCTAAACACCTCAAAGAATTTGTCTTAGCCTGCAAATCGATGCCTTGGTCATCGCAGAGCAGAATGATGCTATGCAATTTTTTATATATATTCAATATGATGTACAGATCACTATAAGTATTGATTAATGGTCTTTTTCTTCAGTTCCAATCACTTACTGGACTCGAAGTGAGAAGATCGAATCAATTCCGAATTATAGAACAGTTACAATTATCATTCGGAATACTTTAGAAAGGGTTTAAAAAATTATTTTGCATCCAGTTTTATTTATTTATTTATTTATAGTAGCTAATTTTAGTGCTATTCCAAAAATTTCCGCAATCAAATTAAACCTCTCAAAACTATAGACTTTTATTTTGTATAGAATCGTGAAGTCTCCAAATATTTTTTCTTTATTTATGTAATTTTTATTTATTTCACTATCACTACTAGTTTCTATGATAAATTTCGTTAAAATATATTTCATCGTATGAATTTCCTACCGCTATTAATTTAATGATATTTTTCTAATAAAATTGCTTGTAAATATTCGAAGAAGTAAATTCGTGCGCCTTGCTCTTTGTGATTGCTATCCCAATTTTATGTTTTCATTTATTCTCCGGACAAAATTAAAGTCGTTACCTCCATTAGCCTGTATTTATACTGTTAATTTAAATTTTTTAAATGCTGAATATTTCGCAAAGGTACGTCATATAAATTAGATGCGCTACCATAAATCATAACCAAACAAAGATAAAACTCAATTTGTGAGGGAGGTATGGAGCATAAGCAGCTTTGTTAAGAAACTAACTCCTCATTTTTAATGACTGCCCATAGAATAACCCATAATAGGAAAAACAGAGCGGCATCCTATAATGAGAAGCCATACTAGGAGACATGTGAGGCGATGAGAATAACTCACATTCCCCGGATGATCACAGAGAACTTTCTTCCTAACCATTCACCCTGGAAGACGTCGATTTTTCTCGCTCTTTCTCTCCCTTCCCCCACTGACGGATTATAATCCACCGATAACTTCTTGGGTTCTACAATCATTCCTATCTAAAATAAAGTCGAGATCTGCTCGTGGAGCGGTAATCCTGGGTTATCTTCACACTCTTCTCTCCCGAGGGTCCGGTGAGTCGAGGGACGGGAGGGCGGAAGGGAGGGAGGGCAGGGGAGGATGGTGGAAAGGAGTGGGATGGGGAGGATTCTGCACGTCGATGACCCCTCCAGAGCGTAACGGGGAAGGAAGGAGGGTGGGATGGGGATCGGCGCGGGTGGAAGCCTGGGAGACGGGTCCACGGCCGGACAATAAAGGGAACGTGAGTCTGGGGGAGAATGGAGGGAGAGAGGAGTGATGATAGGAGGAGAGACGTGAAGAGGATGACCACCGGTTGGAAGTGGCATCCTTCTTCACAATGCACATAAGCACGTGCTACCATTATATGCGTTATTGTCCTGGAAAAAAATCTTCTTCCTTCTCCCCTTCTCACTCCTATTTTTTCCTTTGCGTTACAGAGGAGGGTGGTTGAAAGAGAGGGAGAGCCGTGTGAGAAAGCGAGGGTGACGTTTGATGGAAGGTGGTCGGGGCTTCGGTTGAGGTGTGGCGAATGCAATGCAGTTCCTTTTAAGAACTCATTTGAAGACCGCAGGGAAGTGCGACGCTAGAAGTGGAGGGAGCGAAAAGGAAAGGAGAGGGAGGCCGTCGTGGGGTTGTTCGGCAGGGATGGCTCGGGAATAAAAGGAGGGAATTTGCGGGGTTATGACCGCGGATGATGATGGGGATGCCGGGCCACAGTAGGAAGGGGGACGTGAAGGAGGGGCAGGATTGGCATTTTCTCATCATGCGTGGCGATGTTTGGGACGTAGACGGTGAGAGGAGAATGATGAGGAGGTGGTGGATCGGTTATTCGGGCCGCCGCGCCGGTGCCGGAGGTCTGCGTGGAAATTTTCTCTTCGCCCCAAGGATGTTGCTTGAATACATCTACACTATATAACAAGCGTAAAAATATTTTAACGCAAATTAAATTGATCATGCGTATACTCGTGTACTAATATGTAACTTGATGAAGACATTGTAAACCAAATGGAGGCAGCGAGACAGGAACTCTCGCACGTTTCGTTCCAAAATTAGCTAACGCTAACAACACTTAACCTATGTCCAATGGCGTAGATACCGCTCGGGCGAAGCCCGAGGGCCTGTGCATAAAGGAGTCCCGCAATGGATTGAATGTTGAGACCAAAATGTTATGAGTTTACACTAGGTTTTCTTTAACCTTTCGTGACAATTTTGAACCATCTTTCTTATGGAAAAAAAAGAAAAATTCCATAGACCCAAGGGAAGCATATGAAATCTACAGCCGAATCCTCACTTACGGGATAAAAACAAAACGATGAAGACAAAGATCTCTGTGCAACCTTAATTAAGCAGTTTAGGGCCATGTGCTTTTTCCTCCAGAAACTACGGAATACGTTCATTTATAGTGGGGCCCTGAAAATGCTTAGCTCGGGGTCCCGCGCATGCCTAGCCTGCCACTGCCTATGTCGTATGCTGAGTACCAATGTGATGTCCCAAAGAGTGAATCAGTGTTTTCCTCACTATTGTATGTATAACATCACGATAGCGCAGCAAAAAACGACTGCTCCTATTTCGAGTAATGGCAAGTCGCGTAAGTAACTTTCCATTCGGCTCGTATGAAGTTTTCCGTTTTCTACTACGATTCTTCGGAAAATATCTCTTGCCTTTAGTCTAGTTAATTTTCACTCTTAATCTTGCCGTGACTTTAAGTGCTAAACTGATGTGTGCTGTTTTAAACTGCATAAGTTTCAAGGTCTCCGTTTGCAAGACGATTAACCGTCAAGAAATTTTCAAAGTTATGGAATAACTTCGTGATTTCGAGGTAAGGTTATACGAAAACTTGAAAGAGCGAATTTATGGCAGCGAGAGTTTTCCTCGTTAATAGAACAGCTCGTGAGCATGCGAGAGATTAGTTAGAATAAGGCTGCGGCAAATAAGCGGAGCGGCCAATAGCAGGATGGCGTTCCATGCGAATGGCCGTTGCGTGATGAATACTAACACCTCTCTATCTAACGCTGCATTTCTCGTAATCTGTGACCGCTATTAAATGGCGCATAAAGATGGAAATTGACATCTCTCTTCCTGTAAAGTCAGTTGGTCTTAAGTGGGCGTAAGGGTATAGTTTTAAATCTTAGTACTAATATATCGTGAATAGCAATAAGGATATCCTTTAGACATTATGACATTTTTTAATTTATTGTATTTATTTAGAATTATAACGATTTATAAGTTTGGGTTAGTTGGTAAACAATAGCTAATTTGATTCTTATTTTAAGATATAACATTATAAATTTAATGAAGGATGCTTCCTTTTTTTTTTACCAGAAATGCATTTAAAACCCAAGAGTTACTTAAATATGTATTCCCCTAGTATGTGCGTTGTTTGGGGAGATGACGTAAATTTTAAGGATTACATTTCTTCCGTAATTTACCTCTTAAATAACCCAATTTGTAATTTCTAAACATTTCAAACACACTTCCAGGTAACTAATTATTGTTCAAAATTTTCGAAAATATTGAGTCTATCCGAAAAATGTAACATTATCCTCCCAATGAAATGTTAACAGCAGAACTCCACTCTGATTTGCATGCAGAATAAAAAAGGCGTCGGCGGTAATCGCTACGTTCATCGACAAAGACGTGCAAACCAATCAGTCCAGCAGCATCAATGTTTGCAGCAGCAGGATTTCAGCAGAAGCTAAATACTACGCCGTGCAGCTCTTGATGACACTGCGAGTCCAGCAGCAAAGTGCCGAGGCCGAACGCTAGTGACTCAAAGAGCTAAACGAACCTGACCGATTTCAGAAGTTGTAGCACCATACTGAAAATCAAAGAGATCGCCTTGTTACTATTCGAAATTCCATATTAAGAAAACGACGCATCTCTCATGCGTACCGCGGTAATTCTTGTTAGACTGCAAGAGCATGACGTTAAAGCTCTTGCTGGCCGTTACCTCAGAGGCTATTTTAATGCTTATCTTTAGCCTGAAGAGTTCAGTCTCACAAAAACTTGATGTCGTGAGGATAAGGTTGACATGACATTATGGAACATACCATCTCCATGGACTTCACAACACACATTCAAAAAATAATAAGCACTTAAGAGTCGATACCTAAACAAGTATATATAAAAACAATTTTTTTTATTTAAACAACTTTCAGAAAGTGTATAGAGTAACGATGAAACGCCAACCCAACCCAAAGGTTTGATTCGTTGATTTTACTGTCAATTAAAAATTGTACGGTCTTTTCTTCGTCTCCAAACATTCGCATAAATTCTTCAAGAGTCGGAATCAGTTTTAAGGGTTGATAGTAGGGCGTAGTTCGGTATGTGGCTGTCGCCAAGAGACGCCATTTCCATTAATCCATATTTTACTCTCCCTTGCTCTTATAAGACCTGTAAGGTATCGATTAAAAAATTTAGTCGGATAGAGGACAATATTTTTAACAAAAACGTCCGCAAGAGCATATAATTACGAGTTATAGTTTAGGAGATAAAAATTCATTTACATTTACATCAATACCCTGCAAGCCGCTATAAGCGTTTGGCAGGGGGTGTCATAACACCAAGCGAACTCTAACTAATTCCTCTGTTGGATTGTCTTATCGCGTCTGGGAAAAAGGATCGGTAGTATTTCTCTGTTCTAGCGATTGTTTTGACATATTTTCTCCTCTACTCTGATCTAACATTACGTTCACTAACACCGATGAGGATGACTATGCCGCGTACGTCTTCAACGAATTCGGAGCTTTCGAATTTTTCAAATAGTTTCCTTTAGTATTCAATTCTTCTACTCTTCAATGTCTGCCATTTCAGATCCCTCAATATCTCTGATACACTCGCATCATACCGATATTCTCCTTTTACAAATCTAGCCGTTCTACGCTGAACCATTTCGAGCTCTCTAGTTAGGCACTCCTCGAAAGGGTCCCAGACGGCGCAACAGTATTCCATGACGGATCGTATTAGGAAAAATTATGCGATTTCCTTCACATTCGAGGGGCATCCCCGCAGGACTCTTAGAGGAAAGCCCTTGAATTCTGTTTGCCAATGCTATAACGGTTTTGATATGATCTCTACTAGACAAATTGCTACTGAGAGTTACTCCTAGGTATTTGTAGCTATTGACGTATTTTAGCTTTAGTTCAGATATTTGGTACGGGTAACGGTTGAAATTCATGAAGCGCGTGTAATTCGTTGCGGCGCATTTCTCTATATTCAGGTCGAGTTGCCAATCTTTACACCATTTCGTAATAGCCTGAAGGTCCTTTTGCAAATTCTCCTGATCGTGTATTGTGTTGATTTCTCCATACACAAGTGTGTCATCCGCGAAGAGTCTAACTTTACACTTTATATTATCCGCTAAATTCGAGAAGGTCCCGCCCACTTTATCCAATTGGGGAAATGAAACGGCCCTAGAATCGAACTCGGGTCGTTATCTTGCATGGTGATTACACATAAGAGTCTTTATTGTGTCTCTCTTGAAAATTGAAAGAATAGCTAAAATACATTCAGCCGTTTTCGAGTTAGTAGACATTATTTGTGGTGTCTTAAAACTACATATATCGCGGTAAGTTAATATAAAAGTTGTTAACCTGTCTTAGTTATTTCCAATAGCCATTGAATGGGTATAGAAATTGGAGATACCTAAGGGAAATACTTATTTTTTCAGCTATTTGTTATTAAATGTTTTTAAAAATTTGTTTTAAGCCATAAGACGAGCTCGACAACTCGTCGTTGAACTAAATAATGCCCTTGCACTTGTACATATCTCAAAAGGCGAGGGAAATTCTACCGCTAGAGCAATTTTGTTGCTGAAATTTTTCTTGATGAAAAATGGGTTTGTTAAAGTACAGATGCCATTATGGTTGGAAAAATTGTAGTAGGAATCCCAGCCTAGTAATTAAACTCGCTTGAGGTCTCAGGATTCCATCCTCATCGACTTTTTCTCAAGTTTATTGTGTTACTGTGCAACTTTTCCACTAAGGATGGTCTTTGCAAAGGAACGCGGATTTTGGTGCAACGTGTCATCAACGAAAGTCTACTGCTGGCAACTATTGCAGGATCCAGTGTATCAAACCAAACCTCCCTAATTTGCTGATCCGCGAAACGAACTGAAACCAGATATTATTTTTTTACTGAACTGCGAACCGAATCAGAAAATTATTCAAAATGATTGTTTGATTCGAATATTTTTTAAAGTAGCCAAATTTATTTTAAAATTTTCCGGAAGAAATATGGTTATTATTTTCCAAATCTTTGGTACTCTGGCAGGATCACACGAAACGAAATAGATTCCCAGCATTGCGATCCGACCCACTGACGAGTCTTTCCCATTTGTGTGGTAACTTACAGCTATCATTTGGCATGGCAAGGGACAAATACTTGAGTTAGAAAGAGTCCAACGCAGAGCAGCCAGATTCGTAAAGCAAAAATATGAGCAAAAATTAAGCGTCACATCACTCTTGAAGGAGTTGAATTGGATATCGCTAGAGGATCGCAGAATTAGCGCTAGGTTAAGGCTTCTGGAGAAATTTAGGTCGGAAGTTCTCTTAGAGGAGTTCTCAGGAATATTAGAGGCACCTACTCTACATCTACATGATACCCTGCAAATCACCAGACTGGTGGGTGGCAGGGGGTGCAGCACACCAAAACCTACCTAATAACGTCCCTCGTGGGAATCACTCTCCTGTTATGATCCCGTATGGTCCTTGGGAAAAACGAGCTCTGATATCGCTCGGTCCTACAGTCGATCTCTCGTATTTTATTCTCGTGATCGTGCCTGCCCATGTACGTAGGTGCCTCTAATATTCCTGAGACCTCCTCTAAGAGAACTTCCGACCTAAATTTCTCCAGAAGCCTTAACCTAGCGCTAATTCTGCGATCCTCTAGCGATATCCAATTCAACTCCTTCAAGAGTGATGTGACGCTTAATTTTTGCTCATATTTTTGCTTTACGAATCTGGCTGCTCTGCGTTGGATTCTTTCTAACTCAAGTATTTGTCCCTTTTCGTACGGATCCCATATGCTGGAAGCGTATTCGACCTGAGATCTGACCAATGATAAATAACACGTTTCTCGTACCTGTTCTGTGCTACTTCTTACTATTCTGCCTACGAAGCCCAATTTCTTATTAGCTGCGCCTACGATCCTTCGAATATGCATATTCCATGATAGATCACGACAAATGGTGACTCCTAAATATTTAACGTACTCTTCAGATTGGATATTCAATGTATCAATTCTGTACTCCGAGTCTAATTCATTGTTCTTACTCTTCCAGAAACTCAATAGGGAACATTTGCTGTGATTAACTTCGATTTTCCAATCTTGACACCATGCTGAAAGGGCGTTTAAATCTTCCTGGAGCGATTTTTGGTCATCCTGACTCGTTATCTCCTTATATAAAACGGTGTCATCTGCGAAAAGTCTTACTTTGCAGCGAACTACCGAGCAGATATCGTTTATATATATCAGGAATAGTAGTGGGCCTATGACACTTCCCTGTGGAACACCTGATGCGACTTTTACCGGGTATGAAGATTTCCCATCAATAACTACTATCTGTTTTCTGTCTGAGAGGAAGTCTTTTACCCAACTCACGATATTAGGGTTGATGCCGTACTTTCCTAGTTTTCCTATTAATTTATTATGGGGTACCTTGTCAAACGCTTTTTTAAAATCAATGAAAATGGCATCAACCTGAATGTTTTTCTCTCCGCATTGTAACAAATCGTTTACGAACAGGGCGAGCTGCGTTTCGCATGACCTACCTTTCCGAAACCCGTGTTGGTTTTTGCTTAGCGAAGAACGACCATCTAAATAACGCAAAACAGAGCTAACGATTATATGTTCTAGAATCTTACACGATAATGACGTCAAAGAAATCGGTCTATAATTTTCGGGGTTCTCTTTATCACCGCCTTTGTGGATGGGCGTTACGTATGCTAGCTTCCAGTCTTTTGGAACGGTACCATGTGCAACGGATTTTTCGAATATTATTTTCAAGTAAGGTGCGATTACCGAGGCTAGCTCTTTCAACACACGCGCGGGTATGCTCTCCGGCCCGGGAGACTTATTTTGCTTAATCGACTCTAGCTGGTGCGCGATACCTGTTTCCGAGAATATCAAATCTTCCATCGAATTTCCCTCATCATTCAAAGCTGGTTCCTCAAATTCGTTGCTCACTGAAGTAAACGCTTTCTGAAAGTGTTCATTTAACAAGTTCGCTTTTTCCGCGCTGTCATGTACTACATCACCTGCCTCCGTTCTCAATGACGCTATGGTGGGGCTTCTACCATGAACCTCTCTAACGTACGACCAAAATGCTTTCGGATTTTCTTTCAAATTACTATGCATGGGCAGGCACGATCACGAGAATAAAATACGTGAGATCGACTGTAGGACCGAGCGATATCAGAGCTCGTTTTTCCCAAGGACCATACGGGATCATAGCAGGAGAGTGATCCCCACGAGGGAAGTTATTAGGTAGGTTTTGGTGTGCTGCACCCCCTGCCACCCACCAGTCTGGTGATTTGCAGGGTATCATGTAGATGTATACAGGTACACCGTTCCCTGGTTATAACACCGTCGGTTATACCGCGAATTCGGATATGCTGCGGCTCTTCCTTCGTCCCCGTTTCTTGGAAAGAAAGTCCTGTTGTTTTTTTTAAGTACTAAAGTGAAAAAATAAAAAAATTATTCACTTTTTAAGGAAACGATTAAACAAATTTCTTGTACTGACTTTATATTGTTATTTTTAATTTTGTTATGTGTAGGAATTAAAGAAATTAAAAAATAAAAAGTCGTGTCCTCGGTTATACCGCGGTTCTCTTATAACGCGGGTCGTAGCTCCTCCCCAGAAACGCTGCTTTATAAGCGGGGGGGGGGGGGGGGGTGTATAAAGCTCAAGGTCAAATATTTTTTTAAAAACTTATAGCGTATCGTCATGATTCAGTTTTCATACACTTTGCAACTTCTGACATTGGTCCAAAATATTCAGTTCGGAGTAACAGCAGACTCAATAAAAAATACATAAATGTTGTCTGCGGATAAATTCCTTACAATTTCTTTGTTGTAATAAAAATCTTTTTTTAAACCATTTTATAAGCAAGGCTTCAACAGGCAGTCTAGTGTAGGTATATGTAATCATCATTCAATGCATTGATGGATGAAGGCCTTCCCAGATTCCTCGAGATTTCTTTATCACCGGCCTCCTTCCTCCAAGTTTGCCCTAAGAACTTCACAATCTCTCTGTTTCATCTGTCTTTCGGTATCTTGATGTCTCTTGGGATCCATTTGATGACACTTAATATCCAACGCCCTTTGTCACTTTAATGCCTTTACTCTCCTAATTATGCTACAAACCTATCTTCTTTCTTACTCACAATCAGTCGTAACTTTTACGTCTATTCGAGTGATCCCTAGAATACGTTTTTTCCATGATCCTCTGCATTTTTTATTGGCGCTGGATTATTATGGAATTCATGGCCCATGTTGTTTAAATTTTAAATCTAAAAGTAATTTCATTTCCGGCTAGAGTAGTATGGAGGTGAAAATCGACGTTTTGCCAAACGGTCCCGTGGGTGCCATAAAATCGTCCCTTGCGAATGGGGAAGGCCATACGAAATGTCGTCAGCCCTCTTAAAACAGCATACTCAAGCCATTGTCTCTTTTCCTTTTTGCAGGTAAATCGTGCGAAGGTTTCCTCCTGAGAAAGGGAAAGCAAGAGAGAAAAGAGAAGAAGGTACAAGGGAGGGGGAGACATGGCGACGCCCCCCCACCACCACCTCGGATGACCACCGCTGATCTCAGACCCCCGAAGGGTCACATGGGACGTCCTCCGCAGATCTCAGCGCCGCGATAAGGAAGGAAGAGGTTTGGGAAGGCAAGGGAAGAGACACTTGCCTTCTCGGCCTCTCGGAAGAAGGAGAGTGTGAGAGAGAAAAGGAAAGATACCCATTTCGGAGGCCGAACATTCTCAGACATGGGTGCCATCACGAGGGACAAGTGTCCTCTCCTGCGCACCTCGCTTCCCGGTATCCTACTCGGAGCCCTGATCATCGCCTTCGGAACCGGAGGATCCGGTGGAGAAGATTCGGTGCGACCGCGTCTCAGAGCGTTCTGGTCTCCACGCAGCAGCGACGGACCTCCGTTTCCCACCGCATCCATCCAGAGGGTGGAGCTGACCACGGAAGTGGTGGGTATAATGGGAGTGGTGCGAAGGGGAGGAGATGCAGCAGGAGGGGCGCCTCCGACGTCATCCACCACCGAGGCCACCCTCTCCGCGAGAGGAGACCGCTCCGTCGGGGTACCAGCGATCGTCGTCCCCGCCAATAATGGTGAGGATATTGAAGACATGCACTCTTTAAAAGTTTTCTTAGTATTCACTTTGTTGCTTAACTCCTTGATACGGTTCAGAAGCATTAGGTAAAAAAATACAAGTCACACATTGTCGATTTTTATTTCTATAATAAATTGTGGTATAAAGGGTGAAAATCGATCTTCCGTCTTAATCGATATATGTTAGACTGAGATTACATCCCCATAAGTGGGATCTCTTAAGTTCGACCTCTGGTGATGGCGAATTTTCAGCCACTCCTTAACGAATCAAGTACGCCACGGGAATGAGGTTGAACCCCAGTTACCTCCTACATGAATTTCTAAAGAATGATTTATCTACTTTACTCCCATTATCCGCTTTTAACTGACTTAATCCACTAGTGCAAATGTGTGAAATGTATTAAAATCTCCTAATAGTGTACTTCGAAAGAGTGAACAAATGATAAGCGTAACGGCTTTACTTTTAGTATATGTTTGTTATGGAATTACTCCTTTTGTATATCTTTCAAAAATTTCAAACGTCTTCCACAAAAACTTCCTAATAGTGTATGTGTATAGTCCGGTTCCATGACGTTTCCCCCAAACGCTTCACCCACGAGACGTTTCACCCAAAGACACTTCGCCCATGAGACGTTTTACCCGCAGATGTTTCACCCACGGGACGTTTCACCCACAGACGTTTCACCCATGCCCTTTCACTTATAGTTTTTTCGCCCACAAGTCACTTCACCCACATAAAGTTTCATCCAAAGAACTTTCACCCACAGGTGTCTCACCCATGATTGAGAAAACGCATGAAACGTATTAAAAATTTAAATAAATATAATATAGGAGAAATAAGTATTAAATAATAACTTTTATTTTTTATTTTATGCATGCCATCCCTCTTTTTTCCATTTGCTGATGGAAATTATAAAAGAGAGAGAGCAGATAATGAAAAAATGATGGTTGAAGTAGAATTTGGAAGAATGGTAAGAGAACCAAGTAGGATGAAGTATAAAAAAGTTACGGAGAAGTTACAGTCAATTACACTAGAGTATGAAGAATACAAGCGGTGTAGGTAATCGCATAATTGATTAATGGGTGAAAGGGCATGGGTGAAACGTCTGTGGGTGAAACGTCCCGTGGGTGAAACATCTGTGGGTGAAACGTCCCGTGGGTGAAGCGCTTTGGGGGAAACGTCCGGATACCATATAGTCCTCATTTATATGTTCCAAAAATGAAATATCGAGCTAATGAAGTCAACGCTAATAACCACAGAGAGAATGGAAAATGTGTGCACTTCATCCAAGAATTAGCTATTTTCAGGGGTTATCTACCGATCGCTGATTCTAAGAGAGACCTTGCGCTAACTATCGGTGAATCGCCACTGAGGGTGGCTGTTTTGCAGTCGAAATTTGCGTGCGTTCTTTTCATTATCAACCCATTATTATAGAACAACATAAAGAAATAATTGAAAGAAACGCATTGGTTTGCCCATACTTTGCAACTTGTTTATAAATACAGCCTACTTTAAACACCAACTATTTTCTAGCATTAATTTTCAACAAATCGATTAAATACAAATAATCTTCTTTTAAATTATCGCACTATCTAATTGTCACGGACGGTAAAAAGTCAGTCAAGAATTAATAGCATGAGGGTGACATTAATTGGTATCTGTAATTTATTGCGAGTGACTCATTATGATCCCTGCTCATAAAAAAATATCTCATCCCAGAGTAATAAGCCCACTATAACTACACCGCGATTTTAATTAAATTCTTTCCAACTACCTCTAATGGGAGGATAATCTAGTGACACTTTCGAATGGAAGAATGATTCCGTCGTGTAATCACAAAGGCGGCGGCAATTCTTCGATAATTGAACCTCTCTGTTAAGAAAATGTTTCTTCGGGATCTTCGTTGCAATTAAACGGGAGATTAAACTCAAATTTAACGGTCATTGACTCCACTTTTCCCATGGTTTTCAGGGAGGTTAGTATCACTTTGGCTGGGCAATACATTTTTGTGGTGCTTCGTAGAGGTCGTTTTACTTTCATCTGTAACAGATATGGAATTATATCCTCCTTCGTATATAACCACAGCCGTTCGCCTTGTCATATTCAAAGGAAATCTTCCAATTAACCGCTAATTTCCCGGCGAATGCCCGGCCATCCTCAGCCTCTCCCTCCCTCCCTCCCTCACCCTCGAGCTGAGATCGCGAATGAAGAGTCGCGATGGAGATCGAGGGGAACATCAAATGGAACGCCAGCGAACCGACGTGCGAATCGCCTTCGGAAAGCTTCTCTCTTTTTTTTGCCCCATCCTTGCATTACGACGGCTAGGAAAAGCAACGGACGCATAAACGGCGTCCAGCGTTTGATTAAGTGCTTTTGGCGGCCGCGCGGCGAAAAGGCCGTGTTTAAGAGTTGCTTGCCCTTTAAGAGATCATAAGGGATTAAGTCGCAGAAAGATTGGAGAAAAAGAGAGCGATAATGATGACGGTGATTGTGGTCTCTTGGCCGTTTCCGCGGAGGGAGAATATATCGGAGAGGGGGATAGAGGAGAGGAGGATAGAGAAGGGGAGAGGAGGAAATTCTTGCGAAGGCGCAATGGGAGTCGTTAATGGATATGGGATGAGAGTGCAGGAGAGGAGGCGCCTCAACAGGTTCCAAAGGCATCTTCCCTCTCGATGATACGTAACGCGAGAGGGGGTGAGTTTCGTGCGTTTGGATGAGGAAGAGAGAGAGAGAGGGATGGTGAGGAAGAGGGAAGGAAATGGGAATGATCTCTCCATGGGTGTCGCTACGTGCGTGCGTACTTCGGCGGCCATATGCTTTCCTTTTTGGCGCGTGCGACTCAACGGAAGTTTCCAAGTGCCGCGAAGAGTGTCAAGAGTCAGATTGGAATGGGAGAAAAGAGGGGAATCTGGAGAAATAGAATATATGAAGACTAATATGTAGCGTAAGACTTTTGCCAACTTGTTATTTCAGTCTTTTTTGTTTGAAATAATATTCGTGAAATGCATTTTGTTCAAATACTTTATATATCAATATCTGGTTTTAAAATAAAACATTTTTATAGTATATTTCCCCGTCAAAGTGCTTAGGATGCGCGAGAATTTTTCTTACCAATACCGAGTTTGTGATGTCATAAAACGGTTTTGCATTTTAAGAATGAGTTCAATTTAACGATATTTTTGCAACGTAGTTATTATAAAATGCGATGCGCATACTGATGTCTCGAATTTGTTTTCCTGCTTTTGTTTCATAAAATATGAATTTCTGCGGCGCGACTGAGTGGATATATTCACCACTTTCTATTCACACCTTTAAACAAGACCATTTCGTCGTCCTCAGGTAATCAAGCATTAACAGTAAAAGATATTTCCTGAAAATATGGCACCTTAAGTGTTCTAAATTGCCTAAATTTTTAAGTGACAGTTTCATGGGATGTCTGGCAGCTTTTCCCCTGCGATGGCAGTAACCCTCGAGTTACAGTTATATATCCCCTTCTTCTGGGATCCAATTTAGGCGTTAAGACATAGTGCCCCTCTCGTAAAAGAAAATTGGCCTTTCCAAAAGAAAGCGCTACAGCCAAGTTCCTGAGTTTTCTCCAATAACAAACTATAAAATACGTTAATTGTTCATAGAACCTCTGACGCATCAATGAATTGACTGTTTTGTGGCTCACGAGGTCTATTTGAATAACATGAAATTGCGCTTCATTCGTTTTTTTATTGTATGTACCTAGGTAGTGTCAAACCCAGGTGCCATTAATAATTCTCCCGTCTGAAACCATGTGTGGATTTTGAATGTTGGAGTGAAACTATTTTGGAACAATAGGAAATCGAGTATCGTGGACTTTTTTTTTCAACCCTACTTGTGTTTTTGTGGACCCCATACATTTTTAGGAGCCCAATGTGGATACAGCAGTTGCTATCCCTTCACTCCTTCTTCAGGTCATGTTTAAAAATCTATCGCTTGTATTATTTAAAACTGTATTTTTGCCACTGAGGATAATGTTTTAATTAGGGTAATAAACAATTTCGATCGATGGCACATCGGCATTTTAATAGTACTTATAACTCAATGGAGTTATTCTATTCTTAGCACATTTCCTCTAAAAATGTCTTTCTTAATTACATCATTTTCTGTCCGTTTTTTCATATCCGTTCATTGACTTTATATAAAATGTTTTTACTATCTAATATGAAATTATTAGATTCCTCATATGAAATATTCATGATAATTAAATTTTACCCTGAAAGGTCAAACCTTTGAAGCAAACTTTTAAATAAATTAGAGGGAGTTTTCATTTATCTTAAGGCCTAATAGTTCTGTAAAATTAAATGCGAGGCTTGATTGCCCTCCGGGAGGACTCTTCCCTCTAAAAAGGATGAGGGACTCTAGTTTTTGTTTTAAACATTTATCAGTAAGTACTTCTTTATATCAGTTGTCATTCTAGCTGTTTATGCGGGAATGCACGAACGTCCATTATTCCAATCCTCCCTTTAACATATTAATTATGCCCATATAGTTCATATTTTTAGCAAAGTCCCCATTTGCTGAAAACTTAAAAAGTAAGAGATGACACCTTGTTAGTTTTAAAACGATGGTGAGGTCTAATGAACTTCGCTGTCTCTTCCCCAGAGTGAGAATATAACTGCTGTTTCATTTATGGATATCATTCCCTTTTCCTCAATTCAGATAATATAGTGGTATTGTTTGTTAAAATATTTATATCGACAAGGCAAATAGAAATTCTATCGTAACTATACTACCATTAGATGAATATTCCCAAGTTCTTTTCGATCAGACCATGATTGTACCAGGGTGATGATCTCTATAAAAACATCGTTCTTAAGCATTGTTTCCTCTGTTCGGCAGCATCCCGTATCGGGCCATCGGTAAGCAGAGGTTGGGTGCGAAGGGAGGCGTGGGCACTACCTCTGCTCTGCGTATCCGGCGTCTGCCTTATCTGCATGGGGTCGTTCGAGGTTTGGGTGCTATGGGAATGGCGACGTAGGCCGCTCGCATCGAGTCGCAGGCACCTGTTTCTGGGACAGGCGCTCCTCATCGGCCTTTTGGCCTCAACGGCACTCGCCGGTAAGAAATCCGCTGTATTTGATCGTGTTATCCAAGGACGAAACACGAAATTACTTTAATGTAATTCTAAACAACTAATATCTACAATTATTGTATGCATTTTTTTACTTTTATATTTTTCTTGTTAAACTCATAAATATGCAACCGATTTGCTTTACGAAGATTTTTAATAGAATGATAAAGCCTTATAAAATGCTCGTTAATGCGTGGTTTTTGTAGTTTTTAATTTAGCATAACTTGACACCATTCGCCAAAAAAACCGTTCTATGTTCCTATTTACGGTGAACTCTCCATTCATGTTTCAAATTTCTCCATTAGAAACTTCTTAGTTTTTTGCAATCTTCCCGCTTTCAAGGTGTGGTATCGTTGGTTCCTACCCCCACTACATGCGGAGCCGTGCGCCTGGGTGCTGGATTGGCTCCTGCCCTCGTATTTTCCGCCCTACTCGTCAAGTGCGTCTTCCTTCTGAGTCTTAACGGTGGAGTCTACCTGCCCGCCCCTTACCAAGCCTCCCTCCTCTTATTCGCCGTTCTCGTCCAAGCGGCCATCGGTATTCAGTGGCTCGTGCAGCACCCCCCCGCAGTCCTCCAGGTCCTGCCAACGCCGCTCCCCTCCCTCTCTCCCCTCGTCTCCGAACATCCCGGTAGACTTCTCCCGGATGCCGTGGATTCTCTCAACACGTCCAAGTTCCTAGGCGACTCTCCGGCGGCGAGGGCGTCTCCCAGTCCCACAGAACTCTTTTCTTCCTTCCGCCCACCTTCACCCGCGCGGTCACGCGACAACTCACCCGCCTCGTCTCCCGGTATCGTCCGAGCTCCCGGTAGAGAGGTCGGGTCTTCTTCCAGAGAAAGGTTGGTGGTGCACGTGGACGCCGTCGTCAACGAAGAGAATAAGTGGATGCCCAGGTCGGAGCGGAAGGACGGCGGCGGCCAGAGGGCCAGAGTGGTCGAGAGCAGCAGAGTGCCTCCGAAGACCGTCCTTCCCGCTGCCGAGGAACCGGACGACGATCCCTTCCCCGCCTGCTCCGCTCCCTATCCTCACCTCCTCCTCTCCCTTTGCTACGTCGCATGCCTGGCGGTGGCCGTCTCCGCGGCGTCCGCGAGGTGCCGAAGGGTCAGGGAGAACCGGAGGGAGTCGCTGTACATCTGCGCCGCTTCGCTGCTCTCTCTGCCCGTGTCGTTGGCCTGGGCGCTGGCCGGACTGGCCCTCCCGCCGAGGCACAGGGACGCCGCCCTAGCGGCCGGCCTCCTGGCGACCTCGACGGCCGTATTCGCCGTCATGTTCCTGCCGAGAGGGAGGAGGATGGCTGCAGTGGGAAGGGCGGCCGCTGCCGGAGCCATGCCTCCCGGGGGGATGTCCGTTCCCAGATACGGCCGTGGGCTCACGATGGACGACGAGGACGACTGCGACGACGACGACGACGGATCTCTCTCCAGAGCCCCTTCGGCACTGTACGGCGCGCGCTACTCGCCCAGCTTTTTCCACTTTAAGCCGGGCGGAGGCACGGGTAAGGGGCACGCCCCTGCCGGCGACGGCACGTGCCCCAGCCATGTCTACAAGCTACCGCCTTCTCTAATACCGAGCGTTTTCGGAGGTAATTTTTTTACAGATATCGCTGATATCATTCAATGTCTAACTTTTCATTTTTCAGAGGCAACAAAGTTATTTATTATTACTGTAAAAACACAGTAAATCACAGTATCTGGAATAGAATGTGTATCATTCTATTTTGAATTGAGCGGCATTTTTAGAAACGGATGTAATCTAAGAAAATGCGTAGATTTTATTTTTTATGCCTTTTCAAATCATCCTTTTCAAATGATTTCAGTCATCATTTCCCTTTTAAATGATTGCCAGCTATATTTACTCAGTGATTTCATTTACCTTTGTAAAAGTTTAACTGTACCGCTATAGTGACCTTCACGTAGAATTTAATCTCGCTTTTACTCTTGGCACTTGCGTCAGGCGATAATATATCGATAATCATAATCAATTAGGGGTAAGATTTTATTGGTTAGAACAATGAAGATTACAGATAAGTACTCTTTGCATTCTTATACTATGGTTTCCCTTGAGATGGTTATTTTTCTCTCACAATATGTAAATAAGTTTATACTTTAAAATCTGTTCCTCATTCTACTGTTTACGTTCCGAAAACGTAATGAGTTATGGGGAAAGTACAATTTCTAAGAATACATTATAACGTTATTAAGGGGCAAAAAAATACACTTTTTATATAACTATATCTGCAATAATATGCATATTATAATTAAAATACCGACAAACGTGTAATCGCTTCAGTTTCGCATAATTTCACTCACTTTCTTCTAGAGAAAGGCTATATGTTATCCGCCATCCATGAACTGTTTACATTTCGTTAAAAGATAAATCGATGAAAATTTAAATACAAGATGTTAAAAGTTATATTCTCTTCACCGTTGTGGGTTTGAGTTGTTCTCACCACGTGCATAGATAAGTAGAATCATTTCATCAATAAAAAATGATAAACTCGAGAAAGTTCGCTCAAGTCTGCATTAATAACATTTAAATCAAAATATTAAAGTTACACATTTGACAAAATATTATTACGAATAAATTAGTAAATAATCGAATTTGATTTCACCCCAAAAAGTTTTCACTGCATTTATATAAAATAACCTTTTCAAATATGAACATTTAAAGTATTTATACCACACACAATAATGGAATGGAAAATTTTAACATATTTATTTTTAAATATACGATATAGAACCTTTTATCCGGCAAGCTTGGGATATGGGGATAGCCGGTTGTCTGTAATTTCCGGTTATCTGGAATATACTCATAAACAATGCTCGGAAAGAGCTAGAACTCACTGGAACGGTGTTCTGGTTCGTCACATGTGTCGATAATAGCGTTCCGTCTCGTCAAGCATTTAATAATACCGTTTTGTTAACTTCATTTAATAAAATTAATAATAAATTTTTTTAAATTTTTCTTCTGCATAGGAAATAAATCAAAATTTAACTCGATTGTAAATGTTCTATCAGTTATTTAGCGTCCACTGCTTTCAGTTCCACTACCAGAATGTGTTCCGTTTCGTAATACTTTCCGTTTCGAGCACTATTATAATACATACCTGTACATACCTGTACGACTCCGAAGCCGTTGCGCCCGCACCCGCTCCCGTCTCCTCGGTGGGGACCAGGCCCAAGGGGAGCTCGGGGGGAAAGAGGGGGCTGTTAGTGTTAGGGAGCTCCAATGTCCGGCGTGTGGTGGCGCCTTTACTGTCACGGGCCCGCCGGGAGGGCGTTCATGAGCGGGTGTTCTCCAGGTGTATACCAGGAGGTACGGTGCCCCAGGTGACGAAGGAGGTCAGGGCGTCGGCTTTGGGCACGGGTTGCTCCTCGTTGCGGGTGGTGGCCCATGTTGGGACCAATGACGCCTCGAAGCGCGGCTCCGAGGAGGTTCTAAGTTCTTTTAAGTACTTGGCCGCTGAGGTTGCTCGTGTCCGAGAGGAGTCGGGTTCTGATGTGCGGCTTACTATCTGCAGCATTGTCCCTCGGACGGACTGCGGGTCTATGGTTTGGAGCCGCGTGGTGGGCTTGAACCGTAGGCTGTGGGACTTCTGTAGGGGCAATGGAGTGGACTTCGTTGACCTGAGGCCGGTGCTGGACTCATGTAGGGTACCCCTAAACGGTTCTGGTGTCCACTACACGGCCGAGGCAGCGGATGCGGTAGCGCGTAGGGTTTTTGAACACGCTAGGGTTTTTTTAGGTTAGAAGAGGATAACACAAATATATCTGTTAGAAAAGAGTCCGCCAACATTAACCGTAGGGAGTCCAAGAATAGCGGTAGAGTGAGAAGTAGAAAAATAAAATTGTTAGATCAAGTGGCGGGGAAATCCAGAACGAAAATACCCGTAGAAAACACAATAAAAATTATTATTATGAACTGCCGAAGCATTCGAAGGAAACAGGCCGATTTTTGCCACTTAGTTAAAAGCCATCGTGCAGACGTTGTATTGGGAACTGAGAGCTGGCTATCGGGCGACATTAATTCTAACGAGATTTTCCCACCAGATTACGTGGTGTTTCGCAAAGACAGGAGGGAAAGAGTCGGAGGCGGAGCTTTCATCGCCGTCAGAAAGAGTATATCAAGCCAATTAGAGGAGATTAACGTCAGCGAACACTGCGAAACGATATGGTGCTCCCTTCGTACGAGAAATGGTAAAAAATTATTTTTTTGCTCATTTTACCGCCCACCTGACTCGGGAGTCGAGAACATTAGAGAACTCAGTCGTACATTGCAGGTGATAGCTAGGAGAAAGAACGATCCAGTAATAATTCTTGGAGGAGACTTCAATCTTCCATCGATCGATTGGAAATCTGTAACCTATGTTAGTGGTGGAAAAAATAGAGAAGCTTGTCGTGAATTAATTGAAGCATTCACTCTAAACTCGCTAGAGCAAATCGTCAACGAGCCGACGCGATATGACAACAACGGAAACGGAAACATATTAGATCTGCTAGCCACTACCCACCCACTATCGACTAGAAACCTACAAATCGACGACGGCATAGGTGATCATAAAATAGTAATTGCCGACTTCAAATACACCCCTGCGACAATATATAAGCCAACGCGATTAGTCTATATCTTCAGTAAAGCAGATCTCCCAGGCTTAAAAAATTATGTTACAAACCAAATAGCGACATTTATCAATTTTGCGAATAGTAACAGCGTAGATGACTCTTGGACGGAAATTTTGCGAATCATTCGAGAAGGGCTAAAAACGTTTGTCCCAACTAAAGCAATTCGTGATCGCAAGGACCCACGGTGGGTGAAACCGAAACTCCGTGCCTTGCTCAAGAAACAAAGACGGCATCACGCGCACATAAAGCACCTCAAAGAAGTTGGTAGGGACCACGCGAACGAGTATTTAATATACAGAAATAGTCGTAAATCTGCAAGAGACGAAGCGCGTAAGGAATTTGACGCCTACCGATCCACGACACTCTCGGATTCACTCAAAAACGACTCGAAAGAATTTTGGTCGTACGTGCGAGAAATGCGAGGAGGTCAGTCCACAGTACCTCTTCTACGTACAGACAACGGTGAAAGTGTACACGATTCATTTACTAAGGCTAGTATGTTAAATCGGTTCTTTGAAAATTGCTTCACAATAGACAGCGGTGATTCCATTGATTTCCCTACTCGTATAGACTCAAATATGAGCGACATAGAAATATCCGAAAGCGGTATCGTCAAATTACTAAGTCAGGTCCACAAAAGAAAATCGCCAGGGCCTGAAGCCATACCTGCATTCATTATAAACTCGTTAGCAAACGAATTAGCTCCGTACCTTAAGCTTCTATTCAGAAAATCTTTAGATGAGGGTGTAGTTCCTTTGATATGGAAAACAGCCAACGTTACACCAATACATAAAACGGGAAGTAAATTAAAAGTGGAAAACTACCGCCCTATATCGTTGACGTCAATCTTCTGTAAGGTTTTTGAGCACATTATCGGTAGCTCAATAATGCGATTTCTCGAAAGCAAAGAAGCGCTTAACAGTAGCCAGCATGGTTTCCGGAGAGGCAGGTCATGCGAGACTCAGTTAGCTCTACTCACACAAGATATTGTGAAAGCAACGGATAAAGGAATAGGAGTTGATGCAGTATTTTTAGACTTTAGGAAAGCCTTCGACACCGTTTCTCACGTGAAAATAGTGCAAAAATTAAGGGCTTATTCAATTAACGAGAAAATTGTAAATTGGATCGCCTCGTTTCTTTCCGATAGAACCCAGAGAGTAGTCCTCGATGGAGTTGCATCAGACGTCGTCAAAGTGACTTCCGGCGTGCCTCAGGGAAGTGTAATCGGACCTTTGTTATTCTTGATATATATAAATGATTTAGCGGATAATATAAAGTGTAAAGTTAGACTCTTCGCGGATGACACACTTGTGTATGGAGAAATCAACACAATACACGATCAGGAGAATTTGCAAAAGGACCTTCAGGCTATTACGAAATGGTGTAAAGATTGGCAACTCGATCTGAATATAAAGAAATGCGCCGCAATGAACTTCACGCGCTCCACGAATTTCAACCGTTACCCGTACCAAATATCTGAACTAAAGCTAAAATACGTCAATAGCTACAAATACCTAGGAGTAATTCTCAGTAGCAATTTGTCTAGTAGAGAGCATATCAAATCCGTTATAGCATCGGCAAACAGAATTCAAGGGCTCTCCTCTAGAGTCCTGCGGGGATGCCCCTCGAATGTGAAGGAAATCGCATACTTTTCCCTAATACGACCCATCGTGGAATACTGTTGCGCCGTCTGGGACCCTTTCGAGGAGGGCCTAACTAGAGAGCTCGAAATGGTTCAGCGTAGAGCGGCTAGATTTGTAAAAGGAGAATATCGGTATGATGCGAGTGTATCAGAGTTATTGAGAGATCTGAAATGGCAGACGTTGAAGAGTAGAAGAATTGAATACAAGAGGAAACTATTTGAAAAATTTGAAAGTTCCGAATTCGTTGAAGACGTACGCGGCATAGTCGTCCCCATCGGTGTTAGTGAACGTAATGTTAGATCACAGTGCAGGAGAAAATATCTCGAAATTACCGCTAGAACAGAGAAATACTACCGATCCTTTTTCCCAGACGCGATAAGACAATCCAACAGAGGAATTAGCTAGACTTCACTTGGTGTTGTGACACCCCCTGCCAAACGCTTTTAGCGGCTTGCAGGGTATTTATGTAAATGTAAATACTCAGTCATGAGCTGAAGCCGGCTCGCGCGAGCCGGCTGTTAATTTTTCTCTGAATTTGCGAGCCGGTTGTTAAATTTGTAGAAAATATGAAAATTTATTCATTTTGTCCTTTCAAGTACACTTTGTCTCATCTGACATACAATTACCGACAGCGTATGAAATGGAATATATTACGAACAGGACACTTGTTAAGCTAGCGTAACGGTATTACTATCCTAGAGCGATCTGGTACCCCTGGCATGTAGGCCTCCCCTGTCATCCTTATCCAAATTTCCTTACTTTTTTTTGCAACTGCACCGCGCTTTCTAAAAAATATTTGTCGTACTTATAAAGTACACTTATTTTGAAAGAAAATCTGAAATAAATATCGAATTGTCATAGCAAGAGAGACCGAGTTATGTATTAAATTTTGCTATTTAAAATGTTTGACGCGTAAGAGGCCCCGCGCGCACATTTTGCACTGGGCCCCGCGATTTTCCTAGCTGGCCCTGGTAATCAGGTACTTTCCAATATAAATTCCTTTTTCTCTTCCAAATTATGTGTTCAATTGTTCACCGGAGTGCACCCAAATTACTAGTGAAGCTTTAAATTTCAATTTCTTTCTCCTAGCAAATTTTGGAAAATGCATTATTTTTTTATATAGCCGGTTAACTGGATTTCCGGATAACTGGAATCCGGATGAAGGGTTCTATACTGTATAAATATTAATTTCGATGCTATCCATTGAAGGATATTATAATATTCTTTCCACTATACTGGAACTCAACAAATAATACATTAATTTATGTCAACTTTTGACATTTTTACAGGGTAATTGAAAAGCTGTTTTTCATGACTTTCAAAATTACACAGGAAGACAAAATTTCAGTTTCAGGAAATATTTTGTCTTCTCAAAAATGCATATTAATTGTGAATTTCATCAACCTAATTGTACGATAATATATAACACCTTCAGTTCATATGAATGAGAAACTTTCTTTGTTGAAGTTGTGAAAATCATGACCTTTTATTTAAAGAATAGTGTACCATTACACTCAATCAAAATGTTCATTTTTGCATCCATAACTTCTTAAGTTCATACGTCTCTCACCTTTCCCTGACAATTGTTTTAAATAGAAGGTGTGTAAATAGCATGTGACTTCTTGTATATAGTAATTTACCATAAAAATATATGGTAGTGCTTTGGTGGGTGGAGTACAAACTTTGTAATTAATAATATCAAAACCTTATAACAGCACATAGTAGTGAGGTAACTGTATTATATGGAGTACAAACTTGAAAATGGGTAAAGATTTACAAGTTCAAATAACTTTGTAGAGGATGTTAATTATCAAAAATCACACAAGACATAAGATTTTCTGAATTTGCATGAAATGGATTGGAAGATTATCTGAGAGGTTATATAAAGAAAAGGTACTTCATTAATCATTACAATCTAATTCCAAAATACCTAGTTTAGGTAATTGAATAAATTAAAATAATGATGTTGAATCCAATTAAGTGGAATGCATTGACGTGTTTCAACTATTGCACAATACAATGGATACCTTTTCTTCATATATATGCATGGATGTGTAAATAGACTTGGTAGATATAGTTTTCAGTGATTATTCATTTTCATAATCATTTGACCTCAATTCAAGGAAAAGATGGAATTTTTATCCTGAAAGAATAAATGCTACAATTCTAATTAAACAAGGAATATGTTGAGAATGTAATATAAATACACTGATTTCATTTTAAATAGTAGAAAAAAGGTTTAATTAAAAAGTTTAAATATCTATCTTCTTCAATTAAGCTTTAGATGATTTCAAATAAATAAATGAGATAGACATGTTACTATGTATGGACTAGCTCCTATTGCTTAATAATTACTTGCTATATGTTTTTCAAATGACAATATCAGATAATACATAATAACAGTATTTTATCTATTTAATCTACAATTACTTACATTAATACATATTTGGACATAAAATACTGTTTTATAATTTTATGCCGACCTGAAAAAGTGCAAAAAAGGCTTATGTTCAAGTTCAAGTGATAATCAGGACCTAATTTTGAATTACTGTTAATGAATCAATTGTGAAAGCAAAGCAAATCTGGGAATGATTATTTAATTCGACCACTCATTAAATATTTTCTAATAATTAACCTGGCTGCATAAATTATTCAACTCAAAATAGCATTTGATAGCCATTGAACTATTTGTAGCCCCTAATATTCTATAATAAAGTCAAACTTTGATACTTTTTTAAATAATATCATCTATTAATAATCACTTTCTTTTTCTCTTATATTAAAATTCTTTCACCAGAATTTCCTCTTTTTATTAAAAGAATAAATAATTAACAATAATAGTTTTTGTATAAGATGAATGGTACAGTACAGCCAAATATTTAAAGTCAATTTTCCTTAATGTGCCAAAAGACTACTGATTAGTTTTGTTTGTAAATTGGTCTATTCTGTAAAAATATCCCATCATTCTTGAGAAAACCTTCTTGACAATTCAGATTTGATATCTCATCCTAAAAGGAGCTCCTTCATGAAATTAAATCATGCAGCCACCTAAAAAATCCATAATATCTCATCTTTTCAATTTCTCTTCATTGAGGGAAGAGATATTGAGAATAGTTTTTTTTGTAACAGCTAATTATACTTCATTGACATTTCATGTATTTTGCACTCTTAGTAATAGTATGTATTATGTTCACTTAGATCACACATTAAGTAAATCCCAGTGATGCTTTGCCTCTGCATGTGACACATCCTCCTATTTTTTTTCGATGTCTCTTTCCCATTACAGATCGAGTTGCACTGGTTGCTGGCCCTCCGCCATCCCATCTCTCTCCACCCAACCTACACCCACACCCAGTCGCTGGTCCCCAAGCCCTTTCCCCTCCTCATCCTATGCCCTTGCTCCCACCTCCTCCCCATCCACTGTGCTACCCTAGGGTGTACCACTGCTATCCTTATCCCATTTACCCACATCACCTTCACCAATCCAAATCAAATCATCTCAGTAGGCACCATCAACCAACACCCAAGACAGGTCGGTTTCCTTTCACCATTTTCACTCAGCCATCTTTGGCAGAATATTCCCAATAACCTAATTATTTATTCTTAGTTGCAGTGATTGTAAAGTAGCATTAAAAAAAATATAAATCCTTTGCCTTGTTCTTGTAATATACTTTTTTACGGAAAATAAATTATGTAAAAGGATGCACATAGATATAATAATTTTGTAACATTTCTATGTAAATTTTTCTGTTCTCCTTCCACCTTAGCTCCTGCTGACATTGCTCATACAAAAGTATGGGTATTGTTATTCTGAAGCATTTGATAGTTTAGTTTAGCTAAAAATTGCTCTATTGGCAGATAAAGATGAATTTATGGAATTATTTGTACAAATTACTGTTTTGAAAGTTTATGGTGTGGTTGGGTTTATGGTTACTTTGATAATGAGTCATATTATTTTCAATTTATTTTTAAATAAATTAATAAAAATTAAATTTTTGTCAAAACCACCAATGATTAGTACTAGTCTTTGTGCACATAATCCAATTTATGGACTTCATTTTGTAAATAATTTTGATCTAGTTATTAAAATTAAATATGGTTATTAATAGATTGTCTACTTTGAGTAAAGGAAATCGTTTTCATTTAAAAAATATACTGAGAAGAAATAATTATTTCCTTATCATGGAGTGATCAAGACAGCATTTAACATACGAATGGCTCAGTGTATGCACCAAATTTGATAAATATAGAAATAAAATTACCATCAGTTCTTCAAATGCAATATAACCCATGGAAGGAGTAAGAATGTCTTTTGAAGTGTCACAGTATCTCATAACTATATGGCTCAAAATATTAACTCTGTTAAGTTCATTTTACTAGATTTCCAGTAATTTTAATTCTCTTTATGATAAAATAAAAAAACTTTCAATCTCTTCAACAGGAAAGAATTATGTTTCAAAAGTTCTAAATTTTAGTAAACTAATATTTGGAATAAATTTCAGTTATTCAATTTTAAAAGAATCTCAAGTATTTTATCCAATAGTTTCTTCTTCTGCAGGGTTATATATGAAACCAGAGGAGGGAAATGTATACACCACCTTGGAGCCTACACTCTCCAGCAACCCCAATGTGTTCTTCCACAGAGGTGGAATAAATTCGGGAATGATGTATTAGTTGCTCAAGGTGGGGTGTTAAATTCAAATTGACTCTTATAATTCATTAAATGAACTAATTGCTCATTTATAATTTGTGAAAAATTACTAAATGAACAAATTAGAAAACAATTCAAATGGAGAAACCACTCCTCTGTTAAAACATAAGTTCAAAGATATTTGTCATATTGTATTTAAACGTGCTCAAATTCTTTCTACCATGAACAACACACGTTGAAACTAAATTTAGTTGTTTCATTAAGTAGTAATTTAATTACAATGAATTTTTGACCAGAGAGATGATCTTTAAAAATAACTACATCGCTGTAGGATAATGTGAATGGTGCAATAAGTTGGGAAATGTTTTTCAACAAGTGATGAAATAAGTTTAGTGCTACGTAATAATGAATAAAACGCTAAATCATACTTGAAGCAGATATGATCAAGATAAGACAATATAGAATCTGGATTATTATTAAGGACTTGCTTTTAAAAAAGCATTTGTTGGTCAATATCAAATATATCAAGATCCAAGACAAATGTAAGTGAAATGCTTATTCAGAAAATACATACAGTGGCCTGATTTTTAAAATGATATCTGTGTTCTTCGCTTAGGAAAAACTTCTATTTGTGAAAGACACATGAAGTGTGAGCAAAACATCTGCAGAGAATAGTTTACTTGGGCTGGTGAAAAGAAGTAAGCAAAAGGTAACTTTTATTAATTTTTTGTAATAATTCTTAAGACACTGCCTATGAATGAACTATAATGTTCAGTAATTTTCAATTTTATAAATAAAATTCAATAATATTTTTTTAAAGATTTTACTAACCTCAACATGTTAGACATAACAAAACACAAACCACCTCAAAATGACATCACCACAGTACCACACACATAAAACATAAATCAAGAGCAAACAGACACCATGTACTAAATTACATAACACAAAAGCTTTTATTTTTTATTTTCCATCTTGTAATGGCAGTTTTAAGGCACACTATTAAAAGGGGATATTCTGCCATTTATAGTTAGATTGCTGCCACAGTTTGAACCAGTACAAAAAGGCTCTATATTCAGATAAAAATTAACTACTACAGTTACCTTAACATGTCCCATGATGTAATGTGCCAAATAAGTTATTCTACAAGATAAAATTATCCAATTACTAAACTGAATCAACATTTAATAAACTGGAATGTAATTTTCTAGATTTAAAAATAAAAAATACTTTTTAATTCCACTTGATTTATCAAACAAATTAAAACCTTACATTTTTGGCAACTTCAATGCAGTGGCAAGAAATTATGACATTCATAATAAATCTGATAAGTATATTTTTCCTTGAAATACTCCTTTGTTGTCTTCATTAAGACACTGATAATACACCTCTTTCCTCAAATACAACAAAACACTTCAAAATATCACAAATTTTAATTGTTTACTTAGAAGAAATGTTAACATGATAAATTAACTTCATTTAACCCCATGGCAAAATATTATGCTTCATGAAGCATTCATAAAAAAAGAATTTAATTCAGGTATTCTCCTTTGTATTTAAATAAATCAACAATTAAGTTTGCTGTAGAAAATATCTTCTGAAAAAATATCAGTTAATCATAAATACTTTGAACTTTTCTGCCAAGGAACTTCACATTAACACCGTAATTGCAATTTTAAAAATAATGTTTCAATAAATAGATCAATATAACTTACACTAAAAATTTGCAACAAACAATACCGTTCTTCAACATTTCCTAACATCCTTAACACATTTTCAGACAAAACATCTTAAATCTTTTTGACTTCTTCATTACAACATATTTACAATTCAATTGACTATTCATAGATTTTTTGGTTGATCAAGACGTTTATAAAATTAGCCTTTTTTTAAATCCAACTTTTCTACTTTGTAAATTATCAATCACTTTGCCTAAGTACTATAAGCATCCTAATTACTTAGGACAGTTCACATATTTACATAAAACTGATAATAATACTGTTTCATTTCACTACAAAACTATACTTCTTTGGAAACCAACAAGCTTCATAGTTTACAATTAAATCTCACACATGGACAATACCCGGCAAGTGCTACAAATGATCCCTCATTGACGAAGTTGATTGTACAATATTGTCATTTAAAATATGGAATGCTGAATTTGAAAAGTTTTTACATAACCTGAATAATTGTAACATCTTGATGAGTATGCGCAGCAAAGGATTCTACTTGATGATATTTCAATACCTATAATGGGGTAACAATTTTTCATAATATTATATCAGGCGTCTCAAACTTGCGGGCCGAATGAGGCCCACGTGATGCATTTGTGCGGCCCGCAAAGAAATTTACTTTATACTATGCGACCCGAACTCAAATCTATAGTATTTCTTATAAAATATTTCACGTAAATATTTCTAAATAATCTAAGAAGAGTACATATTAAATCATTCCAATTTATCTCAGCCTGCACGGTTGAGTTACTGAAGAATGTTTATCACACTGTCAGTGAGTTTCTTGTGTATCAGAAGGGCTTAACCCTCGACGCCAAATCTAGCATTTTTGTAATGACTGCGTGTAAGACGCGTAATAGAGCTATTCCTCTCTAGTGGAAAGGGAGAGTGAATATAATACAAAGAATACGATAAGGTGTGAAGACAGGGAAAGTAATGGATGCGGCCCGCAGATGGTCAGAGAGCCGTCATGCAGCCCGCACACCAATGCGAGTTTGAGACCCCTGTATTATATGTTAGAAATAAAATGTTAAGGCAATAGCTTTTACTTTTTTCAAAGTAATACTAATTAAATATACAATAGTGGACAAAAGTTTAGAATTTTCGAGATAGTTATTGCATTCAAAATATCAACAGGAATCAGTTTTGTGAGATCTTTTGTGTAACAAATTAAACATGATATATTTTTAAAATGTTCCTGTATCAAACTGATTTACATAAAATTCTATGCATAAATTGTTAATAGAAAGATTTATAACTCAAGTACCAAGGAGCCAGTTCTGAAAGTGCATTTCATAAATTCTTCCCTAACAAATTCCAAACTACATATTATAACATTTTTTTAATATTGCACAATAAAAACAGACTAATCCATAAGGCATATTTTTGCTTGATAGAAATGAAACTAAGGAAACTCATCATAACTTGAAATTAATTCTAAAATACACCTTTAAAATGTTATTTGGTGTGTCACAACCTAATATTCCACATTTCTTTCCTCTTCAAGACCACAAAAATCTTGCTGGTTACTTGCTTTCTGTGGTTTACACATTCAAAAATATCCCACAAGTCTATTAGTGAGCTGCAAAGGTAATTTACTCTAATTCCATTCTTAGTCAATTAAGAATGACTAAGGAGAAAGGAACTTATTGTATATTTCTTTTGGATTGCATATTAAGCAGCCTGAAACAAAGAAATATGTGGAATCAATTATTAAATCAAAATTTTAGCAGTTAAGATCAATTACAATAATAGGATTTGATACAAAATTAAATAATAATAATTTATTTAACTCAAATAGGTATACACAATTACATGTGCTACATTAGATTTATTAAAAACATACGACAATGCCCTCAGTATGATTTGAACTCACAACACTTGCATTGGTCTATATACAGTGAAACCTCGATTCTGCACTCTCTGATTTTATGTTTTTTCCGATTTTGCGCACTTTTTGTCTGGTCCCGGGCAAATGCCCGTAAGAACAATGTTAAATTTTATCCGATTTCACGTTTCCTCGAATTTACATTTCCCCCGAATCTGCATCTTATTTTTCGGGTCCTGACAATGGAAATTCACCCGATTTTACGTTTTCAATTTTCTATTTTGGAAAATGCGAAGCACTGGCGGTGTTCCGCTTGTATTCAAGGTTAAAATAGGCTTTATTCAATAGTTTTAGTCGTAACTTTGTCAAACTCATGTTTAAATAGGCATATGTTTACATAAGAAATGTTTGCAATCCCATGTGGCAATACATTTATCGGCCAATCGAATAAACGAACACACTTCCACCTCACCATTACACTTGCGTAGTAGCAGCCATTTGTTTTTCTAGAAAGTTTATATCAACACAACGCCAGGCATTGTATATACTGTATTTACTCATGTAACCCCCGCACTAGTGTTCCTTGTGTACTCCTATTTTTGGGCCGGTTCAGAGGGACAAAATTAATTTAAGCCAAAATAAGTTTTTTTTAAGTCACCGATTCCCACTCCCTGAAACAAGTTTCGCTCAAGTTAAGCATCTTCTCCCTTCTACATGACACAATTTATTGGATGATCTCTTTATGACGATACTAGCAGAAATCTCCTCACCGATAGTCCTCTTTTGTTAACCCCTTAACTGTTTTTGTTCTATCATTACGCAACTTCATCCCTGCTTCTGTTTTTGACGTAATATTACGAGCACATGCGGAGCTTCAAAAAATATTTGTTCATCTATGAACGGGAATTTCCTTAGGTGGATGGGGAGTTTTTTCGCTTATCGTCTTGTGAGTAAATATTGTAAGGTTAGGAACAAACTACTCCAAACACTTGAGATGTGGATTTCCATCTTCCTTTCGAACGATGAAATCTTTCATTTGCAAAAAATTTCACCACTCTGAATTCCTTGAAGTGGATGAGGGAAAAGAACCAAACTTGAACCTACCTATTCTCAAGCCGGCAAACAATCAGTAGTCATTGAACTACAGTTATCAGTTAGTCGGCGTATTCTTTCTGCCTACTTTTGCGAGTTTATGCTTGCAGCGCGGGCATAACTTGCACGTTTGCTTGGTCGCATAAATATGCGTATACTTCGTTTCATAGAATTCGACGTCTTTTACAAATATAAATGTAGATGCCAGCATATTGCAGAGAATTTACTATCGATGCTCACAATTTACATAACCTGTTCAGAAATCCTCGTGTAAGATGCGCACCCCCTTTTTTCCCCAGCGTTTTGGGAAAAAATGTGTGCGGGGTACACGAGTAAATATGGTTAACGCAGTACTCCATTTATGTAACGGTCATTTTAGTAGGAGGTCGACGACATCTACACGACCCTTGGTGTTGTTTATAAACGTGGCAATCCATTAATTAACTTTTGGGCTGAAATATGGATAATAAAGCAAAACGTAAAGTATTTACGATAAGTGATAAAATTAATATCTTAGCTCAACTTGATGCACATGTTGGAACACGTATAAAACTTTTTGACTGGCTAAAGAAATAAAATATGTAAGTTAATTTGCAATTTCATTGTTATTGTGTTCAAACATGTATATTTTACCAAAGTTATGATATAAAGCAACCCACAATTTACTTTATGTTACATAATCTTCATTTCCCTGATTTTACACTTTCCTCAATTTTATGTTTACTTTAGGCGGTCCCTTCAATGGTGTAAAATCAAGGTTTCACTGTATAAGGAAGAAAGTTTGTCTGTTTGTTCCTTTATGCATGCCTACAATGTCATCCAAATATGCTCAAGTTTGGTACCATTTTCCTCGTCCTTTTGGCCTGTAGGTCAATGAAGCATTCTTTTTTCTAAAAAAAGTATCTGTTCGAGTCCAGGTGCAAATTTTCTCTACTAATAAGATTTGCATTTGTAAAATGGTCTCGAAAGATTGGGTAGGACTTTCTCTAATTTCATCTCTGAAACTCTAAATCTTCATTATGTGCTCTTACAGACTTTTTTGTGGCAAATGCTGTACTCTATCCAAACATTTTTTGATCAGAACCTCACAGCTCATATAAGAGCTAGGAAAATGAAAATGTTTCAAATCTTTTTCTATGAAAACAATCTTTGTAGCAACCAATATAAACAAGATATGTTGTTTTGTTTGTTATCCATCAAGAAACAGCCACTTAAAAAATAAAAAATGACAACTCAGGATGCTATTATTATTGCTTTTTTTGCATAATTATTCATTAAATGTTTGTTACAATTTAACTAAAGTTAAAAGGGAAAGAGGTCTGAACACATCTTGTAAAGCCCAAAATTAGTAACTTATAGGAGACCATAAGACCACTGTTACATAATTTGTCATGCCTAAAATACTGAAATTTCTCAGTTAGTATCCTTTTATAAAAATGTACCTTAATATAGGGTTAACTGCTAAAGTATGGTGATTTTTTAGTAATGTCAGAAGTATTTAAATTATTGGAGGAAAATAGATCCTCTCTTATAGCATTGTGCTCTACAGTAAGATATGATTGGCTATTGAATACCATTTTCAGGAAAATATTTCTTTGCAATAATGGGGTATGACTCTTATTTTGTCGAAGAATTAATGCAAGTACATTCACCACTTCAAAATTTAGAGGATTTTTCTAAGTGGATGTGAATTTTGGACACATGATGGATTTTAAACCAAAATAAAACCAATACAGAATCCTTGTTGAGTCTTAAAGCTTAAGTTAGTTATGTTTCTAGCAGTTGAAAATAATATTTAGGTAAAAAAACTTATGTATAACTGTGTTACAGGGTCCAGGCACAGTCTAAAAATCCTGAAAACATTTGAATGAGTCTTCTCTATTTTATATGCATAAGGATAGCTCAGCTATTAAAACATTTATAGCCATAAGGTAAGCTCTTTTTTACAATACACAATTGTTATACAAGCAAGATCCTATTATAAGCCTATTATCTTTAGAACATGAAAAGCTTTTAACTTCAATACTTAAGAAATAAGAGATATGCAACATGAAATTTACTTACCAGCTGGGACATCTTAAGGTGATATCCTCCTATGCTGGCTTTCTCTCTGTCAGTCAAGTGTTGTCCGAGAGGGAGTGCATGGGGCTGAGGAAGTTCCACCAGGATGTTGAGCCCTTTGAAATCCATCGTCCTTACTAACAAAAGGCCTTCTATTGCCTCTCCTCTCCACTCTAAACGGTGCACTAATACCAAGGACACTTGATGAGGTTTGGGTGAGATATAGCAATTGGTATGTGCCAGTTGATTGTAAAGATGTGTCAGTGAAACAAACCCTCATCCATGCCTTTTGCTTTCTTGACTTAGCTCCTCTTTTCCAGCTTTCTGTTTTGGTATCTTCTGCTATTGCAAAAAACATTTCAACAATTTAAACTTTCATGGTCATTTTTTCATATGGTTTTTTTGAGTCAAGATATAAAATATCAAAAATTTAAATTTTCTCTCTCAGGCATTTTCCACTTTTATAGGATTTTGAGGTCTAACAATGTAATTGGTAGGCTAGGCAACATTCCATTAAAATGGCAAGATTTCCACAAAATATGTAAATAAAACGTTTAACATGAGCGATTTTGAACTGTAAGCAAAAAAGATGAACAGAATAAGAAACTTTGTAATTTTTTCTTCAAAATATCCGAAGATCGAATGTTAATTCCTTCTAATTTTAATTTCCAAAACAATAAAAGCCTGCACGTCAAAAAATTGATTTTTACATAATAACTTGCGGAAAATGGAAATGTCTTCCTTGGAGTCAAACCCAGAACTTTTTTCGAGAGATTTATTTTCGTTATTACCTAAAATATGTTAATTGAGCATACCTGCCAAATTTCAAGATTCTATCTCAATTCTTTCTCTAGTTAATACCATAATTCGCTACCAGAGGCACGGCCTATGGAATAGAGTGACCAACCAACCAACAGACCTGAGCTATTATAGTTAAAAACTAGTGTAATGCCCGTTGAAATATCAACGGAAGAATTATAGATAGATAGATTATTAATATTTTCATTTAAAATAATTAATATCACACTTTTACATACGAAATATTTTGCCATATACAACATTTCTAATGAGTATTCTGTTGTTGACAGGCTATCTTTAGTTAAACTTAAAAGAGCTGAGTTTCTTTCCCTCCCTCTCCCTCTCGTTCCCCCTCTACCTCTCCCCCCCCCCCCTCTCTCTTGTATTAAAAGCATTCAAAGCACGTTTACATCCATAAGGATTGAAATAACAATATGATATCGAGGTATAACAATGGAATTGGTAGCCAAGGCAACATTCTGTTAAAATGACAAGATTTCCACAAAATATGTAAATAAAACGTTTAACATGAGCGATTTTGAATTGTATGCGGAAAAAGATGAACAGAATAAGAAACTTTGTACAAAATGGTTCAGATCCGAAGATCCTAGGTTAATTCCTTCTAATTTTAATTTCCCAAACAATAAAAGCCTGCACATCAAAAAATTAATTTTTACATGTTACCTTATGGAAAATGGAAATGTCTTCCTTGGAGTCGAACCCAGGACTTTCTTGGAGATTTATTTTCGTCATTACCTTAAAATATGTTAATCAAGCATCCTTGCCAAATTTCAATCTTCTACCTATTCGGAAAGTTTGTTAAAACGCTCTAAATCGGCCATCATGAAAGCGTGACCAACCAACCAACAGACCTGGGCTATTATATTATAAAATTATGCTTGCACCCCAGGAAAATTCTGTAAATATTGCCAGGAAATATTATTTGAATTGTTAAGTCAGATATGCCTTACATAACTGGAAAGACATGTTAAATTAATTAGGAGTAGTATCTAAAAAGGTCTCACCCCAAATAGGAAGGAGTTAATTAATAAACCAGAGGTCAGCAACCTGTAGCTCACGAGCCACAGGTGGTTTTTAAAGAAACCAACTCCTCCCTCCACATTAAACAAATAGAACATCTAATTCACTTGTCACTTCAGTTACTGAAAGTTCATGATTACTTTTCCTAACGTTCAGATATATGAATTGAATATTTTTAAATAACAGTCATCTTATTCACCTGCCATATGACTCTTCTCATACTGGTTTTTATGTTGAATTGAAAAAAGTGGCTTTTCTTGATAATTTAGCTGTGAACCCGTAATAAACCTAAACAGCAGCATAATTTGGATCTCATCCCTGGGTAGGGCATTTTCATTTATCCAAACAAGTACAGTAGAAGTTGTGTTATCTGGCCATCTTGGGGATTGTGGATAGCCAGTTTGGAGAAACAGCCGGTTAGGGGAGCATTTTTCGATTTTGACATAGCAAATTTAGCAATAACCAAACAAAATAGGGCTTAGGTCCACTATCGTACTCCCCAAATGTTTCTTCTAGCGGCAGACAACATAACAATGCGTAAGGTTTGCATTTTCCATTTTATTTCTTCCATACGTAGTTAGATCTAAATATCTACGCATTCTTATTTCATACGTTGCTACAGTTACTTGGGAAACTAAAGACTACTGAAAAGTTTTAGGCGTCCGGGAAGAAAAGGATGAAATTATTTGCTTTTAGATACTAATTTTGATGCCATGCTCAATGGATGGATAATTTTTTAAAATAACAGAATGCAATATGGAACATCTAGACAATGCAAATGACTGACAAAATCAAAAACGCCATGCGTCATGCCATACGCAACTCGGCAGCCCCAGAAGTACATGGAGTAAATACGTAATAAATATCTAATATTTTAGGAAATTTTAAAGTGGAAGTTGTGGTATTACGCTAATACAATTCATACAAAAACTCATAAAAAATTAATAAAAAAGAAAATACAAAATGAGTGTAATTGGTGGTGCATAAGGATGGCCAGTTTCTAAATAGCCGGATAGCACAGCTTTTAATTGCATTTGTGAAAAGTCCGGTTTCTAAAGTATTCCGGTTACTAGATAGCCGGATAACACAGCTTCTACTGTATCTATAAAG
Organism: Uropetala carovei; assembly: GCA_036926305.1. Lineage (NCBI taxonomy): Eukaryota > Metazoa > Arthropoda > Insecta > Odonata > Petaluridae > Uropetala > Uropetala carovei. The sequence continues at coordinate 995,586 of JAXCHB010000054.1, forward strand.
TTTTTATATAAACTTTTATATTTTAAATTAGATCATAGACAGTCATGTGCTGGTCACAAAGACATTCTAAATAGGCAGGTAAAAAATTCTGCCTTAGCCGGGTATCAAACTTGGGTCTTCAACTTGCCAAAGAGATATTTTATCACTGAGCTACCATGGCAGACTCCTCTCTCTCTCTCTCAAAAATGGCATCTTGCTCTCTGATTGGTAGACCAGTCTACAAGCATTTCCAATATTTTTCATAAAATATAACTATTTTCAAATTGAAATACACAAAAATAACAGATGAACTCAAAAATTTACTCTGAGATACATTCGCTGCATGTTATCATTTATTGGTCATTAACTGTCCTTAACTTTTAATTCTGAAAATGCATCTAAAAGTTTATTACAGTGATTACAGAGTTGCAAAAAATCAAAGTAGATGAAAAGTCAGCATGATAATGAGTGCACTTCTTTGAACTTTGGTTACCAAGATTATTTTTTTAAGAAGCACCTATAGATACTCTCCATACCATGTAGACAACAAATGTCCAAGCCTATAGTTGCTTAACAAATTAGTCAATTAAATAAAGTCAAATGTGATGGAAAGTGTAGGTCTCAAGTTTTTATGCATGAAGATGTAAGACTATAAGAGTTGATTAATCGGAAGAGAAAATTTTCCTTGCTTAGGAATAAAATCCAGGTCTTTCACTCCCCAGATACATATTCTATCACTGAACTATCCAGATTTTGTAATGAGTATTTCTGGTTGAGGTAGGGCAACCAATGATAGTAACAACAAGTGGTAGAATATCCACCCACCAAGTGGAAGACCCAGGGCAGTGGCATAGCTAGGACTGCATGGGCCCCTGGGCTATTTTTTTTCAAGGTCTCACTATAAGTGAATGTATTCCGTGGCTTTAGGCAAAAGTCACCCAGATTAAAAGTGGGTTTGGTAACATTGAAATATACCATATCAAAGTATCCTAGAAAAAATATCCATTCTTTTCTTATCTTGACCTATTGTATTTCCCCCTTTTTCTCTTTATTCTTTAAGTGTGGATTGGGTTGTAGGGTTTAAACATGCATATACAGGTAGTTCTCAATTTGTGCAGTTAATGCGTTCCTGAAAACTACCATGTAAATCAAATTCGCGTAAAACGAGAACAATTTTCCCATATAAAATAATTGAAATGTCCAGGCTAGGGGGAGTACATTCCCGTATTAGCCTATCAAATATCACCAAAATTTCAAATTGTATTACAGAATACAATACAATAAGTGTAATACAATAATTTAAAGTAGAAAATAAAACCGACTTATATATTGAGTATCGACATATATTAATTGAGTAATGTCGGTCACACCCTCCAAAGTGCAAGTTTTTTCCTTTAATTCATAAAAATACATAAATATGGACCGATTTCTTCATTTTTGCTTTATTCCACAGCTAAAACTCTATACTATCTTATTCTTGTGATGTTTACGTGTCACACAGTCAAATTTTTCAGAAATATGCAATCGTTTTCTAAATTTTGTGGATTTTTTGTACTCTTTCCGGGCTTTGGAAAGGCGACTCTATTGTTGCCTCTGATTCAATTATCGTCGATTAAGCCTTCAAATAGACAGAAGAATAGCAAATTCATTTCGTATTTTAAGCATCGAAATTATTGTTGTAGCAACATCAATCTTTATACATAGCAACGTAAATAGTTAATAGAATCATCTTTCATCATTTGAACACTGAAGCCTTGCCTATTTTGTAAGTGAAATAATTATATTCTACATTTTTTGTTTTTATTAACGGAAATAGGCCCACAGATAAGGTTTACATTTACCAATACAAAATGCCTGTAGTTTAATACCATAAGGAGATTATAGGTTAGTTTTAAACGATAACTTCTTCGATTGGTGCGAGCGTCAGTGCATGGCGGCGTGTGTCGGGGACGCATGGGTTGGGAAGCAGAGGTCCTGCTTATATATTTGAATACTCACACAGCACCAGTCTCACAGAGCTCTATATGCAGCTAACACTACGATGCAGTCCTAACGGAGCTCTGATGACGGAGCTGAATGGGCAACTAGTCCTATATATAATTTTGGAAGTGTCTGTCCATTCGTCCCTCCCTGTATCTCAAAAGTCGTTTGTCGTAGAGATATGCAGTAAATTGCATTTTGTTTCTACAAGCCAGGAGGCCCCTAGAAAACTATTTTCATTTTCATAAAGCCCCGGGTTCAAATCCAGGAGACAATTATATTTTCTCATAAGTTTAGATGGGATTTTCGATTTTTCAGAGTGCAAAGTTTTTTTCCTTCTTTCATCAAAATACGTAAATGTGGACCGATTTTCTTCGTATTTGCTTTATTCGATGGATAAAACTCTATACTATCTTATTCTTGTGATGTTCACATGTTACACAGTCGAAGTTTTCAGAAATATGCATTCTTTTTCAGAATTTTGCAATATTTTGTACTCATTCATGCCAAGGAGACTCTCATTGTTGCCTCCAATTCATTTCATGCGAATTAGACCTTCAAATAGGCAAAAGGAAGGCATTATTTGCTTTGAACTGTTGTTTAAGCATCAAAATTAATGAAGCATAGCAATGTAAATATTTAAGGATAACTATTCTGTTGACTGCATAAGGGAAGTGTTTCTAACGATTTAATCAAAGCAATTGAATCTTCGTTTCATCGTTTGAATGCTGGAATCTAACCTGTGTGTAAGTGAAATCATTATATTATACATCTGTAATGCTTATTAACACAAACAGGTTCACGCATAAATTAAAAATTAGATGATAATATTGAGGCACATTATTTTTTTAACATATTGAAAGTTACATGGTTATCTTCTCTTCGTAGATAATCTAAATGACAAAGAGCATTGGGCAATGGGCTACGTTTATTCTGGAGCAGCGTGAAAAAATTTGTTTTACAATAGGAACCTAGAACTTGCAGAAACTTATTTGCTGCAACTGTGGTAGCAGGCAACTAGTAAACTTAAATCTGAGACAAAAGAGACAACATGCGCACACTTGTGCACATCTGGCAACCTAGCAATAGAGTCGCCAGGATTTCTCGTGTCATGCTTTAAAGGCTCGTTTCAAACCTCGTAAATGTAAATTTTTGGACCACGCAAATTGAGAACGTCTAAATTAATAGACCGTGTAAATTCAAATTCACATAAATCAAAACCACACAAATCGAGAACTACCTGTACTGCTTACTTTGGGTCTCTTGTGTATTTTTCCTCTTTTCATTGCCTTTGGCGTATTGGATAGATGTTTAAATTTCAATATCATACAGGCTCATCAGAATAAGAAAGATGGTTCAAAATTGTCATGTGCATGTGGTGAAGTTAAAGATAAACAAGGGCAAACTTTCAACATTTAAACTCTTGCAGGCCACTGGGCTGCCCAGGTGGTAGCCACTGACCTAGAATCAATTCTCCATCAAGGAAGAATTGTTTTTCTGTTATCCGTCCTCATAATACATACTCAATAATACTGAATATTCAATTTAAATTAGAATAGTAAAAATAATTCTAAATGCTAATTTTTACTCCAATCATTAGCACAGAGTCTGGAAAACTCTCAAGATAGCTATTTGTCCAAAATTTTTATTTGGTAAAAACTCAGTAATGATAAAGAAAAATTTGTGCAAATGAAATTTTCATGAAAAAGAAAATTATCAATATGGAAAAGAATACATATACCAATGAGCTTCAATGACTCAACAAAAGGCCATCTTTGTTTTCTCTACTACAAATTAATTTTATAGTCATGACAAGCGTTCAGAGTTTAATTCAAGTCACTTTTTCTGTCCTGTGTTAAATATTTGAATTTCCTACACAAATTGCCTTTTAAATCATAAGAATATTTACTTCATCATACCAAAGTAGATAACTGTGTGCTAATTTTTATAGTAATTTAATCCTACTGAGGCTCTTTCACTCTTACCATTTTTCACAACTCCACAAGCTGCATCAGGTACCTCAACAGCTGCCTCCTCAGCTACTTCAGTTTGCACTGCACTGAATGGCTCTATTAACTTTGGTACATATACATAACTCACATAATCCTCTATACTAACAAAATCTTCCTGGTAAAAGAAAATGAATTAATTTTTGTTAGTATCTACATGAAAATTAGATGAAATACGAATACTCATTTTTAGGTTTTCATTAGAAAAAATTATTCCCAACTACTCAAAGAATTTTTATACAAAATAAATTAAATGATATGCCAAATATAATGCTAAACCAAATTAGATTTATTATGGTATAAGATTACCCCTTAACTCTTATCATCCATGCATACATTTAAATGTAGGTGCTCATGGCTGTGTATACTTTTAAATGTACACTAGGTGCTGTTTCCCTATATGAATTAAAAGGCCTATGATAGTATCCAGACTGTGAAATGATGTGATGTCCTGAGATATGATAATTAATACAAACACTAGCTGAAGTGCCCGTTGAATTTCAACGGATTTAGTGAATCTAAAACTTCGACTGTGTAATATGTAAGGAAGAAAATCTTGCGAAAATAACGTATAAACTCCCTCCCCCTCCCTTCCACCCTCTCCTTCTCTTCTCCCCCTCGCTCCCTCTGCCTCGCTCCCTCTGCCTCGCTCCCTCCCCCTCACTCCCTCTCTCCCCCTCCCTCTCTCTCTTTCTCTCCCTCTCTCGGTATCTTCAAAGGTTTGAAAATCCCAATTTGTGGAAAATCTACATCTAATTATTTAAGTTACTTACGTAGTTTTAAAAACAGTTTGCTTTGGAGAACTCTATGCCACACTTTGTGTTTCTTTCTTCGCAATTTTTATCGCCATCCATATAGCCTATGTTACCTGTAGGGTAAAATTATATACCTATGCGAAGTTTCGTGACGATTTCTTCAAAATGAAAACTGTAAGTAAAACCAGCAAGACCACAATAATCAACAAAAAATAAATGAACAAAGGAATCTACGAAATGATTAAATTTAATGAAAGACAAAAAAGTATATAGAGAACGTTTAAGAATCACAGAGTGAATATTACCCTCAGACCATTAGCTCGATTCTCTCATCCACAAGTTCTGTTAGAAGAAAATTGTTTACATCAACAATACTTTGGAAACAATGAAACGATTTATCCAATCACAATTTGTGGAAAATCTACGTCTAATTATTTAAGTTACTTACATAGTTTTAAAAACAGTTTGCCTTGGAGAACTCTATGCCACACTTTGTGTTTCTTTCTTCGCAATTTTTATTGCCATCCATATAGCCTATGTTACCTGTAGGGTAAAATTATATACCTATGCAAAATTTCGTGACGATTTCTTCAAAACGAAAACTGTAAGTAAAACCAGCAAGACCACAATAATCAACAAAAAATAAATGAACAAAGGAATCTACGAAATGATTAAATTTAACTAAAGACAAAAAATAAATAGAGAACGTTTAAGAATCACAGAGTGAATATTATCCTCAGACCATTAGCTCGATTCTCTCATCCACGAGTTCTGTTAGAAGAAAATTGTTTATATCGACAATACTTTGGGAACAATGAAACGATTTATCCAATCACAATTTGTGGAAAATCTACGTCTAATTATTTAAGTTACGTAGTTTTAAAAACATCTTGCTTTGGAGAACTCTACGCCACACATAAACATCATTAAAAACAGTTTATTAGTACCTAATAATATTTCAATTATAATCAACAAATATTAGGTTGTCATGTAAACAAAGCAAACTTGCACACAGAAATTGAAAAACGATATTACGTTAAAAATTTTCCAATATAAATGCATTGGAGACTCAATTTCGGCGACAATGGGAGTTGTCATGGTAGCTTATAATGGGTATTGTAGTAAAACTGATAAAATCACATATTTTATTGATTCTAAATGCATTTTTATGTTAATTCAATCAGGATTCAGATTCTGTCTTCAATAAAAATAAACTGTTCTTTTCTTCATAGAAACATTCAAGTCTCAAGTTCGTATCTTGTTTCTAAGTAATTTTAAAATTCAAATGAAAAATAAGCTGCACTCGTCCCTGTGTTTTTCAAATGAAAAAAGAAAATAGTTTTTTAAATTAGGCAGTTCAATCAAATCGATATAAAAACATTACTACACACCCGTACTCATTATTCCGGTTAAAATGATACCTTTCTCTTATTTCTACGTGTTGTAGTTACTGTGGTACAAAATTACAAACACTTTATTTTATAGATATATATAGATATAGATGAATATTTAAATATTTCAACTAAATCTGCTGCAAGATGTATTTTAAATGCCATACTATAATGGATAACCATATAATTCAATATTTAGAGAAACACTATGTAAGATGGTAAGAAAAGATAAAGGTAGAGAATTCAAAAATAAAGGATTAATTACCATATATACTCCAGTTTAGGTCAAGTTTTCAAGACCAAATTTTTTGTGAAAAACTTCGGGGTCAACTTACACAAGAGTAATATTTGTGATAGGATAAAACCCATGACGGTATTTGCCCTACGTTTGTTAAAATTTGATGGAATCTGAACTATTATTGTATTTAAACTATTTATTACTATTGAATATTTTAATATCAGTGTATATGAAAGACTAAAGTTACTATATAATTTGGTGATCCTAAGTTGATCTTTGATGCTTAGCAAATAATTAAGTAATTTTCGTTAACATAACCTTCGATAATGTGACAGCAGCAAGACAATGAACCGACAACAAGACAGAGGCACAATATGTAAACTCCGTAATATGTAAACAAAGAAACACCTCATCTGCGATTGGCCAAGGGGCAACGCCCACTTCTAAGAGTCGCAGATTAACTTAGGACTGCCAAAGTATATATGGAATAAAAATTATTTTTATTGTTTAAAAGATAACATTTATTCTCACTAAAAACTATAAATGACTAATTTTGTAGACTATTATTACTTTCGTAAACCAGAATTATTTCCTTCAACTAGAATTATTTTCATGAACTATATTACCTTCACAAACTATAACTGACAATGTTGTCCATTTCTCTTTCTTAAACTTAAGCTGCTAAACTGTTCTCCTTTACAAAGATTAGCTTCTGACTGAGCCACGGCATGAAATGCAAAGTCTATCTCAAGTCATCCAATTTATTACAAAGGCGTATACAATATAACAACTTTTGATGTCAGACAGTGGCACTGGGAGAAACATCACACTACTTCACTACTGTGTACTTGACACCACATAGTTAATTTGATATTCGAAGAATTATAGAGACGTACCAAAATTGTCCTTTAAGATTCTTCACATGGAACTAAATGGATCAACACATACTGAATATAAAAATTTTGTTCTACTACACTTGAAAAACTGGGGTCAACTTATACACAAGATATTCAAAAAACAAAAAATTTTATTAAAATGTTGAAATCAACCTATACATGGTAAATACGATAATTAAACACAGGTTTGTGGGATGCTATTCCTGGACAGGAACTGGTATCAATCACTCATGCACATTCTCAACCACAACTAAATCCTAAAGATAGAAAGAAGGAATAAATCAGGTTTACAGGAAATTATTCCATGACAGGGATCCAGATCTTACACCATTGTTGGGAGGTTTGTGTAATTGAAAGTGGCATAACAAAATGGTGGCATAGGTGGCCTAATGCCTTGGGTCCAGAGGCCTTGGTGGGCCCTTGAAATTTTCCGACTAAAGAAAAAATATTTTTTTAGTGATATCTCTTTTTTATCTGAATTTATGTCTTATCTATACGTAGTAACAGGAAAGTATTGTGACCACGAAAAAAATCGACTTCAAGATTTCAACGGAACTACACGTTTTGAGGTCCCTAGAACACATTTAGACTATTTTCGGAATTATGTCTGTGTGTGTGTGGATGTATATGATTGTGGGCACTCTAACTCAAAAAGTACTTGCCATATCATTACCAAACTTCATATATAACACTTTAGCATGAGCACAAAGAACTGATTAGTTTTTGGACAAAGGCGGTTAACCAGAATTTATTCGAAACCCGATTCGTTTTTTGCGATATTTCTCCGATAATATGTCATTACTGTATACATTGACCATTACAAAAAATGTAGAAAATATAAATTCCAACATCTTTTATTTCAAACAATTTTCCATAGCTGTTATTGTTTAGGAATTATTTATAAAAAATAATAGGTTTTTTTGGTTTCCGTCAAATATCTCCTTAAAAACGTCGTAATTGTTCATCTTCATAAGGACCAAAGTTGTAGAGAATAATATTTCTTCCAAGTTTTGTTGGAAACAAATTTTCGTAGAACCATCCATTTCAGAGATATTCTGCTTATTCGTAAATTTTCAGTGTACAGCGCCAGCACCATGTAGAAGTGAATTCTGTAAACATATTCAAAATATAACTTACGGCAATAAGGACGACTGTATTCATTTACAATATGAAGTAATAATTTTGCCTTATAATGCTATTCATAATAATTTAAATATCTATACCCCAAATATGGAGAAAGTCATGTGTTGGCCACATCAGATTTTTTTGATCTAGTTGTAACTGAGAGCATGCATAAGTAGGAATGATGCCAGGTCTCTGATGAAGATTAACATCCTGTAAACCTTATTTAATTAATTTTTATTTTTTAAATTCTCCACCTTGTTGTGGTACTTTTTTATTTTCTTACCATCTTAATGATTCTCTAAACATTGAATTACATGGTTTAGGAGTAATCATATACCATATTGTTTCCACCATAGTTTCCATTATTTACTGTCCAAGTATGGATTGTTTTAAAGCATGTACTAGTTTATCTGCATAATGCTTCATACATAATATAGCTCATAAGGCATCCATCCACCTTTGTTCTGATTGAACCATACATAACATGGTGTAGTACAGAAGTATAACAGTAACACTACTTACAGTATTAATTGAAAGTACTGATTCAGATGAAGACAACTGCAAGTATTAAAATACTAAATCATATTTTTCACAATCACTCAAGAAAATATGAAACTGTATGATGTGGTCACCTTGAAAACACCAATCCAATCCCAGGGTGTAGGCTTCACGTCATCAGCTAAAGCAAAAGATGCAAAGTTTTCTTCATCCAAGTACCATGTACCAACAGGATGAAAGTGCACTAGGCGATCTTCATAATCACTAAGTACCTAAAAATTGTTAGATGTAGATAAGATTAACAGAAAAAAGCTTTGGGAATGCACACACATAGGAAGGGCCTTAGGTATTTTGGTGCTCCATGCGAGGATGCATATTAGCATCCATCAGATAATTTTAAGAATGCATTTAAATGTACACATTATTTATTATTCTTTAAAATTTCAATGATTACAAAAGAACTAAGAGAAAACCATTGAGATTCTGGCTTTTGCATTATATGTTGCTTGCCAAAATCTACTTGCAAGCAGTGTATAGGTAGCTCATTAGAAAAGTGCTCCCTAAATTACGATGTCCTGGACATCCATCTAGTTCGCCCATACCTCAGGCTGGCCCTGGATATGCATATACACATCTTAATGCAGTGGTTTCAAAACATTACAAAGCCGTGCCCCTGTCACCTAAGAAAACTATCTTCATGTCCCCCACCATTGTACCATGTTCAACCACAGTTCATAAATAATAATGGACATACAATTGTCATTAATATAATCACCTAAGAAAAAACATACATTCTAGCCACTTGAGGACTAGAATTTGACGACTGTATATTGTAGGTCTCAATATTCAGACAGCTAAATGGAGTAAATACATGTCAAATCTTTTCAGCCCCCTGACCTACCCACCATATACACCCAGGTGATACACTCCACAGTTTTGAAACCACTGTTTTAACACTAGGAGTACCGGGGTCAGACACCTCCCTGTAAGTACCGGCGGCGGTCAATTGACCGCTGGCGACTTTCTCATTTATTAGGCGTGAAAATGTGCTGAATTCATTACTATTAATGACTATTTGCCTTATTTCATTGTATCCTGATGTTACAGACACTTGGGTACAGTATAATTGTACAATTAGGAAGTACACTGCAAAAAAAATTCTTTCACAAAAACAATGAAGTTTTATTTCTTAGTCACTTTTCATAAACTGGGACATAAAACATCTTTAAATCGGTTGAAAACACATATTAAAGTCAATACAATTCAATTTTAACTTGCAAGTTGTGTTTAATGATAAAAATTATAAACGTAAAGAATAAAACTTGGGTCTTGCCAAAAGTCGGTGATCATCAAAGATAGAAGATAAGGGAAATTCCATGAACACAGAGGGAAGTGAAACTTTATTTTTGTGTTGCTAACACTTTATACACATTTTAATTGTATGAAAAATAACAAAAATCAACGTTTATTCTACAGAGAGGATGGAGATATGTCCAGTTAAGGAGACATCTTTCTAAGTACTCGGTGTACCAGCACATTTCACACAGATTCTTATCTTACTTAGGGAAGACCCACACGCAAATTTCTTGCATCTTGTGCACGAGTCCTTTGTTTCTGTTGCAACATCCAACTTGACATTGCTTTCGAGTGTCGGAGGAGCTGATGTGTATGCTGGCTTCACCCTGCTGCGCTTGAGTGGAAGCTTGTAGCCTCGTACTTTTGTATGGAGCAGACAATTCTCTAGCTATACTGATGATGTACAAGCGTCGTGAGACTTTGGGATCGGTCACCATATTGTACAACGTAGCTAATTCTAGGATGTTGTAAAATACATGCACGGGCCACCGTCGGCTCATTCCTCGCACACTGTACTTTCGAGACATCTGGTCCACAACATCGACACCACATTTAGTGACGTAAAATCTTATTGTCTCTGGTGTCTTCTTCCCTGTAGTTTCATCAATAACAACACCATTGTGGAGAGTGCTGAGGACAAGCACATTCTTTTTTACCTTCCCTTGGTAAGACGTCAGGGTGATATTATCGGTTTTATAGATGACTGTTTTGTATAAAGGGTCTCAAGGATTTTTCACTGACGGTGGTACCGCCCTTCTAACAATAAGTCTGTTTAAAGTGCCAAGAATGCTGGTGTTCCGTCTCTTCAGCTGAATGCCTAGATTCAAAGATGTAAAAAAATTGTCCGTCGTGACATTTCTCTCCTCATCTAGAAAGGGTTCAAGAAGACGCAAAAAGATATGCTCACTCAGAGATGTCTGCTGGTCTTGTCTCATCCTTCCCTAGATACGGAAAGCCATTCAGGATGTATCTCACCTTGCCATCAGTAGTCAGCCAGTAATTCACTCGATATTTGTCCAGTTTACTACTCATGTACTGTGTGAAAGGGTGTTCGAAATGTTGAAAGCATATGCGTAGTCTATTTATTCAAGCAATGTTTCCACATACAATGTGTAAAGATTGCCCTACCTAGCAAGAAAAGGGCATTATGTCGTATGCTGTAACAATGCGACTTATGCCCTTCTTGTACGGAGATACATGTCACTATGTAATAGTTAGATAATGAATGTTCTATCTTCAATAAAAGAACTCACTAGATGTAGAACTTTTCAGCACATTTTGACTCGCAAAAATGCTCACATACGCAACAAAGTAGAGCAGCGATCAAATGACCGCTTCCGGTACTAGTAGGTGGGAGGTGGCCATACAAAAAAACTATCCAAGTAAAAAATCCCAAAAAATTGCTAAAGGACCTAAGGCACAAAATATTAAAAGTCAAAAAATTACAACATCATCCGATCAATAATGTAAGAGATACGGCGCTCAGAAAATCAAAAACAGTCAATTGACCGCCCCCGGTACTTCTAGTGTTAATACAATGTGAATAATTTGAATTTTTTAAGCTTAGAAGCAAAAATTAATATAGTGTAATATTAATGACAAACAAAAGTAACTTTGTATGTATGTGGTTAATGCTGTGTACAATATACTATCTTTAGGTTCGATTTTAAAAGACTTTAGTTTCAAAAATAATATTATTGATAAAAAAATATTTCTCTAATTATACTAGATACCACAAATGTTGCTCAGCTTGTTTATTGTAATGAAAATGGATTTTTAAAAGATTCTATCTCTTAATAACGTACCATTAACAGAAATGATCACATGAACATGGATAAACAAAATTTAAAATTATTTCCCACCTTTATCTCAAACTGCGCAGAGACTGGTTTGTGGTCACTTTGAAGATACTGAGGATGGCTTCTATATGAAATTTGTTTTGCACCTAAAGTTAGATTTTCATATGCATTTTCATTCACTCGATAAAGAATACGGTCAGTCCATGATGGTCTACGCCTGAAAATAGCAATACAAAGAATGTTGAATAACAATGAAGAAAGAATGATAAAATCATTGATATTACAAGTATGTACATGTTTAGGTGTAATTAGGATGTTGATAGATCCCTGGATTGTTAGACAGATGTATTTCTTGATCTATCTATCCAGGGATCTATTAATGTATATGCACATACCAATTGCACCTAAATATGTATTTTTGATATCCATGATTTTATCATAAGTAGGATTTCTCATCTGGATTTAATCACCTATCTATCAATATTTGAACAATCATCATATTATTAGTAAACATTTTTGAATACCATATTTAATCGGTTGTAATCCAACCTTTTTTTACTTTTTTACCTCTTTAAAAATTGTCTTAGCTTAGAATCGGGTCTTAAAAGTTAATGAACAAAAAAGTAAAATAATCAATGCATTGGTGCCTGTAGTTACATTGTAACTGTAGATATAAGTGTATTAATATATAAGTAAACAATATACTTTAAATGTATGTAAAAAGAATCACAATTATTGAATAGGAAGAAATAAATGTTTCGATAAATTCACTCCTGAGCCATCTCTAGTATGCTCATGCATGTAATCCTAGAATTCCATGAGCCAATCATCATTTCCTCATGCTTTTCCAAGGGTAAATTTTTGTCATTTATTTTGGCAAGATTTTTAGTTTTTTTAATAATCCCATAACGGGACGAACACATTATTCTTCGGGCTTAAAGAGAAAAGTGCTAGCATATACTGAAGAATCATCAAATGTTACTGCACAATGGCGCTACAGGATTGATGAGTCAGATGTGAGAAGACAAAGAGAGAAACCGGGATATTTTTGTTGCAAGATTAAAAATCTGGGACATAACCGGGACAAATTACATTTTAGGAAAAAGTGGAGATCGGCTTACAATCAATGTCAACTTACAATCGATTAAATATGGTATATAAATAGTGTGATTGTGTGGAAGGATCACTGTTATGGATCAAATTACCCAAATTCTATTTGAGATTTTAGTGAATGCACATATGATTATATCAATCACTAAAAATGTGAATGTTACATTCCACTTGCTTTTTCTATGGTTCTATGAGTATTAAATTCTTACTGATTATAACCAGACTAAATTAAACATAACTTTTACTTTATTAGAATATGGAGGCACCTGTAAAACATTTTTAATCTTTACATATTGTTAATATATCAACTACTACTATATAAATGTAATTTCTAATTAAATTTATAATGCAAGAAATACCATAAAAAATTTTAATGGCTATCTTTAAAAAAATCTTAACACTTTCCATGCGACATGACTGAAACTCCAGTCATGGTGGGTGCTATCCCGCCTGGAATTCCAGTAATGCCACATTGAAAGTGTTAATCAAACAAAATCCTGTTTAAAGGTCAACACAAGCAAAATAATGTAATACATATTTGCAAAGATTTTCAGCAATGCAGTACAACAAAGTAACTCACTTTAAATCATAATCAGAGGAATGGAAGAGAAATTTGTAAGTTGGAGGAAAAGTAACAGGTTCTTCTCTTAATTCTGAGAATGCAGCTCCAGAAGTCATTACTTCGTGCAACTGATCTTCTTCCAGAAGCATCCTAATACCTTCATTTTCTGAATCCTCTGAATCACTATCTACAGAATCCTTAACTTTATCAAACGATTTCTTAGTGCCATCAGCAACCAATCCACTTTTAGGCTTTAGTTTTGTTTTAAGTTTACTGACAATGTCTGCAGATGTTCCAGCCTCTTCCTTCAATCGAAAGTTGAGATCTCCAATCCAAAATACATAGCTAAAACAAGAAAAATGACATGCAGCATTATGAAATAAGTTGTAACAAGGTGAATCTGCATTATTTAAACCTATGCCATAACTCAACACCGTAGATCTAAACTCTCTTCTCTGCTTTTAACTTAAATCAATGAACTAGTAATATACGGCTTAAGAGAGTGGCATTATTTGCAATGTCACTATTTTTCATGATTTCTTAAAAGTGTGTCATACAACTTTTCTATTAACTTTTAATAATTTGTGAAGCCCAAAATTGAAATTAGAAATTTTGTAGAACCCCATAATCAAAGTACTGTTAAATTTTAAAATAAAACTCACTGGTTATACCATGGAGGGTGGGTATGGAAACTCATTATAAGGCCTCCTCTGTTATAATTAAGAACACAGTCCCAATGACCCAGTACACATAACTTTTTCTTTTCAGATTTTTATCTTTCATAACAACTACAAACAATAAATACAAAAATTAATACTGACATCAATCTACAGTCAACACAATGAAATTTTTACAATTTCAGTATAGAATGTAAGGGATAAGAAAGACCCACATTCATGACATTAGCAATGGGGTTATAACCAGAGTGACCAGTACATTGGATTCTACTATATAAAAATGTTTCTAAGCTTTTCAAAGCTATTTGTTCAGTATTAGTTTAAGAAATTTTAAGTTCTAAAAATCTTAGCATCAAGGATACCACATTAGAGAGGTTCTGCAGTAATTTCTACTGACAGTATTTCTGCAGGCCCATTAAAAATACATGCTTAAGATTCTCTATCTACCAAACCCTACTTAACATCAAGTTTATTAACTATACTCACAATGAATTTAAATTTGCTCTCTGAATTTTTCTCAATTACTCCTTAATACAAGATCTGCATCTATAAAGGATTTATTTGTAAAATGGATAGATATAAATAATTCCTCCAGATTATATATAAATAATTAATATGGGGTCATTTGCTTAATCTTCAACAATGTATTCTCCAAAAACAAGACAAAATTTAACATCAAGTATTAATCACTAAATTAAAAATATTTATGTAAAAAACTTACTCATGAAAGAATATATTTGCTGTCTCTTGGTTGGAAAAAACCTGATCGTCAAGAATAATGTTGTAGTCAGAAATTCTGTCCGCAAGTAGATGATCATGGGGAGTTAAATGGCAGTTGACAAGACAAACTGATACTCCACTTACACCAAACCTTACACTCACTGCCCCTTTGTTTCCCTATAAAAGAGAAAAGTTTTTGGAATTTAAATTAATGATTCATCGTTATAGATGATTTTACAATATAATTTCATATATACATAATGATGTTTGATCCATGGAATTTATTGAGGACATGACCAATTCTTAGTTTAGTGTGCTTACCCACATTCCTCCAAATCCAGTCTTTGTATAAAGAGTTTCTATATCACGTATTCTTAAAAGATGCTCCCTTAATACAAATATTGTCATAACAATTCCTTGAAGGCGAATAGTTCGCGCTACAATATACCCGCAACGTGACAAGGGTTCTCTAAAAAAGAGAAAAATATGCATTTAAAAATGTGGCAATGCATACATAACCAAAATCGCTTTTGAGGATGGCCTTTACTCAACATCATACTTGCACATTTTTATCTTCAATTCTAAACAAATGCACTCTCTAAAATAGAAAGATAACCCAATTTCGAATGTGCTAAGCAATTTATTTTTTCCAGCATTCAATTGAATGGATAACCAGAAAAATGCTATACCAAATCAAATTGTATTTATAAAGTGATAATCACATACAATCATATCTCTGAAACAGACAAGCAATTATGTTTACAGTGATTACAACTGGAAATGGAGATGAAAATATAAATTAATGGACGAGTGAAAATTTACTTATATAATATAAACAGCCTATGAACTTACCGAAAGGTATTTGTCCATGGATTACCTAGTAACGCATCCATTAACATATTCTGAGGTTGTGACTTCACCTCTTGAAGACTGAAAAATCGAAATTTTAATAACATAAAAATATTATTATTACAATTGTGATATTTTAAAAGTATTTTCTCTTATACACACCCCACAACGTATATGTCAGGCAGCTTAAAACTTCCAATTTGTTCTCCAAGACCGAGCATTGCAGTTACATCTTCCTCTGGAGGACGTGTAGCTACATTCCATGTGATCATATACAGCCTAACAATATAAAATGAACTTAAGACCTAGTGTGAATACGAGCTTTAACGAAAATTGCATAATGTAACATGAATTTTACCTGAGAGTTTCCATTGTTGGCACGTAAAATTTAGACCGATAACAAATGTAATTTATTACAAGGTCCTTTCTCGTAAATTATACATATAATTAAACCCAAAAGGTGTCATTTCAAAAAAATTATGAAACAGCTTGAACGCATGAGGTAACAACAGGAGTAGAACACCACCGGTGCTGCTGGAGCGCTTTATCCTTCACTATGTAATTTTAATATATTCTCCAACTTACGTAAATGACAGTAGACTATTTTCAAAATAAAACGTTATCGTGCTTGGTAAAAACGAATATGACCTTCCTATGATTGCACAAGCAGTATGATACTGCAACATACGGACTTTCAGTTTCGTCTTGAATTACGAAAGGCAACTGTTACCTTTATGGCGGGATAACCGAGTATGCTCCAATTGTAGTAAAACTCATTCCTTCGTTTACCGGTCAACAACGAAATCATAAGCCCAAGTTCGTCATAAAAATCATAATCATGGCTCATGCACTTATTCTATATAAATATTATCATTGTAATGTTCTATATATTTTAATATCCGATTCGAAAAGAAAAAATGACCTTATCTACATCCTGATATCGAAAATGCAATGTGCCGTATATTTTCTCGGTTTTTATAAAAATAAATAATTTTTATAAAAATAAACAACAGTGGAGAATGACGGTATGGAGAGCTTTGTAGGCCATCCCGAGTCGTAGCGTCAAATTTAGAGCCATCCCGCAAAGTTTTTATGTTGCCCCTATATTAATTTTTATTTTATTTTTGTCCAGTCTCGAAGAATCTCAAAATTATTTATCAATAAAAATTACACATAATACAATATAATTAAGCTCTTAAAATTATATATGAATAATAATAAATGTATGAATGTAAACAATACTTAAGGAAAGACTTATTAAAGGAAGCGAAAAATATTTTCTTCTAGATTCCACATAAGCGAAATCAGAAATTGTACAGTTTCCATCCGAGTGGCTTCTTCGGCTTCTCTTCCTGTCCCACTCTACGCAAATTATGCTGTATTTTCATAATAAGCGAGTTTATTAATTATCACAATTATAGATGATCTTACATATAACTCTCCAATATTTTTCTGTTGCACCCCATTAAACGCCTCATTAAAATTTTCCTTCGTAAATTTCCCGTCTCATAAAATTCATGGAGAGGTCCTTAAAATTTCGCTGTAGAGGGATATTGAAATTTAATCTTCCTTCGTGGCTATCAGAAAAATGCGCGATTTAGTACTATTAAAAACAGCGTACGAGATCACATCTCCAATCGTTCGTAATAACCTAAATATTCGGAAACGTCTATTAAACATCATAATATTTCAAGACATTAGTCCTAATCAACACTTTTACAATAATAATATTAATTCGTTTTCTGAAGATTGCCATCTTTCTTCATACTATACTTTTACTTTATTTTATACATAAAAAACGCGATATCTCAGCTATGTTGTCAGAGATCCACGAGAATGTTTTAAACATTCACTATAGAATATAAAAAACGCGTCATGAACGCGTATTGAAAGTGATCTGCTATTCAGAATGTTATTCTGATTTAAACATCTGGAGATACATTTTCGTATAGCAATTTGTCAAATTTGTATTATGTTTAAATTTTAAAGTAGGATATTGTTTGTTACTCGGGATAATACTCCAATATTAGGTAATTTATAAATTATATGGAATACTTTTCATTGCTCCACTGATTTTAACAGCATAGAAATTATTGTTCGGTATGTTAAAATTTGAGTAAAAATAAGAGAATTTTGTTTGCCATAGCTTTGGATTGCATATTAAAATCTCCTAGAGAAGTTATTCGATAGTTCTTTATTCTTTTAACATGATATTATCTTACGGATCCAGGCGAATACTTTATCTGCATTTGGCGAGTTAAAGAGGAATGGTTATCCCCACTACAAAAAATCGTTATTTAAATCCTTTCCATTTTAACATCAATACCAGCATTCTTTTTATATGAAAAATAAAGTCTCATTGGAAATGTAACGAGTTTTAGTTTTACTATTAATTTAATAATATTATTTTCAAAAATGTTCAGGCTGCAGTTCCTTTATATTCTAGACAAGGTATCTAAATGACCCTACGGTGCTCCAAATAGAGTCAAACTTTATGCTTCGGATGGATAACTATTTTACTCCTTGATAATTTTATTTCCAATCTATGTATTTAAATTATACAACCCAATTCTCCCTTATTAAAGTGAACTAGAAAATCCTTCTAAATGCTCGAAATTTAAAAAAATATTAAGATTGACTATGGCCTCCTGCATAAAAGAAGTCTGTACCAGCGTCCAAAGAAATGATCGGTTTATGGCGGCCGTTGCGAATCTACGTTTACATAAGCCGTTATTTGTCTTCTATGCAACGGTGCTTTTGGATGGGTTGGAGTTTAATCCCTTCGCTATGTTTCCTTGGAAATTTTGGTTCCTGTTATATCTCTAAGTGGCCGAAGACGCGATCGTGTTATAGTGGCCATTGTCAACCTCTGTTTATGTAACTAATTATTTGTCTTCAAATAAACCATTCTTTTGGATTGGTTTTAAACCAAAACTAATTGCACACTTTGCTTCCGTTAAAATTAAAGCAGTAATAATTAGTGGTAGAATTTTTACTTAACCATCTCTTCAGTGCCGCTTCTTCGAGGATTTTGTGACTAAAGTTACCAGTGTAACATATATGTAAAGATCTTCTAATAAAAATATTTTTATTTTATATCAAAATCTGATTTGAATTCTACGATAAATGCATTAAGTTATGAAAATATGTACAATCAACTGGTCAGATGGTGCATATCAAAATTGCTAGCAGAAGGTTGCGCTCGCCTGCCATAAAAATATGCCTCTTAATTTTTACTTTGATCCTTTATCGCTTTAAGTGTTTCGACATTCTGTATGTTTTATGTATTGTTATCCTCCCATGCAATTTAATAGTTAAAGTTTGTATTTCAGAATTGCATAAAGTCTTAAACAAATAAGTCTCTGATGATATAATGGGTAAGTTATAACATACCGTTGTTATGTCGCTATATAAAGAAATGTTTCTGGCTGTTATATTTTGAATGTCTTGATGCAGGAATTGTTTTGGCCAAATCTGAAGGTGCGGTTATTCAGCTTCCGTCGTGATGCAGCTGGAATTGGTAGTACTGCCTCTATTAAAATATCGATAGGAATAACTCAACGGCTGTTAGATAAAATAATACGATCATTATATTCTCAAGGGGAGAGATTCAAAGTCACTAAGAATTTCACAAGCGAAAAAACTCATATGGAAAGTACATTGTATACTACCTTTATTAAATACAAATCAATGGAGTAAATTAGGAAAAAATTTTTTAAAATTTGATTGGTTACTTATTCAAAATAGAGAATTTTTATTTATTTGTTTTGGCTTGCAAGTGTATAGTTATAGCAGTTGGATCCTCTCAGAGTGCACGTCTCATAGAATTTTCACAGTATTTTAAAATTTACGTAAGTGGAAACCGCTTAAAACGAAAACGAACAGTAGGAGACGTATATCGGATCCTTTCTCGTATCTATATTTTTAAATGTATTTGTATTGGTTTAGCGAGAAAAGGATAACACGAAAATTATCTCCGGTTCCAAGAATATAATTAAATACAAAATCCCTCGGATAATACGGCATGGCAGTTGAAAGAAGTGTTTCCTCACTCACTCCCTTCTTCATTTCCTCTTAACAAACCTACCACCCTCCCCTCACCGGGAAAGAGACAAATACTATTATAACAAATTATGTAATTCAGTGTCGAAATATTTGTTACATTTTTACTAAAAATTAGAGACTAGTACTATCATAAAAAATAAATGCTAAATAAATAAATTGCAATTAATTAGTGTCGTTAATCATTGTGATAATTATGCCCATCACTGATGTATATCATGGATTAGATTATACTTACATAGTTTTAAAAATGACAATTTTAGAATCAAAACTTGTAACATGAAATGTTTGAGTAGGTCCCTCAGATTTCATGTTCAACATTTTCAAATGTATTTTCTTCACTGGCATTGCATGTATATGGCATTTGATATTAATTATTTTCGCCTATTAAACTCGGCTAAATGTGCATGCTGTTTGAGCAAATCATATTTGAAGTGAATATTTTTGGCGTTTCTCAGTGTATATAAAGCTACTACAAATTTTCCAGGCCGAATATGTCTTAGAATAGGGTGACCAGATGCATTTGGTAACAGCCGGGACGAAACAAGTTTTGAAAAGGAGAAACCGGGAGATTTTCTAAAAAAAAACCGGGACAATGGAAATTATGTTTTTTTTTCTTGAATATTCTAAAAATCAAATAAATATGTTTACAAAAGAATATATAAACTATAATTTATTGCAATAACAATTAAATTACATATTTCGTGATTAATTAAGCAGTATTACAATAAAACATATTAGGTGAAAATGGTGTTTTCAATCATATTTTAAAGTACTTCTGCCTGCCTTGATCGAATTTTCATCATTTTTAATCACATAAAAACTTTTACAGGTCATATTAAAGTTGAATTTACACATCATTATGGAATTGATGGTTTTTATATACAAACTGTTTCGTTCATCAGACCATTGAATGTCTATTTGCGAAAATATTCTTTCCACATTTCCATTGTGTGCCGGAATGGCAAACAGAAAGTTACATAGTCTCTCCATTTCTAGAAATACAAATTTTGAAAAAAAATATGAGCACCGGCCGTAGCAAGATCTATTAAACCATTCATCATTCCTGTCTTTCATCTCTTTGAAATCAAATTTTTAATCAATGGTTTGTCCAACAGTTTGGCACGACATTCTATTTAAGATAAATGTAGTAAGTAAATTGTTGCAAAGTCCATTCGTGAATATGAAAGCTTCAATAAATTCTCTTGAGCAGATTCAGCAATATTTCGGAGCTTGTAGGTCAGAAATAGGGTTAAATAAATTAATTATAGATGCTCGAGAACTGGCAACAGAACTAAGTAGAGGCTGAATCAAAATTATGCAAGAGACCGAAATTCTGCCACGAAGAAAGAACCCCAATTTTGAATCTGCACAGGCTGATGCAAGTTTTCATAATCCCCAAGGTTATTTCCGAGTAATTTTTTTTATCTTGTGTTGGATCAAACAATTGCCTCGATAAAGAAGAGGTTTCAGCGACTCAAAAACCACAGTGAATATTTTAGTTTCTTATATCACTTGAGTGAACTGAAAATCATGGATAAGAAAATTCGTATTTTCTTAGAATCAGTTAGTGAAATACCGTGAGTCTTTGATTTTCCAGCACTTAAATGCAAATGCTTTTTATAAAATAGTATTTGGAATATCGAGTTTGGTTTTCAAAATAATTTCGTACTACAAACGGGAATAAAAAAACTACTGCATATACCACCACTATTACAAGAAAAAAAACCGGGACATTGATGCGTACCGAAAAAAAATCGGGACACCGGGACAAAATTCTGAAAACCGGGACAAATCCGGGGAAACCGGGACGCCTGGTTACCCTATCTTAGAACAAAGTTTCGTGTTTGTTGACAACACTGATAAGATTAAGCTATGCCTGTAGCGGAATAAATCAATATTTGTTCGTCAGAAGAAACATGTCAATATTCTTCATATAAATTTCGAAGGCAATGTCCTGATTTTATGTCAATTAAGTTACAGCACATGGTGTCCCCGCGCATTTACTACATACTACGCGCCACACGTACTAATCAGAATACATCCACGCGACCATTGGCTCTTTTCCAAAATAAAAAAGGCACAGTAGCCTTCCCGATTGCAGCGGAAGCGCCGTCTTCAGATTGTGTTTGGCCACAGCTCGTGGAACTGTAGAGTCGACTCGGAGTAGCACGGTGCGGTGAGTCAATTTGCTTGATCAGATGAGACAGCAAAAAAGAAAACATTAGGATTATACACGAAGAGATTGAGAAGTGAGTCGCTTGTTTGAAGTGCCATGGAATTTTTTGACGAAGATGATTTTTCGTGGTGATTTTTAAGCCCCGAGGAGTTATTCTGGCAATACCAAATGTAACGAGAAGTTTTATCGTGTTCTTATGTAAGTTCCTTCGTTTGTACATAGCTTAAAAGTATCCATAATTGGGCGATAATTCATGAAGTGTGCCGTGTTAATTATTCCACGTACAGTACTTCTGAAAGCAGGTTTTGTGCCAAGAGTGCTATTAAAATGAATACATCTGAAATACCTCCATTTCAAATAAACATTACTCAACTCCAGGTAAGTCAAATTTATAAATTTACTTATACAAGTTTATAACAAGTTGCCCAAGGTTCGTTAGTGGACTTGTGAATGGTTTATCGAATTAGATAAATTGGCATTCTTGAAATTGACGCGAGATGTCTATGAATCGAAAGAAGTGAGTAAAATGTAATTATTTCACACCTTTGAATTGGAGTGGATAATTTAGTTTTTGAAAGAATTTAAGATAATAGGAGTTAGACCTCTGCCATGCAAAGTGAAAGTTTTGATACTAAATAAACTGAATCGTTAATTTTCTGGTTTAAAAACCCTTACAGATAGATTTTTATCAGTTAGTGGATATTAGATTTTTATCAGTTAGTGGATATTCTAATATTACGGTACAATTGCCTCAGACGTACGAACCTCTAAAATATGAAAGCAGGCACATGTGCGTGCTTAGTAACCTTGACCCCCCCCCCCCTCTTAAGTTTGCGCTGCCAATCCCAAATGTTTTCGCTTTTACCCACTTATGTTAGTTCGATTGCGCACTAAACCGACCCCAAAATGCGAATGTTTTGCATGACTGACCAGACAATAGATAGCGTCGATAAGACGTCCTCGGAATTAGAACGAAAACCAAATAACAAGATAGAATGTTGAGAAATACTGTTATCGAAAATTTGACTGCAAGCTTCATGTACTGTTGGAAATGTATAGACTCGTAAAATTTTCAAAACTGACAAATTGAACATTGAAAGCATACGCTAGAGTCAACAGCTTTACAGTGGTAATTGTTGATAATGTAATGAAGAAAAGAAATTACATACAAAGGTTGTAAATAACGGAAAGTAGCTTGCAGCGGTGGCTCTTTAGCTACACTCCTTTTATATTTTTCGAAATAAAATTCTAGTGACATTTATTTAAATTGTTGGGAAGAAAATGGCCACCAAAGGCATAATACTGAAACTTTATTCTGCTTGATTTTATCGCAGACGGTTGCTAACCTTGCACGGAGCCGTAACTTCTATGTGTTAAAATCCCACGGGAATAGTGTACGCCCATACCCGTTATACATCAGGTGAAGCAGAGCATGTACGGGGATTGTTAACATTGAATCACGGGAGGTATTTCCTTACAAGACTTTGGTTGAGTTTATGAGAAACTTTACAATTTAAACCGTCAAAGAGATAGTTTGGTTTTTCTACGTATAATCTCCCGACAGATTTTATAATATTTAATATATATTTCGAATAGTTTACGCTATTTAGAAAGATTTGGCATAGTTTATCGAATACATTTGCTGTATTAATTCACACTTAAACATAATGACTTTGTGTTTTTCAGGAAAAATGTTTATTTATTCACAATCTACCACCACAAGCGCAATGCAATTTCGTGGAGACAACACTTGATTGCACAAATGGAGAAGCTTTCGTCTCGTATATAAGGATCCTCTATTGCACTCTTGGACCAAATCATCAGTCTCTTGGCCTAATAATTTATGTACGTTAAACGCGTTTACTTCGGAAAATATTATAACCAATTATTTAATTAAACGTTGAAAGAATGCTATTACATCAATTTAATATTTTGTTTCAGTTTTTTTGGTTAATGATCCTATTTATTGCACTTGGCACAACAGCAGACAATATGTAAGTAATTAATTCCCTCTTTTTAAAAGTTATGACTCTTATGCAATTTTTTATTACAAATGTCTATTTTTGATTCAGTCATCTAATTGATATTTTTAATTTTTCCACTATTTCATTTTTATTTTGCTGCAAGAGCTTAATTTATTAAAAGAAACGATTATAAAATGGCCAATGCATGGATGGCAATAAAATAATGAACTAATAAAGTGGCATGGGCGACCAAGTGCCAGGGGCCCAGAGGGGGGAGGGGGATCAAATTTTCCTAATACAGAAAAAATAAATATTTTTTAGCAATTAATTTTTTTCGTCCTGATTTCTGAATGGCTTTCCAGTTAATAATTATTTATGGAGATAGTTATTTAAAAAGCCTAACCTTTTCTTGATAGTTGATTAATAAGTGCAACTCGTTAAGTTTTACAACAGGTTTGTTTTGATTAAACATATATATTAGTTGAGTGAAAAGGGAGGGGGAGATGGACTATTGATAATGTTTTGCCATGGGCCCTTCCATTCATAGTTATGTCACTGCTTAGAGTAAGATAAATCTATGAGGAATAGTAGATATTTTTTTATATTTATATACGCCTTTTATATTCTCAAGGTAGACTTACTAACTGAATCTCCACATTTTTTAAACAGTAGCTATTTTAAACATGGAATTAAAAAGTACCACATGAAATGTGACTCCTGAAAATTTCAAACATCACTTATGGCAGTCTCTCAGTCAGAGTTCTAGGTGGGATGCAAAGTTTCAAAAATAATTATTATAAAACTTTCCTCAACAAAATTATTGCAATATTTAATATCCTTAAAACTTTAAATTGATGATTAATATAATACTAAAATTCACTTAATGTAAAATTTCACTTCTTGGAAAAGGTGATTTTTGTCTATATTTGGCAAAATGGTTGGTGGAACATAAGATGCAAAAGATTAAGAATGTCTGTTTTGTGGGATCTTTTTGGTGAAATTAGATTTAAGCATCAGTTCACCTAAAACTTAGCCTATTATGATGTATACAAACGAAGTGGAGAAAATTTATCAGTTTACATTTTTGTAATGCCATTTGTTGTATTGGAACTTAAATGGTTTATGAAGGATAACAGCACAAGAATTGATTTAATTTGATTTGGTAACATTGTCATATAAGTCCATTCTTGATGTCATCAACAGGTTCTGTCCTGCTCTCACTGTGATAGCTAAAATACTTGGTCTTTCTGAAAATCTAGCTGGAGTGACTGTTTTAGCCTTTGGTAATGGTTCTCCAGATATATTTACGGCTGTAGCTGGAGCACCTTCAGGAAGGACAGAACTAGTTTATGGAGAATTATTTGGTTAGTTATTTTGCTAGTAAAAATATGCCTAGGTTTTCAAATAATAATTTCAATCAATGAATCTCTAATCTTTCACAAAAATATGTTACAAGAATTTTATATCTTTTCTTATAATCTGTAGGGTCAGGAATGTTTGTTACCACTGTAATAGCAGGTACAATATGCATATGCTGCCCATTTAAGGTAATGGAGCGACCATTCCTCAGAGATAACATTTTCTACATAGGAGCTGCATTCTGGGCTTTTTACGTATTTTTTAAGGGAAAAATTTCCTTATGGGAATCCATAGGTGAGTTTGTCAATTTTTCAAGTATTAATCTAACTGTAGCGAAAATAACATCAGTTAGGAAATTGTTCCATCTAAATTTCCTCAATGGAATGCTATAGATAAAACTTATATTCACCAAGTTAAAATTTATGTCATTGCCTTTATGTAAATTTGTTTACGTCTTACTATTTCTTAAAGCTATTTTAAAATGTTTAATTGATGAATCAAATACAGGCGACTCCCAAGATTCAACAGGGATGCATTCCTGAAAACATGGTCGAATCTCGAATTGTCGAATGCCTTTTTTCCATATACTTGCATGTTATAATTGGGGAATATGTTCCCACATCTCAGGAAAAAGTCTCCCCTCACATTCTATAAAGATAAAATAACATACTAATATGTTAATACAACAATATTAAATTATGAATAAATTAAATAATAAATATTTTAAATGTATAACTTATTTTTTGCACTAAAAAGGAACAAATAAATTTTTGTTTCGAACTTCAAAGATAGATAGTATGCAATATGTTCTGCTGACGGCCCAGCTCGCGCGAGTTGTTTGTTACTATGACTCACACGAGCCGGACAACATACCTGCATACATCTATCTATACATACAACTTTTTCATCACAATTAAAAACACGACAAGAACAATAGCTGCCCTCTTCAATCAATGCACACAGTTCATCAGGATAACTTGAGGCAGCATCAGTATTTGCACTTGCAACCTCGCCAGTTAATTTAAGGTTATGCAAACTTGCCCTTCTCTTACATCTGTCAAACCAGCCATGGCTTGCACTAAATAGAGGCTCATCAACAGAAATTTCATCCATCCTTTCCTTCAAATCATCATAGATATCCTTAGCCTTTGCTCTAATCATGGTCTCACTAATAGGAATGTGCTTCTGACACATCATCTACCCCAAGTTTTAAAAGTTTTTCCATTTTAGGAATCACAACACCGTGCCTAGGACTGTTTATTGTTGTTATCAAATTACCTGAATTTATCACGTTCTAGAATTTTCTCCTTCTGTTTCACATAAGTGCTAATATTTGAACGACACATTCCCAACGATCGTGCGATTTCAGTATGACTTACCTTTCTCAACACGCTTTAAAATTTCTAATTCAATTCATAACTATGAGTCTTATGCACTATTTTATTTGATTCACTTGCATTATCACTATTACATTTCCTTTTAGATATCATGTCAAGTGATAAATTTATAAATAAATCAATTAAATAAATAAATTTAAATGAAAGATTAACAGAAAAAAGAATGAAATCAGCACAAATTCAAACAATTAGAGCAGATAACTATGTCTACATTGAAACTAAACGTCGTATGGTTGGTTGTGACGAAACTTACTTCACGTAAAGTAGTTCCAAATTTGATGGGTCGAATAAACAGGTTTTGACAGGTCGAAATCTCGAATTTGTCGAATCTCGAACAGTCCAATCTCGGGAGTCGCCTGTATACTGAAATCTTCATTTTCATTAAATAAAATAGTTATAATTGCATCATCAGAATTATATTTTTAGAGTATTCAATGCAGGTTCATATTATAAGATGGGACACACTGGCCATTATGGCCACCAGGCAAAGCCCTATGGGCCACTGCCCCAATACAGCCAGTTGGATGGTTAACTAATGGCTACAGATCAGGCAAGGGTAGTTGGGCTGATGATGTGAGGCCAGTTGCAACAAGGCTCAATAGAGTTTTATATGATTAAAAGGGTGTCCATATGAATACAGGAATTATTTGAGCAATACTTAAGTAAGCCATCCATATATAATTTTGTATCTACTTGGAGTAGATAAATATTATAAGGCTCATACGATTTTCATTTTCCAAAGATAACTAAACGACGGATTAGTACCCATATATGAGAAAGTTTGTACAATGTATGTTGTACCGATTTTTACTTATAATCACGGACTGAACAGAGCCTGCATTGCGAATATGATCATCAATTTTTCCTTTGTCTTTTAAAATGGTTGCAATTGTTGAACGATTGAGATCATTAATACGACCAGTTGAAGCAAGCGACTCACCTTTTTCTGATCTATGTATTTTGTCCATTTTAGTTTCCATTGGAAGCACTCGATGTTTTACCACTCTTAGCACTTTCACAAACACTACATTTATGATTGTTGTCCATATTTCAAGGTTAATAAAAAACAATACGTACATAAACCCGCACCCATACTGTTTCGAATAAAAACGGCAAGTAGTATGTGGAATATTCGTAAATACTAATTGTTCATTTGTTTAAAGTTCGTTAGTATAGGTTCATCTGTCTTTACCACACTTAGCACTTTCACAAACACTACATTTACAATTGTTTTCCATATTTCAAGGGTAATAAAAACAACACATACATAAACACGTGCCCATACGGTTTTGAATACAAACGGCAAATGCAAGGCACAACTCATTGGTATGTGGAATGTTTGTAAATACAAATTGTTCATTTCTTGAATGTTCATAAGTAGAGGTTCACCTGTATATATATTAACTTTTTGGTAAATTTCAAAATTATCTTGTTTTCATTTTCTTTGCTTTGACTTATACTCGAGTCTTGGATTTTAGACACTGTTTTAGACTAAAAAGTACACCGACTTATACTCGAATCGCCTTATACTCGAAGATATACGGTAATTTATTTTCAAATGTCAACTGAGAGAAAGAGAAAAATTCTGAACTTTACTGTGAATTGAACCTGGGTCTCCCACTTTCTGACTAACCAACTAAGCTACAAAGCCAGCATAATTTTCCATTCTTGAGTTTTGTTATTTCAGGTTTCATGCTTCTTTATCTGGTGTACATCACGGTGGTTTTGGGCGGAAGAGCTTGTAAAGGCTGGACTAGTAATGGTAAGTTTTTTATGGTATCCACATTAAAAATTACTTTATTTCAGTCACATTTTGTCAATATGCAAGCAGGATTGATCATAAAAACCTCAAATAATAGTGATATTTGCAGAATAAATTATATTTATGCTGTAGAATATGATATTTTTATGTCTTTCTAGTAACTGCAATAATTAATTAAGATTTAATATTGTAGAGTCAACCCTTTCAAAACCACCAATCTTGGCAAATGGGACATGCCTGATCTTGGATTTTTCAGGGTTGTGGGTGATAATACCTGTAAGCAGTATTTTATATCAAAGAGAAAAGAAATAAGCATGGAAAAGACATACCGTATTTACTTGTGTTATTGCTTCCCTTTTTTACACTAAAGGGTGGGGCAATTATTCAGAACAGGAATATGGTCTTAGATTAGGACCCAGCTAGCCATGCTAGTATTAACTAGCCCCAACGGATGTTCTGAAAGAGATACATCACAGAAAACACATACCCTCTCAAATGGTGAGATAGCCCCTGTTATAAATTGATGGAATAATTGATCCTAAGAGCCTTATGCGACAGGCATAACCTGGAATGTTTGATGACATCCATTGGGACTGGTTGATACTAGCACGGCCAGTCTGGTCCTAACCTAAGAAAATATTCCCATTCGGAAGGTTATCATTTTTAAATTTGTTTAAAATGATATACAAACTCGACATTTGGACATGTGCAGCCAAAAAAACAACTCGTCTAAGTAAAAGAGAACCAATTATACAGTTTGAAAAAGTAATCTTTTATTTCTTCCTCATAATTTGGGTGAGACAATTTTAAATCATATCTGGCTTTTTCAATTTTTTTTAAATTCTGGAGCTTAATAGTTTACTCAGCAACAATATTTCATAAAAGCAAATACTTTGATTAATTCATCTTTAACTAATAAAAAAGCCTAAAAATTTTAATGATTATTTTTTATGCAGTTTTTGTTCATAAGAGATAAAATACAGTAAAACTCGTTTATTACGAATTTGAGGGGACCGACTCATTGCTTCGTTATAAGCGTGACTACGTTATATACAAGAAACATGGTTTTTGGCCTATACATCCCATATAACACGTATACACATACAGTAAAAGCTGTGCTATCCTGCTATTTAGAACCGGCCGCCCTCAGATACCGGCAATTATACAAATACAATTCATTTTGTATTTCTTTTTCTTTTTTTATGAATTTTTGTGTGAATTGTATATGTGTAATGCCACAACTTCCACTTTAAAATTTCTTAAAATATATATTACGTATTTACTCCGTATACTTCTGTGGCTGCCGAGTAAGCATGGCGTTTTTGGTTACGTAAACTATTTGCATTGTCTAGATGTTTTGGTGTACTTGTACAATTTCCACTTTTATCGCTTTTTTTATTTTAAAAGTTACCCATCCATTGAATATGGCATCAAAATAAATCCCTAAAAGCACGGAACAGGAGAGAAAAGGTTGTTTTAAGGCTAACACAAAAGCTGGAGCTGATCAAACGAGTTGACAAAGGAAAAAATTGAGCAGCCATAGCAAAAGAATTCAACATCGGATCTTCCACGCTCTACGATATCAAGGCTCAAAAGGCTAAATTAATGAAATTTGTGTCATCTCCTGAGATGAGTAAATCAATTAATAAACATCATATGCTTCATAAGCCAAAAATTGAGGAACTGGATAAAATATTATATGACTGGTTTTCACAGAAATGTTCAGAATAATTAAATAATTTCGTCCTTTTCTAATAGAGTAAATAAAGATAAATAAGAAAGATATAATCAAATAAATTCAATTTTGGGAACTGCCGTAATCCCCAAACTTCCCGGATGCCCTAAACTTTTCAATAGTCTTTTTGTTTTGCATGTAAGCGTAGTTACGTATTAAATAGGAATGGATAAATAGTGTCTATATCTAACTACGTGTGGAAGAATTAAAGTGGAAAATGCAAACCCCATGCATAATTATGTTCGGGGAGTACGATAAGCCCAATTTTGTTTGGTTATTGCTAAATTTGCGATGTCAGAATAAAAAAACGCTCCCCTAACTTACATTTACATAAACATTTCACATTTTTAATATCAATTTCAAAACAAAGGGAGCGTGGAAATTCGTATGGAAGGGGTAGATGGAGGAAGAGGACCTCTACGAACAAGTGCGAGGTAAACGGGCGGAAACTATTCATTACTTATCGCTCTGCTCGCCATAATTCGTTATATATGGGGCATTTTTTGCCACGGGACCAAACATTTGTTCGTTACAGCCGAGAATTCGTGAAATGCGTGTTCGTTACATCCGAGAAATTTAACCAATGCCCTTATGGAGAAGTCCAAGAGACCGAGACATTTCTTCGTTATAGCCGAGATTTCGTTTTAGGCGTGATCGTTATAAACGAGTTTTACTGTATAATGAACACAACTTTCTTCAAGGCAATGACCCTCTGCGGGAGCTTATTGAAGAAGAAAATAGAAGAGCTTCTTTGGATAGCCTTGGAAATATTTATCATTCGACAAAGTCTTCTGTGTGTGGTAATTAATATATGTTTACCATAATATCTAATTCATGATCTAAAATAATGTTGAGTAATCATACTAACAGGCTAATTTTTATGCTCATAAACGGTAATTTTATTCAATTTAGTGGATCTTGCTGTTCATGCTGAACAAATCAGTCAGCTGGCATCAATTGGTAGATCCCAAGAAATAGAAAAATTCAGACATGAAGTAAACAAATTAAAATCTCCTGTTTCAAATTGCACAACACCTCTGCTGGGGAGAAATCGTAAGTACATGTATCCAATATGATTTTTCTGTGACTATCCATATCTTTTGCAAATTAGTATATATGAGCCACATGTACCGTAATTTTCCGATTATAATATGCAACCTATATAATACCCGCCCATGTTTTCACTAGTGAAATGTGAAAATTCTATTATCACTATGTATAATAAGCACCTATTTTTTTAAAAGATCAATGTAATTTTACTGGACTATGTGTAGTACATATTGGAACAGTTCTCGCCTTGCTGCCAAATGAGATACATGTGAGAGAGTTTACAAGAATATCACGTTACGTTCTGACTCTCCCATTAAAGATCGCTACACTGTATAAAAACATTTTGTATCAATCTCGCCTTTTGTGTTAATCTGGTCAGTTGGAATATGAGTTTGCGCTTTTCCACAAAACTAGATATGTGTGAGGGAGTTTACGAAAATATCACGTTATGTTCTGACTCCCATTAAAGATCGATACAATGTATAAAAACCTCAGTCTCAAAGTTGCCTTTTGTATTAACTTGATTGGCTGGAATAACAGTTCGTCCTTTTCCTCCCAGCGACATTACTTACATGAACATCAAGTTCAGTTCACACAAGCTGATCAAGGTGTGTAAAATGTTCTTAGCGACGTAATTTACGTAGACGATGGGAGAGAACAAACGGTTGCCGAGGAACTGTTTGAGGACAGTGAGGGGAGTAGTAATGAATTCCTAGACTTTAGTAATTCTGACAGCTAAAGTAAATAAATAAATATTCTTATTTTTGTTTTGAAAGACAATATTTAAGGGAAAGTTATCGAAATGCATTGAAATGTAGGATTTATTTGTAAAAACATGTTCGTTATTGAAATGCATTGAAATGTATGATTTATTGGTAAAAACATGTTCAAAAATGTAAATTATTTCTGTACTGAAAAAAGTTGTATGCATTTATAACCATATATAATATGCACCCTAACTTTTTGTCAAATATTTCGAGAAAAACATGTGTATTATAATCGGAAAATTACTGTAATTCACATAAGCAGCAAAATATTTTTTGATGTTTTTAGGATATAATAGTGATGAGACTTTTAGAAACTTGCTGAAGGATGCTCTGAAGGCACTTAATCCTATGGATAAAGAGGCATGGAAAGACTCAAATTGGTGTTCACGCATTATTTTACTTTTGAGGGTAGGTGTGTAGTTATAAGCTTTATGTGATGAGAAAATATGACTGAAATATTAAGACACTTAATTCTTCAACCACAGATGCCAACAATTTTCTTTCTAAAACTGCTTATTCCTGTGGTAAACTACACATCAGAAAAAGATGGATGGTGTAAATTACTGAATGTCTTCCATTGTATCTCCACACCACTCTTTTGTGTTTTTGCAA
Source organism: Uropetala carovei (assembly GCA_036926305.1). NCBI lineage: Eukaryota > Metazoa > Arthropoda > Insecta > Odonata > Petaluridae > Uropetala > Uropetala carovei. The sequence continues at coordinate 1,028,417 of JAXCHB010000054.1, forward strand.
CCCGCTGTAAGTCATTTATCATCTAGCCTTTAAAAATATATTTGAATGTGGTAATGGACTCAAATTAGAAATATTTGTTAAAACTGTATTTGAGTAATTTTTATTGTAATATAAATAAATATATCCAGTAAACAAAATGAGTAATAAATCACTAGTTTTGAATATTGATATTTTTGTTTTCATTTTCAGGTTCTCATTATAACATTTTACCAAATATTGAAGGCTTTGCTCTACCATTTTGGGTTTTAATGTTTGTGTTATGCTTAGGAGTCTCCATTATTGTCTATTTCACTTCTCACCAGGATCGCCCTCCTCGATACCACAATGTAATTATTCAAAGTAGCATAAAAACTTTTATTGAGCATCATCCATGATAATTCAAGGCAATAAATTAATGCTCTGTATATAATCAAATAATAATTTGATTATTTATACAAAACAAGGTTTTTATTTTTATTTAAAATGCTGTAATATTTTAAGATTACATTTCTAATCACTTTAACCCTTTCAGACCTGAATTATATCTTGCATCAGCTACTGTCTTTTATATTTTAACAGATACTTAAACTTGCAAGCACTAAATGGCTATACAAATCCCTTAGGTACAAATAGTACATAATCATGTAAAATGTGTTAGTAATGTTGTGAAGTACAATTTTTCATAGAATAATGGAAATGTCACATACACGATTGTGTACATCAGGTCACAGAGGGTTTAAATATCTTTCCCTAATATTTGTTGTCATTATTTCATAGTATTAGGTTACTAACAACAAGATATGTAACTTCTTACAGTCCCAAATTTTACTTAATTTTTGAAAAAGGGATTTGCATTCTTGGGATTTGTGGGATCCATTATCCTGATCTATATGGTTGCCAATGAAATCATCAACTTACTTCGCTCAGTTGGCATTGTCTTCTTAATGAATGAAACCTTGCTGGGTTTGACTGTCTTGGCATGGGGAAACAGCATTGGAGGTTAGTTAGGCAGCATATGAAATGTGATATTTTTTTGCACTTATTGAGTACTTATAATATGTAAATTCCATTGAGTTTACATTTTTTCTTGTTGTTAGATGATGTTTATGTAATTAAGTGCTATAATTGTTAAGCATACCTTACCTAACTAGTATACTTAAATAAAAAATTTAAGTAAATTATGTGCATTTCAGCTATATCATAAATATCATCTGTGCATGCTAATGTTACCGTAAATAAAGCTTGCTAATTCTTTATTGCTTTCATATATGCACTTAGATTTTTGATGATTTGATATAAATAAGTTTCTTTATATTACTTCTTTAATAATATGATAAAAATAACTGATAGAAATTTGTAAATAATGTAATTGCAAGTAATACATAGTGTATGCATTTTTAACAGTACAATGACTTTACAGAGTATTTTATGCACAATTTGATAAAAATCAACAACAGCATACCAAATTATTAAAATTTCAAACTAATTTTCCATTGAAACTAATTTAATATAATGTATTCATTTCAGATTTCATAACTGATCTTACTATAGCTCGACAGGGATATGAACGAATGGGATTTTCTGCTTGTTTTGGAGGACCACTATTCAGTATCCTTAAAATGTTATAATTATCTGATTAAATATTTTTAAACCTATAAATCAGTATTTATTTTCATTAAAATTTCACAAAGTTGTTAGTTTTAGTCACTGATTTGTTTTCAAATTTTTCTTAATTTCATAAAAACTAGATACACTTTTGGGAATCGGTATTTCTTTTACCATAGCAATTGTTGAAAATGATGGAAATCCTATAATGGTGAGCTTTTAAATATTACTACGTATTTTGTAGAAATGATCAGTTTTGTATATGAACTTTCTATTTTTTTAAACAAAAAAGTTAGCTTACATTGCAAATTGTTAGCATAAAATTTCATTTAGTATTCGATCTTATTTTTCTTTATTGCTGTCTAATTTGGATAAAATTTTTATTTTTCTCTGCAGTTATCTTATGCAGGTCCTGCTCCTTTACTCACTGCCTTTGTATTCATCAGTCTGGCAAGCTCTCTAATTGCATTTCCTGCAATGAATTTCAAAGCAAACCGTTACTATGGCTTCTATTTAATTGCTCTTTATGTGATGTTTGTGAGCCTGGTTATACTTTATGGATGTGGATATGTAGTTCTTCCAACCATTCTTCATGATCCAGATGGTTAGGTTTACCATTTATGGCGAAGATTCTTATTTTTAATATTTGAAAAAACTGTAAGATAAAGGGATGATAAGGGTATGCAATTTTGATATTCCCTCTTCCCAGTATATTTTCTAATGTTTTATTAGGTTTTGTAATAAACTTTCAGGTTTTTGTTGCAAGAGTGTACAAACCTGTAGTATTTTTATTTTGTCAGGATACTACTAAAGTTAGCTTCATAACAAATCTGATACAGAGGAAATAAGTAAGATTTAATTATATGCCTTATCTTTACCAATCCTTCACCTTTACTATAATAAGTGTATATCTAAATAATATATTTGTATTGCTCATTTATTGTTATTCTCATGTAAATAATTTTACATGAAAAATTGATAATGGGTTATCCCGTCAGTAACATTTGTGGTTACATGCAGATGTTGGAAAATGAATATACAGTTTATATAATTCAAAATAAACGTGATTTGTTGAGTTTTCTTTGGTTGATTGTTCCCTGCAATTTTTATTTTATATAGAATTTGTGTGTAAATTCAATTATGTATAATGAAACTGATCATATTATATAAACTTCTGGAAGGTCAAGTTTTAACACAATGATTTATTGCATTAATTTTTTTAAATGTCTTCAGCTTAAATTACACTCAATATGACCTCACTTTAAGGTGGTGATGCTCAGCAAAGTTCTGATTAAGATGGTTTGAATAATCAAAAATCTTTTTACCTGGGCAGCCAAAAATCTATATCCTGCAACACTACAGTAGATGCTATGTATTTTCAAATTATACTTGAAAGAATGCATTTAAAAAAATGTACTGTAAAATATAAGGCAAGAAATCAGATTATCATATGTGGTATTACATGGAACAATTATTCTACTTTTGCTGATGTTCTAGGCAAACAGAGGATAAATTTGATAACCTGCTATGCTGATATATTGTTCATAAAAATGTTAACAGAATTCATCGCATTTATCTTCGCATGTGGTATTTTTCTTATCTCAAACTTTCATTCTAACAATTCTTTCATTAAGATTCTTTATCGAAAGGTCTATTAGTATCAATGAGAAGCTTTCAGCTGTTTTCTCAATATCAGGGCAAGTAAATTTATAAACTGAGACTGTCCCGGCAGGTAAGAAAGTTGCTACTTACACTGTGATTTTGCTAAGTGATTCAGGGACATAACTACGGAAGGGCTTGGGGATCCCTGGCCTCCATTTATAAATCCTTAGCATCCCTGGTAAATACTATATTTAAAAATATGAATTAACCCCTCAAGCCATTTCGATGTGCGTATATGTGAATGGACCTTGCCAGCCTGCATCAGCAACGGTTGTGCATAAGATTGTACGGATCTTGACTTTTCTGTACTCAAAACATAAATTACTAGTGCAGAAGAATTAGTTGAAATATTTTGTTTTCTTATCATTATTTTATTGCGTTATTTAAAAATTTGTGTTCTCCTCCAAATATTTGAGTCATGCTGCCCCCCCTCTCCACAGTTGGGAGGATAGTTATGTTCCTAATTAATGGAAACCTGATGTAAATAGTAGGTAAAAAACCTGTTAATGCAACTGATGGTTTGAATCGTCGCGCTTTATTTTCCAGCGGTATATTATTTTCAAATGTTTCAAAAAGTCGCATAAGCGTGTTACTTTCGTGTATGCGTTAAAATCAGCGGTATTAATTGTCATGTGTAATATTAAGAAAGTAATCGCAGTGAGTAGAAAACAGTTTTAGTTGCTAATTGTAGATTATTAATATAGCTGTTGTGAAATATGATGTCTCAGAGTAATTGGGTTCATCTAATTGATCTTCATTCTACCAACTAGCTAATTAATGAAAAAGTACAATACAATAAATAAACCATTAAAATATGCATCGTTATATTTTAAATAATTTAGGCCACCACAGAGCTTTTGTTCGTAGTTTATGGTAGTTTCACCGTACCTTTTGAATCGATGTACGACGTACTAAAACCAAGTATTAACTCCTAAAGAAAATATGATTAACTAAAAAATGTATTTTCCTCTTGGTAATATTGAATAGAGAAGCTAGGGGATAATTATAATTGTTGTTGACTTGTTTTAACTCAATTTAGTTAACGTGATATAGCACCACTACGTCTTATTAATTTTGCAGCACTCGGTATCGAAACTTTAGTGATAAACAATAATGGGATTGTTCTTTTAAGTTTTTTGATTAGGATTAATTGCTACATATTAGGAAGTATATTTTAAATATCAAATTAATTATTTTCAATAAGGTTCATATTAATTACAATTATCGGTGAGGTAAATGTTCGTAACTGAGGGACGATGTTATTCTATATGGTGTTGATATTTCTAGCTCAACATGTGTGTCAATAAAACTAGTGTATTATGATATGGAAAAGTTGAACTTATAAACAAAGTGGCTTCATTGAAATTTCGTATTTCACTTTTGGAGAAAAAACCGGCCGGCGAAAAATCAAGACCTTTGAGAGTGGCTTTGGACTTCCAAAGTACAATTCTTTTGTTAGGAGGAATGGCATCATAGAGATCTCGGCCTCTGGAGACTGAATTCATTATAAAAAGCTACATGGTGAACTTGAAGAATCAACAAAATAATCGTCTTCGGGTGAAATTGAAAATAAGCCAAAACGTTCAAAGAACTAGTCATTAACAGGCAATTACCCGTATATTATCAGAAAATGCAAAGGTTACTTGATTTGAGAGCTGCTGTTCTGTCTTCTGTGTATGGCAATATCGTTCTGAGTCAAATCTACAGGGTCTTCATAAAAGCACTACTTTATTTTTTAAATAACTTTAATGAGGTTAACAATTGAAATTGAAAATTATTAACCTCAAAGTTATTATAAAATAAAATAGTACTTTCATGAAGATTCTGCACATGCAGATATTTTAGTTAGGTACTGAAATTGCAGTACCTAATTATCTCATATTTGGACAAGATCGTGGTCCAGCTACAAGTTAGAAATTATGTGGAGGTGGTTCCTTAATCCTTTCTCTCTGCAGGTTCTCATCTGTCAAAATTCAAACTTCCCACCCTTCTGTAGAACACATTTTTGTTAACCTAAAATCAGCACAAACAAACATTTGTAGAAGCTGTTTACATATCACCTAATTCTAAGACAAAAGAAGACACTACTCTATGTAGCACAGTTGAAGAGGTCTTATTCTCTACCAAGGATTTCTCTTATGTGGTACTTTCTGGATACTAAAACCTCCCACGAGTAAATTAAAGTTACTACACAAATATATGTGCTAGGATATCTCCATCTGCACAGACATCTTATTTTAGACCTCACTCTAGGAAATGCCATTCACAACTATGGAGAATTGTTAGATTTGGTCTTCTCTTCCTTTGATCAGCTCAGCACAAAAGAAACTAGATAGGATGGTGTCTTACTATCCTGATTCATCATAACCTGAAAGCAAACTAATGACAACTTTGCAGGGTGTCATCTGTATTTCTGACATAAAAAATTGCAATTTTGAACCATTACTTGTATCTCTGAATAACCTTAACTGGGACGAATTTATAACCGTGACATTAACTCAGCTTTTACAACATTTATTAATTCTAGCTGTACCTGTGCAATGTTTGTGTGGATTTTTTCAATTAATTTATTAATAATAATGTGAATTAATTAATGGTGCAAATGAGATCCTCATAGAAAACTTTTCTATAGAAGACGTCTTTTACTGTATTCTTGCATTATTAAAACATCTCCCTCTCTCTCCCATCCCCCCCTCTCTCTCTCCCATCCCTCTCTCTCTCTCTCTCCCATCCCTCTCTCTCCCATCCCTCTCTCTCCCATCCCTCTCTCTCTCTCCCATCCCCCTCTCTCTCTCCCATCCCTCTCTCTCTCTCTCTCTCCCATCCCTCTCTCTCTCTCTCCCATCCCTCCCTCTCTCTCTCCCATCCCTCCCTCTCTCTCTCCCATCCCTCTCTCCCTCTCTCTCCCATCCCTCTCTCTCTCTTCCATCCCTCTCTCTCTCTTCCATCCCTCTCTCTCTCTCTCTCCCATCCCTCTCTCTCTCTCCCATCCCTCTCTCTCTCTCCCATCCCTCTCTCTCTCTCTCCCATCTCTCTCTCTCTCCCATCCCTCTCTCTCTCTCTCCCATCTCTCTCTCTCTCTCTCCCATCCCTCTCTCTCTCTCTCCCATCCCTCTCTCCCTCTCTCTCTCCCATCCCTCTCTCTCTCTCTCTTCCATCCCTCTCTCTCTCTCTTCCATCCCTCTCTCTCTCTCTCCCATCCCTCTCTCTCTCTCTCCCATCCCTCTCTCTCTCTCTCCCATCCCTCTCTCTCTCCCATCCCTCTCTCTCTCTCTCCCATCCCTCTCTCTCTCTCCCATCCCTCTCTCTCTCCCATCCCTCTCTCTCTCTCCTCACCCTCCCCCTCTTTTTCTCTCCCCTTTCCCCTTTCTTCCTTCCCTCCCCCATCCCTCCTTTTCCCCATACCCTCTCTTCATTTAAATGGCTTATAAAACACATTTATCTTATGTTTGTAAGCTATATACAGTTTTACAACAATAGGAATTCAAACACAAAAATGTCCGTCATCAAGGTATTTAGTGATAAAATGCCAAATTTAGTCAAATTATGTACATTAAACGTAAAATGCGGGCGATTTCGAATAGTAAACAAAAAAGACGATAATAATAAAAATGCTTGATCATTTTTCTTTAAAACTATCCTGGTTTGAAGCTCGTATGCGACTATTTAGAATTTATATGAGCAAATGAATGAAAGCTTGCATGCCAAAAAGTCGAGTTTTATGTGTTATCTTATGGAAGATATAAATGATTCCTAAGATTCGAACTCGGGACTTTATGAAAATGAAAATAGTTTTCAGGGACCTCCCAGCTGGTAGAAACAAAATGCTGTTTACAGCATACCTCTATGACAAATGGTTCTTGAGATACAAACGGGGACAGATGGACATTTGTAAAATTAGATAAAGGATCTTTATGAACCTTATAATAAGACATACCCCTTAAAAAGCTAGGAAGCACTTAGTTGCAAAATTGGTTCTCTAGAGGAGTGGTACCCAGGCAGATCTGCCATGCTACCCCTCCATGCAGATATTCGGTCGCCACGACCCCCCATGATTTTTTGAGAACTAATAAAAATATTTTTTAAACTTTTTTCATTTATAGTTTTTTTATGAAGCACATTGAAAAGTATAAATTACATTTTCGGTTCAAGAAAATATCTGGTTCTTAAGGAAAATTTTCATTATATATGATCATGTATCTCTTTAAAAAAAAAGATGTATGGCATATGTTAATAAAATTATTCACTACATTATAAATAGTCTGCAATATTCTTGTTGTTGCACACAGATGACTACAGGAGAATTAATTTGCTATTTGCTTGGCAAGTGGAAGGTTCGATTCCCGGTCATAGCAAATTTTTTCATGCGTTTCCACATTTCCCAAAAAGAAATTAATTCATCAAAAATTCAGATATAGCCATGAATTACAATAAAGATGAGCAATGTGAGGACTAAGAAAATGAGCGAAGCTAGTATAGGTGACCGTATTAATTAAAGTTTTATTATTAAATTGTGTTTCTTATATTAAAATACAAATACAGTAGAACCTCATAAACCCGGTAACCTCGGGACCTAGCATTTGCCGGGTTTTTGAAAATGCCAGGTTTTTGAAAATTTATGAAAACCTTTAAGTAATGTAAATTTTTGATAACTGATTATATAATTCAAATGATGAATAACAATTAAAAGGGAACCCATTATCAATAAAGACTATTGCTTATACATGCACTAATACAAGGAATTATATAAGAACCATTAAAAAGTAAATAACGAATGTGAAATAAACATTATTTTCATCACACATTATTCTGAGAATTTTTTTTAAACAGATCAGGCAAACTAGCTTGCTTCATGCATTTTGATTTTTCCTTCATAGGGTTATCCTGTATTCGATACAAGTAATCACTTGAAAATCAATGAAACACTGTTGTTCTCAAGCAAATATTGTGTCTGTGACCAATTGTATACAGCGATCTATTAAAGGTTTGTCCTTCACTATCTCTTGATCATCGTCACTTTCATTTTCTTCATCTTTTTCATGCTCGTGTTTCAAAACCATGTCCACTATTTCACATCAGCTGAAATATGACAGGCGCATCATTGTCGATATCAACCCAGTTTTCAATGTCATCTTCTACAACTCTTTTTACTATTTGAAAAATTTTCGCTTGTTGTATGAGCATTAGGCTTGAAATAGGTAAACCTTCATTTCTTCGCTGACGAAACCACTCAAACAATACCTTATCAACAATATTTACCCGGGACGTGTAGTGTTTTATGGCTACACATAGCTTTAGGTGTATCACTCTCTGCATAAAATTTCAATACGGGCGACTCCCGAGTCTCGATTGTTCGAGTTTCGATTAATTTGAGATTTTGATCCTGCCGATCAATAATATACGCATAGTAATTGGTTCTGACCAACCACGCGAGGTTTAGTTTTGGTGTAGACGTAGTTATATCTGCTCTAATTGTTTGAATTTGTGCTGATTTCACTTTTTTCTGTTAATCTTTTATTTAAATTTATTTATTTTATTGATTTATTTATAAGTTTATTACTTGACATGGCATCTAAAAGGAAATGTAATAGTGATAATGTAAGGGAATCAAATAAAAGAGTGCATAAGACTCATAGTTATGAATTGAAATTAGAAATTTTAAAGCGTGTTGAGAAAGGTGAAAGTCACTGATATCGCACGATCGTTGGGAATGTGTCGTTCAACTATTAGCACTTATGTGAAACAGAAGGAGAAAATTCTAGAATGTGATAAATTCAGGTAATTTGATAACACAATAAACAGTTCCCCAAGCAATAGCTCCTCTTCAACTAAAATCTTCCAACTTCTCAATTAATAAACCAAGTCCAGTAAGCGCAGTTGAAAAAGATTTAAGGTATGAAAACATTTTTTATCTTGTTTCTTTATTCTTAAGTTATTTTGGGCATTTTTAATAACTTTTATATTAATTTTGCTGCGATAAATAGTTGTATGTATATATAGATGTATGCAAGTATGTTATCCAGCTCGCGCGATCCGGACCGGGCTGTCTGCACTGCATATTCTATCTATCTATCTTTGAAGTTCGAAGCCAAAATTTATTTTTTCCTTTTTAGTGCAAAAAATAAGTTATACATTTAAAATATTTATTAAATAATTTATTTATAATTTAATATTGTTGTATTAACATGTTAGTAATGTTATTTTATCTTTATAGAACGTGAGGAGAGACTTGTTTCCGAGATGCAGGAACGTATCCCCCGATTATAACATGCAAGTATATGGAAAAACGGAGTTTGACATTTGAATATTTGACATTTGAACACGTTTTCAGGAGTGCATCTCCAACGAGACTCTGGAGTCATCTGTATTTCCATTTTTTTCTTCTTTAAGTCGTATGCAGTGGAACTACCAATGGTATATTCTTCGCAGTCTCTTCACTGAAGTACCCTTTTCAAGTTTTCTTAGTAATTCCACTTTTTTTTCAATCGTGAGATTTTTCTGTTTACATTTCGTAACACCACTTATGGGTTGTCTTCTTTTTTTGAAGTCATGTCAAAATAAAATTTAACAAAAGTACTAATTGCATTAACGAAAAACAATTGCTATCGCCACGAATCTAAACATGCGGTTCTAATGAGATAAACGAAACAATGAAAATAGATAAGCGTACATCATTTAAAGTAATTTCTAGAGTATTACGATTTTTTACATATAACTTTAAATAAAATGCCGAGTTTTTGAGAATGCCGGTTTTTTGAATGCCGGGTTTATGAGGTTCTACCGTATGTAGTTTAAAATTAACAATTGCTTTATTTTGAAGATTCCAATTCTCAATCAAACAAAAATTAGACTTATAACCTATAAATTAAAATTGAAGGATTAATAGAATAAGAAAAAAATCAGTTGGCATAACAAAGAATGCTCGCACCCCCCCCCCCCCCCTCCCTCCTCCATTGGGGGGTCACAACCCTATGTTTGAGAACCACTGCTCTGGAGAACTTAGACAAATGATATTTAAGAAAAAGTTAATAGACAAGTAAAAAATTTTTAACTCAAATTTAGATTATACTGAATATTTTAAACTAAGTGCTTAGTGCTAAAACAGGTATTAGATATGATTACCAAATGTAAAAATATAATATTGAAATATCAGTACCTAGTACCATAAGACATTCTTGGAGTTATTTAAACTCATTCAGGAAACAAAATGGCATGCCTAATGTGATTTTTCTGGATGATTGGAAAGCTTATAGTTCTGTGGCATATTTAATTTGTCTGCTGTTCATTTTAGTAAAGTGTACTACATAAAATATTCTTATTTATATTTTTGAAAGCAATATATGCATTTCCTGTTGTTATATCCAAATCAAGCCATTGCTTACTCATTTCTCTCAATGCTAACAAAGGCCCTGAAGTAGACAGTGTTCCCAGTTTACTAAATCGTTGTAGCACAGCCTAGAGATTGTGATTTCGCGACTTTTTTTCATTCTCAAGATTTGAGATTTCTCTTTTTTCACAATATTTTTTACTTTCTCATACGAAGTATCGAGAAAGTATTGTTTTTTCGAAAAAATTCGACCTCGGGATTTTTACGGAAATACATGTTTTAGGTGTCGCTGAATCCGAAAAAGTGGTTTTCGCAATGCCATCTGTCTGTTACTGGTGCTGGAGCCTAGATGGTCAAACGAAAATGAATGAAATCTCTTACTTAGGCATTTTATCATACTGAGCAGAGTATACATAGAAATGGTTGAAATTGATCAATAATTAAGAGTAGTTTATTCTACGCATTTTTTACAACAATCCGATTTTCTCGAAAACAGTTCTAACGATTTTGATCAAATTTCGTACAGCTACTTAAGTTTACATCCTCAATAATACTGTGTAGTTCATATTTCTCAAAAAATGAATATAAGGCTAGTTTATTCTAGGCAACTTTAACAATAATTCGATTTTCTCAGAAACGGCTCCAACGATTTTGATCAAATTTCGTACAGTTACTTGAGTATACATCTTCAATAATACTACATATTTCATTTTTCCCAACGAATGAATATAAGGCTAGTTTATTCTTGGGCAACTTTAACAAAAATTGGATTTTCTAAAAACAGGCTCATACGATTTTCATTTTCTAAAGATAACTAAACTACGCATTAGTACGTATATGAGAAAGTTTGTACAATGTATGTTGTACCGATTTTTTTCTCGAGAGTTCAAGAATTTATTTTGTATTCTCGAGAATTCTTGAGAAATCTCGAGTGTGAAAGCAATTGCTCATGAAAATTTTCATAAAATATTTTTTTCTTAAAAAGAGGCAATGGGAGATAATAATTCTGAATTTTAAAAAATTAATTTTGATTAATATTTCTCGTACGAAAGTGAGCTTTAGTTTCCCGTTAAAAGAAGACTGCACAGGAGAAATGAGAAAAAACCATCTGACGAGAAATTCCACTTGCCGTTTCAAAAATAAAAAATAAATAAATAATACGCAAGTTAGGCAAATCCTTCATTGAAAATTATTCTGTTTCTAAATTCTTAATTTGTCCGTGTTATTACAAAACATATGATTTAGGTAAGAAAAAATATTTTGGGAAAAATTACTACGTAATATACACTAATCAAGAAACATATATTATGTAACTTTTAGATAATAATGACTACAGTTATTGTCAATGAAATACTTACTATTTTTGATAATAATTTTATTTAGCATTACAACGGAAATAATTTCAAAATGAATACAATATTTTTAGTCTTTAGATGATGTTTAATTGAAACTCAATCACAAACAAAGGTAATATGACTTAGAAAGGTCAAGATTAAGATACATTTATCAGTGCATTAGTTTTTATCACATTTTAGGAAGTAATGTTTTAAAAAACACAGTTTATTGATTTGTCAGATAATCTTGCCATTCTCTTACAATTAGAGGCCAGATTTCTAGAAATAGAGAAATTTCTTTCGTTTTGGGTCGAGGTTGGTTTAATTGTACTTAAGACATTTTTCAGCTTTTCCAAGTTGGTTGTAATTTTTCCTGTTGCCTCGTACACGTTCATTTCTTTTGATAATGAATGGAAGTCAACATCAATTACTTGGCATCAAGCATTTATGGATCGATTCTTCCAATTGTTGATTCAGGCTCAGACTATCACCTTGATCCATTTTTAAGTTCTCTTCAACTGGTTCTTCAGCATGATTCAGTGTAGTATTCTCTTCATTTGAATAATGGAAAAGTCTGTTTATGATTGCTTTCGCTGTTTTGATGATTACATTTTTTGAACTTATCACAAAGAAATCGTCTTTTTCACATATCTGTAGGCATTTTGGGTCTTGAAGATACTTTATCAAAGAAATTAAAGGCACATCTCTTCTGTTGGCAATTTGTTTTTTCAATGCAACAAGGAGATTCGCACTTATTTCAGAGGTGTTCTCGCCTAAAGCCTTAAATAAAAATTTGAGGACACCCTCACTTGTTAAAAGGTTAGCATCTTTCCGGCTCATAGTTTCAATGGCTATTCTGACTGGTTTTAAAACCTTCAGTATATTTGATGCTATAGCTTCATCAGCCTCTGATATCCAGAAATGATGAGATTTAGATGCTCGACGAATTGGAATTGAAGCGGTTTCTAATACTTTGTCACCAATACGGAGAACAAGGGAAAGAGAAGGGAATTGAAAACAGCTGTGTGGAAATATGTGCTTCGCTCTAAAAGCGGCCTACTGGGTGGCAATTATTACTTCTGAGCACCAAAGGAAATCCTCCCACGCTTTTCGAGTACAGTGTAGCAACGTAACATTCACGTCTAATGCGTTTACAGTGTAGGAAGTATTTCTGTCTTGTATCTAATACGAAGACTTGCCTAATGGACGGCTCATTCCTATGTCTTGCAGAGAATCTCGAAATCTCGAGAAATTTTTTTTGAAACTCAAGATTCTCGAATATTGGAAAAAAAAATTTCTCGAGAAATGAGAATTTGAAAGAATAGGAATTTCTCGAGAATTCTCGAGACGAGAATTCTTGAGCACAGTCACTAGCACAGCCCTAGTTTATCTGCTACAGATTTTATTTAGTAAATCATTGGTGTCTGGTGAATATACTGAACATTTTAACTTACAATTAGTCATGTATTCTCAAGTTACAAATGTGGAAATGTCTGCTGTAAAAACCTACCATACAATTTCAATCAAACAATAATTTTTTTAAATTCATTGTACTTGACACAGCCCCATCATAAAACATATATAAAAGACAGTGTCCCTTTGTCGTGTAATGCTTTTTGAAGCTATTAAATGACTGAACCGAATTTGATGAAATTTTCAGGGTAGCATTATGATATAATAACAGAACATTTTAATGTATCAGTAATATATAAAAGTCTTATTCTGTCCCTTTGTCCTTTTGTCACTCCTGTCGTGCTCTGAAAAAAAAACAAATATACCTGGCAAAGGTGACTAAGGTCAGCTTTTGAAGCACAGTAGATCCTTGCAGCGAGGGTTTCGAACCTCCACTCACATTGAAGGCAACCCTCTCAGCAGGAGATATGATTTCAGGTCAAAGAAGACTGCCTCAAATTTATTTCAGAATAATCGATCATCCCCATCATTTTTGACAGGCACTTATACTAGTATTTAAATATATTATAGTTGCTTAACAATATGATCCTGTAGCTGGTTGTTCCATTGCTACTAGGGATTGCAATCCCAGGATCCCGAATCCCAGGATACTGGGATCCCGCTAAATAACTGAGTCCCGAAATCCCGGGATTCTTATGAAGGAAATCCTGGGATTTCAGGATTTACAAATACATATTTTATATTAGTCATTTTTGCACTGAGATTCGCTGTTTTAACATATTAGTGGTTCAATTCTATAGCGAGACATCTGAAAATATTATTATAGTATTTATATTAATTGCTACTAAAGAATTATCTGGCATTGTTCGGCTTCAAGCTTATGTATAAATGAACCGAAAAATGTTTGTTAACGAATGGGCATTCACAATCCTTGGCTTTGTCATTCGGATCTTTCTCTGCTTCTATACACTAAATTAGTTGGTCCGACGACTTCCGTCAAACATCGTTTTTTAGGTCAGTGGTTTCCAAACTGGGACGTGAAAGATTTGGCTGATACAATATCACTTTTGTCCTAGTCGTGAGACCTATGTTGCACCGCTCTCAAATTCCATTCTAAAGGGACCAGATCTTTTGCTTCTTTGCTTATCTTTAGGCATTAATCACATTCATACACGAGTACCCTCAACGAATCTTAATTTCAGTTTAGTCCAACTACATTTAATATGTTTTTGTTTTATGTTAAGGCATATTCTAATTTTACCCTCGAGTTTCCATAGTACTGCTTTGGGGTAGTTTAATATTTCTTTCAGCTTGAGCTCAAGTGCTGCATCTCTCATATACCCTTAACGAATTCGTATCTTCTTTATTGGTTATGTGGCTCCGAGATGTCTGTGTATATAATTAAGTATTTTTTCATTTTTCTGTCTCACTGGGTTCCCATAGCGTCGCACTTCAGCTCCAGCTCTAGTGAGTTGAAAATCTTTTCGTTCTTTTGCCGGTTGAAGATAGGTTGGCCGGGCATGTCGGCATAAACAAAAGGCACTACTCTCTCAAACGCTTTGCTCACATTTAAGATAGAATGCTTGCTATGGCTAGTTGGTGGCATTCTTTGGTGTTGCTTGGTCTAACATCTTCGTTGATGTTCGTTCCTTGTGCTTTATAATATTAGTGCACCTGATTATGAAAGTGTAAATTGAATTCATTTTTGTGTAGTAGCATACAGTAAAACCACTGGCATTTTATAAGATGGACGGGAAATTTGCAAAAAAGTGTAAGTAAAAATAAAAAAATATTAATTCTTATTCTCGATATTAATGGGTCAGAACTAAAAAAAGACCACATCGCTTCCATTCCCAGTTTTTGGATTTTATTAATAATATACGGTTACTAGATGGATCTTGAAAGGTTGTCTTGCATGTTCAGGCGTAAAAATTGGTATTATACATTTTCAACTCAGTATGATATTTGCGTATGTTATTTCGTGGTCGTTATTACGATGTGGAAGTATATCACTCCAAGTATGTCATTATAAACCTATTACAACGTAACAGTAAATCTTGAAAAGAATCCTGGAAAACTTTATTAAATTTCAGGGAGTATAAGTTTAAACGGCAGCAGACGACTATCGGGAGCGTATAGGGGTCAGCTACCTGCGACACCTGAGCCTCGTTTGACTCTTTGAGGAATGACCAGCAACTTCCGACATCCACTTTCCTGATTTAACTGACCAATTCAAATTGAGATTGCAGATAATGAATCGCCGTTAAATTTAATTCCAATCAAGCTGTATATAGTATCTATTACCACTCAAGAGACCAATTTGTGTATTGCTGTGTTTAATTCTAATTAATTATAAAAACTCTGAACCCTTATTTAATACATTATGGTTACACTTAATACAAAAATAGTTGATAAGTTTATAGAATGGAAAAGTGAAACTGAAAATGTACATTCTGTTTGGAAATATTTTTTACATGAGGTCAGTGGCCATTCAGCAAAATGTAAATCTTGTAATAAGGTTATTAAAAACAGGTGGTAGGTCAACCAAAGGACTTCATGTGCATCTCAACTCAATACATAAGATCAATTTATTAAAACAAAGTAAAAATAGTACAAATTCAGATCAGCAACAAAAAAAGCTAAAAGCAGTGACTCTGAGGGTTGTATCAGAATTAATGAGAAAGTAACTGATTTTTTTACTGCTAAAACTGACAACACCTTAGCTGCAATACTTGCGAGAATGACTGCTCGTGATGGCTTGCCGTTCAGTGTGTTTTGCACTTCTCCCGATTTATGGGAAGCCATTAGGGCTAGGGGCTTCGAAAATATGCCAAAATCACCTAATTCTATTAGAGATTTGGTATTTGGAAACTGTTTGAAAATCAAGGAAATGCTGAGGTCTGAAATTAAGAGCCATAAGGAAATGTTTGGAAAATTTTGTTTAACTGTTGACGAGTGGATGTCTCTGAGTAACAGAAGATATATGAACGTTAATCTTCATTATTTGGGTCCAGGATCAAAGTTTTGGAGCTTGGGATTAGTAAGAGTCCATGGAAATATGCCTGCTGAAGTATGCGTTGACCTTTTACAAAAGAAATTGCAGGAGTATAGCATTTCCCTAAAAAATGATATCATTGCTATTACTACAGATGGTGCAAGTGTAATGGTAAAATTTGGAAAGGTAATACCAACATTTCAACAACTTTGTTATGCTCATGGTATACAACTTGCTGTTGTTGATGTTTTATACAAGTCTAAAAATGCTAAAACTGTGATAGATGGTGAGGATATAGAAAACCAAGAAATTGAACTTTTAAACACTGAAGGAAATGAATCCAGTGACGATGAAAATTATTTCAATGAAGATTCTGAAGCATATGTTCCGCAAGTAAAGAATGAATGTGCACTAGAAATAGCAAACATGCAAATAAAATTACCGATTAAAAAAATCTGAAAAACTGTTAAACTCTTTAGAAAGTGCCTACAAAAAATGACCGATTATTGCAGAAGTATGTACAGGAATTATTCGGGAGAGAAAAATCCCTTATTTTGGATACCAAAACTCTCTGGAATAGCTTAGTTGATATGATTGAACGATTTCTCGTTAAAATCATGCATAATGAAATCATTAATCGGTTTAAATTCTGATATCTCATTCAGTGATAATGAATTTGAACTTGCAGCTTCAATTTTTGCCACATTGCAACCATTAACGATTATAGTGAAAGCTATTTGCCGCAGAGATGCAAATCTTTTGACGTGTGATACAGCCTTAAAATTTATGATGGAGAAAATAAAAAATGTTAATACAGAATTAAGTCGATACATGGAAAATTCCTTATGCCGTTGCATACAACAAAGACGATCTGAACTTTCAGGAGTACATATTACAGTATCTTCACAACGACCCACAAGTGTTTGAAGAAAATATGGACGATTTATTTTTAGTGCCATCAGCAGCAAAAATAAGGACATTTGCTAAAGAAACCTTAATTAGATTAGCTGAACAGAGTACTACAACATGTGCAACTGTGGACATGGAAATAGAAATAAGTCAGACATCAGGAAACTAAAGTGTTGGAGTTCTCAGGTATAATGAACCAACTACTTCATCTGAAATTCATCAACCTTTAATTTCAGAAAGTTTAAAAGATGAACTTAATTTTGCTATAAAACGTAGCTTAGAGTCTAAACAACCTAAACAACTTTTTTCCTGTTCCATCTCCATGAAAGTTATTGCAACAATCAGAAAGGAGATGAATCTCTTAGATAAAGGTGGCTTTAGAGGTGAAAAATAGCAATGCCTCTATGGTTATTTACTCACTATTCCTCCAACTAGTGTTGAACCTGAAAGAACGTTTTCAGCCGCTGGCATTTTATGTACAAAATTAAGATCAAGAATGAATGATAGTACTTTAGATACACTTTGTTTTTTAAGAACATACTTTCAAAACGTTTAAATCTCTAAATGATAATAGTTTTGGGGTTCTATCATATAATCTTAGTCATTTTGATTAATTATTATTTGTTGCTTTATTTTGTTGCTATTATTATGTTACAAAGACGATCATTATGCTTTTATTTAAATTTATCTTTTTCATTAATCCATTATTTAGTTTTAAATATTTTGCCAAAGATGATTTTGTTGTTGCATATATTTTTATAATTGAATTTTATAGTGCTTTTCAAGAAGTCCCAGCCTTTTTAAAAGAAGTCAATGCTTTTTTATTGAAAAAGATTGTGATGAAAAGAATTAACTTTTAAAAAGAAACATTCGAATTTTTTAAAGAAGGCCACGACTTCTTGAAAAGTACTACATAATATTTAGCTCTGAGAAAACATTGCTTAATTTTTAATAGTGTGTTTTATTATTATTGTTTCACCTGTGTTGCTGTCTTCTACCTTCACTTATTACAATGAAGCAGTTTATATTCGTTATGGAAATGGGATAAATAAAACATTAGTTTTTGCAGCTAAAACCATGCTTTCAATATTTTTATAAAATTTAATAAACGGGATCTGGATTCCAGGATTGGAAATTTCGAATCCTGAAATCCCGGGATTGTGAAATTCCTCTGGGATTGCAATCCCTATTTGCTACCAACTTATAGTTTTTCCAAAATTACATTTTAAATGTTTTCAACAACGGGGATGAAGTGTGGGCTATTTATTTAGACTTTTCAAATTTGGAAAAAACTAAAATTTGAAATGGTATTATAGCCAAACTATTGAAGCTAAAGAAGTGAAGTTTTCATGGATGGAAGAGTCATGTAAGAATCTACATTCAAACAGTGTGTGTCCTCTCCACAAAGAGAGAGACAAACCAAAAACCTGAAAATTTTAAAGAAAATGTGCTTTCACCTTTTGCTTTAGCAAGGGTATCTTATATGTTTTATAATAAAATATATTGATAAAAAGAATTAATGTCAAGAGGAAGTACAAATTAATATTGCTGTTTTCAGTAAAAACAGCATATGTATTTAGATTTATTAAGTTTGGAATATAAAAATGAAAAAATCAATGGCTCTCCCAGTGCTAATCTAAGATACCACCTGCCAGTGAAAGGGCTTAAAAAGGAGGGAATAGAATGCTCTATACTGTCTTATACTCTCTTTATTACAAACATTCTTTATCAATTAACATTTGATCATTTTCCAAAAATGCTGAAATGGATTATATTATTTTATAACCAATTTTTATTTTTGGAAAAAAAGGTGTACCGTTGTCTAATAAAAGCACTTTTATTCTATGCTTAAGAGTTACCTGCCCATAAATATGTAAAAATAAAATGAAAATATTCTGTCTAAAACTATGCCATTATTTTCAGCAAAAGATTTTCAGAAATGTTGAAAGCACTTTATGATTTCAAAGCTTCTCTTCCCAAAACTCTGAGCTTTCATGAAGGTGAGCTTTTTGTCTTGTTGCAATCTAATGTGAAACAGAAGAATTGGTGGCAAGTCGTGAATGCTAATGGTCAAGTTGGATACATTCCTTATAATTATGTGAAAGCAATTGAGGTGATGTCACTAGAATTTCCATTGCACATACATGATATTCTCAAAAAAAATTATAATAGTCTTAATTATTTGAAAATGATTAAGATACTATTTGTGTTAAATAGGTTACTCCACAGTTCTTCAAGGATTTCATTGATAAATGTTTAAAACATGTTGACCATGAACCTGAAGTTAATGAGAGAGTAAAAGAAGGTACTCAAGGAAATGAAAGAGTTATCAATTCAGAGAGTGGTCAGGGAGAGAAAAAAGAAATTGCTCGAAAGTTAAGGGAAAGACTTGAAGCTTTGGCAACAGATGCTGATAGCGATCATAGTGCCAAAAAGAAGAAAGCGCCAGCTCCTCCCCCACCTCGGTATGTATGTCTCATGAAGATGATTTTGTGGAAATGTTGGGCTCATATGCACAAATGAATGTGGTTTTTCTTCATCATCCTCCAATATATACTGTAAATAAAATGAGTAAACTATGTTGTAGCTAGAAGAATCTGATTTGTTAAAAGGGCTCCAATTGGGTAAATAGTGTAGCTATATTGTAATTGATTTAAAAATAATAATACGTGCTTTGATGTGTAATAATTCATTTAAAATTTTCTGTTAGGGAAATTTTCTTTTTATTCACTTGATTGTAACTACTGCAGAAAATTTCAAGTTTGATTTTTTTAAAACCTATTTTGTAGACAATAATTTGATAAAAGAGGGTAAAAACATCTTAAATATCATAGGCATAGCACTTAGGATTTGCTAATTCCTGTACCCGGTAACATAGGTATTATTTAAATTTTAGAAATGGTATGGTTCCACTCAGTGCTTAATTTGTAGCCAAATAAGAAAGGGAATGCCTAACCTTACTTAACCTAAACACTCGGAACAAAACTGAATACATAAAGAGATCTATGGTCTTTAACAAATATAAAGTAACTTGGAAAGTGTAAAATAAAAAAAAACAATCTTGTACAAATCAGATGTCCCACAAGGATGTTGAAATGTACAGACATTCATCAACCTTTAAATTCTTGTAACTTAAACATTTTTTATTCTTAACATTTTAGAAACTTCCTCCCAAATAAGTGAGGGAATGCTGTTCCCTTGCATTCCCCCAGAAATTAAGCACTGGTTCCACTGCAATAGCTTGCTCCCCATTCAGATACCTGATGCATGCTCTGGTTGTGGGTTTATTTAATTAATTTATCAAAAACATTTAAAATTTGCCACCCTGATAAATGAAATAAACTCCAAATTAACAGAGTAGTTGCTAGTTTTCATTTATTTTACTGAAAAGAAACTGCCTGAATTTTCATTCATAAAATTTGCTTTCAAAATTTACATACTTTAGAATTTTGTTATTGAACATACAAGCAACCTTAATATATTTAATAAATAATGGAATATGCTTCAGTACAGTTTCCTACCATCTTATTTATGAAATAACCTTTGTTAACATTATTTTCAAAGTAAATTGCTCCTTTGATTTTCTTCCTTGTGTAATTATGTTAGTAATCATTTAGTTTACTTTCAGGTTCCATAATAATAAATCTAAATTATTTTTTCTAGCTCTCCTTTAAGCTGTTTGACTCAGAAAAAAACACCCTCTTCATCACCTGTACCTTCTGCTGCAGAAGGTAATAACTGAAGCATTATTAAATATTAGAAGATTTTTTTTGTTTGTGAATGAATGTTAAAGTCATTGGTTTAAATATTCTACATTACAATTCTTTATTATAATAACTTCTAGCAAAATACCTTATCCTTTTTGAAACTTAAAAAAAGTTCCTCTGAAACATTTACAATAAGTATATGTAACCAGTGGTGAGCTGCAAAAATTTTAACAGCTGGTTCTCTCACAATATCAGAGCTATCAAAATTTTAACAACCAGTTCTCCCATGTTAAACCTTTTTCTTTTTGAAAGACAACAAGAAGTCTATGCAAGAACTAATGAAGGCTGGTTTCCATTACAAAATAAAGTATCTAATTGTTATCATTAAGTAAACAAAAAAGTTAAAAAAGGTTCAAGGAATTTAATAAAAAACTTAATTGAAAAAAATCTTGTTAGATGAGCGAAATACACAACATTAAAGTTAAAAATCTAAATCAAATTAGATATAAGCATTTTTTATTCCATTTATTCTTTTTGCTTCATTATTGCATGTCATGAAGTATTAGGCATGAAATTGGATCAGAAATCAATTGCTTAAGTGTAGTCAAGTGGAAAAAGTCATATGTGCACTAGACCAGTGGTTCTGAACCTTTTTCGGTCCACATACCCCTTGGTTTCAGCTTAATACATCACATACCCCTCTTCATAGTAACATTTTTTTTACAACTAATTGTGAATAATAAAAACTACGAGTATCTCATAAGCCATAAATATAAACATTTTTGTTATAAACAAACTTTATTTAAAAAACACTAAAAATTGCACAAAATATTCATTTACAAATAGACAAACCACGCTAATCACACTAATGCGACCATTGCTGCTGCTTACTATTAACCAACATTTCTATCCTAGGTGTCGTTTTTGAGATAGCCATGCGCATATCATGTTCTGTTTTCAATTTGTTCCTCGCTTTGGTTTTTATTGAGACTTGCAAAGGTAAGTTGTGACAAATGGAACTAAAATTGGTAAGCTCGTTTTGTCAGAATGGGAGATGCCTCACCAAGTTTAGACCAGAATTGGTTCCGTGTCATTGATTCGAAGTCAACGCAAAGCTTTTGATTATTTCTCAATTCAAGAAGTTTATCTTTTGCCAGGTCAGTATCACTAATTTGTTCAAGAGACACTGTGAAGGGGCTCCTTACCTAAATGTCAGCTGCCAAACCAGTTGGGATAATTCCATCGATGGCAATTTTAAGGTTTTCCAGATGTATAATAATACTTTCACGAACTCTTGGTTCCACTGGAATTGGCTGTACTGGATCAGAAGTGATTTCAATAAAGAGAGGAAAATTGGCAAAGTTACCACAATTCACTCTTCTTCCCCGTTAACTTCTGTTTAAAGGATTTGATCTTCTCTTCGGCCTCCAAAAGAATCATATTACTACCTTGGAGTGAAATGTTCAGTGAGTTTAGGATTCCAATAGGAATGTTAGGAATGTACAGATATTGAGGGTGACGAAATAAAATAAATGATTTTTACTCGCGTCAACCAGGGGAGCAGGCATCATCACAGCTGATGAAATTTAATTTTTACTAAATGAAATATTAGGAAAAAATATTTTTATCGACAGTCACTTAAGGAACAAACGTTTTACTATAAAAATGTGAAAGCCAATTGAAAAAAAACTAATTAAAATATATCAAATTAAAACCAGTGCGGCATGAGTCCGTACCATGCACAGAGGCCGGCTATAAGGTAATAAATTGAGGTCCATACAATGCATAGATGCCGGCGTAGAGTGATAAATAGTTTAAATATCAACCGGCCGGCCGATAGAGTGGTATTTAAATCTACCCCATCGCTGAAGGGTTAACCAATAAAAGCGTCATCTGACTCTGATGGCTCGCTTTATTTTTAATAGTCATCCCAAAGCTTTTCCAACTGAGTTAACAAATGATTTCAGAACTTTTTCAAAACTTAGCAACCGGTTCTTGGGAACCAGTGTGAACTGGTCCCAGCTCAGCACTGTATGTAACTAATACTAGGAAAAAGTATTGGTTTCGTTAGATTTTCAATATACCAGTAATAGGCGCTTGCATTCTGCAAGCATTTCATCTCACCTTACTGGACAGAGTAAGAGCCTACAAATAATTTTTAAATGCAAAAGTTTGCACCTCTGCACCAATTTACGGGCTTTTCTCTTTGGACAATATTGGGGTAAAAACAACCTCTAAATTTTATACTTGTAAGAATGTTATATTTTTTCATCATTTGTTATGAATAACTCACATTTCTGCCAAATTTTATTGATGTAGCACCTGTAGAAGTGCATTTATGTATATTTAATTGTTTAACTTTTATTAATTTTTAACAGCCACAGAAATGTGCTTCATTGTAATTTTCATTGTTAATTGCCACTGGAACACCATTCTCTAACTTTCTGAAAAATTTCAGCTCCTCAGCTCGACCAAAAGTACATAAACATTGGTCAATTTGTTTACCATTTATGAATTTTTAACAGCCAAATACATAAACATTTAAATTTGTATAATTCCGTTTTGGTTATTTAGCAAATTATACAGTTAGAAAAAATTTCAGCATTGTAGCACATTCAGAAATACCTAAACAATGAAATATTTGTTTAATTTTTAGGATTTTTTAATGACCAAAAAAATAAACATTTTTGTATTTTTCGATTTTTCTGCTCAGTTTTGCCAAAAGACCTACCAAATTTCAAGTTTCCAGCTCATCTGGAAGTGCCTCAATTTGTATCCTCCTCCTCCTGTATCCTATGTCAGAAGCTTCTATATCAGGGATGGCAAACCGCTGATATGCGTGTCACAAAGTCACCTGACATGGTAGAGAAATTTAAATTATAAGCTGTAAAATTTAGCCTGTGTACGGAAATGAATGGAGGTGATCTCAGAAACCAGGGAAACCCAAAAATTTACCCCCGCTCACCTGCTGGCATGGGTTTCTCCCAAGTATTCCAGTCTTGTCCCGGAAATGGTTCCAATGGAGCCGTGTAATGTGCAGTTCAGCATCGAATTTAAAATAAATAATATTAAGGGGGTGCCGGTGCGAACCGGTTGTGTCATGTCGTATTAATAATGTACAAACATATTAAAGCTTACAAGAATATGCTTGAAGTATTCGGTAAGGATTTGATGCCTGTGAAAAATTAAAATTCTTTCCATCTCTTAATAAGCACCTTGCAACTCTGTCTTTTTTCACTGAGGACGTCGAAAATAAAAATTACATTTTGAAAAAGTACTCCTTAATAGAAGATACAAAGAAAATTTTTCTGGAAATTTTTTATCAATTTCATTCATTCATTCATATCTAGTACTAAAAATCACCTTGGTAATGATTTAACCAATGCATTTGTAGGATTAAAAGCCACAAAGTATACACTCCATGAATTGATACTTTAGGATTGACCAGACAACAAGTGTCACATTGACAAAAATATTCATGTACATAGCAAAAATAATCCATTTTGACAAGTTATATTCATGAATATATTTCATTTGTATTAAATTTGTATTATATTTTATTATAATCATTATTATTATTATTCCGATGTGACACGTGAAGCTTTATTTGTAAAGTCGCATTATACAGTGTGACACGCTCTTTCAAAAAGGTTCGCCATCTGTGGTCTGTATCTTATAGATATTATACACAAGCACCAGAATTCATTTCAGGCTTGTTTAACTTCAAAGTTACAGTAAAATACAACAAAAAGGTGATGTTAAGTGAAGTGTTTACTTACTATTATTTTTCCATGCAGTAAATAGTTTATTCAGCTTCATAATTATTAAATTAATCCTAAAGGAAACTGTAAATTAAGAAAACATTATCATGTATTTGATTCAATAATTTTAGTTGATTAAACAGTAATTAAATTGTTTACCAGTTTGCTTTATTGTATACAGTATGTAAAACATTTTCTAGGAAACTGCAGCTCAGATCCCATCATTGCTCATGAGAATTCAGAGAAGCACACTGAAGTAACCAATAATACCTCTCAAGATAGAGCATGCCAAAGTATAACTGATGTCCTCCATGGAGTTGATTTGCCAAAGATTACGTACAGGTATTTGAAAATGTTTACTTAAATTTATCAGAAAAGAACCCTATTACTTATAATTTTAATTATACTATAATCATTATCTTGATCATTGAATGAGGTATTTTATTTCGAATATATACTTGATTTATTCTTCATAACTAATGTCTGTTTTGTTAATTGGTTGAAGCTTTCGCAGGTGCTTGTCATGCTGAGGTTATACATGTTTTTTGGGTTATCCCGCATAAATTTTCTGCGTTAAACGCCAACATTTCTTCTCCTTTGCGGAGACTTCTTCAGGGTGATCTGGCCGGGTGTCCTCATGTAGACTTTATATATAAAAGGGTAATTTCCCATCTTTCTCTATTTCCATAGTGAATTTGATGTTTTGGTGTCTTGTGTTTAAAAAGTCAAAAAACTCTTCCAGTTCTTTCAAAATTTTCCATAAAAAGGTTGGCTACTGCTGGTGAGATTGGTGAGCCCATTGCTGCTCCTTCCATCTGTTCATAAAATTTATCTTTCCATCTAACCAACCTTTTTATGGAAAATTTTGAAACAACATCTATTGACAACACCAAGGACAAACCTGCACTCAGGCTGAGATATGTGCTGCTTTTTTCTTTAGTTTTTCATATCCAGACTCATGCTTTCTCTTATATCCGCCAGACATTTCTTCAGCTATAAATTAATGATATTTTAAAATTAATTTATATATATAAATTTCATCTAAAGCGATGTTAAAATTGTGTAAATGTTATATCCAAGAATAGTGTTTTCAAAAAAGATGGGATTGATCTAAATTTAGCAGGAAAAAACATTTTAAAAATTATTCTCAAGTTTTGTCCCTCAAATAAAAAGAGGTTCTTCATCTTATATTATTTAGGAGAATATTTAAACGGATAATTCTTAAAAACATACAAGTCCAAGCTATTAGTTTGTAATAATTATTTATTTTATTTATATAATATTGAATAATAAAAACAAAACATATTATTCTTTGACCGACACAAAATTAATCAAGTTAATTCCCATAAAAATAAAGTATTTACCTGGTTAACAATTCAGGTTGATTCTTTAGGGTGAAAGAAGGTAAAATCTTCCACTGAATTTTCCCAAACACAACCCACAAAAGTATACTGCCTTCTTATTTACAACCAATATACTTTAGACCTCTTTCACACGAGCATACGGGAGACTATCACGGGAATGAGGCAATTGTATAGAATTACATTGTAATCGCCTATACCCTTTTTAAAAAGGCAGTTGACAGCAAGACAAATGGGAGGACTGACAGGATATACATTGACTACTTGACGTATGTCATACAACTAAGCACTTGAACTACACCTTCTTTCACCCTGCATCCGTAGTTGCCAACAGTACCATCTTGAGTAGTTGTGCATCGTGATTGGCTGAGTGACTTGAGCAGCGCATGAACCGCTGCGCGTAATGTAAATGATACAATGAAAATTAAAAAATACTTAAAGTGTCATGGGCCGGGCCTCCAAAAGTAAGAGTGCCTATGGCCTACAAAGGTATTAAAACGGCCCTGACTACAGGTGGAGGGGGTGTATAGGATACCATGCAGGACTTGTGATCAAGTTTATATAGGGGAAACAGGAAGAACGATCAAGACACGAGTAGAAGAACACAAAAGAGCCATTTGACTCAAACATGCCGACAAATCAGCAGTAGCTAGACATGCCACCAGGGGACACGAAATAGATTTCGAAAACACAAGAATTCTCGCGAAAGAAGAACTTTACGGAAAACGAGTAATACGGGAGGCATTAGAAATATGGAAGCACAGAAAGAATTTCAACAGAAACAGTGGTTATAAGTTGAGCAACACTTGGACCCCAGTGATAGTAAACAATGTGATAAGATGAATGCCAAAACAAAACTCACTCCACCACCAACCCTCCCCTTCCTGTAAACCACCTACCCCTCCTCTGCTACCATAGTATATATAAAGTCTACGTGAGGACACCTGGCCAGACCACCCTGAAGAAGTCTCCGCAAAGGAGAAGAAATGTTAGCGTTTAACACAGAAAATTTACGCGGGATAACCGAAAAAACATTTATAACCTCAGCATAATATCTGTTTATTGTAATTTGTAATATGAACTACACTTGCTATAGAGTTATTCTTTTCAGGCATGGGTCTTCACATGTATCTCTGCATGGATGGCCCCCCTAACTTCACATTTTCAATAAGCTTTAGTGATGGGAGATGAGGAAACAGGTGAAAAAATCTGCCATGACCGGGAATCGAACCCGGGCCTTCTCCCATCATAACAGCTTATGCCTGTCGCATAAGGATCTTCAGATCATCCTTTCTATCAATAAGCTTTAGGTTTTACTTTTATGATGGTTTTCAGAAATGTAACCCTCACAAATGTTGAGGAACTACTGTATTTAGAAATAACATTACTGAAAATTTAATCCCTCCTTGGTTTTGCAGATTGGTTGAGGAAGTACGACATCAGACACGCCTAAGCCATAACCTCTCCAAAGTTGCTGTTCAAGTTGTAGTTGAGGAATTAGAACGTCAACAGACACTATTACAGGAATCCATTGAATCTAGCTGCTCTTCTCAGCCAATGTCTTCCTCTCTTTTGAGTGCTGTGCTTGACTTACTCTTAACACCACCTCCAGTACACACAACAAATTATAGAACCACTGCAGAGCAGACCGCAGAGAGTGGAGCATTGTCAAAATATGCCCCTAATTCATGTCCTGATACAGGTTCTAGGTAAGAAACGTATTATGATTTAATTTTCTAGCTTTTCATAATTCTACACAAATTATAGGCAGTTTTGTAAAGTTATGTTCCATTGAAAATCAAAAACGTATTTTAATATCAGGTTAAAGCAACATGAATAATTTTGTAAGAATAAGTTAAAATTGAATACCTTCATTTAAAAATTATTGATTCAGTTAGGCTCAAGGTATTGATCTTAGCTTGATAATCTGAGATGATTACATTTTAAGTGCATTTATCTAAATTGAGAAGCAATCTCATAGTCATCTATATTCAGTCTTAACATGTATGATACAAGGTTTCTTTTGGCACGTTTAGCTCACCACCTGTTTTTCTTCTGCCAGATAAACGTTATGATTTTGGGAAGAAAATTATAACGAGAACTATTAATGCAATTGAAATAAAATAAAAACTGTTATACAGCAAATTTATTTCTCTGTATAAAAGCAATTTGCATTATCTCTTAGTATTTGTGATACTTTCGGAACCATTTTCATAGGTGATATAAAATGTCAGAGGGTCATTTTCCTTGTTTAGCAATTTATTGCAAAAAAACTGTATTTATTTTTGACACTATTAAAGGCTTGCAAAACTTATATCTGACATATTGTATATGTCAAAACTTTTTTTTACATATTATTATAACTTGATTTCAAGGAACGTGATAAACCAAGTTTACTTCCGGTGACACTTTTGCTTTCTTCTTCCTGATGTGACTTGAATTCATGAATTTTTTTCTAATTTATTTCTGGATGTGCTTACATAAGTAAAAAAATTCATTCTATTATAACGCCTGATTTGCAAAGTGTTGACTTTTAATTTAGTGTTCTTTTGATAAACATAAAATATATAGGCACTAATATTTCAGGAATATTTTAGACGAGCCTCTCATGCAGCAGAATTGTGGCAATTGCTGTTTTTTCGACCTATACTTGCCTACTTGTGTATTGTGAGGAGGACATGTAAGTTGGCATTCCATCCATCAGATGGGATGTTAAGCAGTGCAATGACCCCTTGGTGCTTTTTGCAAGAGTAGGCTAATTCCCACACTGGGTTTCCCTCTTCCCTTTTATGTGAATGTGTGTGTATATGTATAATCCATTATTTAATAAAACCAGTAAAAACCATAAAACAGTAAAACTATAAAACAGTAGAAACTATAAAAACAATTGGTAAAAGTTCCACAAAGTATAAAAGTAAAAATTACGACATGTTTCTACTAGTCATAGTCATCATCAGGTAAGGGAAGTGGGTGAAGCAGCGAAATATATAGACAAGCGGAAGGGGGGAAAAACAGAGTAGGAGGGGGAAGGTAAGGGTTAAGAGATGAACGTGGTAACAAGGAAGAGGGGGTGGGGATGTTAGGAATGCGAGGTTAAGAATTTGAGGTGGCTGCTGGTAAGATAGAGGCTAGTAATGGAGAGTGGCTTAAAAACAAGTGGCCATTAGTGAGAGTATGTTGGTTGTTTTTCAGATGCAAAAGAATTTCCAACTGTTCAAGATGATTAAGCCTAAAACCTTTCTGTTCGACGTGGATAATTTCTGGAGTGAAGTCAGAGGAGTGGTTATTTTCAAACAGATGTTTAGCAAAATGAGAAGAGTCGGATTTGATGGAGAAAGCATGCTTGTGTTTGTTGGCCCTAGTAATAAAATTTCTCCGTGTGGCCGATGTAGAAAGCATCATAATCTGCACAACAAAGTTTATAAACACCACTTTTAGAAAAAATAATGACATCCCAATTGAATTGTTGTTGTAGAAATCCGACTTCGCATTTTGCTAAACCTGTTTGAAAATAACCACTTCTCTGACTTCACTCCAAAAATTATCCACGTTGAACGTAAAGGTTTTAGGCTTAATCATCTTGAACAGTTGGAAATTCTTTTACATTTGAAAAACAACCAACATACTCTCACTAATGACCACTTGTTTTTAAGCCACTACTATCTTACCAGCAGCCACCTCAAATTCTTAACCTCGCATTCCTAACATCCCCTCCCCCTCTTCCTTGTTACCACGTTCATCTCTTAACCCTTACCTTCCCCCTCCTACTCTGTTTTTCCTCCCTTCCGCTTGTCTATATATTTCGCTGCTTCACCCACTTCCCTCACCTGATGATGACTATGACTAGTAGAAACATGTCATAATTTTTACTTTTATACTTTGTGGAACTTTTACCAATTGTTTTTATAGTTTCTACTGTTTTATAGTTTTACTGTTTTACGGTTTTTACTGGTTTTATTAAATATGATGCAATTCCACCACATGAAAGCTTCTACCATTGATTATATAATCCATTAAAAAGTTGTTTATGACCAGCTTGGCTTATGACAGCTTGACTTAGGAAATATTTAATTTTAAAATTCTTCATCATATGTTGTTATATTTTAGTGATAAATCCACTTCTACTGACGTTTGGTGGGGCCTACGACCAGATCTCCTTTCTGAGTCTCATGATGGACGACGTTTACGTCAACTTTTGAGAGAACTGGCTGCTGTGCGAGAAGATGAACAACAGCGTAGTTGGGCTGTGCATGAAGATGAAATACCCATTATACAGTGTGTTTCTGAACTCATTTCCATATTGGTGAGCACTTTCTGTTGAGTTTTATGATAACACTATCCAAATGCCGATATATTTGCAACAGTTACTTATTTTACCATAAAAGAAAATTGTTAATATTTACAAGATATTTTACTATTAGAGATAAGGAATGGAAAAAATTGTATTTACTTAGCCAAGCAGTGCATTTCAAACAAGTAGATATAAAAAACAATTTGTTAAATTTAAACAACTTTTATTAAGTGTATAGAGGAAAGATGAAACACCAACCCAACAGTTTGATTCAATTATTTTAGTTTCAGTTAAAAGTTATATGGTCTTTTCTTTGTCTCCAAACATTCCCATAAATTCTTCAAGAGGCAGAATCATTTTTCAGGGTTGATAGTAGAACGTAGTTTGGTATGTGGCCTTTGCCATTTGCAGCACCACAATCAAGAGATACCATTTTCGTCAAGCCAACAATAAGATATCCATATTTTACTCTTCCTTGTCCTTATATGATCTGTAAGGTATCGGCTAATAAATTTAGTCGGATAGAGGATAACATTTGCAAAAAAAAAGGTCCATGAGAGCATATAATTACAACTTAGTTTAGAAGATAAAAATTTGAGGTCCCTCACTCAGTGTTACGCAATTGGGAAAATTAAACTTCTCTGGAGTCGAACTTAGGTCGTTATTTTGCATGGTGATTACACATAAGAGTCTTTATGTGTGGCACTCTTTAAAATTGAAAGAATGGCTGAAATACATGCAGCCATTCTCGAGTTATTAGACATTCTTTGTGGTGTCTTAAAACTTACCTACATATACAGGGTGAGTCACGACTTTGTCTTAACTTCAGGAGGTTACTAATGAGGTGATTTTAAGTTGAAAGTGTCCTATAACGAATTGGCCAATTCTCAACAGTTATGGATTTTTCTTTACCTGAATGTTACCTGAAATGAAACAGAATGCAGTTTACTCTACATAGTTCAGCATCTCGAACTTGGGGATTATGCCCAACGGTTGGAATTTTGTCATTGGCTCAACACCGATCGACAACTGCGTTGAATCATTTTATTCGCACACAATTTACAACCAGGACTGAACCATATTTTACTTCTTTTTATATTGGTAGTTTTACCTCCATATTCTCCAAGTGGAAATACGGTAGTGCGATAAGATTTAAACTTTCTATTTTATCATATAATTTAAACCCATTTAATACCAAAATATCTACATTTTAGTATACACTTCATTGGCTATTCAAACAAAATTTATGTGTTAATAACAAGATGGGATCTTTGAAAATATGTGAACTTCGTAAGGGGTCTGCTGTACCAAAAAGGTTGAGAAACACTGTGCTATGCCTCTTTTATATTTCTATTATTATTTCATTTAATAAAGTAAACACTTTATTTCTAGGAAGATGCAGATGCAAATGTTTGCAGGTTAGTAGTTTGTGAAGGAGGACTGAGTCGAATATCATCTTTGATTGAGTATTTCCAGATGGAAACAAGATGGTCGATTAGACGTCTACTTCTACAAGCTTTTTCCCTAATGTGTGACTTGCACCAAACTCCCACAATTCTCATGCTTAATTCAGTACTCCCAATGGAATTGGCAAGGTTTGTATGCTTTTGACATTCTAAAGAGTCCTTTAGAGACACCTTTGGAGTACTTACTATTACAGAATTGCTAAAATTAAATATTTTAAATAAGATATTGTTTTACGTACAGGTTTAAATCAATTTTCCTTCCTGAAAATGGCTATGATGATAATGTTTTGATAATGTTTACGTTTATTTCTTTTTCATTTAGAGATATGAAAAGCAATCCAACTGATGTTGCTCGCCTAAAACAAAGTGCTCTCCTTCTCATTCGAATATTCTCTATTGGAGAAGCAATGCCGATATACCATTATGGTCAGTTATTGATAATTGCAAATTGAGGTTATAAGGTTATTTTAAAGAGAGAAAATTTTGTGATTTGTGTTTGATCTTCCATAGAACACCTAGGAGAGGATTTTATCAGCTTCTTAATAGACCGATTAGAAGAAGAAATAGATATAAACAGCGAGTCAGGAAAGGAAGAACATGAAATACCTGATCTCTTTCTGACATTGCTCCTTGCCTACAATTTGCAGTTCAAAGAGCAATATTTACAAATGTCAACAGTTGAAGAAACGTCCGATAAAACTATGGGAAATCCTGTACTGAGTGTGCTTAAGAATCGCACTTGTGCCAAAGCTCTGACTGAGAAGGCACTGTTACTTGTCAATAGAGAAGGTACAGTTAGTGTTTATTTTAGTAACATCTATATATTTGAGCAAGTTAAATGAAAATTTTCATGTTGGTATATTTTATTACAAGTATCAATATGATGTTGTATTATTGACAGTGTGAGCCTAGATTTCCATTAACTGATGTAATTTCTTTTTCAGAGGATCCTGTTGGTGTCTTCCCATCAGCTCGTCATTCAACTCCTATTCAGACACATTCAGTGATTAAGTTGGTTGGAGATCTTTTTGGAGACACTCACACAGCAGCTTTATTTTACACCAATGATACCAAAGTACTCATTGATATCCTAGTCAGGCAACTATCTGATTTATCTCCTGGGGATCAGGTAATTATTTTGTTTCAGCATTTATTTCTGTAAATGAATTACATACAGTAGACTCTCGATTATCCAGGGTCAGATTAACTGGGATGTACAAAAAATAATACATGTATGAAAATAATTTGGGATACGAGAAGGCAGCCACTAAAAAATGTTGCGACAGCATAACAGAGGCTGAGATTGCGGGTGATGTGCAGTGTGGATGAATGAATGGGGAGGGGAGGAGTATTTTTTCTATGAATTGAAGTTAATTGGGAAGTTTAATGCATCTTCAGGTTGGTTGACGAGATTTAAGCAAAGACATCACATTCATCAGATTGCTGTCCAAGGTGAGAAACAGCAATGATGAGCCGGCAGCGAAGGAATTGAAGTTTCAATTTCAGCATTTTGTCAAAAATTAAGGTTTCATGTCAGTACAAATCTATAATGCTGATGAAACCAGTTTATACTGGAAATGCTTACCCCAAAAACTTTAGCTCATGAAACTGAAACGTGCTGCAGGGCATAAAATTCAAAAACAACGCCTTACAGTTTTGTGCTGTGGAAATGCTGCTCGGTCTTATTTTTTTAAACCATGTGTTATCAGGACCGCTAAAAAATTCGTGCTTCCTCACAAGGTAAAGTTTTATCCAATTTACCCATCGATTACTATAAAAATAAGCCAGCATGGACGGACAGTAATTTTTATGGACTCGTTTAATACTTTCAACACTGCATGACTGGAATTCCAGTCGGCATAGCACCCACCATGACCGGAATTCCAGTCATGCCATGTTGAAAGTGTTAAAAGAAAATTCATTCCTTCAGTGCATCAACACTTAGAATCTCTAGATCTGTCACAAAAAGCTGTTTTACTCTTAGACAGTGCTCCTAGTCACGTGAATGAAGAAATTTTAAAGTCCGAAGATGGAAATATTTAGTATTTACATCCAAATATGACAGCTTTGTTTTATCTATAGATCAAGGAGTGATGCAAAATATGAAAACAATTTATCAATGAAATTTACTGCTCATGTTCATAAAGGAAGGTGGTAATGATTTACTGTTGTTTTGGAAAAAACTATCAGTGTGGGATGCTATTTATGAATTGCTGTCGCGTGGAAATTGGTAAAAAGATCAACTTTAAAAAAATCATGGCAAAAACTTTTATTGGAAAACGATGAGGAATTTCTTGGTTTTGAGGACAGTTGTAATGAAATGGTACCTGAAGTATTAAATAATTTACAGCAGATTAGTGGATGTGTGAATGTTGACGAGGAAGTTGTGCATGAGTGGTTAAATGCAGATCAAAATTTGGCTGGTCATGAAGTATTAAATGATGAAGAAATCATGCAACGTATTACTACAGAAGTTGAACCAACAGCCACCAATGAGCTGGACCAGGAAGAGACAACCTTATACTAAAGCAAAGGATCAGCCACAGTGCTGCTTTAACTTATGCTGAAACTCTGCTTGATTACTTGGAGCAACAGCAATATAGTAGCCTTGCTGAGAAACTAATGCTGAGAAATCGGCGCAGCACTATTCGCCAAAAAGCCAATGAAGAGAAAAAGCAAACTTTGCTATCTTATTTTAAATGAATAAAGTAAGTTGATACTATGATTTTTTTCTATTTTTTTTTTAAATTGTCTGAACTGAAACTCGCTAATATCAAGGTCCTTCGTTTACAGCAATATATTCACTAATTTGCTATCTTATTTTAAATGAATAAAGTAAGTTGATACTATGATTTTTTCTAAATTTTTAAAAATTGTCTGAACTGAGACTCGCTAATATCAAGGTCCTTCATTTACAGCAATATATTCACTAATTTTCATCTTCCTTGTTAACATCTTCTATGCAATCCACTGTATTTCAATACTATTGTAGAAGCGAAAAGGATCATCCATGAGTTGAGGTTGGTGGGCTGACTAGTACTTAATTAATTGTGATACACTATGTAGAGCATCCTTGTGGGTGGGAGGCAGGGTTACCACCTCTCCAGGTATGGCCCGAAGTCTCCGGGTTTTCGGACTTGCCTCCGGGCGAGAGAAAAAATCTCCGGGTCAACATGAATATTTTTGAAATTGGCATTAAAGATTACGATTTATTTTTAACTTCTCTAAGAGAATAAAGATATTTCATTCTTGAATGGCTGTGCCATGCAATTAACCTGGTAGAAGGTACACAGGGCCGGTCAAAGGGAGGGGAAGGGGGGGGGTGCAGCAGATGCGAGGTATCCGGGGCCCCAAATAGACATTCGTTTATTGCCCCCAAAGTTTAGAGATGTCAGTTATTTATTAAAGAATCTGCCTTAAATTTTGTGCAAACTTTTATTAAAAATTACGATTTCTCCAAGTTCATAGAGAAAACGGCATTAAATAAATCAATAAACATTGATCGAAATAATTATAGTTAGTATACCTCATTTTTTGTGTTTACTATATTGCTGTTTTAACATTATAATTATTTTAAATTTTAGGAAGTAAGAAATTTTCGTCATAAAACCTATCCCCGTGATCTTGGCCTCTGTAGAAAGAGTTTCTAATCAGTTGTCATGAAAGTTGGAGCATTGGTTCAAACTTTGATAGTGGGGACCTGCAAACAAAGACAGAATCATAGACAGTTACAACAAAGAAACCATAATCCTATTTTCATTCTGGAAGGACAAAAACAGTAAAAAAAATTGCCCTTTAAAAATCTCCGGGTCAAACTAGGAAATCTCCGGGTCAGACCAGAGAAATCTCTGGGTCAGAATTGAAAATGTCCGGATTGGTGAGGACTTTGAGATGGCAACCCTGGTGGAAGGTGACCTAACATGTTCATCACTCACTATATCATTATCATCACCACTGTCGTCATTTTCACAATGCAACTCTCGATTTGGAGGTGCCTCTTCCATTTCTTGAAAAATTTCTTCAAGAATATCGTCTGGTGTAGTGGACACTTCTTCATGGACAATAAGGTCAGCATCAGCACTTTCCATCCTGTCAACAGAGACCATATCCTTCTGAATGTCTAATGGAAGAGAATATATCACTTCAGCTAGATCTGTATCTTCCTCACATTCTTCATCTTCTTCCTTTTGATAATGAAAACCTACTTATGAGAAGAACTTCACATTGGTTTCTCGTTAAATTTCCTCCCAGGCACTGCTTAGCCATCGAAT
Source organism: Uropetala carovei (assembly GCA_036926305.1). NCBI lineage: Eukaryota > Metazoa > Arthropoda > Insecta > Odonata > Petaluridae > Uropetala > Uropetala carovei. Next base: position 1,064,498 of record JAXCHB010000054.1, read on the forward strand.
TGCATGTAGCATTAGTATTGATTTATTGGAATATATACAAAAGTATAGCATGTAATGTGAAAATATGGGTAATATACATGATAGAAAGGTGGTCAGGTTAAAGAGGGTTGGCCATGTGTAAATTAATATGAATTTTCCGGTTCTGTAAAAATGCGGCCAACTATGGCAGGTGGCCGACTTACAGGGGTGGCCAACTTCACAAGTTTCATTGTAATAGCATCCTGATAATTAAAAATTTCCTTGTCAATAGAATAAAAAAATGGGACATTCTACACTGATTTTTTGTGTAATTGGAACATATATACATTGCCACAATAATTACTCACTTTTATTTTCTGTTTACTTTTAACTGATGTAAAATCATGTGCCCTTTCAAAAGAATTAATACAATCTTTAATTTTATAATCAACTGCTGTTATAAGCAGTGTTGCCACTTTTTTTAGCACTTGGGAGCTAGATTTCATCTTCATGGTAGCTAGAAGTAGCTACCTGTAGTATTCATGGATGTGTAAGGAAGCTAACCATATGATGTTTCTAAACTATTAGAGTATTGTAATTGTGTGCTGAGCATATGCATCAACTATTACACAGACAAAAGATGAAACCTTCCCCTGAAACAATTTCTTGGCTAATGAAAAACTTTTTCCCAACAATAGATGTTTCTTTTGTAAGAATTTTATGAAAAGTATATAGGAAGGCAGACTCCAGTTGTTAAAACCATGCAGTTATTGTTGTTTTTGTCTGCTTTTGTAGTTTTTTGGTTGTCTCCTTTCTCCTGACAAATCTTTTACTTTAAAATGCATATATTGGATGTGATCTAACATTTGATTTCCTATTGTTGTCCCAAATAATTATATTGTGAATATCTTATAACTCCCTCGCCAGGTAAAATAACTGCAGTTTTATGTAGAAAATGAAATCCTGAATTAAAACGCTTCAAATTGTAAAAAAATATTTAGTATTCGCTTCTGTTTCTGATTTTTGAAGTATCAATTTTACAATTTTCCACTTCAAATTATGAAAATATATCTTCATTTCAGAAAGATGTCTTGTTACTTAAAGACTCTCTCTTAGTAGACTCTCTTCACATAAAATCTTTTGTGAAAATTACGACAACTACATTTAAAGATACAATAATACAATTACAAAGTAATACACTTCAACCATTAAATGCTACAGAAACTTTTAAATTTGAGAAATATCTTTGCGTCATACATCAGTTACTTAATGTCGAGATAATATTACACATTCACTGTAAAAGGTATTTATATTGCCATTGGACTTCAACTGTCAGCGAAATAAAATATTTTTTAAACTCTTCACGAACACTTTTAGCATCAGCTGAATAGTTATGACATATGTACACCTCCTTGTAAAGGGAAAAAGGATCTCTATAGAGACTCCGCCTTCTTTTTGCCAGGTGCCTGCAATTATATCATGTGATGCATTATGTTCCTCATCAAAATTTCCTGCACAATACTATGCGTGCCTTTGTAATTATAATAGTAACTTCCGCTTTTATCGGGCGTTTGGATAACTATGTGTTTATGTCCAGGGCGCCTATGCAATGAGGGAATTTTCATCTATCTTCTTGAAGGCATGTTTCTGAAAGAACGACAGTTAATGTAAACGCATGGGCGAGAAATTGCGCGAATCGCAGAGTCGAGAACTCCCATGACAGTAAATCGTGGCGATATTTGTTGACAGTGTAAACACAAAGGAGAGTCCCTTGCGCGAGATGTCGCAAGTAACTTGCCAGTCTATTCCCTCCTTTACATTTAACCCTCGAGCAGGCGCGCTGGTGTAGTCTGTGCACCAGCAGAGATTATATTGGTGTTACTATCTTAAAAATCAAATAATCTTTTTAGTATTCCATATAACCTTTTAGTAGATATTTGTGCATCTATTGGAGGCGTTTCCTCCATCCTGGAGTGACCCTGAGAGTCTATTTTTAGTATCCAAGTTCTGATGCAGGGGATGCACCGGAGAAGTTAGAGTGGTGCCGCTCTCTGCCAAAGCAAATAATCTTCCTAGTATTCCGTGTAAACTTTCAGTAGATATCTGACCATCTATTGGAAGTGTTGCCTCCGTCCAAGGGTGTTCCTGAGAAGAGATTATTTTATTTTTTCATCCAAGTTCTGGTGTAGAGAGTGCGCCGAAGGAAGTTAGATTGGTGTTACCATCTGATAGATGAAATAAACTTTCTAGTATTCCTTGTATTTAGTAGATACCTGACAATCAATTAGAAGTGTTATCTTTGATATCTATGTATTAGAAGTGTTACCTCCCTTCGGAAGTGTCTCTGAGAAGAGGTATTTTTTTCTGAGAATCCAAGTTCCAGCGCAGGGGTTGCGCCGTGCGTCTGCTCATGTGAGTGGTTTTTTCTTCATTGGATTTCTATTATTTCATGTATATGTAAGTACGTTGACGTATTTTTTAAGTGTTTTAGGGATCGTAAAGAATACCTCATTGACAAACAAAGTAGGGAATTATTAGAAATCCTCTTTCAGAAAATGAAATAGACTTGTTTTCGGATAATAAGAACGAAGCTGAGCAAATAATGGAAAGTGACCACGATAGTGAAAGTGAACAGGAGTATGTTGAAGGCGATTCTGATAATGATAACTTCGATGAACGAGATTTTTGTATTGGTAAAGACAAAAAAACCCGTTGGCAAAAAAAACCAGTGCTAAGTAAATTTGCGAAAACAAAGCCAGGAAATTTGATAAAAATACTTCCATCTGTAAAAGATTCAGAAACATTATGTACTGAGGTTGCCCACTTCGAAAAACTATTTGATTCTGAAATAATAGGAGAAATATAATAATAATATAGGTTAGGAAATATAGGTTAGGAATAGAGGTTAGGAAATATACTAACCTCTATTGAAAAAAACGGCAGGAAACGGAATACATTCGTGATAGAGACGCAAAAACAACCAATACACCTGAAGTACTAGCTTTGTTAGGACTTTTATATTTGTTAGGTGTAAAACAATTGTCTCATACAAATGTTTTGGAAATATGGGCCACTGATGGTACAGGATTAGAAATCGCTTGTGCAGCAATGAGTTACAAGCGATTTCTATTTCTCCTCAGATGTATGAGGTTTGATGACAGAAATGACAGGCCTGATAGGATGAAAACTGATAAACTTGCTGCAATTCGGTCGGTATTTGAACAGTTTAGAAATAACTGCAAAAACGTATATTCGCCAGGAGAATTCGTGACAATTGATGAGAAATTAATCTACTAATGAAAATATCAGTCACAAATATTTTATCAATTTTATATGACCAAGTATATTTTTAATTTGTCTTTATTTTCATTTGAACTATTCTTAAAATAAATGTATGTATTTGAAAAGTATATTTTATTGTTTTCTCACGTAAACATACAAAATTACATGCTGGCGCACTCCGTGCGCCATGCACCCGCTGGTGTAATTTTTGGTGGTGCACCTGCTGAAGGGTTAAGGATATCTGCAACTGCTAGTTGTTTGTTGTTTATTGGGGTACCATATCTTCGACTTATCTAGGATGTTTTAGATAGTAGCTAGAAAAAGCTAAAATCTTTTTTCAATTCGCCAGATTTGTAACAAGTCGCTAAGGTTGATTTTTCGGAGCTAGTTTGAGTAGAAAGTCACTAGATCTAGCCACAAATTTGCTAGATTGGCAACACTGGTTATAAGTAATTTTTACCCTAATATTGTCATTCTGCCCCTAATAGATGTAGCCTTGTAATTTCAACATTCAAAAGTTTCTGGCATTAGACATTTTAATTTTCTCTAGATATTTAGTTAAAAATAGGAGATTTGGACATTACACACACATGGGTATTGCATAAACAAAGATGGTGCTTGCATATTCTTCCTGGAAAATTCTCCTGAGATTTAAGTTGCAGGTATTAAACAGACTTAGGTGGTTCTGAAATTGGAACATGATTATACAGTCAACTCTCGATTATCAGGCACTCTATTTAGTGGTGTGCTTGCTCTAATGGCACATTTTCGAAGCGCTCATTACAAATAACCACCTTGTGTAATGTCATATTCTTGCCGACATTCGGCATCTCCAAGTTCTAGATCTAATATTGCTGATCTACCAAAGGAAGAAGTAGATGATGTATCATCTCCTAGAACACCTGAGAGGCAGTAAACACTCAAAACTTGATTCCTTACAGTGTTATGTAAATAGTACAGTAGATAGTATAATTTTAGAATAAGTACAGTTAAATTGTGTCCAAGTTACTATAAGTGCAGTACAATTTAAATAAAGTTAAATTAGTATTACTACCCCAGTGTTCTCAACATAATGATTTTCAGATGATTCATTTGGTGAATACTGTACATAGCTACATGCATGGTCTTTATTATTTACCATTATTAATAACATGTCTACTGTTGATATTATTATTTCCATGATATTGTACATCAAAATTGCTTGGTCAAAGGTACCTCTCCATCTAACGGCATTTTTGACCTAATGGCACATCCCTGTTCCCATGTGTGCCAGATAATTGAGAGTTTACTGTACTTTGTCCACATGAAATGTATATGTATTCAAAGCATTCTTAGTAATTTCATAAATATATCCCATTCAGTTTTCTAATATCAGTCTATAAAGCTCTTTTAAAGATACAGAAATGATTTTTGTATTTTATTAATGCAGAGATTTTAAAAATTTTACTTATCACAAAAGTTCATTTTGAATTCATACATTATATGATACTTACCATTGTATTTTCTGCACTGAATTGTTTGCATGTGGGTTTTTCATTAAGGTTTCACTTTGAGAATAATATAGGCTAATACTTGTGACAAATTTGTCTCAGAGGAGAGGTCAGTGGCTTTGGCTGTGCCGCAGGGTGATAAGAAATTGTGGCTATGGGGAGCACCTCCACCGACGTGACGACCTGTCTCGATGCTTCACTCGCATTTTTTGTGAAGACACCACTTCCAGTTCATCAGATCAGCACCTTGTTCGTGATATTATTAATGAATTTCCAATGTTTTTCAAGGTTTAAATAGGATTCATTTCCAAGTGTTTTAATCACTGGAAGAAATATTAGCTAAGTTTTAACTATATTAGGCAAAGTTAAAGTTGTAGTACAAATTCTTTATAAAATGAGAGTACAATTATTTTGTGCCTGTTTGAGTTTTCAAATTGCAATATTATAAAATTTAAATGCCATCACAAGTAATGACTTCCATTAGTTTTTCATGAGATTGGGTACAGGATGTGATATCTTTAAATTATTGGCTTTTTTTATAGGATATCGTATACCTATTATAACAAACTTTTTGCCTCACTGTGGTTAAAAATACTCTTTTAATTGCCTATTTTAACACAATTTTGAGCTTTTTGCTATAAATCAAAAGGTTATATATCACATGTATCATATGAGACGTATTACAAGAGTATATTTTCCAATTTCTTGTGATTACCTTATTCAAGATAAATAGAAGTTATGGCCTAGAAGTTCATTAAGTTATAAATTAACTTGAAAGTAATTTTCATCTCATCTCTACTTAGTTGTATGCACTTGCTTGTATTATATCTCAAATTCTAGAGGGCACATTTTGCTGTTAAACCAATCAAGAGGCAGCTATTTGTTAAAAAGGTAAAAATAACCAGGTAAATCTTATGTGAAGCATATTGTTGTCTATATAAAGAGCAAATTTAATAATAACCAATAAAAGGAGGATTTTGCCTTCTTGATGATTACTATGCATTTTACAACGTAGCCTTTAATGCAATGTGAACCCTCTAGTTTCATGTTTATAACTATAAAATGTCTTTACTCTTTAAATTGTATTTCTTCAAGTGATGTATGAAGAAGTAAGTTTGAATTAATGAGATTAGCTGTGAGGATTTAAATTTGTGGTAAAGTAAGGTCCATTATCATACATTACAGGATGATACCAAAATTGCACATTATAAAAAGTTATATTTTTATGTAAGGTGCATGAATAGTAAGTAAATATTATCTGTGATAGCAATACTTCTTTATCGGAGAAAAAATTCTTCCAAGTTATTTCCCATTGTCTGACTAATTTTGTCAATTATGGGCTTTTTTTACTGTAGAATGTGTGGTTACTTAAAAATGCTGTGTGATTCCATATGTTGCCTCAAATATATATTTTGGTGTTGGTGCTGTGGGAATATGTTTACATGCCCAAAAATGGTCTCTTTGTCGAAACTCTTCTCCATCACTTGATATCAGTGTTGATTTATGTTTAAGAAAATTAATCTTATAAAATTAATAGTTTCATTTTGAACAATATGTCAAAGTAAAAGCTCTTGGATGGCAGAATTAACATGGCCGGTGAGCAAATTAAAGGTTGTCGAGATCAGTATTTTTCAAATTACAGGTCAAACTCCAGTACATTCTGAGTCAATGAATATGATAAGCTGGGTTGCTAATTTTAATCATTTTATAATTTTACTTTGTAACTACTTCATTTAAAAAAATAATTTTGATGTTTATTTACTCTTTTAGGTAAGTGATTTTCTTATATTATATAGCATTGCAAGTTTTGGAAAATTATAGTAAGAAGGTTCTCATCATTGTGGGAGCATTGGAATGTTCATTGTTCTCTTCTACTGGGTCATAAAACAAAAAGTTTGAAAATCACTGATCTACCTGAAAATGTATCTTACTTAGACCGCTAAAAACTAGCCTGAAGTGTTCTTAAAAATGTCTTTAAATTGGAGAAAATGTGAAATGCTAAGGCCAGAGAGCTTTAAATGGGTTGTGGTTCCTTATAATTGGCAACATTAGGAATTGTGATATTACCAGGATTAGAGTATCAAATGACATTTTTGATGAGCATGTGTTTCATTCTTATCAATTTATTGAGAATTTTCTTCTTTTTAAGTGGTGTTTCACGATGGAATAATATTTTATAACTTCAAGAATTTGGAGCATGGTGGTAAAGCTATGATATTAATGACAGAGCGGTTGATATTACAAAATCTTTTAATTATATTAGTTTTTGTGAGTTAAAGTTGAACTCATCTCTTGAAATACTATAATAATGATGCTATTTAATGTAGTGAAAACATTTATTTTCTGACCACCATATTGATAATGAATTAGCTAAAACAATGGAAACAAACCAATGTTTATGTAACTTTCTTGATCAAATATATGTCATATAAACGACACTGTTAAACTGTAACAATAATGAATACACGAGAATGATCTTACAAATAATGATAAACTGTCATCTCAGGTCCAAGGTTACTTGTAAGGCAGTTGATGTTCTTTTTGCATCATAAAATATTTCAATTTATGCTCATACTTCACTTTCTCCAGGGAGTGGCCAGTCTTTGATATACTTGGGTTCAAATCTGAACACCAATAATCTATGGAGCACAAAATTTATATTCCTTTTTCCTATACTCGAATACACTATTTATTAAACGTATGAATCACCTTGGTTGCTTGAAAACCGTACAGAATGAATAAATTCTATAAATCTATATCCTAGTTGCATAGGAATCGAGGTTTATGAATATAATCAGCTTATCTCTCAATATTACAGAAGCATTATTATTATGAATGCATAAATTGTGGGGCAAAATATTATTTGTCCAATATTTATTAAAAAATAGTTAACTTTGTATCATCTCATTGGTGCCATTAGTTTATCCTTAAATCAAAATTTCATCATAGCTGAAAGTTGTACAAACTATAAAAAAGCTCCTGCAAACAAATATAATATTCCGTGTATCACCATGGTGCTGAGCCTAATAACTAGTATTAATCTAATAACATCATATAAATAGTCTGTACAAATCCTTATATAAAAACATTATGTTCATGTGTTCCATTCATCAATTTGTAGTTCATAAGAAATAAGAACGTACCAAGTCCTGTATTACATTTTTAGATGAAACTTTTAATGCATGCCATTAATTATGGACTGTATTAACATATCATAAAGTGGTATGTTGCAAATTGTAATTCTTTTCAGTGGTAATGTTTTGACTGCATGAATTATGATTCATTCTAAGCAGCAAAGTCAAATGAATATTTATTATTCATGTGAATTGCCATATTTTAAGGGTAATTGTATTGGCCACGCATTGAATTGTCTCTGACAAGTACAATACTATTTACTTGCTACCAAATTATCCAGACATAGTGTACATTTCCATGGAAACTAGTCATAATCTAGTTTGGCAGCAATGTAAATTATACTCTGCAGATACTTTTGTTAAGTAACTCTTAGATTCTTTCATTCTACAAATAAAAACAGGTGACATTCATTTAAAATTCTGATATTCATTAATATGTGTGTTACATATTTTTCTTTCAATGCCTCTGCTTCAGTCCTTTGTATAATCAATAAACTTTTGGAACATTTTTCGGCACTATTGTAGTTGGGTATAGCTGGATTGCTTTATGATGGCAGGCGTCTGCGCAAGCGAGGGGAAGGGAAAGGATGGGAAGGGGAAGCTTTAAGGGGAGAGGGCTGATGTCAGAGCTGCACCATATACGAATTTTGGTTCAGACGAGTATAGGTTCGCGCATCTATTGCCCACGGTTAAACACGGCGCCCCTTATACATGGACCTGGCTCGAGAATGGGCTCGTCCTAAAGTGAAAGTGTCTACTGCGCACTGCCATCATAAAGCGATTGAGGTCTCAACATTTACAAACCCAATCACCAGACAACGGGGAGCTTGCTAACCCATGACTGATTGGCCAGTCTCGACATTTACAAACCCAATCACCGGACAACGGGGACGGATACTTTGGTTCCGGGTGAGGCGAAGGGCTTGGTAGCACCCGGAGATGACTACCCATTAAAACAAAGTGAGCTGAAGGCTTGTCAATACATCCTTTCAATGTTATATCCTCTTGACTGTTGTGCTGCTATGTTTTTATTTATCCTACACATTTACCTTGGAAACGCCAAGATAGGATACCCAACTACAAAAGTACCCATTTTTTTGTATGTACATATTTTTATATTACATATTGTTCATGAATAATTTTTCTGAGTCACTGTAATACCTCATCTTTTCTTGTATTCCATTTTAGTCCATCTGTTTTTTGCTCAACTTTTCATTTTATTCATATTGATGACCACATAGTCTGTAAATAAAGTTTACACCCTTCCTATTTAATTTCTTTGTTAATTTATTTGGTCAGATATGTTTGTATGTAAAAGTGATGGACATAAATAAAATTTTTGACTTAATTAATTTATAGTTGTGTTACATTTAATCGATTTCAAATTTTAAAATCAAGTTAAGATGACAAGATACAATTTAGTACAATCTTTTTAACATTATTAAAATATGATTTAATGCTTAGTATGTGTACCTAAAAAGAGGCTCTCTCTAATCAAGGGGTGTCCAAATTGTTTAAGCTGCATTGGAAGTTAAGTTCTTTGCCAAGTCAGATAAGAAATGGTATAATAATTCTTGCTAAAAGGTTTTATAATATTGCAATAGTGTATGTAACCATTTTGAAGTACATAATTCTCTATTTAATTATTAAAATGTTAAATTAGGTTGCCTCTAGCCGTATGAAATATGGTGCTGCTTACGGGTGTTTTAAAGTTTTCCAATGTTTGTACTTATTTCATAGAATCACATGCTGCTGCAAAATTTTCTCGAGTTGAAATTTCTTACAGTATGTTCTGTAAAGGAAAATGTTTTGTTGTTTACATAACTATAATTTTTTGGTGCCCCAAAATGATATACAGTAAAACCTGCGAGAGGCGGAACCTGCGTAAGGTAGAAACCTGCCAAAGCCAGAATTCTTGAAATCGTTCTACATACTGAGACCGTTTTTCATAGGAATGACCCTCTGTAAGACGGAACCTGCGAGACGTGGACGGAAAGCATTTTTTCTTGTAATTTTTGTGTTAATCAGTACAAGTTGAACCTGTGAAAGGCGGAAAGAAAAATACGCATCTTCCAGACAAGTTTTCGGGTCTTCTGGTTGGGGTCTTGGTTTGTTTACCATTCTCCACACCGCGTGTGATGCTACCCTTCTTTTGTTTGAAAGGCTCTTAGTCCCATCTGGTAAGCTTGGGAAACCCAGTGATAATGGGATTCAGCATGAGCGACCGAGGCGTATTGACCACCCCTCTAGATCGCGTTCTTTGTTATTTACTGCCACCTGAAAACTCAGAATATCTTCAGCGCCTTTGTATTGCCATAAAACACACTATTACCTTTAATGTTTTTTGTGGGGAATCAAATGATGTTGACAGAAATGTGGTTGAAAGTTGGTACGATAGGTTAAAAGAAATAATCCATCAGTACATCCCCAAAGACATTGGAAATGCTGACGAAACGGCTTTGTTTTTTAGAGCCCTGCCCAATAAAACATTACAAATGAAGGAAGAAACGTGTTCTGGATGTCGTTATTCAGAAGAATGTTTAACTGTACTTTTGGTTGCATTTGCTGATGGAAAACTAGAAAAACCGTTAGTGATCGGTAAAAGTGAAAACCCAAGATATTCGATTAGTTTTTCTACCTCCTTTGACAACATCAGTTCTACAGCCATTAGACAATGGGATAATACAGACCATAAAAATGAATTACAGGAAATTGATGCTGCAACATCTTATTGCAAACATGGACAAATGTAAGAGAGCATCGGACTTGACAGTCAAAATTGATGTGTTAGATGTAATCACATTTCTCAGTCATTCAGTGAAATGTGTAGAGGAAGCATGCATAAGAAAGTGTTTTAGAAACTGTGGCTTTATTTTTGATGATGCCATTGAATGGGATGAAGTTGTTCGTAATAATGATTACTCTGAAATTCAAAATTTGATTGATGAGATGTATGAAGATGAGGTTAGTGATGTGAATGCAAAAAGTTTTGTAAATATTGTCGAAAGTGTTATCACAGAAATTGATGAAATTGACATGCAGACTGTGGTAGAATCTCAGAGCAATGACACTGTTCGCAATTCAGATGATGAACAGAGTGAGGAGGATTGTGAAGAACTTGAAGTGCCAACAACATCACAAGTTTTAAATTATGTTAATGCTTTAAAACATTATGCTAAAATGAAGGGTGAAAATGAGTTTTATGACAAGGTTGTAAGGTTAGGGTTTTCTTTTAATTGTTTGAGGAAATCCCTGAGAAAAACAAATCAACTGAAATTGGACAGTTTCTTCGAATAAGTTTTGACGATATTTTGTATTTTTATTGTATATTTTTGGCTTTTAAGTAATCTCTATGTGTATTTGTGTAACTGTATAGCTTTTATTTTTTCTGTTATAAAAAATTATGGCATTTTAAAGGGAAAATTATTAACTTCTAATAAATGTAGTCTTCCCTATGCATGCACTTTCGTTTTATCTCTCGTTTATTATTAGTATGAAATGCTATTTCGGTGTTAAGACTTTTCCTTCTCTTGAGACCCACAAAAACATCCATATTCTACGTAAATTTATTAATAATACATATCCATGTTAATTTATTTCAACCTGTCTAAGAAGGAAAACCTGCTAAAGACAGAAAAATATGCTTGCCCCGTGAGATTCTGCCTCTCGCAGGTTTTACTGTAATATAATGATAAGTGCATATTTTTAAAGGGGTATTTAACTAAAATAAGCAATGATTTCTTTAAAGATTTATTTTTTTGGGTTTTACTTGCTGCAAACATAGTGATTGTGTCATTGAAATCTATATTTTTAGAAAGTCTCTTGGTTCATTGATGACCGTTGGCAATTTTTTATCTATTTCAGTTTACTAAAAGAACACTCTCCTGATGAAATTAATGTGGTGAATGTCAAGAAAATTCTCAGCAAAATTTCCTCATTGGGAAATGAAATTAAAAATTCATATTCATGAAGAAATTCCAGTATTTCTTTCTTTGTAATTTTAAAGTTTTTATCAAAGGCAGGTGGTGTTTCAAACTGAAAACTTATTTGATTAACTTGCATTCATCTACATTATTTTTATACATACTGGAAGCATTTTTACAGGAATTTATCATTTTATCTTCAGTCATCTATAATATATTGACACCTCTGACATAGGATATAAGAGGATACAAATTATGAGGCACTTCCAAATGTGCTAAAGACTTGAAAATATTGTATGATTATAGGTTTTTTGGCCACAACCGAAGGAAAACATCCAAAATTGTTGAAATTCCAATTACCGGGCTGATTTTGCCCCATAAGAAAAGCGCATAAATCAATGTAGAGGTTTTTATATATGCATCTTAAAATTATTTCCCATCAAGATTCGAACTCGGAACTTAAACTATCAGAAAGTTTAGAAACTAGTTTCTTATTTTTGAAGATGGTATTCAAATCTCTGGTGTAAATTTTTAGTTTTAATCGGCAAAAAGTGGGAATTTTTCTAGGTTCCAACAATCGAATGCCATGACAACAAGCTCAATGTTTTCATACGGGTAAGCTTTTAATGGGAATCAGTGAGCTATATTATAATGCCATTAATATTAAACTATGACCAATAGAAGAAATACAATATTGTAAAAAATCCGATTTCTTAGGGCTGTTTTGCCCCATTATTGCCCTTTACGAAGATAAATATTATAAGGCAATTCCAGATGAGCTAGAGCAGGGCTTTCCAACATGGTACCCGCAAGCACCATGGTGCCTGCCAAGGTTGGTTCTGGTGTCCTTAAAACTTGCAGCTCTTGCGACTAAGTGTTGAGCGGTCACACAATACTGGAAAGCACCAATCTTAATAGACTGAATTTATCTTATAGATTTTACATACAATGTCATTTAACATAGTATTTTATGATTTTTCTTGCAGTTTTTTCATCAATTCACCAACCTCACAGAAGTATCATTTCACCTTTAATCTTTATTGTAATGTATCTCATCCCTTTTGTGAGCATTCGTCATTCTTTCCTTCCTTATTGAAGGAATATGACTTCATGTTTGTGCTCGAGTCACATTTCTCTGTTCATGGATTCATAGAAAACACCCATGAGTACTTTTCTTATAAAATATTCCAAAGGTTATATGCTTGTATTATACAGGATGATTTTTTCAGACAATATGATGAGGAGAGCACGTAGTATATGTATTCAGCAAGGTGGTGCTCATTTTCAATATTTGATGTGAGACTTTTTAAATAACATCAAACTATGTTAATAGAAATCTTAACAATTCTGTCTGGTTTATATTCTAAGATATAGCGATTTTTCAGGGTCTGCGAATAAAAAAATCCCCGTCATTACGTTGTACTTTTCATGTGTATGGTTTTTTAGAATAAAATTAATTACAGCTACGAGCTATAAGTGTTGAGTGGAAGGGACACCCGCTGCCTTCGCTTTTAAACCGAAGGCACCCTTGTCAACGTAAAGGTTGGGAACCCATGAGCTAGAGAGTTAAAATTTGGCACAATTATAGGTTTTTGGTCAAAACCAATTGGAAAAATCAAGTTAAATTTCCATTTTATAGGGGCTGTTTTGCATATACGAGGATACAAATTATAAGACACTTTTAGATGAGCTAGACGAGATTTGACATGATCAGAACCAGCCCGAGGCACCAGTGAACCAGGCAGCTACCTGGGTTGCCAAAATCTTGGGGTGCTATTCTGATCATCTATCTATGCATTACTTGCAAATGAGTAAATATTAGATACTGATTTATATCGTTAAACAGGCTCGAATCTATATGACATTCTGTTTTTTCTTTATCTGTAATCTTTACATAGTGATGAATAAATTAACATGTACTTCATAATTAACTCAGCAAACATTTATGGATCGAAAGCTATCTCGACTGGGGCTCCAAATTTCATTGGGGTGCTCCTGGACATGATTTTAGGGTTTTGGTCACAACCGATAGAAAAATTCTGAAATTGTAAAAATTCCTATTGTTAGGGGCTAATTTTCTCCATACAAGGATAAAAATTATATGAGACTTCTAGATGAGCTAGATACTTATGATTTGTCATGATTATGGGGTTTAATTTAAAACCAATGGGAAAAATCAGTTAAAATTCTAGTTTTGAGGAGTTGTTTTTATCCCATTATTCAGCATAGGCTGAAATGCTTGCACTCTACTTGTTATATAAAGCACAACAGAAATTTTTTATCATTATCAATTTCATATAAAGATGTAGATCGTGCTGACATATTTCTTTGAAGAGAATTTAATGCCTGATGTACTGCGTAATAGATAGTATTTTCTATTGTTTCAGGTATTGAGGGTGCTTCAGTTTCCATCATGTCATGAAATTTCCTTTTTCTTCCTCATTTTTGGGAGCACAGCAGGTATTCCTTTTTCATCGCAAAATTTCTTTGCTTCTTCCATATACTCTGAACTTTTTATGTCTAGTAACAAATTGCAGATCATGTCAACGGCTCTATTAAGAGACCGCATTATTTTCGTTTTATTAATTTTATAAACATATTGAACTTTCATCTCAGGCCTCTTTAGTACCTTTTCTCTAATTCACTATCTATTGACTTAAGGGTCTAAGGACTTTTGATGTCAGCTTTTCATGTTTTTATAGGGATTTTTTCAACTGCGCATTGGTTTCTGTCCGCTAGTCGCGCACAGCATAAAGGACCGTATACTTTTGCTTGCCTTTCCTTATGACTAAAAAACTCATGGATAAGTGTTTATTTATCATACCCTCATTAAAAATTGTATCATGCCTCAACGAAACCATTGACTGTGGTTTTTGCCTATAGGAGACAGTCGGCCTACTTGAGAAACGATCTTTGCTACAACGCTTTCCTTTTCAAGTGTCATCGTACAAGTCCACTGGTTAACTTTTATCACAGTTTTCATTATTTATGTGCGACAATCATTATTTTCTATAAAGAAGAACTTTTGTTTCATCCATATTACATCTATTACTTCTGGTCATGAGTTAAATTGATACAAGAAAAGGGGAAGGGATCGAACTCCTTTTGGATATTGTAGTAGAAGAGGAAGAAGGAATAACTGGATTGGATGATCACGGCCGTTCCGTGGCAACTTGGCGCCTGGAGCAAGCTTACTGAAAAGGCAAATTACCCCTTCAGTCCTGAATTTTTTGGGGGTGCCGTGGAGTAGTGGTGAGGGCGGATGGCCTGCTACGCCGAGCATACCCGGTACGAATTCTGCGAGAGTAGGATTTTTGCAGAGGTTGCGCGGCTCCCTATTTGCGTGATTAAGAGAAGAACACTCAAATCAGCGCCCCGTCCTTCGGAAGAGATGTAAAGCCTTAGGTCCCCTTAGTGCTTCTCGTTAAGAGTAGGCTAATGCCGGCACCGGGTTTCTCTCCTCTCTTGTTTTGTGATTTAGACTGAGAAGCCTACTAGCGCTGGTCGTCGTTTGAAGTCACGGTGTCCTAATTCAACTGAAAAGGTGCTTTAATTTACACCTTAAATAACCTAGTGATAATATCTTCGCGGACAGAATAAAACTTTAAATGAATACCAAATGATACACGGGGCTTTATTTTCCCGTCGCTGAAAAAAATTAAATCCGTTTAGAAATAGCATGACCGATATCCAATTTTGCGTGCCCGACACGCGAGATGATTCGCGTTACCTAAGTTACGCATCGCGCATATTTAAAACTAGTGAATGTGTGCTTACATTCTGCAAGCATTTTCTCTCACCGTAACGTAATGAATATATATATATAAATACACACACACAAAAGTGAAGGTGTGCTTGCATTCTGCAAGCATTTTCTCTCACCCTAAAGTAAAGAGCAGGGTCACGCAAAAAGTGCAAGTCATGCTTATTACGCCGTAGAAAATACCAACGTGACGTCACGCCGACAAAGCTTTGAAAGGCGGAAAGAATGTCGCGAAACATCTACAATTTCGGTGCTCTTCAAATATCTAAGTTAGTATCTCGAAAACGAAGCAAGATATCGGAATGAATCTTTTAAATAATTAAAACTATCCTTTTCTACATTTACAGGAGACACTTTTCTTCTATAACAGAACGTAAGTTAGTCAGAGACTATTTTCGGGATGTTTTTACGATGCAACCTTGCAGAAAACTATTTTTAACAACAACTTTATAATTTATATCTACTATTTAATGGGTTTGTCAGCGTCTAGAAAGTTTGTATAAGCTGCAGAAAAAATTGCACGTGGTTCCTACGAATACACTGCGTGTTATCGTCGTTAAGTTTTAAAGGAGCGGAGCGGTCTCAGCGCGTCTACGGCTAGGTGTTTAATATTTATGAATTTTTATCAGCCACAATATAAAACTTTTATGAAATTTTCAATGTTATTTACCACCGGAACATTATTTCTTATGTTAATATTTTCAGCTTCCTGGATTTTCAGAATGTACAGCGGTGGACAAAAAAACCGCACCACTTTACGAACGCTCCATTGGAATTTCAGTGAACTACTAGACTCAAAGGAACTGTCATGCGATATGGCAACAGTGATAGTAGAGGGGGGAGGGTGAAGGCTCTTTTTCCTTTCCCTCCCCCCTTTAGAGAAGGGTTTACGGTTCTCTCCTAGATCGGATATTTTCCCTGAAGATAATGGTTTTGAATTCAGTAGCGCTTATTTTCCCCATTGCGGTAACACGTGAATGAGTGTCAGATATAATTCTTTTCATTTCAAAATTAGTAAGAATCGAGACACGAACTCCGGAGTTTAACATACGGACGTCAAAAAGAACGATGTTTATTTTTCCATTCAAGATTAAATTAATTAAATTCCGAGTTAGCATAAATATTTATTAGGAATCGAAAGGAATACACATTTCAACGCCTTTAACATGAAAATTTAGATAATGATGTGTGGAGTTGAAAGAATTACATGAATTTGTTGAACACCTAATCAATTATATTAGATTATTAGCAACTAAGATTGTAAGTAGGATTGCCAACAATATCGCTTGACCTGCAGACTCCGGGCCTAGGCCCTATGGATCTCTATCCGATGTCAGGGTATAACTTCTTCTGGTCAGCGAGTTTTTCTGGACGTCTTCTAAAGAATTAAAATACAATATGAAATATTGGGGAAAAATTCATTCTCTCATTTCCGACACATTAATGTAATATTTCTATCGTTACTTTGTTATGCAATTTGGAGATCGGATTTTATAAATTAAAAAAAAAACAGCCAACGTAAATTTTAATTCAATGAAAAGAGTCGTTCAAAAGCATTGTTCCAAGTGGGGCCAAATACAAATTAAGCTTATTAATTCTAAAATAATGGTGGATGAACAAATTAATTTACTTTTTAAATATTTAATTCGGTTTATTTACCTTTGCATAGTTTTGTTTGCAATTAATTTGCAGTTGATGTTGAAGGAGTTGATTCTGAAGCTGGCATGAGTGTTGATGATTCATTCTCTTGCGGAGTCATTTTGTACTTTGCATACGAAGATACAACTAGACTGCATAGTCCGATAATATTAGTTAATAAAAAGAATACTTCAAACTTTAATTTACATAGGAACGTAAATATTTACGGATAATCATTCAGTAAACTGCGCATGGGAAGCGTTTCTAACGATTTATTCAAAGCAGGTGAATCTTTATTTCATCGTTTGAATGCTGGAATCTTACATTTAAGTAAGTAGAACCACTATATTATACATCTATAATGCTTATTAACGCAAATAGTCTCATGCATAAATTTCAAATCAGATGAGAATAGGGACATACGTTATTTTTCTGACACATTACATGGTTATCTTCTTTCCATTGAGATAATGGAAGTGGAAAAATATACCTCTGTGGAGTTGTATTATCCATTATTTACATTCATCTATAAACTGATCATACCATTTCAATTGCCCTTTTATTTCCCACTTGTATTCCAGTATTACATGCATTAAACGTTTAAATTGAGCTATTTCGAACTGTAGGCAGAAAATGATGAACAGAATAAAAAACTTTATAATGTTTCATAACCGAAGATTGCATCGTTCTCTAAATTTTTTAGAAGTTTCTCACTAATAACTTAGTCCCACAGTTAACCATGGCAGCTTTTGACATGTTTGGAAAAAAGAATGTCTATCTTCTTGTGCTTGTCCAATTGTAGATGGATTTTGGAGGAATTTTGCTAATGAAACTAAGATCTTGTGCCTTCTTTCTCATAGTCGGAGCTGCAAACGTGATAGTAATTTTGAGCTTATATCAGTATTTAATTCAATTAATTTATCGAATAAAAATGAAAGCATTGCTTCACTATATAATAATGTTGCATCTTCTCTACTCAGCACCTCTACTAATAATTGTATTGGTTTTAGAGCTTCCGATACTTTTTCCAAACTTTCTATCTCATTTTCAATCCATAGTCATGATGCTCAACCTGATTCAGTCCTGTGCGAACCGCTCACGAAGGTGCATTATGTATCCGTAGGCACTGCATAATAAAAAACAAACAAAAATAAAATGTTTTAAAAATCATTTGAAACTAATTATTAAAAACTGGTTAACCAAGAATAGTTAACTGGTTTTTACTGGTTACATTTAACCAGAAGAGAAACCCTACACTGAGGTAATATAGAATATTCCTTACATTTTAATAAAGAATAATAGCATGTTTATTAAAAAAAATAACTTGAACATTTGAGTATTGTATTGATAGTTATTTATGGGAAAATAAACTTTTGGCATTTTTTGTAACATTTGGTGCTTTTTATAAGTTGCACCTATGGCAAATGCCACCTCTGCCACATCCTATATATAGCCCTGCTACAACATATTAACATCTCTTAAAATATATTTTTATAGCATGAAACACTTCATTGTTTTTTAAATAATGGACATATTATATCAATTCAAACAATAAAAGTATTTAATAGTTTTATTGGCATTGAACATAACATGTATTATGTGATGGCATTACAAATTCTGGCTGGTAAGCTGTCCATCATAAAATTTCCTTTGGATGTGTGCACATTTCCAAATGGTGTACTTATTAACCATTTTAAAAATGATCTCATGTTAGAGCATACTTAAGGAAAATAAACTGCTGTATTAAAATGAGTGAAAAATTTAACAAAAATTATACTTCTAATAGTCCAAATAAAGACAACATAGCTCATACAAAAGCATTTCATTGATTACCCAAATGAAACAGAAACTGTTAAGATGAAGGGAAAATGCTGTCTTTTTTTAGATAATACATCATTTTCAGCTCGAGTATTGCTTTGCATTAGGAGGCAAGACACATATGATTCTTTCACCCCAACTGTCACATTTATTCACAGCACATTCGTCAGCAGAAAGTCTGCCTTTCTATGCTCATTCTCCAGTCATCATCTCCATGAATTCTGAAAAAAGAAATGTTTTATTTAGTTAGATGTTATGTGCAGTATATTTTATATAAGTTACATGGCTCTGGAAGTTAGCTACTATCTGGGTATATTTCCTTAAGAATATTTGAATTAATTGAAGAATTTAATGCCCTATTCTTTATATTATTAACTATTAAAAAATCACATGGAATGCAAAGAATATGTCTCTTTAAATCATAATTTTTTTGTGAGTGGTATTGAAAAATTCTATCATTATTTAATTGCTCTATTAATGGCAGTATAATAGATTTTCATTTTAGCTATCTAAAGCACACCATAAATGTATTGATTAGACTATGAAATATTAAGTACTGCCATTGAAATTTCTCTGAAATGAAATCTAAGCCATGGTTAACTTTCTACTTTTACATTATGTTACACTTCTTACCATCAAAGTCCACAGTTCCTGATCCATCAGAATCAATTTCCTCAATCATCATGTCTAATTCCTCATTTGTCAGCTGATCATCAAGCTCCCGGAGAATTTCACGAAGACATGAAGTTGGAATATAACCATTTCCTAGAGAAAAAGAATAACATGTTTAAATGCATTTGATAAACATGGGATGGAAATGATCACAATTAAAATTTCATTGATGCACAGAAAGATAAAGAGCTTATAAAGATTAATATTAGCCATAAATGAAATTTATTCTCACCTTCTTTGTCATAGAGACGGAAGGCTTCTCTCAGCTCTTTTTCCAAGGCTTCTGCATCCTCTTCAACTATGAATTTTGCAGCAAGAGTGACGAATTCTTCAAACTCCAACCTCCCAGATTCTATTAGAATAGTTTGTAATGTTTAAGCTTTCTGGAAAATTCACTCATTTTGTTATTAAAAGTAATATAAAAATTAGCAGTCTATGGAAGGGATGTTATGAGAGTTAGAATCCTTCTCATGAAGTGTTCATTCAACACTAGAATGAGCAACTATCCATGGAAAGTAATCTATGGGTGGGTGTACTTCAAATTCCACAAAAAACTATAGATAACAATTACATTAATAAGGAACTTTATTTGTTTCATTTGCACTGACAGAACTTTTGATTCATAATAACAGCGGAAAAAGTTTTATTGCTGCTCTATTCTTCTGCATTTGTGCTTCATGAAAATTGAATAAATATTAGCTATCTTTGAATATTTACAAAATTTCTGAAGGAAACAACTTCAAAACAAAATTTTAGGATTTTAAAAACCTATTAATATTTCTCATGGCTAAAACATTTACAGTTTTTAACACTAATATCTATTTTAGTAATCACCAATGTCCTTTTCATTTTAATATCACTAATAAAATGCCTTTTTTATATATCATTAAGAATGTATTTTTATATCCTCTTTAGATGTAATTTTATTTCATGTTTTATTGGACAATTAAAATATTAACTCTACAAAATACAAAACTTCATTGCATATTATGATGTAACAAATTACATGAAAAACAATTTTTTTAAATTGGAATATTAAATCTTTAACAATATCTTAATTTTAATGTATTATTAGTATTGTTTTTAATTAAATATATTGCATGCTGAGCAAGAGGTTGCTAACTTTTTGGAAAAAACAATTTGATACATGCAGAAAATTTTGGAAATTGAATGATATTGGTAGATACTAACAAAGTTTTTATAAGTAAATAATGTGTTGATTTGTTATTTGCAACCTGAGTAACTGATATACATATTATTTTGCAGGAAAAAGGATAATAAGTTATTATCATATAATGTAAAACAAAACTGCAGTGAACAAATTTTTCATTAGTTATTCAAGGAGATTCACAAGAGAAAAAATAACAACTATTAAATAATTTTTGTTCATTAAACTAAATTTGTAAGTTGAATACTTGTTACACACTATATAGTACTCCACTAGAAATATGTTAGATTATAATAAAAATTAATTACTTTTTATTCATTTGAAAATTATTGTTAAGTATAGGTTCATTGAAAATATTGACTCACTGTCGGCATCAACCTCCTCAATCAATTCCTCAAGGATTTTCTTGTTGAATGGTTGTCCCATTAACCTAAGGATTTCTGCAACCATGTCTGTTGAAATGCTGCCTGTCTTTCCTTGGTCAAAGCCATCAAAAGCTTTACGCAGCACTGAAATAAAATACAAAAATCATTAGAGCAAAATCTTGGTTGTCTCGTAGAATCACTTAACACTAGCTCGTTCAAACTTATCTCATTAAATTTCCAAAATTAAACTTTATTAATGTAAAATATAAAGCTTAATTTTCTTTGGAATGCCAATTTCTGACAATGTCCACGAAAACGGCAACACAAGTTTCTTTAGTTTTCATAATTTGTTTGATGAATAATAAGTTTTTAAATGATTTATGACGATACCATATTTTAAGGCACATTTGCTAAGATATAAATCATTTTTGTAAATAAATTTCCCTTTTCTGAGCGTCTCAAATAAACACGTCATTCGCCCATTGCTCTTTCATCATGGCTTCATATGAAATAAATGCCAATTTTACAGCCGACCCTACCAAAGATCTTTGAGTTAATGAGTGACTGGCTTTATTCCAGATAAAAAGTTCCATTCCCAATGCGATATACTAATCTCCATCATCGCAGAAACAGTAAACCCTATATCGCTGGCCAAATGAGTTTCTTTCCTTGACGAATTTCTTTTACGGCCCATTTTCCTCAAATATCGTCTCCAATTTTTTTCTCATGCCCTTCTCGGGTTCCATTTTTTTCTCTCCAGCTTTCCCCGTCTCTTTTACGGACGAAGCGTGTATCCGCCCCAGGATCTCTCGCACCGTGCGTCATCCCTTGCCCCATACTCCCACCCACCCTCTTCCGAAGCCTTTGAACGACATCGCGTGGAACTCCTTCCAGTCGCTCTCTGCGCCTTTTGAATCTGCAACTGCGCTCTGCTTTGACGTTTCGGACGGATGCATATCCGCACGGCTGCGACTCAGGTCAACACGCCTGAGGAAGATGGACGACGCACTGTTATGTTTAGCTGGCCATCACTCCCAACGTCCCTTTTGGCCGCGAGGAGAACGGAAGGAGGAGAAATATCTCGAGATATCCCTCCCCGAGGGAATTAACCACCAAGCGGCGTCATGAACCGGAGAACTTTTTCAAAAATGCCTCTTTCGCAAGACTTGCTTACTTGTCCGAGGTTAGACATATTTCATCTGCAGCACTCTTGGTGCACTATTCCAAACTGCCCTCTTCCACCTCCTTCACGTCTCCGCCCTTAGCTCGTAGAATAAAAGATGTTTTGGCACCCATGCACGCCTTAATTGCCAAGAAGATCGTTATCTACGGGGAAGCGGTACGCGTTAAATTGCCGCCTTTGTCGTGTAGAAATAGGTTTCTCGCTTCGGTGGATTCGCCATTGACGCAAGTCGTACGCTCTTATTTCACGTTCCCAAGTGTATCCTTTATTGCCGCGTATCTTTTGCGGTAATAGCCTAGAGGAGGACGAAGACTAATTGGATCTCTGAAATATATGAGCCACAACACATAAAATTCGGCAGTTAGTGGGAAGGAATCATCGCTCCTTTTAATTGCATTATGTTCTGTGCGTGTTTACATATATAGATGGACATTTGGACAAAATTTGAGTTTTATATATGCGTGAATATAATGAATATATATATATATATATTCAACTCTTGATAAAATAATCCATCTCAATTTTGTGCCTCATTTTCTTTAAATCTCAATTTTTACTCCTCATTCAGAAATCGCGGATGAGCCAGAGGGTGAATTTTGTTTATTTTAAGTTTTCTCAGTATTCGTGTCCTGCCGAGAAGAAGATTGTGGATTTCCCTCGAGGGAGGCTGTCGGCTGTCGTGTCACTCTCAGGCCAACTCGTGCGATCCATGGCGAGAATCCAAACCGCCGAAGGAAGAGACACAGCTCTTTCTGGCGGAATTATTAAGGGTATGCGGCGACGGAGTGGAGCGAAGAGATGCACCACATTGGCAGAGTTAATGACATTATCGTTACTGGTTTCCGATCTCCATACCATTGAAAACTATCTCGGCGAGGTAAATATTAATTAATTTTTTTCAATAAATTTTTATTATAATTATTGCGGATAATTTTTATTTTAACTCGCCTGATTATGGAAATTTACGTGAGGTACTGGGGATTAGATTTTCGCATCCTTCTTTTTGGAAACAGTAACCCATAACTTGATATTTTCTTCGGCAATTTCCGGCATCCCTTTCTGCGATTTTGACAGCTGATTGTTTCCATGCCGATTTGTTCGGAGAATTCAGTTTAACGTTCGCAGACGTTTCCGAAATTATTCTCATCTGTTCGGCCGGAAAGAAAGAAAGAAAGATGAGCTAACAAGGGCGCCCTCCGTTCCATTCACCGTCTCATCCCACGCTCTCCTTTTCCTTCCTCCGCACAACTCGTTTCCTTTATCGCTCCTTTTTCGCTCCCCTCCATTTTTTCCTCCACCTTTATCGCTCTTCAACCCACCATACGCACACACACACAAACACACAAGGCCTCTTTCCCTCATCCTCCTCTCCCGTTTCCTCCCTTCCTCTTGAGGTAGTGTGAGCTTTCTATTCTGGGCACCCTCTCTCTCTCTCACTCACTCACTCACTCACCCTCCCTCCCTCTCTCCCTACTATCTCCACCAGTGACTCCGGCGAGCGTGGAAAAGAGCACGGGCTCTTTGTAAGAGGGCTTTCTCCTTCTCGAAGCGAACCCATCTCCCTCCTCCCTACTCCCTCGTTTCCTCGGGTGCTGTAAACAAGATGAGACCATCGCTACCGCGTTGCGTGGCGCGGTAAAAAAGATTTAATCTCCCTAGCTGCATGCGTGTGTGTAAAGTTTGCGGTTGAGCGTGGGTGGTGTCTCGATGCCAATTAGCCGAGGATATAAGACAAGAGGATTGGTCGAAATAAAATTGAAAAAAATTGTAGTAAACGAGTGAAAGGTTTCGGAATGAGGTCGGTATGTAGCTCTTGGTAAATGCTGCCGCCCAATCATCTCCTCCCTTTGATTCCCGCGTCTTCTCTTCGCTATACTTTCCGCCGCTGCGTTTTTCCCGCCATAATCGCCGTCCACTCGTGGCGAGGGTATAGCTGCACTTCCTAGCAGCGGTAGTTTTTCGTGGGTCCCTTTTCGCTTTTAACATTATTGCGACTGTGTCTCTTTGCCCGTTTTGGGCGATTTTAATCGTTATGGAGAAGAGGGAAAACCCTTGGCACGCTTGGATGGTTCCGTCTCTCTCTCTCTCACCGGGATCGGTGGCTCGCTCGAAATGTCTACGTGACGGTGCAGATTTCTTTTATTGCCCATCCTTCGATACCCGTATTGTTTTCATAGCCATCCAACGGAAACACATTCTCTAAATTTCTCTGTTCTCTTCGGAGCACGTTAAGAGGACGTAAGGTTATGACCGAGTAATTTTTAATTTTCTTTTTCTTCTGCAGCGAAATAGAGGTTGCATCTGCAACTTTCATCGCTTTTTTACACCGGGTGGCGAGAGAGTTTGGATGGTGTTTGGGATTTGGAGCTTTGATCTCAACTTTTCCTGCTGAGGAGCTGGGAGATTATATCTTCGAACTTCCTGCTTTGGGTAGATTCGATCTTCTCCAGGACCTATATTTATGGAGCTCTAATAGAGTTATTTGATATTAAAATGGTTAATTTTGGTCAAAAAGTCGATTTCTTAGTGAAAATTGCCTTAGCTCTTAGGTAGGCGCATGACTCTACTAGATATTTGATTAACATTTACTTAATTTTTCGCTATTTTTCCTCGAACATTTGTAAAAGTTTTGCTGTATACGTCATCTTAGTATTTTTCCATTAATGTAGTTCACAAAATAAATAGAACAAACAATATCGTGATGATTAACAGAAAATACAACTTAAGGTCATATAGACCCTAGGCGCCCAATTAAGGTTTAAGATCCAGCGTTAGTCATGTGTCATTTAAAATTCATTGACGTTTCGCTCGTATTTGAGTTGATTAACCTGTTTCTCGGATAATTTATAACTCTCATTTAGTATCCTTATAATAATTTCTCTCTGCATTATTTACGTTTTTCAGGAAATCAGAACCGTTGTAGGACATTGAGGAAATTACAGAAACAACATGACGAAACAATCATTTCCTCGTGTTGTATATAATTATAATTACTAAATAAAGATATTGCCATACGTTGGTTAAAAATCATGAAAATGCGATTAAATTGGATTATGAGCTACTTGTGAGGACATTAAAGTATATAAACAAATGACCTGTATATAAGTTTGAGAGCTTAACGAGATAATTATTTGAAAATACTGATTTTGTTAAAGAGAATTTGCAATTCCATCTCCTTTTACAGTTAGTAACCAACATGAAGATGAAGCTGTCTAGGACCACGAGAATGTGGTGAAACATATTTCCTTCGAAACGAAAATGGATTTCGGAATCTCCAGCGTAAAGGCAAGGTCCTCTATCGGACAAAAAGAATCAAATACTTTTCACTGCACATCCAAACAGCCATTTTCTGAGCACTAATTACTAGGTTAATTTCCTTCATCCACTTTAATTTTTCCACAAATGCTCACCTAGGATTTGCTCCGGCGGTAGGTCCTCCTGTTGAGTGAGAGAAAGAAAATTTTTAGCTAGATGTCGGTGACAGTATTTAGGTTTGGATCAAATATGAGAAAAAGGAGAAATCTGGACAAATAGAAAGCCATTTAAATTGTCTAATCCCGTGCAAATAAACATATACATAGTGAAGGGAGAAACGGAGTAGAGGAGAAGGATATGCGAGTTTGTCAATAAGTGTAATCTCTCAAAATACGAGTTATGAGCCTCCGTAGTGTGCTCCAAAGATACATAGGCTCTCTGACCTCCCTCTCTCCTTTAAAATTTGCTTGCCGTTTGTCACGTTTATAGATGGGTGTCGCGAAGGATAATTACGGGGTTTTTATTTATTCACCGTGATTCATAACATTTCATTTAACTGCCATAGAACTTTTTGAAGAGCGAGAAAGGGTATAAATAATCAGAAATAACTGTCGCTTTATACAAAAAGATAGAGATTAATACGCAACAGATAAAACCTTTTAGTTTAAAATAATTCAAGATATTGCGTTTGATATCTATAGATTCTTAAAAAGGTGTCCTAACGATAAGAACGCCATTTTAACACTATAATATAATCGGTGAGAGAATAAACAATCAATACTATAGTCATTGAAATCCAAACTTCAAATATTGGAGTGAACCAACGCCATGAATTTTATTATGATGATTAAGCTGGCACAAGAAAAATTATGTATTAATTAATAACCTACATCGCAGCATGACATGTGCATAGAGAAAGAATGTATTACCCTAAATGCTTATATGTCTAGACTCAATAATAAAAATAACACGTATACTCCAATATATACGTCATGTTTCGTTGTTATGGTTTCAGTTCCATTCATCCTGAATTTTCTTTTTTTTTAATCTGGATACATTTCATGGATATATTAAAGTGTACTCCATAGGCATATTCGAGTTGCTGATCAGAAATTAAATTCATCCACAATCTCACATACTGTCAGCCATTATGTTAGATTTTTAATGGCAACAGTGAAAATTTTCCTCTCATTTGGTTGATTGCCATTTAATAGACAACTTCTCGTAACGGTCGTTAAACCAGCGAAAAATAAATCTTGGAGAGTTTACTTTGGTGTGCTAAATTTAAAATCGGATACAATGATTTGCGGCCTCGTAAATGGTTTCCCAATGTACTAAGCTATTTTTTTTCATGACTACGATAAATGCGTGGCGATTTCATTGCCCCATTGTTCTCTTTGTTTTGACTACATAAGTAAAGTAAAGTAGGGGTGGGTGTTAATTGAAAAATAAATAAAAAATAGCTAAGCCTAAATGTAATTATTTAACACAGCCCATTCATACATAAGCAATAAGAACTCATGAGGATATGCGTGAGGGCATATACAAATTTCTTTTGATGAGTTTTCCAGCGATTGTATAAAACGTTTGACCTAGTAGGGATTTCAACACTGCAAGATTCAATAACTTCATTTGAAATCTCTTAAAATACGCTAAAACATCGTGCCCTATTTATTCCGATATATTACGTATCTTTATTGGCCAACTCTATACTTTTTTCCTTTTATTCTTCAAAACATATAACGTGTAGCCACAGATAGAATGAGTCCATTTCAAACCACACGTCAATTTATATCCTTGGCCGCTGGAGGGCACTAACTCCTGTCATACTTAAAAAAGCTTGAAAACCCTCCCTTCTGGACATCTTCGTCCTTCTGTTGAAAAGCCCTCGTCGGCGACGCGCTGCCACGCCCGAGAAAAAAAGAGAGAGAGACGTTCTCTTCCTATTCCCTTCCCCTCCTTACTCATCCCACAGCAACAGAAGCTGCCGGGGAACGGCAGTAGTCAGCCTACTATCCGACACGGGGAGCAGCGTTTAAATTTGGACTCACCGTTTTGGTTTTTATGGAGGGAATCGAACAAACAAACGACGGCGGAGGAGGAGGAGAGGGGAAGGAGAAGCGAGGGAATCGGTTGGACTAGAGGGCAAAGCCGAGTGAGAGGGATAGAATTCGAGAGCGCGCGAAAGCTCTCTTTTGTCGCCTCAAAAACGGCGTACGCGCGGACGGCCACTATATCTCTTCTCGGCATCCTGAACGAAAAAAAATCGCCGAGACAGCGCGATGAATATAAGAGGCCGATCGAAAGAAAAACTCCCCTTTGAGAACTCTCGGTGGTTGACATTACTTCTCTTCTAACACTAAAGAAGAAAAATGATTTCCCGCGCAGCAGTAGGATAGACAGGTCCCCTATTTCGCGAAAGTACAAAACTCTTTTTGAGCTTTCGTTCAGATGACTCTAGCCATATTGGGCATTGCCCAAGGGAGAGAGAACAACCAGTAGGGCCCGGTGGTATCCACGAGTTTGCTATTTCGGACTAATTTTAGCGCAGCTTCTTTCATGACTCAAAGCTGGAGGATGTTTATTTTACCATCTCGATAAAATACGGCACGCTACCCCTTTAGTTGATGTATAGAGGACATTCGGAGTGTTAAGCGATGAGAAACCGCAGGTGTGGAACAATGGCACCTATATCGAGAAACGCGAAAAACACCTGTGCTTGTTTACATCCGAATATCTCTCGTAGTATTCGAATTTGATGGCCCGATCACTAATAAACATCTGCCTGTAGGATTCCCTGCATCCGATTCAAGACTTCCCACCTACTTATATAATGCTGTTCCCCTTAACGATAATTTATTACGATGGGAAAATAATTTAAATTTTGCATATTTCTGAATGTTTCGTTAAATCTGGAAATGCTTTATTTATATGGCAGGATAATAAAGCTCAAATTAATTTTCCGCTAAGTTATATTAAAAATCTTAGTATTATGATGATACTTGTGTAACGTATCTTACAATTTTATTATTGAAAATTTTAAAAAAAATTATTAAGACAGACTCTATTTTAACTTGGTAATTTTACTCACGTCAATCTCATGAGGAAAACTGCTAATCATAAGTGCATGTCAATAAATCTAAATGCAGAATTAATGTCATTCATCGTATTAAAAATTATTCATTATAATATACATTCGATATGGAGAATTTTCAAGACATTTTTCTTTGAGTAGAGCACATTATTCTGGTGTCATAAATAGATTTCTACAGTCTTTCACACATTTTCTATAAAAGCTGACATAGTTTATTTAAGAAATATAATTATTTGTGTAAATCGAATAAACATTAATTAATTAAGTTTCTCCGCCTTCTGAGACAGAAGACAAATTGTAAAATGTTTCATCAAGTGTTCAGTTATTTATTGCCGAAATAACCATCGCCGTGGAAACAAAGACTTCATCGATTTCTAGAAAAAATAAGTTAACTAAAAACGATCGCAAAAAATGCGTGGCATTTTATTGTGATTCAGCGATAATCAAATTTCCTACAATTTTCTGCTTCATCCCCTTTTAATGACAAACACATTGAAAAATTGGTGGCAAATGAAAATAGAACGAAGTTTTTGTCACTCGATCCCTTAAATACGTCGTGAAGAAGCATCAGAAGTCGGTCCAGCCGAGCCAAGAAGTCAACGCCGGTTAGTTGGCAGAGACAACTTCTTGGAATATCGCCTGCAAACCCTTTCACTTGATCGCGGTCATCTACCTTTCTATGGGTAACAAAGGTTGAAGTTATTTGGTTCCCTTTCGTTTCTCATAGTCTAAACACCTTAATCTATCAACAGATATCCCTCCCTTTCTGCATGCCGTTTAGGAAGCCTAATCTTTTATATCTAATCCTGAAATTAATTTTTATTCTTAAATTAAGTCGCAAGCTCTCTATAAGCATACAAAAGCTTTGACAGCTATAAGTGAATTGAAATTATCAACAGGATGTTTATCTTCAATTGCTCGTTTGTATTATCCTCATATAATTTAAACGTACAATCCATTAATAATACTCATCACATTTTACTAATATGTTATAAACACAAATTTTTAGACCCGTCCACCCTAAAATTTATTTAGCTTAAATCGGACGTCTTGTATGATTTCCATTGATGTAAATTTCATTGTAGAGAGGTAGGCGAATTCCAAACTTAACCGGGAATCGAACTCGGGCTCCCTACTAACGGAGAAAGTGAACTAAGCTACCAAGTATCTCGCACGAGGAAAAGCTGAGTAGAAAACCTTATAACACTGAGGCACAACAGAAAATTCTCAATCTAAATCAATTCAAAATCTCAAGGCAGTGAGAGTGGAATGTAGGTAAATGAAGTTTTTTTAATGAATGACCACATAATGCTGAACATACGTTTCAATTAGAAATGGAGGAAAATTCGGAACTTGATCAGGAATTAATGTTATTGAAAAATGTGATGTGGAGAAGAGTTCATACAAGTTATCGTTTTCCAAAAGCTCAATTCCTCGGCTTAAATTTCATATGGTTTCTTATAAAAAAAACACTATATAGCTGTCTGAATTCTCTCGTAACTTCATTTAAAATAAATTTTTTTAAAATATTTCAAAATGCTACTGATTATGCCCTTTTCGGAGTAATATATTTATTTTATCTACATCTGTCAAAGTTCGCTAGCATGATGAAAAAATAAGTAAATCTAAATTTTAAAAACTCGATTCATATATTCGTATCTCTGTTCGTTAAAACTTTAAATTATTCCGCACAGCTTCTAAGTCATAAATCATCTGCATACTCGGATACTGTTGTCAATTGAGAAATATACCGTGGAATGGGATAGAAATCTCTCTCTTTCTCTGGCGTCGATCACATATCCAGTATCTCGAAGAGAGACCAGATCAATATTGACACTTCCATAGCGTAAATCACGAGATAATCGACCACGTGATCAAACAATCGAAAATCTTCCACGGCTCCGTAATCAACAGACTCGATATCGGATCTGGATCGAACCAAGCACATGACGTCTCAAGTTTCCAAAGTTTAAACGGCTTTCCTCTCGGTGAAACGAACGAAACAAGAAGTAGACGGGGAAAATGCAACGACTCTGTCACTTCAAAGTCGGTAGGGTCTTAGGAGAGACCAACTCAAACCACTCACCATTTCTGGTTCTTGTTAAGAGATGCTGCGGGAATTAAACTTGTGTGACTCTCCCTGTTTGCCTCAGGTTTACTTGATCCGCCGGAGGGTCGGCAAAAGAGTGCGCCGGAGACTTCTTCAACGCTAACCCTTCGTGCGACTGCCACCCGCCTCTAGAACCCCGCCCTCCTCCCTTCCCCTCCCTCCTCCGCCTCTCATTCCTCCCCCACTCCTCATCGTTCCCTCACCCCACGACTCCAAACTATAGTTGTTTTCACGGGAGCGGGAAGAGACTGGGAAACGCATGCCGAGAGCAGTCATCCCACCCCCTCCCCCCTTCCTCGCAAACTCTCGATACGCAACCTCCCTCCGCTTCCTCTCCCTCCCCTTTACTACCCGCCCGACACCCACCCACGCGCCACTAGACACCCAGAAGCCCCCTCCGTCACCAACCTCGCCCTCTACCACCTCCTTCCTCCTTTTCTCCCTTACCAAAGAGACGCTACGATTCTGTTTCCTTCCGTCCGTATCAGGTGCCTTCTCATCCAGTTGGTGCTCCCGAAGGCGATCCTTGGAACGCTCTGAGGGCCCTGTTACTTCGAGGGGATGAGAAGTGATTCTTTTAATTACGAGAGATTTCCATCCGTTTCACCGAAAAGATTGGGCGGTTCGGATGACAGCGGACTATTTTTCGGATGCCACTCCTCTCCTCTTTCATTCCCGTCTCTCCTCTACGACCCCGATTCGTCCCAGAGCGTCACATTCCGTGAGCTGTGTTTCGTCCAGAGTCGTTTTGCCCAGCTGCCCCCATGTTTTCCCTAAATATTCTGCGCTAATCCCAAAGTTCGACGGCTCTTTCACTGGAAAATGAAACGTCTTTCTGGAAACCCTTTCGGTTTTTCTTCACCTTCACGTTTCTCTTTTCTCCCGTGCCAACATTTTTGCATCATCATCGAGATTCCCTCGGTTCCCTTCATGTTTTTTCCTCCTGTGTTGATGCTAGGAAAGACCAGATCGGAGTCGCTGATAACGAAATCTTTTTAATTCCGAGCGAGTTTTATTTTGGTCCCGAAGTCGATTCAGTATTTTTAGATCTGTTAAATCTAAACAAAGATTGTTTTAACACATATTTAAAACAAGAACTCCCAATGGGATTGATAAAAGTGTGCTCTAGTATTGTGATATATTTGTTTATAAGCCTGACATTTTATCCATGAAGGTATTTTTAATTGAACGACTCAAAAACGTTACCTGTAATTATGAACACATTTTATTGGAAACATAAATGATAATGATTCTGGGTGTTTACGAAGTTCTCGATATTTATTAGATTTAAATAAAATTTAAATCGTGGATTAGACAAGCCTATTTGATATTTTTCAATTATGTTTAGCTTTTTAAGCAGGTGGTCGATCTTTTTAGTGATGCGATGGAAGCATTCGTTCCAGATATGAAATACACATTAATTTATTTAGCGGCTGAACACATTTGGTTTTTTTTTCACCTCGTCCGCATTATCTTGTACTCTACTGTGTTGTTATTTTTTCCATTGTTTAAATATTAGTAATATTTCATAAAGTCATTACGGGCTTTATCAACACCCTCGATATGCGATTTTCTAATTGATGAAATAATTTTCACAAACAATATACTGCACGAAATATTTCCTATTGAAGAAAATAAGATCACAAATATAGATGCATATTTCTCATCATTGTTACATTTACGGACCAGAAGAGAATATAAACACGAGCTACTATAAATCGTATTTCTGTATACGGAATTTAATATGGGCTCCATTTTGGAATTTTGGTACAGTTATATCATCCCAATAGGTTCTGTCACTTAAATTCCTTATAAATCACAAACGCGGACCTCCGAAAGCAACTCCACGGAGCAAAGATAAAGAACCCCCGACCTAGATAAAATTTTAATGATATGGTAGATAATGCGAATAGTTGGTAATAGTTGTAAATACTCAAACTTGTTTAGCTAAAAATATTCATAGAAAATCATCTCTATTTAAACAAATTTTATAGTGAGACTTTACAATCAAAGTGAGAAAGTGCAGTCAACTCCCAACATAAGCGTCCCCCGCTACACAGCTACCCACGTTTAGCGGCAATGTATGTTTTTGAAGAAATCATCTGTAAGTCATGACGTCAACGTGTTTGAAGATATAAGGATATTTTTGAGATTCAATGAAGAGAAATCATTAAGAAAGGAGTACAACTGCTAAATTTTTTAAATACAAACCCACACCTGTACAGAAAAGAAAAATGTTATACATTTAAATAAAGTTTTTCGCTTCATAACGTTTTTAAAAAATAAAGATCCGTTACTTGATGAGAGACACCATTAGATTTAATAGTGAGACTTTTTAACCCATCAATGTAAATGTGTGCATACGCTGAGCCATGCATCCTAAGTTAAAATAAACGTCTTAGTTATTTGAAAATAATTTCTTTTAAAATAAATATTGCCTTATTCACTTGTATTGCGGCTCTTCTAGTGTTGAGTTTCACTTTCTATTTGAAAAAGTGGGCTCTTCTTGTTAATCGGTTTCCGATCCCTGTGTTAAGGCTGAATTCCTATCTCGTTCCTTTCCTGCACAAATTTAGACAGGAGTCTTTCACGTTCTTCGTTAGCTGGTGCTAAATGATCGAAAATTTACAAATAAAAAAGCTTGAACTTTGGTAGGCTATAGGGATGCTTTTAAAACAGACTAATAAACGATGGCTTTGTATAGCCTGTTAATGCAAATCTCCTTCAAGTTTTATGTTCGGCTTACAATTAGTTATGCGAGCGCCATGCAGCCATGTTAAGTGGGGTAAATTTAATCAAACGAGCAGATAAATATGGCGCAAGGACTCTAATTATAGAAAGGATTATAGCTGGCATCTGCAACTAATGGTTTACGAAATTCGGCTATGATGGAGGATGAAAAGAAAAGAGCTTGTAATATGCATAAGATATACGGTGGCAAAGGCGGATATAGAGCCAAGCGATCTAGGCGACCGCGGAGGGCCCAGCGTCTATAGCCGCAAGAGAGTGTTAATAACAGAGTTACGAGCTTATTGCGAGTGGGGAAAGTTAAGACACAAAGAAGCCGTCATACATCCCAAATAATGATGAAGATCATCGCGAATTATATTTGGCGAAGTTCAGTCTCAACTGACGAGTATAATTGAAAAAATAATTATTTCTAAGGGTTTCACTTGAAGACTATG
This sequence comes from Uropetala carovei, assembly GCA_036926305.1. Lineage (NCBI taxonomy): Eukaryota > Metazoa > Arthropoda > Insecta > Odonata > Petaluridae > Uropetala > Uropetala carovei. The sequence goes on from JAXCHB010000054.1 coordinate 1,098,536, forward strand.
AACTGTGATCGACCTCAAAAGCCCGCCCATTATTTTTTAAATATAAATACATATAAATTATTTACAATTTGATAGCTTGTTTTCCTCCACAAAATTTAACCAAATGTTTTCAGAATTTCCAAATCGTTTGCCCCGCAAACCGCTCATGCCCAGAGACCTCGAAAGCCACTATAGACTAAGGCAGGGTCCTTCAAACTTTTTCCATCGCGGTCCAGTAGAATGTCTCGCGGCCCAGTCGATGGGAAGGCAAAATGAAGAAAAATACGTTCTTAACTGAGTTTTCATTGACTCTTCACAAAAAGTAACTCATACTAAAATACTGGCATTTATATAATAAGAGCAATTAATTTCTTGTAATTTTTGACACGTTTCAGCTGGTTGTGCATTGAGTACTCATATTTTCCTCATGAGACTCGCGACCCAGTAATGGGTCGCGACCCGTACTTTGAAGAACACTGGTCTAAGGGCTTCGCGAACCATTATCGCCTAGAGCAAGCTCCCCAAACATTTTTGCTCCACGGCACACCTTCATGCATGATTAAAAACATCGCGGTACCCCAAACCACTCCTAATTAATTTCACTGCGTAAATACACATTTTTAAAGGAAAAATTGGCATAAAACAAGTAACAGTCGCAATTATACTATAGAGCGGTCCATCTTAAAGTTTCAGTACGGTCTCAAACGGCATCGTTTCTCCCCTCTCCTGCAGACTTAAAAAACCAATCGCCCCCTCCTCCTCTACGACACCGGGATTGCCAAATCTCAGTAATAATTGAAAGTTGCATTAAAATAAAAATTCAAAATTTCTAATTGCGCTATTTTTAACGCAGAATCTGATGATATACTTTTAAATGAAAACTAAAAATTATATTCTATACAAAATACGAAAAACAATATTTGACCTGAAATGGACATTTTACGGTCACCTTTGTTTCAATCGATGATATATACGTTCTGTTTTAAAATAAAGTAATGCAGTTTTTTGCATTAGATTCAGGAATTTTTAAGGATCGTAATGGTATACTGAAAGCTTAACAAATTGATTTTAAATATTTGTTTTCTGCATTTAATTATAAAAGTTCCTTTTGCGTGTTCCAACCTGACTTGAAAAAGCTTGTCTGCGGGACACTTTTTTATTTATAAAGATACTTTCATGGTCTAAGCGAGAAAGTTGTAGATAAATGTTTGAAGTTATTTTTGGTGCACCCAGATGTGGGGTTGGGTCGCCAAGGGGAGGATGAACAATGCGAAAGTTTTATTGCGGTCTGGACAAAGGTAGGCAGTTCACCCTCACCCGTTCTTCTCTCAGTTACGACTCAGCATTTGAAATATCTTGTGCTTTCGTCGTTTTATTTGGTCATAAGTTTGCGGGAAAGTACTTACAAATTTTGCCAGTTTTATTGTGTATTGAAAATTAGTTGTTTTAACAATTCTTCAAAACGTTTTCAAACTGAAGTGTGCAATACGGTTGAAGTGTAGAGATACGTTGTTTCAAGTTTTTATGTTTATAGTGTCCCCTTGTTAAAAAATACTGTGTATTGTGGTGGTTTTTTTGTGAAGATGGAAGTCTCAACGAGGAAAAGAAAACAAGGTGAAAGAATCAGGAGTAAGGAAAAACAAACAATATTAATTGTTCTTAGTAGCTGCCTCAATGCAATGCAATGTCTGGCAGGTAAAAATTTTCTCAATTGCAACATAATTTCCATTGTGTATAGTGATCAGCATAAAATAATCCAGTTCTTGTTTTTACTTAGGGATTTTGTGAGCAATTATTCTCGTACAAACATGCTTAACTATTTTCCTCTGATCACATTACATCTACTGTTAGTATATGCGAGGAAGTTAATCCAAAAATAAGATGTGAACATAGTGTACCTCCGAACTCGCATTTATCCAATTAACTATGCTACAATTTTGTTAAATACCAATTTACATTGTTTGGGTGCTTTTTTCGCGAATTAGCTTAGAACATAAAATGGATATATTAAAACGCCCTACAACATTTATTCTATACATTTTTCTCTAAACGAAATATTTATCAAGTTATGCATAAAAATGCAAATGGCAACTACAACGTTAATTTATTATTTACAAAGTAAACTATGCATTTAAAAAAATAATAGTAGGTATGTACTATTTAAATTTTTATTTGTGATTTCAATAGCCTTTCAAATGAAATTTTTGTTTGGGAAAATATATTTTTAATTTTTAGATGGTTTACGGCATAATATATCTTGCTAATGTTAAGGAAACGTTATTTATTTAATTGCGGTCTGGACAAAGGTAGGCATGACATGACATACAATTGTTATTAAAGTTGCCCAATAATAAACTAGCCTTATATTCATTCTTTGAGAAAAATGAAATATATAGTATTATTTCAGACGTAAACTCAAGTAACTGTACGAAATTTGATCAAAATCGTTGGAGCAGTTTTTCAGAAAATCAAATTGTTGTTAAAAATGCGCAGAATAAACTTCCCTTAATTATTGAGCAATTCCAACCATTTCTTCATAGCTTCTATTCTGTATGATAAAATGCCTATGTATGAGATTTCATTCATTTTCGCCCTACCGTTTAGGCTCTAGAGCCACGAACAGACAGACCCACAGACGGCATTGCGAAAACCACTTTTTCGGACTCAGCTACATTTAAAACGTATATTTCCGTCAAAATCTCGTGGTCGAATTTTTTCGCGATAACAATAATTTCTCAATATACTTCGTACTTGAGAAAGTAAAAAGTATCATGGGGTTTAGCTTCAAACCCCCCCCCCCCTCTAGAGTTCGGGTTCAAACCTCCCCCTGACAAATTCCTGGATACGCCACTGATTTCGTCTATTTATAAGTTTCATTGAAGCTAACTGAATCGGAGGTAACAATGACGGCCGCCTTGGCAATGCCGGGAAAGACTAAGAAAAATCCACAAAATTTCGAAACAAATAGCGTATTTCTGAAAACTTGGACCGTGTAACATGTAAACTTCGCAGGAATAAGATAGTATAGAGTTTTACTCGTCGACTAAAGTAAAAACGAAAAAAAATCGGTCCATATTTACGTATTTTAATGCTTGAAGGTTGTAAGTCAAGAAATGGATTCATACGTGTTATCTTATGGAAAAATGTTAATGCCCTATATTGGCAGCATTGATTAATCCAGGTTGACCAAACCTTGACCATTCACTAAGTTAGGATGTAAGGAAGAATCGAATCAAATTTGGTTATTCTAGCTTTTATCGTTTAGGAGGAGTTCCATGAACAAACACACCCTTCAAAATATATTATAGGAGATTATGGCACAGCTTTACTATTTCGCGGCCAGCATTCCCTTTCTGATTTCCGATCTTCTTTTGTTCATTATTTCTACGCTTTTGAAATTATTTCCTTGGCAACTCTTTGTTCTATTCCTCAAACAAATCCTCTTTGAAACTATATTCCTGCAATATTCTCTCTATGAGTTTTCCTTTTAATAAATCACACGTTAAAATTATTTTGGTACTTTTCTATTAACGGGGAGCCCAAATTCTCTACGCTTATTATATCTCGTTTGACTGTTGCTAATCCATGACTGATTGGCCGGTTTCGACATTTACAAACCCAATCTCCGGACAACGTAGAGGGTTTCTTTGGTTTCGGGCAAGGCGAAGGGCGCGGTAGAGCCCGGAGACGACTACCTATTAAAACAAAGCGAGCCGAAGGCTCGTTGATATATCCTCTCAATTTGCGGCGCAACAGTCAAGAGGATGTAACATTGAAAGGGTACAATATTAAATTGTTAAAGAAATCTATTAACAAAACATAAACAATAAGCGTAGAGAATTTGGGCTCCCCGTTAATAGAAGAGTACCTAATTTACTACTACAGTAGTAGTAGTAATTAGGTTTTTAGGTGCGTCAACAGCTAAGGTTATTTTGCACCGTCAAATTCCGTTAGAGAAAATCACAACATCCATGCCCGAAGCGGGATTCGAACCCGCGACCTTTGGATTAAGAAGACAGACGCACTGCATACCAGTCTAACCCGGCCGGCTTTACTACTACAGTTTATATATATATATATGTATATATATATATATGTATATATATATATATATATATATATATATATATATATATATATATATATATATATATATATGTATAGGTACTACTGGGATTTCCCGGACCTCATTTGAAAAATAATTTTCACAAAACGGAAGCTTGCAAACCCATGACGGATCTACCTTTGGCGACATTTACTCACCCGATCACCGGACAATGGGGAGGGATAGTTTCGTTCCAGAGAGGCGAAGGGCGCGATAGCGCCCGGAGACGGGTACACCCGATATAAAAGGCATTATAATCTAAAAAGGAAGCGAGCCGAAGGCTCGCCAATATCCTCGCTTACTTGTAAATAAAAAGTATTTTTTGACAGGTTCGTTTTGCGTGAAAGGATTATCTCAAAGTTATTATTTAAAAGGGGTCCGGGATAACCCAGTAGTACCGTAAATTATGCTAAAGGTTTATTCTTAGGAAAGGTCTCAACTGTACTGATTTTGCCATTAAAGTGCTGTATTGATTTTTCATTTAAATATTTAGGCGCAAAATACAACAGATTTGAAAGGCATTTAAACAAGAAGATGGAAATAGATCAGATCCTTTTACAACAAAGATCACGCGGAAGAAAAGGCTCGAAGCTGCGTCTAAGGGAACCACAGAATATTTGGGGAGGGGCAAAACAAACTATTGGAATAAGAGCAAATATAATTGGCCGTGGTTCTGTGAGTTGGCTATGCGGGCGGTAACCTTTGAGCGTCGGATAAGCAACTTTCTTTCCGTTGACAGTGAATAGAGAGAAACATTGAAGGGCAAAAGGAAAAGTTTGTGCACACCAAAGGACTCAGAGCTGGGGAAAGATTAACGGGCTTTGCCAAAAATCCTGTTATGAGTAACGTTCTCCCAAATTTAACCCAAAGTTACGCCACAGTATAATTAGATTGCACAGCTATAAATTGTAATAAGGTAGGTGGGCGTGCGGGAATATTTATTTCAACAAGTTTTCCTTATTTATATATGTATCAATACACACGAACACACGTGTACACACAGTAATGTGTAGATTCGGCAAATTTGATTATTTTCTTTTGAAGAGGAAATCGTCATTTCTATGATAAAAATGGAAGGAGAAAGAATAATTAGACACTTGATAAGGGGTTAAATTTTTCTGCTATATGTGATGATTATATCATAAGTTTCTTCATTGTTTATTACTTAAAAAGCAGAGATATGCAGTATTACAACTTAACTCCGAGAATGCTTCAACCAAGGAAGCGAGTGAACGTAGAACTCTGCACTGTATTACATCCTTATTAGATCGCGATAAGACTTTGTATGAGTGATTTAGCCAGATATGAATAAGATCATCGCGTTTTATATGCATAGTTTGTTGCCCCTCCGTGTATATTAGCTGTGATCTATAAATCAGAAAGACTTGCTCCTATGCACGTCGGAACATCGATGCTTTATTGTGAAATATGTATACATATTTATGTATGTACAGTGTTCGACTGTATGGGTGTACATTGTACACCCATACAGTCGAACTCAATCATAACCAGAATTCGGGGACTGAAAAATTTAGCTCGTTATATACAGAAATAGGGAGAAAGAAACAATAACAACACTCTGAATAAAATTATATACTTTGAGAACTATTCTTATAAAATTGGGTATACTAGAGCTAGATGAAAAGCTAGAGGAAGCAAGAGAGGAAATGAATGAATGCCACCCACCAATTTGGTGAATTGCAGGGCAACATATAGATGTAGGGATGTAAAAGACGGATTCGGGTTATATGGACGATCAGCGAATTTTGAAATTATTAATAATTAGATCGGATAGGAGAAAGATCACTTATAGAGCGTTTTAGGTTACTTAAATAAGTGTGCTGCCTTATGAATGTAAAGTACGATTCTCTTGTCAATACCATGACAAATTGGCTGATTGTGCTCAATATTCAGCTTAGAATACCTCTAATGCCATATGATAGGAGAAATCACAATTATACGTACCATTTTTATTAGGCGATAATTGTCCAAGAGGCTGATTCGCTTCAGACATACACGTACATTTCGCCATTTTTACTACTAGGCTTTGAATTCCTGCAGGAACGGCGATAATAATATTTTTGGAAATTTGGAGGCTATGTCCTATTTAACAAACATAAAACGTGACGCTTGTCTTCACAATTAACAAAATGGTGTAGGATAGAGGAGAGAGTAACCAGTCTCTCGAACCGAACCCTAGGCCAATATAAAATTCTTGAGTCCACCTTTAATATTTATAAGGTGAAATACGAGTCTCTAGTTAAGTGTGATGTAAAATCATATCTCTTCTGATTTTCGATAAGCAAACTAAAATAAGAGCAATCCAATCAAATGCCGACTCTCGTTTAGAAAACAAGGAATTCGCTAAGCGCTCATTTTCTCTCGAGGTTGTCATTAATTTGAATGTGTGCAAAATATACATGTATTTTTTTTTAATGAAACACTGATACTAAGCTTGCATACCATCTAATCATGCATAAGCGTGCTTTTCGAGTAGCAAGCATTGTATACGCTCGTAATTAATGCGATTACTCTGTTTGTAAATTTCTCGTTGCGGTTTCAAGTATCACAGCTCCAATTGTATTCACACAAAAACCAAAGAATTTAAGCATCCGATTTTGATCTCCAACTCCTTTCGTTGTTTGCTTTTAACTCGCTGACTTTCGCCTCTCTCGATTTGCGACGCCCTTGAATGCAACCGAGGTCAGCTAAAGAGGTGCCTAAAATTCTCCCGCCCCCCCCACTTCCTCCCTCTCCCTCACAAACCCTTTCCCACAACCTTCGCCTGTGTCTCTCGGGTGGAATATATATGCTTCCACCCACGTCAAGTCGCCTGTGGAGGGGTTTTATTATTTGACCGGGCGCATGTCAAAGGGAGGAAAGGGCGTGGCTCTTTTCCATTGGGTGGCCCGGGCCATGACCCGGCCAACCATGGTCGGCCATCCCTCCGACCACCCCTCGCATCCCCAACTCTTACCTCTAGTGGCCCCCAGCTCCTCCCTCCGAATACAGGGTAAGGAGCCAGGAGAAGACGGAGAGCCACTTGTCTCCCCCTCTCCTCCCCCTTTCCCCTTCTCTATGCCATCATCCACCCTCGCCGCCATCTCCACCCACGCATAACTCCATTTTCTAGCTGCGGAATTGCCTTCCACCTCCGAAGTCGTAATTAATATGGGACTGAGGTACGATGAGGAGAGAAAAGGAGAAGAGGGGAAGAAAAAAGGGGGAAAGATAAATAAAGAACAGGAAAGGGGGGGGGAGCAGGAAGGGAAGAAAAGAGTTAAGGGAGCAAGAATGAGAACAGAAGGACAAGGGACGGAAGGAGGAAACGTCATGTGATGGAATAAGAGGAGGAAAAGAGGAAAATAAGAGGTGTGGAGCAGAAGGAAGTAGATACCTTCATGTTTCCAGGTTTCCGTGTGGATTTGCTCCTCTACCTCTCCGGTGTTAAAAGTGGCACGTTGTCTGGGGTTGATATAGTACGTGTGGACAGTCAAATATATTTCGCTTATGCTTCTTCCATATTGTTTGTCTCTAATGGGGGAGTAAGGAGTGGCTTTAAAGTTGGATTTATGTTAGCCATGTGAGTGGAATTGGCGGAATATTATTCGTCTTTTGGCATGAGGAAGCACTTCCCTATTTTGGGACACATATATATGTTCGTGCGTCCTTCTATACGCTGTGTTATTAAGACGCACATCTTTTGTGTTATGATCGACCGGATAAATGTAGTAATAGAAGATTTTATTGCGTCCTAACTAGTAATGAAGTAGGAATTAATAGAGTGCATTCATTAATCAATCGAAAAATCTACCATTTTATTTATAGTTGTTACTTCCAGAGATGGGCCATTAATTTTATTGCAATGTTCGCAAATGTTCAGGTGGTTAGAGACGGCCTTAGGACAAATGTGATCCCGAGCGAAGTAGGTTTTTGGCGCCCCCTTGAAGGTTATACCTATATACCGTACGGGGTTCCTTCGGCGCCCCAGGCGACCGCCCGCTTCGTCCTCCCCTAGGTCGCCTCTGCAGGTAGTAACGTAAACTCGACTACTACTGGCAGTTTGTGATTCATATTACATTTGAATATCGTCACTGGCATTGTTCAATACTCAACGATCATGGCCATTCGAACAACGCAACATTTTATAGATACCATGTTTCTTCGTTTGTTTTGAACGCAGCTGCAGTTTAACTCCAAACTTTGGATGTAGCACTTTACCAGGCTGCACTTCTTGGTAGAGGTGCCAAGTTTCTTGAAAGCAGACGGGGAAGTTTAAACGTTTAGCATGAATAAGCTCTTTGGCATTGCAGCTGGTATTTCGGATCTCACTTACAAACGCAGTTACACAAGGGTACGCGAAACTTAATTATTGTCACAGAAATTCCTTGAAATGCCCTACATCGAAACCATCATTTTCCAGGGAAAGATTTCAAAAACAAGCACTTAAAAAAGTACTTGTCTCAGGTATCTCCAGTAACCACAACAAGGTTATAAAAAACCAGATGTGCATTTCGACTGCAAAGCAGTGATAATTCGCGGAAAATATTCTAAAAGAACAGTTAAAGATATTTCAGTAAATACCAAAAATATAAAGCTTTTTCGTAAAATGATATGCTCTTAAAAAGTTTAATTTTCAATTCTTTCAATGTGTTGACAGGATCAGTTTTCCATGTTCACAGTACAATATAATATATCTTTATATCTTAATACAGAGTTTACTCTTTCGTTTTCTTAAAAGTAATCCATTCTCTAAATAATCCACAGCTCTTTTACTACCTAATCACTTTTTCTAACCCAATGTTCCCTTACATCTCACAATGTCTCCAAAATATTTCTTCTGTTACTAGCATATCAAACATATAAAGTCGTTCCGGTTAACCTTTTTATACGTTATATAGCTGTCAAAATGGCTCAATTAAGCACCTAACAATTGGTCAATGTGAAGGAGAATGTCGGCATCCTTTACTACTCCGCTGCAGGAATGTTGACCCAAATATCTCAATATGTTGTTGTCGCAGAATCTAAAAATAAACTTAATTAAAATACGTTAATTTTAACACTCATAAATCTCTCTTAAATACAACATCTTTGACATGATTATCTTTCCCTAAGTCGTAAAAATTAAACATCTACCCATCATCGATGTTTGAAACACATACGTGGACTATAATGTATATTGACTAACCTATTCTTCTTCTCTAACGATCCATTTCAGCCCCAATCCTTATAAAACCTGTCAATAGATTCTTTTGTAGATGCAAGAGTGCAGTTAAAATCACGGCGGTATTTCTGATATCTTCATTTTGGACATAAGCAACTGTAAACAGGTTCGTCGATGTAAATATAAATATAAAATTTCGCTTATCCCTTTTCCTACTCTCCTTGGTGTTGGCTGGATTTGTTTTTCTCCTCGCCTGTCAAGTTATGTCAAGCCGATTCGTTCCCGTCAGTGTGAAAGAAAATAGAATCTGCAGAAGTTGTCCAGGTGCTTAGGAATAAATAAAGGGTGACTAAGACGTATTCTGATTTTTCGAAAATTTAAATTTAAATGATTAATATCTAAGTTAAATTTAATTTTCGAGAAATTGTCAAATGCCCGAGGGTTTTATGCCTTCTCGCATCAAGGTGTAAAGATTCTGCAAAAAATGTTAAAATAATTATAATGAAAACGTTTCCAGTCGCTAATTCTTCGATGATTACAATTATTTCGACTTAAAATTCTCATAAACTCTGTGATATGTAAATTTAATTTTCAATTGCCCTAATGCAAGATGATGCAATTAAAAATGCGTTTGAAGAATTATAACGCGAAGAAATGTAGTAGTCAGAGATATAAGCTTATAAAATTTTAATTGCATGTGTTAGTAAAAAGTGTTTGTTATATACCTTTTAAAAATATAGATGTTATTAAAACATAAACGGCCGGTGAATTTAATTGTATTCAACCCAAACTTCTCAAAACTGTATCAACCTATCAGCCACTTTCATGAATAATTTTCGAAGCTACAGCAATAAAATTTGATAAATGTTTCTAAGTAACCATTTTTCTCCTTTTTTAAGTGTAGTTTATTTTCCTTGTTTAATAAACTAATCAAGTTTCCACTTGGAAAATGACTATATGTGTTAATGATTTCGTAAATTATGAGGTATTATGTAATTTCATCCTGTACCGAGCATTTTTTTATGGCTGCCTTAAGGAAACTACATAAAATAAAATATACTGAAATGTCGCGTTTCCAAAGGAATTTACGACCAATTTTCTTGTCTTCTAGTTAAAAATAGAGCTACAACCTCGCAGAGCCTGGTTTCTTTAATAAATGTGGGGACTTTTGAATACTTCGCGTCATAAAATATGAAACTCAACTTTTGAGAAAATTTTTATTTTGTCGATTAGATATGTTGGTAGATTATAAAATGAAAATTCGTTGTGCCCAGAGAAATGGAAGTACGTAGAATATTTCAGTAATGAGCAGATTTATATTTCATAATTTGAAAAAATAATCCATAATAATCTAAATTTTAGCTATTATTCATTCCTTTAACTATGAAAAAAAGTGTAGATTATTGCGATGCTAAGTGCAACCTTGCTTTTTACTCATGAATGATTATTATTTTATATTTTCAATATTCCTCATTTGCACCCGGAATTATAATTGTGCATAATATATTTTTTTAAACCCGTCGAAGAATGTAAAAAAAATCTTCAAAAATATGTCTCTCGGAAGTGGAAAATTTTTCTATTATCGACGGAGCACTTGATATGGTTTGTCAAAACACATTCCGATTTGGTCGGTTTAATTCTGCGAAAATATTCATCTTCCGTCTAGTTTGCGGATATGGCGTCATTAAAACACCATCTCTACTCTCTTCCCCGCGACCCTAATTTGTTATAGCGTTGGAAGGGAGCCGTTGAGCCATCCATTCTCTCAGCGCCGACCTCCTTTCCTGCTTCATCGACACTTTACCTTCACAACGGATGGGGCGCCAATCACCCCCACCCCTCCCTCGCACGCCCATTCCACATCTAATTTCTCCCCTCCGTGGCCCTCTCTCGTTCTCTCTCGCCCCCTCTCGGGCAAACTCTATTCTCCTACTAAATCCGATCACCGCTGACCACAAGTGGCTGTAAAACCTGTGAGTCTTGGAAAACAGTAACATTCTCCCAGGGGCTAGTGTTATTCAGCCTTGTATTGTTTTTTTTGTTCTTCATGTCTGGGCAAATGTTAATCCAGAGCTGAAAAATAAAACGGCTTCAGGTTTCTTATTTCGAGTCTTGAAACCAAGTCAGCGACATAATTTATAAATTTAAATGAGAGCTTAGGTCTTATATCGGGTTTTGATTTATTGCACTCTCCTTTTAAATTTCATTAGATACTTATTTATAACTGTTAAAACTGAAAATTCTTCCAAGAATTGCTTTTCTCTATGTATAAGTTTATATATTAGAAAAAATGTGAAATACATTCCTTAAATTATGTATGAGATGTCAACGAATGTGGACTAAGACGTAGAATTTATTCTAGCTAAAAAATATTTTGCTTCCGTGTAATTCAAGATGTTCTTCCTGCATTTCTTTCTTATTAAATGAAATAATATTTTAGCGTTGATAAAGTGCTTGCATAAGATAAAACACAATAAGATCAGATTCGCCGAAGACCAAGGTGCGATATAGATGAGACAAACTGGTTTTGTTGTAATCGTATCATGGAATTCTTTCTCTACCTTTTTCTTATCCTTATGTTATCCCCACTACCATCTCGCACAAGCTTTTAGTCACGTAATATAAGTTCAGAAATAATATAAAAAACACCTGCTCTATTTAAGGTAAACTAAAAATGTGTTATTTTTATACCACTTCTGAAATCGAGAGTGAAAACTTTGAAAAACCTTATAAAACTATTTGGAGAAGATGATTTTTTGAAGATACAAAAGAAGGTCATATGCTTTCTGTTGTGTGTGTGTATACACACGCAATTTTTGCCAACATTAATTGGGGCTTCTGCTGTGTCGCATAAACGAATAAGCTCGACAAATTGCTTTAACCCAAGAACGTACGATTTTTTTCCAAATCATATTTAAGATATCTATTTAACAATGAATCGCAGAAGTTGAAAATCGTTTAATTTAAATTAAACAATAGTTTTTAGAAATCTCCTTTCAAATGAGTTACTCAATGAATCAAAATTTCAAGCACCTTGCGATCTGTTTTTCGAACTACTATGAGAAATTACTCAATAAAACATCTGTAAAAGAAATTTTTAACTACTAGGTATCGATTGTATTTTATAGGAAGGACTCAATTTTTATAGATCTGTTGCCATAAAATGCATAAAGCCTTTAACAGGGACGCACCGTGTGTTTTCGAGTTATATCTCCAGGAATTCACAGTGATTGGTGTCCACGGTTACTTTTATTTCTGTAGATATCTGGGAGCGCTATGCCAGAACTCCATTGTTGGCATTGTGACAGGGTACAGATCCAGCTATTTCAGTTCTTACTCTCCGAGAGGGCGCCGCCATTCCTAACCCTTCTATAATGCCACTGCCTCGCGATATGCGGCGTGCCCGATAATGTGTGCAACCTTCGACAATGTGTTTCACTCACAATCAGACAATGCACTCACTCTTTCCAGGACCCTAAATTCCGCAAAAGTAATTCACCCCGAATTGAAGTTAAACCTATGGATATCCGTTCCATGAATAAATATTTAGTGACGGACGAACGAAACATGACATAATCCTCGACTATGATCTTACGGCCAATTTTCTCATTATGCGACGCATGCTAATTACCTGATAAAATTGTTTCCACTTTCCTGAGATACGAGATACGGTCAAAATGCTGCGATGTCGCTTTAAGATTTGGCATGAACCCTCAAATTAGATTAATGTGAGTAAAACATTTGAATTACACACATGACACTCTTAACTCTAAACACGATTCTCTCCCCGTCAAAGTTAAAAATAAAATTTTACGATAATATTTCAAGTAGGTCTTATAATAATAATTGACATAATAAAGTCATTAGGTTATGTGGCTTAATTCCATACAGTCCACATTACGAATTTCCGAGAATTTGCTGCCGCGTTCAACAAAAACCATCCTTGTAGGAAAAGAAAAAAATAATATGTCGTGAAGTTCACGACGGTTGAAAAGGTACAAATAACAATTGTGGCAATATAATGGTTATTAGATTTTTAAAAAGAGTTATTTCCGGATTGTTAAAAATTATGGACGCTGAGAATTTTCTGTCATACTAACTATACTATAACTATTTTCGTGATTCAAAGAGATAAAATATAAATCACACACAAAATCATACACATAATTTACACCTATGAGCTCCTTTTATTAGCAGAAAATGAAACGAATCCGTAACGCATCGAATGAGTCACGGAAGGAGAATTTTTATTTTCACGACCCCAAGCGGGGACGTTAACCACTATGGCACCGGGAACGCATAATTCACGAGTTTATCGCATTCCTGTCCGCGACTGTTGATTCCATCGCGCGGCACCACGTTTTTCGAACGAGTTCGAACCCATCCTCATGGGGAAAAAATTCCAATCTCGCTCATTGTAACATTCGTGTCGCGCTTATTAAAACAAAAACTCCTTTCCCTTTCTCCCCTCTTAACCGCATTTACGCTCTCGATTTTTTTTTCGAAGCGTGCTCTTACTACGCCTCAGAAGAAGAGGGTATAAGGAGTGGGAGTCAGGAAGGAAGAGGAGAGACAAAAAAGAGGGAAAAGAGAGGGAATGGGAGAAAAAGAAAAAGGTGGACTAAGAAGAGAGGTTGAGTGAAGAAAGAGAGAGAGAGAGAGAATCTCACTCCATCTGACCCAACTCCCACTCGAAAACGGCAGGAAAAGTTCTCTGCGATACAGATGTGGAGTGAGGCCGATAAGGAAGCATCTCTCTGTATTTTGAGTGAGGAAGCGAAGGTGCGGGGGAGGAGGGAGGAATGGGAGAGAGAAAGAGAGAGAGAGAGAGGATGGGATGTGCACTCGGCTGGGAAGGGAAGGAAAGATCTAGAGAGGAGGATGGGGTGTCGTGGAGGGTGAGGCGGGAGGTAAAGGGGTCGAGGAAAGAGGGCGCTGTTACTGCCTGGGAATATTTTTAGAATGGGCGCCCCCGGTAGACTGACTGGCTGTCTGAATGAGTGCGGCGGGGTCTTCCGCCCTGCCTCGTATCCCCTTTGCCCTCTGGCCTCTTCGGTTCCCCGGGAGCTCTTCGTACCACCCGCTCCACGAGACCTTTTTCACCTGCTGAGGGAGGAGTTAAAAGGCTGAGATAGTTACGTCGCGAACCAAAGAGGGATTGAGATTTTAAAATGGTTTCGTTGAAAAAAGGGGATGTGTATTGAAAGGATTCACGGAAGAGCCAACTTTCATGGGATTAAAAAGTCGTTTATATTTTGCTGACCCATGATTCGACGGGAAATGTATAGGAGGAGCGCCAAGGCGGGAGAGATAAACGCGGGATCCTTTTCCCCGCTGTTTACCATACATCACGCTGTACTTAAGTATCTAATTCTGGAGATATCTTGGGAAGAAAAAGTTTTGGTTGCGCCATAGGAAAACAAATTTATATTCTCCATCATCATTTGGTTTTTACAGATCAAATGATATAAATTTTCCTCGGTTTGACAATATTCCTTTTCCAATTTTACTAAATTAAAATGTCTTAACGTTTAATATGAATTATAATGCATCAGGTACAGATAACTGATTGTGTGACATAAAAGCTCAACAATAATTTGGTCATATGATGAAATCAAAACAAACTATCATTAATTTAGTGAAATTATCATCATAAAATTGACTTTAACAAGATTTTTGTTAAACGTTGCTTTATCCTTTTGTCCTCCTAAATTACTATGCCAGAATGTAAATGAAAAGACAGGTTGAAGTTAACCAACAGACTAGTGTTCTCTCTCATTAGTCTTGTGAGGAATAGCATGCAGCTTGATGCATATAATTGGCTTCCGTGTGATTCATTCTATTTCAAAGGCAACCACAAATAGAGTGAGACAAGTAGGTTCGTTGCTCTCGATAATAAAGAACCAGCTCGGTAAATGATGTGCAAACCGCAAGTTTGATTCCTGAAGCTTAAATAGTGAAGTATATAGCTGTTGATCAATATAATTTCAAATTAAACACCTCTGAGTTTTATATGACAAATGAAAAACGCTGTACTTGACTTCGTGTTTATTCAATAAACAATAAGTCCACGCCATTAGTAGCCCCGTCGTTCGTCGTTTTGTTAATCTCCCGTTTTAAAATAAATTAAAGTTACACTTCGGGCTGTTTTTCGAAAAAAAAATACTTATTCCTTACAATCTTTATTTTCCCAACGAAGATAATCTATGTACAACAAGAAAAACACATTTTCAACACCGGGATGCCAAAATCCAAAGATATTTCTTAGCTCATCGATAAAATCAGGCTCCAATTTGTGGAATTTACTCATCACGACAGAGAAAAAATATCCTATGTATCTTATGCGAAAAGATATAGTATATTTATTCTTTGTCATGATATTTCTTAGATTTCTTCGATTGAGTTTCGTTCATTTAGTCTTGAGCTCTAAAAATATTCTCCCATATATGATAGGAGCCCAAAAAGTCGCGGTGATTGTCTCTTTTGCACTTGCTCTGTTCTAGAAGCGAGAATTTCTACAGATCTTTTTCCCAGGCGACAAGCCAATAGAGGCTTTAGTTAGAGATTAGGTCGGTGCAGCGACACGCCCTGCCAAACGCTTCTGGCGGCTTGCAGAGTATTAATGCAAATGTAATGCCTAGTCTCAGATCATCTCAATAGCTTCCGTGTGCTCCGGAGTTTTGGTCAACAAAATAATGGCTGCGATCAACCAACCCAACCTAGCCTTCAAAATAAAGCCCGTATAGCCGAAAAGTTAGTAAAATTATCTGTGTAATTATTAGTAACTAGCAGCCCCCTTGCAGCTACGCTTGCAAATAATCTAAATAGTTCGGTTCTAGGTTAGATCTTCTTTGTTCCCTATTCATTTGACGTGTTTCCCTATATCTTTGTCTTTCTTGTACTCTCCGCTCCTCATCTTCACGGTCAATCCTGCGTGCTTCCGAATTCTTCTGTCTTTCCTGCGCTCTCCGCTCCTCATCTTCACGGACAATCCTATGAGCTTCAGCATCTCTTTCTCTCTCTTTCCTACGATATTCTTCGTTTAATCTCTGTCTCCTCTTCCTTTCTCTGGCAGCTTTCATTGGTCTACCCCTTGGCATTTTGTAATTTACTGCGATTTTACAGCAATATATTAGAGCAATTCCGTGATCACAATATCACAGAGTTACTCAATGCTAGTTTAATATCGCGGTATATTCAAAGGGGAAAATTTTTAAAATCTACCTTACCTTAGTTCCAATGATTATCGTTGCACCCTTATAGACGAACTCACAAACAGTCGCTTTCCTTCAAGCGTCTATCAACGACTGCTTTTAACTTCTTACAGGGCCTACTATAAAGGCGACGTCAATGCAGCCGCTTATTTAGATTATCAATGAAGAGAAGATAACCATATAATGTGTTAAAAAATAACGTGCGTCCCTATTCTCATCTAATTTTAAATTTATGCGTGAGCCTATTTGCGAGAATAAGCATTACAGATGTGTAATATGATGGTAAGATTCCAGCATTCAAACGGTGAAATGAAGATTCAATTGCTTTAAATCGTTAGAAACGTTTCCTATATGCAGTCAACAGTGGTCAACAGAATAATTATCCGTTAATATTTATGTTGCTATGCATTATTAATTTCGAAGCGAATAACGCTTTTCTTTCACCTAGATTTGAAGGTTTAATTGGCATTAATTGAATCGAAGGCAACAATGACGGTCGCCTTGGCAACGCCCGGAAAAAGTACGAAAAATCCGCAAAATTTCAAAAACAATTGCGTATTTCTGAAACTCTCGACCGTGTAACATGTAAACTTCACAAAAATAAGATAGTATAGAGTTTTAATAGTCGAATAAAGTAAAAACTAAGAAAATCGGTCCATATTTACGTATTTTAACGAACGAAGGAGAAAACCTTGCACTCTGAAAAATCGAAAATCCCGTGTAAACTTATGGGAAAATATAATTGTCTCCTGGATTCGAACCCGAGACACTTTAGCAAACAAAAATATTTTTCCAGAGACCTAATAGCAGGTAGAAACAAAACACCGCTTACCGCATATCTTTACGACAAACGGTTCTCGAGAAATACGCCGCTTTAATGCTGCACGTATGTACGATTACAATTTTAATATTATAAGATACTCAGACGTGGCGTGGTTTATAATGAAAAGGATTCCGAGTTGTTGATTAATATATTTAATATTTACCTAAAATCTCTAAATAATTTTGAGGATACACTTCCCCTCGTTTACGACGTACACACACTTTATGAGAATGGCGACCGATAATTTAAAGTTTCCGTATTATCACTCGCGAGTGGACATTAAACAGCTTTTAAAAGAGGAAATGATTTTCACCTCCAGTACATCAATGTGGGTAAGTTTAGTATCTGGAGAATAACTAAGAATTCGTTCTTGGGAAAGTCAACACCATTTTGAAGTATCAAATTTAATCAGAGAAACGACATTTTAACCAAATCTCGCCAGATCAAAAAAGATAAAACCGAATTTGAATTAGGGTTTCCGATGGAAACTATAGAAGAATTTAAACATAATAATATCACTAAAATCTGTTATCCTAATTTTATTTTCTTGTTTTTAAAATCTGCCCCATTGTTAAGACGATTATAATAGCTTAAATGTTGTGAAAGTATGCAATAAAATAATGAAGTATATTCTTCTATTAGTATCATTTCAATGTAATTTCATGGAAAGTCAACATTGCAACTTTAGCATTAATCGATATAATAATCGTATACTACTTGTTATCTCAAATTAAATTATTTCCTTCACAGAAATGATTTGTCATTATGCAACATGATATAAAGCGGAAGTAATTGAATTCTCATTAAACGTTCTAGTTACATAAACATATATTACTCTTATTTTAAGTTAGATAATCGCTGTGATTAATTTTGAGTTTTTTGTTGCTCAAGCTATATTTATGAAATTTGCCTCAACCTTAAAATTGGGCAATAGTCCAACTACGACGCTGTTATGAAATCCCATTCGAGCTGTGAGAAATCCGATTAAAAGTCGGAGACCAAAGAATCTGTTACTTACGGCCTCGTATCGGTAAAAATCTGAAGTTTTGATAAGTTGCAGGATTCCGATTCATCAGTCATTATTGCTAAGATCTAAGCTACCATAACAAAAAATGTTAGTCCTGTTGTAGGTTTTACGAGAAACACGAATGTCCAAAGGATTTTTAAAACCGTTCTCATATTAGCCTCATTATAAACCATGGATATATTGAAGGATTTTTACTAAGAGGTTGTAAGACCATGTATATTAATTTCCTTCATTTTACTAAAAAAAGATCCTTAATAGCCCAAGTTGCGACAAATTAAGAATATTTCCACGCAGGTAATGCCTTACCAATTTATTTAAAAAATTAGCTTCATGAGTCATATTTCATTGGAATAGATTTTTCGGCCTTTCTGCGTGACAGAGCGTTAAAATAGCAATAAAAATCATCGAATATTGTAAAAAAAAATAAGATTTTCAATATTATACATTTAGCGTTGTATTTTATTGGTGAGATATTTAAGCCTGCCTAAACTTTTAATTTCAATTCAACTTAAAGGGTAAATTTTAGTTTGTGTTTTAGATAAAGACAAGGGTTGCGTTTTAAGCAAAAATATCACTGAAAATAGCGTCTATATTGGCAATTATACGAAGTACGAATCGCATAAATATTAATTGCGTGAAAAATTGAATGTTGTGAAAGTTATTCTCTGGCCAATTTATATAGAGAAATGGATAATTATCTTTCTAAAAGATGTTTTGTAAAAGATGGTTGAAGTCTTTGGAATTCTTAATGATGGAAACCTTGAAATATTATTATCTCATTTTCCATGCGAATTACGTTTCTACCAGTCTGCTGTTGATGCCTTCCACTGTTTCTCTCTTTACTAATTCCTTCTCCCCTCTTTCTCAACATCCTCTAACATCGGTGGCACATTTCCACGAAATTAAGGGTCCAACTGCAGGGAGCATTGCCAACCAACAAGAGTAAAGTCTGAAAACATGGTGAACCCAGACACTAGGGATGAATTTAGTACACAAATGATTCAAGAAATCAAGTTCATCCGATAGAAAAGAAACTTGCCAAAGGTCGAATGTTGCACAGAAGCAATAATTACGTTGGTTGTATCACAAAGGCAATGGAAAAAGAAAATTAAGTAATTTAAATAGTATATAAAATGAAAATTTCCGTA
The DNA here is from genome assembly GCA_036926305.1 of Uropetala carovei. Classification (NCBI taxonomy): domain Eukaryota; kingdom Metazoa; phylum Arthropoda; class Insecta; order Odonata; family Petaluridae; genus Uropetala; species Uropetala carovei. The sequence continues at coordinate 1,117,996 of JAXCHB010000054.1, forward strand.
ATTCTTAATCATAAAAGTTGTTATTTGAAAGCTGAGTTGGGTCGGGTTATTTTTGTTCTTATCATAAACCAACCTAAACTATCTAAACACAACCTAGCTTTCAAAATAGCTCCTATAGCTGAAAGGCATCAAAGTATCATTCTATGATTGTGTTAAAACTCTTAAGAAAAACTATGAACATTATTATAAACATTTGCCATATTTCTGAGAATAGTTGAACCTTTTTATTTTGGAATTTCACGTGTCATTGCCGATTAATTTGTAGTTGTCACTGACTGAAATGTTTATGCGTTCCATTTTATTTTCTGTTTTATGAGTGGGCTGTGTCCGAAGCCACAGATGTTGATAATTTGTAGATATATTTTTTTTTAAATATTGAAAAGGAGTCAGAAATATATAGAAGTTAACTTTTCGTAAATATTTATTATTTTTACTAAGAATTATGAAGGAAATATCTTATATTTCGATATTGCACAACGGTAAAAAAAATACAAAAGTAAGCCTTTTACGAAGATGTGGGGAGTGCTAATTACGCTCCACGAGCTACTTAATGAAGCCATTACGACGATTAAGTGAGTCGTGGAATATAACGCCATCAGAAATAAAATAATACACAATGAAACCTCGAGCTATCGTTTTTTAAGAGACCGAAGAAAGCGGGAAAGTTATGAAAGCAGAAAAATTTGTAATAGTTCAAAAGCACGAGAACAACAAAAATGGCTGAGCTGGCAATTACGTAATATTAATGTAATATTACTGCGCATACAATATTTTATCGTACAAATTTTCTGTATTTATTCCCAAAGAAATCTTAAATTATCATCGATTTCACGTTTGAAATCCAACTGCAATATTTCCATGTAATACATTCTTTTTCACGATCATAGATACGATGTGCATGGAAAATGATTCCCTTTCTCGAAAAGTAGAGCTGTTTTTTAGAATGTGCTATATGTGAATCATCACGCATGACCGCGGCTTTGTAGCCGAAATACGCATCTGGTTTTCTTAATATTTTAACAGCCGTTGGCGAAACATAGTGTTTCAATTTTGATTTTTGCCAAGAGAAGGACCCGAACCACCCTCGACCGATTTTCGTGAAGAATTTTTCCTTTGTTAATTTTGGGTCGAGAAACACGAAAATCGTAGTTATTCAGTGCGAACATGCGCGCGTCATTTTCCAGTGGGAGTCCCATTATTGCCCCATAAGAAAAGCGCGTAAATCGGTGGTGAGGTTTATACGTTTGCTTTTTAAAATTATTTTCTGTCAAGATTCGAACTCAAATCTTGAACTGTCGGAAAGTTTAGAAATTTTAGTTTCTTATTTTTGAAAACGGAATTCAAATCCACGTAGATTTAGCGTATATATTTAGTTTTCATCGGAAAAAGTGGGAGTTTTTCTGGGTCTCAACAACCGACTGCCATGGCAACGAGCTCAACGCTTTTATATGGGTGAGCTTTTAGTGGCAATCAGAGGGATACATTATAATGTCAATAACATTAAATAACGACCGATGGAAGAAACTAATTTTTTTGGAAAAAAATCGCCTTATAATATCTGCTGTATTAATATGCAACGACGTGGTATAACCATTTCATTATGTTGGCAGAACTAGCAGAAAAAATACCTGATAAATCAGGCATTGTGGTGTAGCTAATAATGAGTTGAAATGTCTCTCACTGGAAGTTGGTGCGCGCAATTGCGCACTGAACGACTCCTCGATCCAAAATTAGCCTAGAAAAAATTTTCACGAAAAACGGCCTAGGGTGATTCGGGTCCTTCCCTTGTCAGTGCTCGAATGGGAAAATTTTAACAACGGGAACGCTAGAGACCGAAACACTCTTATCTGATTTTTACTTTCTCATATACGAAGTATATTGAGAAAGTATTGTCATCGCGAAAAAAATCGACCTCGAGATTTTGATGGAAATCTACGTTTTAGGTGTATATGAGTCCGAAAAAGTGGTTTTCGCAATGCCGTCTGTCTGTCTGTTATTGGCTCTAGAACACGGCTGGGCAAACTACGGCCCGCGGGCCTCATCTAGCGAGAGCACCTTTTGTGGCCCGCGATGCCTTTATAAAAGAGAACCGTGAAATGTGAAACAGTAAATTTCACATTTGGTGGTTAAAATTATGACCGGAAAACCTTATGTAGCGAAGCTATTGTATTAAAAATTTATTAATAATTGATTTTCATTAATAGGACCCTTCGCATTCTCTCAAATAACTTCCTATGTGAGACCTAATGTGGTCCACCTAACCACCCACAAGTAGTAATGTGACCCGCCTCGTAAAAAGTTTGCCCACCCCTGCTCTAGACCCTAAAAAGTATAGCGAAAATGAATGAAATCTCATACTTAGGCATTTTATCATACACAATAGAAGCTATGAAGAAATGGTTGGAATTGCTCAATAATTAAGGGAAGTTTATTCTACGCATTTTTAACAACAATTTGATTTTATGAAAAACAGATCTTACGATTTTGATCAAATTTCGTACAGTTACTTGAGTTTACGTCTTCTATAATACTACATAGTTCATATTTCTCAAAAAATGAATTTAAGGCTAGTTTGTTCTTGGACAACTTTAACAACAATTGAATTTTCTAAAAAACGGCTCATACGATTTTCATCAAATTTCGTATAGTTATTTAAATTGATGTTTATAACGATTTTACATAGTTTATATTTTTCAAATGATAACTAAACGACTTATTAGTATATGAGAAAGTTTGTACAATGTATGTTGTACCGATTTTTACTTTCTCATATACGAAGTTATTATCTAATTGTAAGTATTGTTACCGCGAAAAAATTCGAGATCGAGATTTTGACGGAAATATACGTTATAGGTGACCCTGAGTCCGAAAAATATGTTTTCGCAATGCCGTCTGTCTGTTTGTGGGTCTGTCTGTTCGCGGTTCTAGAGCCTAAACGGTACAGCAAAAATGAATGAAATCTCGTACTTAGGCATTCTAACATACAGAGTAGAAGCTATGAAGAAATAGTTGACATTTATTAATAATTAAGGAAAGTCTATTCTACGCATTTTTAACAACAATTTGATTTTCTCAAAAACAGATCTAACGATTTTGATCAAATTTCGTACAGTTACTTGAGTTTACGTCTTCTATAATACTACATAGTTCATATTTTTCAAAAAATGAATATAAGGATAGTTTATTCTAGGCATATTTAACAACGTGATTTTCTTAAAAACGGATATAACGATTTTGATCAAATTCCGTACAGTTACTTGAGTTTACGTCTGAAATAATACTACATATTTCATATTTCTCAACGAATGAATATAAGGCTGGTTTATTCTTGGGCAACTTTAATAAGAATTGGATTTTCGAAAAAACGACTCACGATTTTCATCAAATTTCGTATAGTTAGTTAAGTTGATGTTTATAAAGATTCTACATAGTTCATATTTTTCAAAAGATAACTAAACGACGCATTAGTATACGAGAAAATTCGTACAATGCATGTTGTATCGATTTTTCACAACGGGAACGCTATGGGTTTCATTACGTTTCAAGTAGAAGGGCATTTTCATGCGTTTCCATCCAATTTGAACACTGGGTGAGCTCGATAATTCTTTTTTAATAAAGTCTTTCAGACGCGGCGGTAAAACTTTTGTCACTGTTTAAAAATGTACTAATGTACTAATCACAGCAGTATAATCTCGAACAAACACATATAATAACAACACTACAAAAACTACACCAGGGGTGGCCAAATTAGGCCTGAGCGGGAGCCACAATACTGCAATGGACATCACTGAAGAGCCGTAGTGACATGTAATGAGCTGATAAAATATAGTTAACCCATAATGTAGCTGCTGTAGCTTGTAATAATAATAATAATAATAACTAGTGTAAGTGCCCGTTGAATTTCAACGGATTTAGTCTACTTTCGCTGCCAATTCTAGGGCGTATGCGAAATATACATTTTATTCTACGAAAAACCGAAAATCACAAATAATATTTATGAAAGTTAGTTTGTTTGTTTATTTGTGCATCTATACATTTCCACACCGTTAAAGCTAGAGTAATCAATCTTTCAACAGATACTTTCTTCACAAATAGGCAGGTTGTAGGCTACTTTTTAATCCCAAATGTTTTATACTAATTGTACAAAAAGCAAAATAACTTGGTATGCTAATGCTAAATGCATTGCATTCTTTTGCGCCTCATGAATTCGCACATATAAGAGTCTAATAAGGCTCTAGATGTCCCACACTCACGTTTGTTTCTCATTATCGCCAATCACCACAATCTTTCAATGTTTTAAGTGTGCACCCTTGTCTGGGGATTGACGAGGTTTTTCGAATGATTCACTGTCTTGTGAGTGTAGTTCATTCCGGTTATATTTTCAATATTTGAGTAACCACGCCACATATCGGAATGGATAATCGAACCCGGATTTATGCTCTCGCAAATTACACTTATTAATGTTTTTTCGGAACGGTCAGGCACCAGGTATAAGAAACATTCCCTGGTCTGTACACAAATTTCTTCGAAAACCCATTGCTGAGGCAAAACTCTTCCGACGTTGTGCTTCCTGCGCGAAAAACATGACTCGTCCATTTCAACAGTTAGGCAGAGTCCTCCAATTCTTTGGGGAATCTTGAGTGTAACATTCGCGCACACTTCACGCAAAAAATTCTTCCAATCGACAATGGTTTATTCACTAAATCCTAATTCTCTTTTGCAGAATTTTACAGTTGCCATTTCGTAACTCCACACGTAAATAAATACAACTATTGCATCCAGTGATATTTTACTTTCCTGCAGACAGGTTCTTTTTCTTAAGTTTCGGTTCTACATTTTCTAGCGTTGCATCTCCATCGAAGTTTGTCCTTGAACAGCGTCATTTCATGTCCTTTTTAATAACTTCTTATATCTACAACTACTTTTTGAATATAGAATTCCTTTCTGTTGAAGAAATTCCTCTGCAGCGTGTTCATTCTTAATTTCTCAACATAACCGTACGAAATTCATTATATTCTTTAATGGAAGGGTAGATCAATTTTCAGCAATAAATGACTAGCAGCCCGCTGCAGCTACGCTTGCAAATAATCTAAATAGTTCGCTCTAGGTTAGATCTTCTTTGTTCCCTATTCATTTGACGTGTTTCCCTATTTCTTTGTCTTTCTTGTACTCCCCGCCCCTGATCTATACGGCAATCCTATGAGCTTCCGCATCTCTTTCTCTCTTTCCTACAATACTCTTCCTTTGATCTCTGGCTCCTCTTCCTTTCTCTGGCAGCTGTCGCTGGGCTAATAGTTCTCCTTTTTACTGGTCTACCCCTTGGAATTTTTAAATTTTCTGCGATTTTACAGCAATATATTAGAGCACTTACGTGAGCACAATGTCACAGAGTTACTCAATGCTAGTTTAACATCGCGATATATTCAAAGGGGAAAATTTTTAAATTCTATATTACCTTAGTTCCAATGATTATCGTTGCAGCCTTATAGAAGAATTCACGGTACTTATATTGATTGCTATGTAGTTATTTAATTAATTTAATAAATTACATTGGTTCCATTTGCGGCGCAACAGTCAAGAGGATATAACATTGAAAGGATATATTGACGAGCCTTCGGCTCGCTTTGTTTTAATGGGTAGTCGGCTCCGGGCGCTACCGCGCCCTTCGCCTCGCCCAGAACCAAAGAAACCCTCCACGTTGTCCGGAGATTGGGTTAGTAAATGTCGAGACAGGCCAATCAGTTTTTATAGTAGTGGGGGGAGGGGGGGGGGGATATAACCGATAAGTACCGAATTCACAAACAGTTGCTTTCCTTCAAGTGTCTATCAGCGACTACTTTTAACTTCTTACAGGACCTACTATAAAGGCGACGTCAATGAAAGCGTTTATTTAGATTATCAATGAAGAGAAGATAACAATAATGCTTTTCTTTCGTCTTTTGAAGGTATAATTGGCCTTAAATGAATCGGAGGCAACAATGAGAGTCTCCTTGGCAACGTCCGGAATGAGTACGAAAAATCCGCAAAATTTCAAGAAAGAATGCGTATTTCTGAAAACTTCGACCGTGTAATATGTAAACATCGCAAGAATAAGATAGTATAGGTCTTTAGCCGTCGAATAAAGCAAAAAAGAAGAAAATCGGTCCATATTTACCTATTTTAATGACTGAAGGAAAAAAACCTTGCACTCTGAAAAATCAAAAATCCCGTGTAAACTTATGGGAAAATATAACTGTCTCCTGGATTCGAACCCGGGACACTTTAGCAAACGAAAATATTTTTCCAGGGACCTCATAGCCAGTAGAAACAAAACGCCGTTTACCGCATATCTTTACGACGAACGGTTCTCGAGAAATACGCGAGGCTTCATACGCACAGACGGACGCAGCTTCATTACGTGCATAATATATAGGATGTCAATTTAAAAGAAGACATTTTGTTTACCATTGTTGCATAGCTAACAGTCAGTTGATTTGTTTACGTTACTGCTAAAGAGCAGATACGTAAACAAATAACGTTCTTCATGAGAGAAAGTGGGGAGAGGGGGCTTATATACAAAAGAACCGCTTACCTTTATCTATACATATCTATAAAGTAAGGTGTTTGTGTGTATGTTCTACTAACAATAAGGCTCAGAAACTACAACACGCAGAAAAAAGAGGAAGATGTCATATTAACCGTTATCATGTGTACGGTGATGTAGTAAGGTTTTTAAACCGATTCGGTGTACTATTTAATTATAATAAAATATTTTCGTTTATATGGGATTTCCATTTAAATTTTTTTCGTAAATTTCTCGAATTATTTAACTCCTTACATATATATCGCAGACATATGCTCTCGCAGACTTTTTTGTGGTAAATTATCTCCTCTTTTGGAATAATTTTTTAAAAGAGGGGCTTACAGATCAAATAAGACGAATTGAAGGGAAAATCTTATTTTTCATTATTGCTCAGCATTTGGATATACTTAGCAACCGATGTAAACAAATTACGTTTGAACTATAAACATATCGTAAACGTAGAAATAGTTGATGAAATACTCATTTAATATCTTCTGGTTTGATTGTATGTTTTTCGTTCATTATCTATGGTCTTCTATACACAGGTTAATTCTGCGAATAAACATTAGTGAACTGTTTCTTTTTCTGTAATCGTGTCATTCGCATTATAGGTATGGTTGGATATAAGTTAAATTGTTTTTATGTGCCTTTTGTCTTATTTTATTTCATATTCTGTTTAAGTGAAAATTACTGAAGATATATAATTCAATTACTACGTTACAGTTTTTGTGTTTTGTTTTATGTTGATTTTATTTAAAAACACGGGTCGTTAAGGTGTTTGTTTATCATGGAAACAGTTTATCAATAAAAACGGAATTGAGTATTTCATGCTAACACGCAAGTTTTTTTGCGTTTCAATAATAATTAGATACTTTTTTGTAATATATAATAACGTTTTGAATTAAAAGAGAGTTTTATCAATTGGAAATAAGGTTCACTCTTGAATAATTGTTATTTTAATACGAGAACTAAATTAGATTAACATTTTGAACACGTAACGCAGTGAATTTCGAAAGATTTTATTTGAATAATACTTTTGTTGAACTTTATTATGTCTTCTGAACTAAAATTAAGAATTCGTGTCTGCGGTTCCATGGGTAAAATGTATACACTACCGATACACTCACGTAATTAATTACGTTAGAAAAGTAAAACATTTTACTACATTATTTAAAATCGATTCGTTCGAATATCTCAATCTATTATTCAATTAATTACGATGGAAAACACAATTAAGATCAATAATTTTATATCTATTTAGCGTAATAATAGGTATTCTTATTTAGTTTCTCCTGTTATTATGTTGACATACACACTCATATTCCGCGTAATCAATATTTACTCATCACTACGACACGCTATTTTGTGATTGTTGGTTGTTTATTTAGTAACTGAATAGAAAGCGTCAGTCGCCATCATCAGATACATTGAGCTTTAGGAGATAGATTTTATACATAACTTCTGCATGCTTCCCAAAATTGACTACATAAGCTATTTATTAACAAAAAAGATTATATAATATCTAACATCAAAGAGGAAGATGAATAAAGGACAAAGGGCTATCAATCCCGTGCCCGTTCATGTCTTAACAGGTCTTAATTTAACATTGATTTTATTAATTTTATATTACATAAAAAACCCGAGCAACGCCGGGTACTTCTGCTAGTGTCTTATAAGCAAGAAACTCGTGAAAAGGCAAAGTATAGTTGCCCATGATTGAACTCTGGCTCTGGTAACTGTAAACAAGGTGCGTGGGCCTGTTTGCGTTAATAAGCATTAAAAATGTAGAATATAAAGATTGTACTTCCGAAAAAGGTAAGATTCCAGTATTAATATGATGAAAGAAGATTCAATTGCTTTGGCCAATCGTTTTAAATGCTTCCCACATGCAGTTTCCTAAATAATTATCAGTATCTGTTTACGTTTCTATGTATAAATATTGACGTTGCTACAACGATAATTATGTTGTTTAAACAAAAGTGCGAAGCGAATAACGCTATTCCTTTGTCTATTTGAAGGCTTCATTGACGCTAACTGAATCGGAGGTAACAACGATGGTCGGCTTGGCAACACCCGGAAAGAGTATGAAAAATCCACAAAATTTAAAAAATAATTGCTTATACAGTGAGTCTCTTTATTATTGGGCCAATATAAAAATAATTTTCAAAACACATATATTTAAAAAATAAATTATAGTAGTTTTTTCGAAACCTATTCCCTCTTTATTGTTGATTTCCTTACAAAAATAGGAAGGTAATTAGTAGCAATCGACTACTATGGCAACATATATAAACATGTTTATTCAAATAAACAAAAATATGACATCACAAAATTATTGGGCCAAACCGTCATTAGATACCATCGATATCCAATACATTATCGATTAGTGTATGCTGTCAGTGTAGTATCGCGCTTCTTGAACATTTGTGCACAATTCACAATTTTTTTAGTAAAGAAAGAGCTGAAATAATCTACGTGCACAGAAAATGGGACGTAAAAATGCAAACACTTCTTTTAATCAGCGTCAACTGGTTATTTTCCATCATGCCAAGGGCAAAACAGAACGGGAAATTGCTGAAATGCTACAAATGCCTAGAAGTACTGTGAGTAATATTATTAGATGTTTTATAAATGAGGATCGTATAGATTTGAAGCCAAATCCTGGAAGACCAGCATTACTCAATGATCATGACAAGCGTTGAACTGTGCGAAAAGTAAAGGTAAATCCTCGTTTAAGCACTCCAAAAATTGTAATTGAATTGTCATCTTATTGCGACAAACGTACATCCAGAAACCATTCGGCGTTGCACAAGGGAAAATGGTTACAATGGTCGAGTAGCTAAAAAGAAGCCATTCATTAGTGACGCCAATAAGAAAATCAGAATAGCATTTGCAGAAGAGCATGTGGATAAGAGCGGAGATTTCTGGAATCAGGTAATATTTGCTGATAAAAGCAAGTTCAAAGTTTTTGGGTCCGACGGTCGTTCCATGGTGTGGAGAAAGCCGACTGAGGAACTAAATAAAGAGAACCTTCGACTGACAGTAAAACATGGTGGAGGATCTGTCATAGTATGGGACTGTATGTCCGCTTCAGGAGTCGGAAATTTGGTCTTCATAGATGGTATCATGGATAAAATGGTCTACCTGAACATTTTAAAGAATAATTTAAAACAGTCGGCTGAAAAAATGGGGATTTTGCAGGCCTCTCAGTATTACCAGGACAACGACCCCAAGCATAAAGCTTACATTGAGCGCGAATGGCTGCTTTATAACTGCCCAAAAGTAATTGGCACTCCACCGTAATTCCCTGATATAAATCCCATTGAAAATTTGTGGAATGAACTCGACCGAAGAGTCAGGAGTCACGCAATAAGCAACAGAGAAGAATTGAAAAACTGTTGCAGGAAGAATGGACCAATATTCCTGTAACAATGACCAAGAAATTAGTAGAGTCAATTCCAAATAGGCTCAAATGTGTTCTGAAAAATAATGGGTACCAAGCAAAGTACTAACAGTAAGTCTGTTAGTCTATTAGTAATAAAAACAATTTATTTTCCATTTGTGGCCCAATAATTTTGTGGTCATATTTTTGTTTATTTGAATAAACATGTTTATATATGTTGCCATAGTAGTCGAATGCTACTAATTACCTTCCTATTTTTGTAAGGAAATCAACAATAAAGAGGTGAATAGGTTTCGTAAAAACTACTATAATTTATATTTTTAAATAAATGTGTTTTGAAAATTATTTTTATGTTGGCCCAATAATAAAGAGACTCACTGTATCTGAAAACTTCGGCCGCGTAACGTGTAAAAATCGCAAGAATAAGATAGTACACAGTTTTAAACGTCAAACAAATCAAAAACGAAGGAAATCGGGGCGGGGCACAGTGGTTTAGAGAATGAATGCAGCGCGAATTAAATACAAAATCACAAGGTTAAAATTTAAGCAAAGTTACATAGTACCGTGTCAAGAACATTTCAAACTATTTGAAAACAAATGACAGTTTGTAAACAGGTACAAAGAAAATGATTAGTGAAACTTGAAACTCGCGCAAACTATGTATGCGCGTAACTCGAAAGCGTCAGTCGCTGCTTATCGCTTGTTGTTAACAGTTGCTATTTTCGAGTTTTCTAAGTGAATAGTGAAAGTTTTGTGATGGCTGAGATACAGCAAGGTTAGTCGAATATTTATATACATTTTATATTGTAAATTTTTATAAAATAATTCTAAAAAGTCATTCTAAAAAGACACTTATTTTACGGCTTTGGTTTTTTACTTTTTCTTTTTTTACATTGAGTTTACAAAATTTGCAGGTATTTGCAGGGGCTCATATCATACTATTTTATTTCTTATATACTGAGTCACTTGTATGAAAAAAATAAAATGCACATATGCGCACATTACAATTTTATTCGCTTTTTTCCAGGTACATTGCGCGCTATAATGCGTTTGGACATGTATTTGGAGTGGTTAAAAATCAAAAGTTTGAAAAGGGTGGAGTTGTGTGATCGTCTTACGGACTATATACGTACAAAAGTAGATGTCAGTGAACATTTGGTGAAAGAAACAATTACGAAATTTATAAAAAATCTTGAACTTCGTTGGAAAATGTGCCACCGAATCAAGGAACGTTTTCAGACACAAAACTCTCAGTGGTTACATACCGAATTAGTTTTTCCTGAAGAAAACATTGAAACTGGCTCGAGTAAATCGCGAAAACGTGGTCGGCTGCTGAAGAAGTTTGAAGAGTGTGGTGTTAGAAGGAAACAAATTAGGGCGAAACAATTGCTTCAAGAGAAAAGTGTCGAAGAGTTAGCTTTTGCTACACAAGTAGCATTACGAGGTCGCGGTGAGCGATCTGCTGCTTCTGTATTACATGATGTTACTGCAACCACGCCGAAGCGAGCTCAAAAGTATAGAAGAGCATATTTGTTATCTGGGAGGTCGGGCGACAAACCAATTGCATACACACCTGAGGAGGCGCTTTCTTTAATAATAAACGCAAAATTAGGTAAGCAACAATATCTTTTGATCAGATCTGAAGCCAAGAACCATAATGTAAAGGTTTACCCTTCATGGAATGCAGTTATTACGGCGAAAAATAGATGTTATCCCGAGAGTGAAGTTACCGAAAACTCAGCGCAAGTGAAACTTCAAGATATTTTAGATATTACTACAAAACGGATTTGCTGTCTACAAGAAGAGGTGATAAAAACAACTCCTACAGAAATTACGAGTTTAACTTTGATATGTAAATGGGGTTGTGACGGGAGCTCGGGACAAAGCAATTATAAACAACGCTTTTCGGGAGACGGACAAGATGATTCATCTGTATTTATTGTTTCCTTTGTGCCACTGCAGCTGTTTTATCCGAAATCGAATGAGCCTGATGACAAAGTGATAGTGTGGCAAAATCCATGCCCATCTTCGACGAGGTTTTGTAGACCCATTAAATTTACATTTTTTAAAGAAACCCCCGAAACAACTCAAAGAGAAATAGAATGTATCCAACAACAAATATCAGAATTATGTCCTACAGAAGTGTCACCAAATATCATTGTGAATTATAATTTACTGCTGACAATGGTGGATGGAAAAGTTTGCAATTCCCTGACGGATACAAGATCAACCCAAGTATGTTACATATGCAAAGCAAAGCCGTCAGAAATGAATGACCTACAAAAAATATCAGCAAAGATTTCCGACGAACGAAATTACACTTTTGGTCTTTCCATCCTCCATTCCTGGATTCGGTTTTTTGAATGTTGCCTACATATTAGTTATCGTTTGGAAGTTAAAACATGGCAGGCAAGAGGGCCTAACAAAAATAAAATTGAAAGCAGAAAAAAAGAAATAATTGAAAAATTAAGAAAAGAGCTGTCTTCCAGTATCACTGGAGTAAGTCAAGAAATAATAAACCGCTTCAGTGTTATACTTCGTGTCATCTCAAGTGGATTTGAGATCAGCCACGAAAAATTTGATATATATACCAAGGAAACGGCGAGGATTTTTGTGCAGGAATACCCATGGTATTATATGCCCACGAGTGTGCATAAAGTCCTAATGCATGGCTCGGAAGTAATTAAGAATGCTATTCTTCCTATAGGACAATTAAGTGAAGAAGCACAAGAGGCAAAAAACAAGGATTTTAAGTATGTGAGAGAACACCACACGCGAAAGATGTCGCGTTCGTCTACTAACGAAGACTTATTTAATTATTTGATATTGTCCTCTGACCCCATTATTTCAACAGTTTCCCGCAAAACTCTGCCAAAATATAAGAATATTGCATTTACTCCCGAAGTACTAAACCTACTCACCGAACCCAATATTCAATATGCTGATAGCGATAGTGATGGGCAGGATTTTGATGAATAATTAAATTACAAATTTATTTATGTATGATCTAAAATTTTGTTTTATTGAAAAATAAAAGTCCCTCATGTGAAATTAGAATAATACAGCCACTAGTAACATGATAACAGCAAAAGCAGATTTTATTCGCGCTAGATTTTTATTCTAAACCACTGTGCGGGGTCTTGATTTTTCTTTCTTTCTTTGTTCTATTGTTGACATACGTACAACACGCACTTAATATATGTATATGATAAAAAGAAAAACTGCCCTTTATTAAATGTGTCTTTTTGGCAAATCTTTAACTTCTACAATTCCATCACATATCACAATCGGAAAATTACGGTATATTTGAGGTAGCCAAAATTTCAAAGAGTTGCATATCAACTCTCAAAGAACCACATGCGGCTCCGTAACCGCCGGTTGACCACCTCTGCAATACACACTAGTATATAGTTGTAGCTGTCTACTTTAGATTGCAAATCATACTTATAAATATAATTTTGGTGGCAATTATATTTGTCTACGTTGCTGCATGCAAAACATCTGTGCAGCAAAGAGATCTTTATCCTGAAAGAGTTGAAAAATGATAAATACTTAATGGAGAATGACACAACGAAACTAGGCGAACTATACTAAGCGAAAGAGATGAGTGAATCACGCATATCGAATCGAAAATGGATACTGATTTCGTATTGAGATTCCCATCTTTCACTCTGACTTTTTCAAAGGTTGCCGGTCTATTGCTTAGGCGGATAAGCATGCGTGCTAGTAATACTTTCTGTATCACCTAGGAAATAACTCATGGTAAAACGCTGGGCCACGGAGTGATTAGCCCGAGATAACTACTTTCCAGCTGATACCCTCGTCTGAGGAGCGACTAGACAGCTTTCTAGGATTTAAGCGACGCCAATGAATTCTGTATAAATCATTCTTAGAAACGTTGCCATTCATTCCTATGAATTTATGATATAAAAGTATCGAGGGGAGGCATTAGAAACTACATTGTTAACGGAAGTCGAAATAAGAGGAGAGAATGACGATCAATAAATTCCAAGCGTTACTTCGAGGAATGATGAAAGTGACATTATTTAGTAATAATTATGTGAGGATTTTATAGGGACTATACGTCAGAAAAACCGATTGCTAAAGGAATGATAGATCGAGGTTTTACTGTTTTAAAATCATTTGGCCATGTTTAACGCTAAAAATTATTTACTCCTACTTTTTCAAAAATACTTTCGCCCAATATTTCCGTGTGATTTAAAAAAATGCGCTTTTCTAATGCGTCCACTTCCATGCAAATTCTGCTGACTGCTGGTTTTAGGGGATAATTTTTATAAGACGATGAGCAGATAAATTCACAGTAAGCATTTCCTCAAATTATGGAAATTGTAATGTCTTCCACCTCATTAAGGACACGAAAAGTATAGATTATTACTGAGCGAGAAAGTAGGCACAATGAGTGTAGTGCCATCAATAAGCATTTATTTGACCAAAGCCACTAAATGCTTTCTGTCTCTACTTTTTGGAACTAATTATTTATACTGTTATGATAACCGTATTCTTAAATCTCACTCAATCCTTTTAAGTACTAACCTCATGTTATCATTAGAGTTTAACAATATAGAAAGTGTCAAGCCCAAATAATTATCTTTCTCTTTTCATGTCAAACGGACAATTAAAACATCTGATAAAAATCAATAGATAACTATTTTAACTGAATATACGGGGTTTTTAAATCAATAAAATAAAATCCAATGGAAATGACCAGTGAAATAACAATAAATGACCAAGTAAAATCCATCTGAAGAATAAAGATAAACGAAATTTTTTATAAATTTTATTCACTGATAGATTTTCTAAAAGGTTTCTATTTAATTTAGTTTAAGATGTTGTGTTCAAACTATACTTAATTTTATATTGATATTTTTAATTAAATGGAGATGTTTTTGTTATGGCTGTAAAGGGAATGAATCAATAAATCTCGAGTTTCATTAACTAACTTCAAACATTTCACATATACTTTTTACTCAGCTAAAATTTTAAAATTCCAAATAAGATAGAAAAAATGAAAAATTTTCCACCTATTATTTTGTCATTTTAAACTTCCCTCCTTTGAATTTAGGATTTGCTTACTTGAACGGTAGATGTCAGCAGCACACAATTGTATTCATGAAAAATGAGCCACTAATTTCGACATCTGCCGTCAGAAATGTAAATACCATGGAGCCTACATAGAGGAGACACCACTCCGGGTCCGTAACTGTTGCCAGTTTGGTCGCTCAAGTTTTAGTTGCCAAAGTCGCCACACGTAGCGCTGCGAGCGGTAGGTTCAGGCCTCTGAAACTCCCTTAGAAACGGCTGTTCCGAAGTTTAGGGGAAGGGGATAACCAGATGGCAATAGCGTCGCTCTTAGCGTGACGTCATACAGCGGCTTTCTCAAATCTGTTTAAGCATCAGATTTGAACATCGAAGGTTCATTTTGTATCAAAATCACTATTACAGGAATTTCATGAATTTAAACTTATACGATATATGGGGTGAATCATTGAAACAGAATCTATATATATATATATAACGCTTAGGTATGTATGCTTTGTTGATTACCGTTACCAAGTAACCATTTATTACCCCATAAGCATTGGAATCGGTGCAAGGCATTTTTAATTTCTTTTTAAAATTATTATACGAAGTCCGGACTTGAAGTATTAAACGGAAAAATGAGTGAAAAAAATTATTTTATAAAACAATACGAATTCATGCTGAATTTGCTTAAATATTTTAACTGCATAAGAACGAGAAGTTTTGAAATTTATAATGGGAAATTTTATTTTTTAGTTTTGTAATAATTCTCCAGAGACGATCATTAGAGTCAATGAAATATACACAAAAATAAATCCGAGGGAATTCATTATAAACAATGAGTATAATACAATGGAAATATGAATAAATTTATTTATTTAAAAAATTGGTGAAATCACATATACAAATATCTTGCACACGCTTTTAGGTTCACAGGAGGTAAAAATCATAACATTCACATAATGTAGAAATTTTATCAATACCAAGCAAAAATTTTATAACTTTTAATATACAATGCATTCAATGGAAATATGAATATATTTATTTAAACGTTCGATCAAATCACATATACAAATATCTTGCACACGCTTTTAGGTTCACAGAAGGTAAAACTCATAACATTTACATAATCTAGAATTTTTATTAATACCAAACAAAAATTTTATAACTTTTAATATACAACGCATTATTAGATTACATTCATTAGTTTTCAGAAACTTTAATAAAAATTTACTTTGCGAGCTTGAACACTTTCCAGTTTAAATTATAGAAACAGAATTTTTTTAATAAAGTGGTGATTTTTGTCTGTAACACTGATGAAGGAAGGGATATTTACATCAAAAATATTTTTTATTTGCCTAACTTAAAAGAAAAATATGCAGGAACTATATATCCCAATAAACACACACACGCCTTTTTACAAAAGTAATATAATTGAAAAAACTTATTTCATCTAAAGTTTCCCTAAACTTGGAAACACACCTTATTTACATAGCTAAATATGGGTACAAACATGGTACCAGGAAGAGTTCCTCTTATTTTTTCACACAATGATACTAAAACTCTATCTCGCACATATTTTACAAAAGTAATGAAATTGAAAAAGTAATTATTTTACCTAAAAGTTACCTTCATCTTTTCACAACATTTTTCAATAATATCTCCATTTTAATACTTAATTTTCTTTAAAAACTGAATCATATCACATTTTACGAAATTTACACTGGATTATATTTTATAAACAAACTAGCTGAAAGTATCCGGCGATGCACGGGTTATGCCAGACGTCTTTGGCGAATAAATTGTTTTATATGGTAATACAATCATTTCACCTTGTGCGCATTTTTTTACCAAAGGATGAAGACATTATAAATTAGGAAAATATGTTTTTATATTTATTTCAAAGCTTGCTTGTAAACGTGTATTTCCGTTGAAATCTCGATTTCGAATTTTTTCATGAAAACAGTACTTTCTCTATACTATGTATATTGGAGGAAGTATAAACTAATACAATACTAAAAAAATACGCGAATTTTAATAAGCAAAATAAAATAAGGTTGCCGGTGGAAATATCGATTATTCCATGTTGTCTTATGAGGAATGGAAATCATTCTCGGGAATTTGGAATTTTTTTTTCGTAAATGGTTTCTACTTTAAGAGCCGAACATTCCTACCACATGTCAATCTTCTAGCTACTCGGAAAGCATTATTACCTTCAACTTTAATTTTATAATATAAATAAGAATCGCAATTGCAAGTAAGAAATGCCGTTATGGTTTGAAGAGCCTTGAAGGTTATTTTAATTAGTGTTGTTATTGATTTGAAAAGTGTTGTTATTGATTTGAAAAGTGTTGCTATTGATTTGAAAAGTGTTGTTATTGACTTGGAAAGTGTTGTTATTGACTTGAAAAGTGTTGTTATTGGATTGAAAATGGTATATATATACATGTGTGTGTATATATATATATATATTATCAAACACAACCTATGAACTATTTATAAATAAGGCAAGTAACAATGGTAGTTATACAATTGTAGTTATGTATTACCAATAACAACGAATGAAATATATTTATAAAAGAAGAGAGGCAGATAACAATCATATATTCCTTCATTTTCAAGATATGTACATAATTTCAAACAATAGTGAAATTATAAATTCATACATATCTTTTATTGACTACCCCAATAAAGTCGATAATTATGTTATATACTCAGACTTTCTGATAAAAATGTCTAGATTAGAGAAGTACTTATTATAACTATAATAGCACATATCCTCGTTAATGTTGAGTTCATACAAAAGTTTCTACCTGCATATTTAACTTAAATTGTACGATACTGTTATATTGTCAGATGGATTTTGAGTATAATTTTTATAGGATGTGATTTTTATGTGAGATAGTTTTTCTTATTATTGTGCTTTAATGGTTTATATTGTATTTCAACGCACGTTTAAATATTTTAGCTTATTTTTAATACATTTCTGATTGTATTTTTAGGAAAAGGGCTTGTCCCGTAAATAAAGTATTATTATTATTAGTGTAAAATTCATAATGGAGAGGAGCTTACCTTTATGAAATATACGATAATATTACAATAATAAAATTTTATAAATTTCTATAAATTGATGCAAAGGATGATCCGTATATACTTATGCGACAGGCATTAGCTGTAATAATGGGAGATACAAATGGAGAAAGACGGACGGACAATTGTAAAATTAGATAAAGGATTTGTTGGAAATTGACGCACGAATGTTTTTTTTTGAAAATATATTACGTGAGTTTTTGGATTTCAAATAGGAAATGAGGTGGAAGGTTACCGTGAAGGAGGACTCACCCTAGTTTTTTATGGTTCTTAAGTGCATTATGAAGGCTAATTCACTTACTAAATAGAGTATCTTAGTTAGGACAATTACAAGTGTATTTTTCTACCTGTTCCGGACATCTGTGTTTGTAAATCAGTAGGTTCCTACGGTAGGTACCTACATTTCAAATTTATACGAATATTTTATCGGTATCAATTGAATATACCACAGGTTTCCAAAGTACATGGATAAGATAAAAACCTGAAAGTATTTTCCGGAGTATAATTGCTATTCTTATAATTACACTCGTGAATAGTTTTTAATAACTAATAATTGTTTCCGCATAATTTGTAAATGTCGCAGAAACTACCCATGTAATTGTTTATGAAGACATGTCCTACAGAAAAATAAATGTTACCAAAAAACGCAATCGTATTTGGACCAAAAATTCGTTATTACTTAATTAATTACATTGTCGGTTTTTAAGCAATGTGAAAATATATTTTAATGCCTTATTTTTACCCCTCTCCATGACGAATCCAAATTTAGGTTTGCAAAGCAAAAGTTTAATGCCAATAAATTTGATTTATTGCAAGTAATTTATAACATTTAAGCAAATTTTATCGATCCTATAATAAGTTATAATTGTGTTCCTACTAAAATGTGAAATCAAGATATAAAAAGGAATTGCTTATTTTTTGTGGTTTTTTTGTCGAAATTGTAAATATCCTGCTTTATAAGCCGAAATGTTGGTTAGCCTGCGCGCCTGCGCGTTACTTCTTGTTGTTTCATAGAAATCTTAAAATGGCTGACGAGATTATCTGTTATGTGCGTAATACCGTTCGAAATTTATTTTATGTTTCCATCAGACCTTTTTAGAAGGAAAAAACTAGACCTTTTTATTGTATTCGAAATTTAATGTTGATAGTTATGATCGTGATATAAGTTTGGCCTTGTGTTCTTCGAAAACTGGTCCACGTGATAATCATTTTCACAGCAGTGTTTTAATACTTTTGGTTATTTTATTTATTTTAGAAGGAAAAAACTAGACCTTTTTATTGTATTCGAAATTTAATGTTGATAGTTTTGATCTTGACAAAAGTTTGGCCGTTTATTCTTCGAAAACAGTGGTCCATGTGACGCATTTTGACAGCAGTTTTTAAATATGTACTTTTAGTTTGATTTGTGTACGTTTTAAGACACTTTAAGTGAAGTGAAGTTTTATCTAAAGTTTTTTATAGTTTCAATGTGTGTAATCTTCACATTGCTTACTGGACATTAGTTAACGTCTCTTAATAGTACTATTTCTTATTTTGTAAATCAATGATATGTGAATTTGTATATGTAATTATTCAGTATGCCCTGTTTTGCCACTTAATTGTAATTTATGGTGATGTTTTGATGTATTATTGTTTTTCTTTAGTCCACTCGTGCTGTTATATTGTTTTACTTTGTATTTTCTTTTGTGATTGAGTTTGTCTTATTGATTTGCCATGTAACTATGATCTTCTGGAAAATAAATGTACTGTTATTATTGTGTGATCCAGCTGTCCTGGTCAATCTCCTCGAGGATTTATATCTTCAAAGGTAAGGAAATCTTAAATAACTTCTCTATTCATCTTTGATTTATAGTTGAAATATCTTTACCGTATATATATGTATATAGTAAATGTTATATTTATCATATTTATGTATAATGGAGTAATTATTCTTATAAATTAGTCCTTATGTATAACATTTTGTTACCGCATAACATGTTTAATGAGTGATTTTATCGTTGTAAAGTATCATTTTCTGTGAAGAGTTGGTAAAGTTTTTTGCAAGGACGGATTTGTTTATGGGCAAATATAGCCAAGATATGGCGTTACATTCTTAACGTAGGATTAATTAAGGGTTTGTTATCAATATATATTGTGTTTTTAACGTAAAAATTATAGTTTACCTCATAAAATGAGAATCTGTGTTTTTAAAAACGTATGAATAATACATTTTTAGCCAGTTTCCATTACTTTATAAACTTCAAATCAAAAGTTATTGTGAAGGTTTTGTAGAATTTTTATCCTTTGGGTGCGAGATTTCTGAGTTGCTTCTGTCGTTGTTTCAGATGCGTGCCTCCGAAGAATGAAGTCTGAAAACGCAGCCAGCATCGTACGTCTTCCTCAGGCCAGCTCTGCTTTGCGATATCAAGAAAGAAGATGGGTGAGTGTGATTGATTTTGCATTTCAAATTAGAACTAATGAGCTTCCCGCTTTAAATATATATATTTCATGTCCTGGCATGTGCAGAAACTACAGTAGTCTTACGTATTTTTACACATAGGGGTATTTTCTCTCTACGGCAGTTTTAATATATCTGGAAGCTGCGGAAGTGCTCTTCTCGTACCAGCATCTGTTATGCTTTTCTCGGTTATTAAAAAACAAAGCTCTACGATTTTGACATTCTTTATCCATTTTTCCTAAATGTGAATCATCTCGTCGAGTAGCTAATCCGTTTCCTATTGCTGAGTTTAAATTTGTGTCGTTTCTTCGCCTTCCGCCGTTGGCTGCATCGATTCTGTTTTGGCTTCTTCTTATATTACTCCCTTCTTCAGTTTGTTCATTTCTTCTTTGTTACCTGATTTCGTTTATGGTCTCTCTCGCTGTTTGTCTTTGCTCATCTCTCCATATTGATCTCACTCTTTCTCTTCTATGTCGTTCTTCTTTATCTTCTTCTGTCTCTATAATATTTATTTATTTATTCATTTAGTCACAAGGTGGCTGGATCTGCCAGGTGGCGACAAGTAACATAAAATGACGCAATGAAGTATGTTTGAATCAGATTGACATTAAAATTTTCAAAAGAATCAATTTAGATTCACGTCATTGGTACATAAGTAAAAATTACACAGTTTCAAAGACCTCGTTATATTCTTCTTTCTTCCATTTGATGAATTAATGGGCTATTATTGCCTTAAACTTTAATTAAAAGTTATATTTGTAGTAATTAAAATGCTGATAGTAACAACAACCTGGGAAATTGCAATTGATAGTGCTTTACCGTCAGAGGTAATAATGAGTAAAAGCGTTGTTATGTAAACTAAACAAACAAAATTATAAGTTCTATTTGATGAATTAACGGAGTACTAGCTGTACCCGCACAGTGTTTTCACTGTTTTTTCAATTAATTTATAAAAAATTAAGAATTGTGTAGAATAAGTTGGTCTCAATATTTCACATATAACTCAATAATTCGTATTTAACTCTGATAATGCATTTCCCCAGTATAGGTAAGGTTAGCGGGTACAAATCTCGCTGAGGGCGAGGCTGTGTGTGCATATTGACAATTAATTGTGCAAAGTCAGTAAGAAATCTGTATTTTAAAAGTCAAATTAGAGAGGAAATTAATGCTACACGGTAATTGATTGCAAACTTTTATGTTTTTAATTTTCTTTGTTTCTTTTAATTGAAGTATATGTCCTTTTTTTCATATATCAGTCAACGCAACCGTTTATTTAGATTAACAAAGAAGAGAAGATAAGTTTCGGCGAGTTCTAGGTTATCAATCTAAAACAAATGTTTTCATGCTGCTCCTGAATAAACGTAGCCCGTCGCCTAACATTCTTTGTCATTTAGATTATCTACGAAGGTGACATAACCATATAACTTATAATTTGTTAAAAAATAATGTACGTCCTTATTCTCATCTAATTTTAAATTTATGCATGAGACAATTTGCCTTAATAAGCATTATAGATGTTTAATAGTTTTACTTACTGAAAAAGTAAGATTCCAGCATTCGAATGATTTAAAATAAGATCAATTGCTTTGATTAAATTGTTATTAACTGGATAATTATCCGTAAATATTTTTGTTGCTATCTATAAAGTTTGACATTGCTACAGCATTAATTTCGATGCTTAAATTAAAGCGTGAAGCGAATAATGCTATTCTTTCACTTATTTGAAGGTTTAATTGGCACTAATTGAATCGGAGGCAATGCCAGGAATCTTCCTCTCTCTGTCACAGTGCAATCTGGCATCGGAACTTTTTAATTTTTTTGTACCATTTGGCAACAAATGAGGGTTGATCGAAACAACGATTATCAATGGTGACGGTTATAGAGGTCCAACTGTATTTCAAATGTTTATATAAACTCAGATCGCGCTTGCAATTGGGAGCTTTTAGAATAACAAAAGATTGTTTCATTTTTAACTCTTTTTAAGTACTAAGTTAAGATTCCATCAGAAGCACCTGTTGGCATAGGTTTGTAAAAGTTTGAAAGGATTGAAAATATACGTTGGATTTGTTATAACTATTTTAATTTATATTATTCCAGAGCTTGCGATTATATACTTGATACGTTTTCGTGTATGGTATATTGCAAAACGTGGTATTGTACACAGTCCGACATCGCATTCTTTACATACATACAGTGAAGCCTCGATATATTGGACTAAAAGGAGGGGAAGGCCTGTCTGTTATATCCGAAACATCCGAAGGAAACGTATGTGTTGCCTTAAATTGTTAAAGTGCACATGTTATGAAGGACAGTGTTTTACTCCGCTATATATTCATACAAATTGTTAGAGCGCATGAAGTAATAGCACAGAGTTTTCTAATTAATTTAGGAAAATAGGAATCGTATTAATTTTTATATTTTACTAGTAAAAGGTGCTTGCAGTGTGCTAGCAGGAGCATATTGTTATAAGAACATAATTAAGAATGAAATAAATTATAGCGACCGTAAGAAAAATTGATTTTCCCTTGCGTTCTTATTTGAAAGGAATTATTCTTAGGAATGGAACTTGGGATACTTTTTCGAGATTTTAGATTTTTCCGGACCCTGGTGGAAATGGGGCAGAAAGTAACAATGAATACAAAGAATGTTTTAAGACAAACAAACCCCATGAGTAACGCAAGTCAGTCAATTTCAACCAGTCACAATGATCAAACGCAGGAACAATTAATTTTTGCGGATTTGCTGCACCAATAAATTATACATTGTATCTACCATATATACTCGTGTATAACGCACTGTTTGAAGACCACATTTTCAGGTCATAATGTAGGGGTGCGCGTTATACGCAGGTAACACTTCTCTGCACTTAAAATAGGAACCTACCTCGCACCAGATTCACGCTTTTTGGGTTAATTAATGAGAAAAGCACAATAATTATTGATACTCCAGGTTATACATACATAATTATATGTATAGAACACCTAATTACTTCTATACATTTATAATCCCATCCTCTCCAATTATTCCGCTTTTCACTAGCTCATCAGCTGATTGCTGTAATTTTTGCAAAATCACAAGATAAGTCTTCCTGCAAAACACATATCAAAAACAAAAAAAACATAGAATAAGCAAATTGAAATAATTTTATTTAGTTAATGATTCTAGTATGTACGATTGACAATGTAAGTAATTTAAAACCCATAGAATCTCGTGTGTGAACTTAATCCTACCTGTCGCATTTCCTGTTTGCAGATTTGTTTGTTAAATTTTTATGTTGTTCCTTCTCTTAAACAGCTTTAGAATGAGATAGGAAAGAGAGAACCAACATCCACTTTAAATCAAAACTATTTTATAGATCCCTTTTTGTCTGATGTAAAAGCATTGGCAACAGTGGCGCTGCGGTTTTCTACACGGCATCACTTTGCCCAACTTACTGTATGAAGTTGCTCCCATCTCAACTCAGTTGCTTTAATTATTGACGATGTCTCTCTTAGACATAATATGGAGCTTATTGAACGTAATACACTTATGGACAAGTCCAAACGTTTTAATATTTACATACCTCCCAAAAATGAAGGATGTGTGTCATACACGTGGTATAAGAAAAAGTCGGGATTTTTTGGAATAAAGGACGAGTGCGCATTATACACGGCAGTTATACACTGGGACGCATCATACACGAGTATATACAGTAATTATATACATTATAATATGTATATATATATCCATATATTGTGACGTATAAGTCGACCTTGAATTTTCAACTTGAAAATACTAGATTAAGTATATGTTCGCAGTATAAGTCGACCCCCTTTGTTTCACTTAAAAATACTTCTCATGAAATCATCGCCAGGCAAAATCAAGGTCCTGTACGATCCAAGTTTTAACAAGATACAGAAATAAACATAGTAATAAAAAAATATATGAATATAGTTTTGAGTCCGTGCTATTCTTCTTGAGCCTTCCATTTGACAGGTGTTTTCATTTCAACCAATAAGAAACTGCTATTCTAGGGGGGTTGACCAACTAAATAATGGTTCCTGTGATTTGATTGATGTCGGCTGTTAATGATGCTATCAAATTTAACTGCACCTAGTTATCGCAATCAATATCTACGGTGGTGGAATTCAATATAATATCACGTTGGCAGGCATAAGGATGGTTTTGATGATTACATTATTCCCCTTTTCAAAAAAGGAAATGTTTTTTTCGCATATTTTTTGATTATTTTTTTGTCTTTTTTCACGTACTTTTTTGTACTTGATTTATTTGCATATTCCACATATAATCATAACTTGCAATTAGTATGGTTAATTCCGATCGAAGTGTACCTCTTCTATCTCACTTACTTCTACAGCATTACAATACTTTGGATGATACATTTAAAAAAACAAGGTAATTGTCCATAATAAACATTTCATAAATGTCATATTAAGGAATTGATATTTTAATAAACAATCAAGTAATGATTATAACATTCTAAGTTGTATTATTTATTTATAATTATAATGTTATAATTACATGTGGAAAGTGCAAATAAATCAAGTACGTATGTGAAAAAGACAAAAAAAATGATCAAAAACTTGCGAAAAAAAAAAACAAAAATGTAATGAAGACATAATAATAATACAATTTTACTAGTTAAAATATATATACAGACCATTTCTGAAAAAAAATGCTGGCTGCTGGGATCGAACCCCAGCCCATCCGACTACTAGACATTCATTCTACCAATTAAGCTATTGCTGCTTCTGTTTTGTAACCGTAAGGTTAATGATATATGTTGCATCCATGCTTACACCTGAATTTAAATTGTTAATATCTTTTAAACAAGGGCCCATTGGCAAAAACGCAGAGAGATATAGGTGATGTTTTAGTTCTAGTTTCACCTCCTAAAAGGGTTTTACGAATTTCAATATTAATGTTATGGCCTCCCCTTGTTAGTAAATATCGATGTTATTTATCTGTAATTTAAAGTTTACAATTTTGTATTCGTCGTATAAGTCGACTTTAAGTTTTAGGAAAATTTTTTAAGCTTCAAAGGTCGACTTATACGCCGTGATATACGTTAGTTATAATGTTGCGATGTATTCATTAGACCTTCCAAATAACGCACATGTGATAGGTCCGCATGAGACACAATGTATTAGTGGCGTCATTTAACTGTTTTGCATCGCCGGACATTCTGTCCGTTACATCCTAAGTACGTTCCATCAAGGTCCAGTATGCAGAGGTTTCAATGTACTGTGGATTTCTTCCTTTTCATTGGCTTCGTGGTACTTTTGTTTCAGATGGTACACTTCCTCATGGCTAATCTCATCACAATTTACCGAAAGAAGTGAATAATATCAGTCAGTCTCTCTTTTACAATAAGCACCGCCTCGAAATATTCCAATTCATTTGCATCGGAATCAAAACGTTATAGTTTTGTCTTTTCATTGGGAATCAGTGGGCTAATGAAGTTTATTCTAATGTGTACTTGAAGTTGTTTTATTTATTTAACTAGTTTTGAATTTTTACTTTGCAAAAGCCATAAATAATGACTTGAAAGGCTTACAGAATGCAAGCACCTTCTATTTGTATATCGAACAAATAAGTAACATATCATTCTTGTCATTAAAGAAAATTTTTAATAATGTATGTGTATCTGTAAATGTAATTACATGCAAGGTTATTTGTCAGGTGCGTTTCGCTTCCAGCATAAGCGCCTATTAGTATTAGTCTCCATCTGGTCTGTCCGCATGTTCGTTATCTGCTTCTACCAAGCAGATTTTCATGAAATTTGATATTAAGGACTTACAGTCAAAGATAATAAGAAAATCACATAAATGAGTCACGTAAGCCAATCAGGGGTACCACTTTACTGGTGATAAAATATGAACTTTCCCTCATATCTCGTAAAGTATCGGTCATATCAAAATATTTATCAAGTAAAACTTGTAGAACTAGTAAAGTAGGGTATTTCTTTTCCTTTACATTTTCATCGTAGGAGTCGCCGTTTCCGAGAAAATCGAACACGAGTCTTAATTTGAGTTGAACTTTGAAATTTTCTAGCATGGTTACTTCTTCATTGTTGCTAACGTAAACAATCTCACGGAAATATGTTTAATTTCCTTACATATGCATTTAATATTTTTAAATGGGAAGAAAATGGATTATTTATGACGAAGAAAAGAATTTATAATGCTATTTCCCTTCCAAACACGTAAATAATTTCTTTCAAATACTCCAGTGCACAAAATGCACCCATTTGTGTTACGGTGTACACTTTCCTAACTTGTTTATATCTTAAAATCTCATTATAAATATTAGTGTTATTTTAAACTCTTGTACTAATTTTTAAACGAAGTAATCAACTGATATTTTATAATTATACAGTTTGCATAAGCACAACATTAAATTACCATAACTTTAATGTATGTTAGCAACAAATTGTTGACAACATATTTGTAGTGAATCTGAGATAAATACAGAGTTCATAAAATTATTTCTAACGAAGAATGTAAATTAAACTACAAAATATCCTTTTAAGATTTAGTCACATTAAACGTTTATTAGGAAAATTACACTGTAATCGTTTTTGTGCATCAAATCTTGGAGTAATTATTGGAATTTATTTTACAATGCAACACAGACGTCTTTATATAGTTCTCTGGTGAATAAATTAAATTAAAATGGTATTGCAAAGTTCTTTGCTTATAAATAACTAGCAAATTTACCCAGCGTTGCTCAGGTTATGTTTTAAATCATCGTGACTTCAAATTATGGCAATAATTATGAACAAAAAATTATATCTATGCTTGAATTAAGTTTTATTTGGGAAATTTTTTCATATTTTAATTGATATAAATGAAAGTGTTGGAAAATATTTCGAGTATTCGTAATTAAAATTGGCAATCAATGCAGTCGATTCATTTTGTGAGGTGACGCTTTTTGCCAGGTGGAGTTCGTTCTCTAAGCTTCCGGTAGAGAACGTGCATGTAGAGTACAGGTAGTTCCACCCAATGTAGCAATTGAAAATTACTAGAAGTTACCTTACGCCTCAGTGATCGGAGGTAATATGTAGAGTGGAGGGGAACGAATTCCATTAGAATAGAGGGGCATTGAAGGTGAGCGCGCTTCCTAGAAGGGAAATCCCCGTGCACGCAGAGTAGAGAGGTGACTTCTTAAGTCAGTTACCATACGGTAGCTTTGCTTTACGCATAGACAGTTATATGCGGGATGTTCAAGAGTTCAAAATAAACATTCTTTAAAAATTCAGATAATACCAGGTTCCTAGAAAGGAGCGTCTGTCTCACACAACATTGTACGAGGGTTTCCCAGAAAGTAATGCACCACATGTTTTGAAATTACGCATATTTAACGAATATGTGACAGATTTTGACTTTTATCGATAAGTTTCCTGGACAACGAATGTCATTTTTGAGGCTCGAGATTCATATTATTGCCTCGCGAGAGATAAGGGGGGGAACAGCAGAGGGAGGGAGGGGGATAAGGCATTGTCAAGTGCAATTTGTAACGTTTTAACAAAAGTATTGTCCACTTATTGTAACAAAGTATTATTCACTTGACATAAATGTATTTTAACAAAACTCTTTGCTTAGAGAATCATTCTAAGAGTCGGAGCATTGAATTTCTGTGTGATTTTAATTCTCTTTTCTACTGTTTTTGTTTTTCGTTGCATTAATTCTTTTTGTTTGTTCATCTGTTGTTTGTCGTTTTGTATTAACCAAACCACATCCAACACAGTGTAATGTGAGCAAATAAAGTAAGTGGTAAATGTTTTCACTTGTATAAATTGTGTAGTATCGAAAGTAAGATTGCATAACCCGGCCGCTGAATGGGTTTGTTGTCTAAGTAGGCTGTTATGAAGGTTAACATACGTAATAGTGTCTCATTGCACCGTCAAATGTCATGGATGTCTGCGTTGACCAGCATCATAGCTAATCCTTATATACAATAAACTTTGAAGCTTCTTTGTTTTTTATAAAAAATTCCGACATTTCAAATTTAAAATGCAGGCATCTCTAGTGGAATTATAAAATGTTATATTCTCCTATATTATTGTTATTATAGCACTGACTATAATTAACCAATTGACCAAACCTTTTATACATTCATCAAGTTAAGATGTTAATAATAATCATACCAAATTTTAGTTATTCATGTCTTATAGTTTATGGCATGCATAATGAGACATGCAAACAAACTTTTGCAAATATATATAGATTGTGGGAAGCTCATTCAATTCTATTTGGTATAATAATTATAGGATATTTATTTTGTTTCTCAATTTTGTAGTTATTGTTTTGATTCCCAGGTTGGTCTCTATGTAAATATTAACGTTGTCTCTTGTTGGATGAGTTATATTTTAGATTACTTAACAATTTCATGGCTGTTTAAAATATCTTCATTAAATTATCGTAACGATAATTTTGGTAAACTCCATATGAGATTTTGACTTATTCTAACACAAGCGTTACTGAAAAGGAATTCTTTAAATTTATTAACATAAATAACTCAATTGTATACAAATATTTAATGAAATACTTTAGTTTTTCGTGCACTCAATACTTTCATAAATTACAATTGAAAATTCTTCAAATATAAGTCTTTAAATAAATATTTTGTAACGATAATGTATTGCTACTTACATTTTGCACATTTATAATGTTAAAAAATATAATTATTGATAAATTTTTAATGATTTGATTTGCTGATTTTTCTTTTAAATTTGACAAATTGGCCATGAAAGTGTTAAGCTATTGATAAGGAGCAATGTGATTTGTTAACGATAGTGTTGAGTCACGCAATGCAATTACTACTTAAATTTTATGTAAATTAACCTCAGATCATTTAATTTTATGCATTTACTGTACATTACCTGGAAATATAAGACAAACTTTGAGAATATGCTATATTTATTCATAAATAGAGTGTTTGCTTTGATTAAATATTATATTTTGCATAATAGCTTTGAATCTGAACTTTAAATGAGCAAATATGTTTTTGATGTTGTAAATATAAACTTACCTCCATTAATGTTATATTTTTAAATCCAAGCAAGATAATTCTTAAAGACAAAATGTATTTAGTTCAATCTTTGTTGCTATAAAAATTAAATTATCAGAAGTAAATGTTTAGTCTTTGAGTTTCTATTATGCAATTAACGTTTTTAAAAAACAGTCAAGCGTCTAATTGAGGTACATGGTGTAATTTCAATGCATTTTAAGCAAATTAATTGGCAAATATAAAGAGGTTTAATTTTATAAACATTTTAAATAGGTATGCCATAAAATTTTAACTGCATTTTTTGGAGTTTATTTCTGACTCGGAATGGTTTATAAAAATGTTATTCTGACATTTAAGTAATTCCAATTAAGCATTGCTTTGCGAGATTCATTATTTTTTCGTCATTTATGCAAACATTGCTCCCATTTGGAATCAGTTGCGTGTATTCAATTTTGACCAATAAGAGACATTGTTAATTGTAATTAAGGTCATTGATAATGTGATATGTTTAAGTGTTTCCAGAACAAGCATTTGGAAAAATCGCTTGCCTCTGATAAAAATAGCTGCGACTGGGCTGTGAGAAAATTAATACATGCATTTCGACTTCAGAGCAGTTGTTGTCAGTGGCATTTCGCCACTGATGACGGCTGTTCTGTAGTCTAAATGCTTGTATTAATTTTTCCACAGCTCAGTCGCAGTTATTTTTATCTGAGGCAAGTAATTTCTTCAAGTGCTTGTTCAATAATTTAATTAAGCTGTAAAATGTATTCGATGGTTTATTTTTTCATGTGATATATGTAGTTATGTCAACTGTTGAATAACAGTTGAAAATATTGTGTTATATGTAATTTGTCAGTTGTTCAATAGTTGAAATGTAGATAAATTATCATAATGTTGAATAATTTGTTCAATAATCAGCAAAATTTGGCTGAATTTGTGGTCAAAAATGTCATTTTTAGGCTAAAAGTGTGCTAATTCTAGCAAAAATATACCTAAAAAAACCCCTTAAGTCCAACGATACCTAAAAGAGGCTCCGAGAAAAAGAAATTATTTCTATCTAAAAGGAGTCAACAGGTTTTGATCATAATAAAATGTCTTTATTGCAATGAAAATAATGTACAATGTATACATACAAGTTCGATAAAAATTTTACAATCTGAAATAATACATTTTCTCTACTTATTTTATCCTGGACTGAAAAGAAAACTGACTCTAGACAAAAGACATGTTTGTTTACATTTTGGACAAGTCCTAATTTCAGAAATCTTTAAAGTCTTGGAGTTAAAAATTATTCCGTCCAAATTGTAAACACATGAATTTTTTTAACTTGTTTACAATTTGGACTTAGAATAATTTTTAACTCTTCGACTTAAAAGCTTTCTGAAATTAGGACAAAAAAATTAATTTGTTTACATTTTGGACAATAATTTCTGACTCTGACTTTAAAAAATTTCTGAGCTTTAAAAAATTTCTGGACTTAAAATGCTCTGAATATTAGCACAAATCAAAATTGCCATTTAAAAATTTTCATGAAGTGCAGAAAAAAATTTACAATTTAGCAAACACTACAATAAAAGTTGGACATTTTTACAAAGCACTTTGGCAAGGATAATATCATTTTAACAATTTCTATTGGTGACAAAGAGGAAAAATAGCACAGCAGCTATGAGACAAAATATATATATATATACCCAAAAATGCTAATTCTGGTTTGTTCAGATTTAAAAAAATGGCAGTAATTATACAGAATGAAAAAGCAATAGCTTATATACATTTAGACTTAAAAGAATTTACGATTTTTCTGAATAATATAAATAACACAACACTTTGGAAACCTATTTACAAGTAAATAATGTCTAGCAAATTGGATATTGATGGAATTATTAAAAGAACTTTAGTATACAGACTTGGAATTCTTTTTTCTGGATATTGACTTTAATTAAGAATAAAAAAACCTTCACAATTTTTCTTAATTAAGAAATGTAACTCTCCACAAAGTTAAATCTTTTTCTAAATATTGCCTAGAATTAAGAACAATTAAATTACCATTTCCAATGAATGGCTTAATAATTGGAGATTATAAATTTTTCACAATGAAAATATTTTCCCTTACAAAGGCATTCAGTCGGATTTTCAATCAAAACTAACCGAAATTTCATTTACATTTTAAACTCTTTATCTGATTTTGATAACTTGAATAATGAATAGAATTTGTATTGCCTCAGAAATTTTTCTGCCTCGAATAAACCACAAAAAACCCAAAGAATATTTTCTGAATTAATTCAAGCATATTGTACATTTATCTCCAAATTTCTTTAAATTATTAAATTAAATCTGGAATTATTTAACCACGCCAAACACTCTTGGTAAAATTTTATATGTAGAACACAAAACATCCTGATCCAAATAATCTTTTTTAAGGGCTGCTCCTATTTTAAGATTAAATTTAATTAATTACTTTCCAACATCCAATTTGCTGAACGATATTCACCATAGAAATGCATGACAAGTCTGCAAACATGAGCTAATACAGTGCTGCCTCAGAAGTCAATATGAAACCTTCGCATTTAATAAGTTTTCTAAGGTTTTTAAATATATTCTGTAATTCATAAATAAATATTTACAATATTAGATTCTTATTAACAGAAGTGGAATTTGATGAAAAGTTAAAATTTATAGAAGTACGCTAATAAACTTTACAAACAAAATGGAATATGCCTTATAAAATCAAATTAGAGAAAGTTTTTAGAGTTGAAACTGAAAACCAACACCTTATATTCTCATAAATTTATAATCAATATTAAATGCATTTTATAAAAGTTGAGTTATCACAAAGCTTTTCAAGTTCAAAGAGAAAATTAATGCCTTATATTCTCAGAAATAAAATATTCTTACAGAAGGTACCAGTTAAAACTTTTTTTTCAGAGGTAGCGCTATATTTTTCATTTATTTACTTTAAGTGTAAATTGATTTAAAAATATTTTAAAGAGAAATTGAATTCTTGGGGTATCGTATAATCCGATCGTAAATTTTGGCTTATTCTGAATTACGGGAAAAAAACAGCTCCTAAAAATTGGAATTCTTATTGTATCGTATTTATTTCAATTGGCTGAGCAGAAATCTATAATAATGCCAAATTTGAAGCATTTAGCCCATCTAAAAGTGCCTTATAATTTACAATCTCTTCTTATGCAGCCATATTATTATACAAGATATTTATCGCCTGATATATTGAACAAACCAGAATATAGCAACATATAGGTATAAAAACCTCTCATCCCATATGTGTAGCCTCCAGCACATAATCCGCTTTACTCTCGCACCCAGATGCATCAGTTCTTGTTTCAGCAAAGTAATACTCTTCGATTCATGGTTCCTTGATGCCTCACACCATCGCATTTTCACTCAGCATCAACTGTGAATGCCTAAAATAAAGAAGAAAAATGGTTGTGGTGAATTCAATTAAGAAATATAAACTAAAAAATCTAAATATTAAAGATTAATTTTCCCAAACAACACGAAAGAGCGCATCTCATTTACCAAGGTCTATTTAGAATCTTAAAATTTTAAATTCCTGACGAGTTTATTCAAATTATTATGTGAAAGATTTATTTGGCAATTAGTTTTAAAATTTTAACATCCCATATGGTGTCGCTTAGCGTGTCGGCTTCCCGATACAAAGTTCCTCGGTTCGATATCCACGAATGGAGGTTTTTCACAAAAAATTAATTAATTAATAACAAAAACTATCATCGGTGCCTGGCAGTAGGCAGCAGTACTGTCAGTTTGGTATCGAGCTAAAAACAAATTATGTTGGCTGGGTTTATATCCAATAGAGCTGTAGGAGTGATCGGGACGATTTGAATGGCTACAGTACTGCGATCTGCGATGTGGAAAGCAACAGGGAAACTGCCACATTACAATTCCTTAGTAACGATTATATGGTTGGACAAAACGAGTTCTTTCGAGGTAAAATAATCCCCCAATAGGATCTCCGGGCAGGGACTGCCTTGAGGAAAGCATGTGTCGAAGATAACTTATGCATAGGTACTTGGAATGTAAAAACCATGAGGATGGCAGAAAAGATAAAGAACCTGAAAGAAGAAATGAAAAGAAATAGGATTGACATCATAGGGCTGAGCGAAGCTAGATGGGAAGGAGAAGGACAGTTCGACTCGGAAGAATACATTAGGGAACTATACAACAAGCAGGCAGGATCAGCACAAATGGAACTGGAAGAAGAGAATTGCATTGAAGAAGATTGGGACTAAGTATTATGAAAAGCGAAGCATAAAAGGCAATACTGGAATTAAAGAAAGGAAAAGCTACAGGCAGCGATGGAATACCGGCAGAGGTACTTAAAAGTCATGGGATTGGAAGGACAAAGTGATTACGAAACTAATTAACAAGATTTACAACTCGGGAGAGAGGCCTCAGGATTTCCTAGATGTAACAATGATCCCTCTAAAGAAGAAGCCAACGGCAATGCAGTCTAAGGACTACAGAACGATATCCCTACTGTCACACACTTTGAAGATCACCACGAGTATCCTTAATAAAAGACTAGAGAAAAAGGCCGAAGAAATGCTAGGGGAAGATCAATTCCGCTTCAGAATAGGACGAGGAACCAGAGATGCTATCGGTGTAGTGAGAATCATATCAGAAAGGGCAACAGAGTACAGCCAAGATTGCTCCTATGTTTCGTCGACTGGCAGAAGGCCTTCGATAGAGTAAACTGGGTACTGCTGATGAAGATATTAAAGGATATAGGTGTACACTGGAAAGACAGGAGACTGATCAGGAATCTATATGTGAATCAAGTTGTAAAGAAAACTGCAGAAAATAGGAGTATATGGAGAACCAAGTTTAACCATGAATAATCACGAACCTGTCTACGGACAGACTACCTATGATGATGATGGCCTCAACTGATAAACCAAATAAAGAATTGATTTTTTTAATAGAAAATAAAGCGTAAATTATCAGGGGAAATAAAGCAATCGCGTTATATAACAATTGAAAGTTAAAATGAACCGAATCAAATATTTATAATTCAAACAAACTCTTTATAAGTTTAATAATAAATTGCATGGCAAAGTAAATATACTCAATAGCCAATTACGAGATATCAATGTTAATAATAATAATAATTTATTTAACACAAACAGTTTCCTCCAATTACATGTGTTGTAATATATTTTTAACAAGCACAAACGACCATGCCCTCGGCATTGGGAGCTAGACACACTAACCACTCCTCTATTTTTCACAACGAAAATATTTTCCTTTACATATAGGCATTCAGTTCGGATTTTCAATCAAAGCTCTAAAAACTAACCGAAATTTCATTTGCATTTTAAACTCTTTATCTGATTTTGATAACTTGAATAATGAATAGAATTTGTATTGCCTCAGAAATTTTTCTGCCTCGAATAAACCACAAAAAAACCCAAAGAATATTTTCTGAATTAATTCAAGCATATCGTACATTTATCTCCAAATTTCTTTAAATTATTAAATTAAATCTGGAATTATTTTACCACGACAAAACCTCTTGGTAAAATTTTATATGTAGAACACAAAACATCCTGATCCAAATAATCTTTTTAAAGGGCTGCTCCTATTTTAAGATTAAATTTAATTAATTACTTTCCAATATCCAATTTGCTGAACGATATTCACCATAGAAACGTATGATGTCTGCAAACATGAGCTAATACAGTGCTGTTTCAGAAGTCAACACAAAAACTTGGCATTTAATAAGTTTTCAAGTTCAAACAGAAAATTGATGCCTTATATTCTCAGAAATAAAATATTCTTACGGACAATACCAGACAAAACATTCTTTTTCAGGGGTGGCGATATATTTTTAATTTATTTACTTTACGTGTAAATTGATTAATAAATATTTTTAAAAGAAATCAAATTGTTTGTGTGTAGTTTAATCCGACCATAAATTTCGGCTTATTCTGAATGATAGGAGAAAAACAGCTCCTAAAAATTGGAATTCTTATTGTATTGTATTCATTTCAATTGGTTGTGAGCAGAAATCTATAATAATGCCAAATTTGAAGTCTCTAGCTCATCAAAAAGTGCCTTATAATTTAATCTCTCCTCCTAAATCCTCCGTAAGATGCAGCTATATATTATACAAGATATTTATCGCCTGATATACTGAACAAACAAGAATATAACAACATATAGGTATAAAAACTCTCATACCGTATGCATAGCCTCCAGCTCAGATTCCTCTTTACTCTTGCACCCAGATGAATCAATTCTCGTTTCAGCAAAGCAGTACTCTTCGATTCATGGTTCCTCTACAGCTCAGCATCAACTGCTACTACCTACAATGAAGAGGAAAAAATGGTTGTGGTGAACTCAATAAAGAAACATAATCTAAAATTATAAATATAAAAGATTAATTTGCTTAAACAATATGAAAGAGAACATCTTATTGATAGAGCCCTATTTTAGAATTGTAAAATTTTAAATTCTTTAAGAGTTTATTCATATTATTATGCGAAGATTTATTTGACAATTAGTTTTTAAATTTTAACCTTCCATATTGCCTCAACTAATAAACCAAGTAAACGATTTTTTATAGAAAATGAAGCGTATGCTGCAGAAACATGGACACTAAGGAAAAATTATATTAAATACTTGGAAAGCTTCGAAATGTGAACATGGAGAAGAATGCTGACGATAAAAATGGACAGATAGGGTAGAAAATGAGGAAGTACTACGAAGAATATGAGAGAAGCGAACGATTATACAGAATATCAAAAAAGGATTGGGCATTATCTGAGGAAAGAGTGCATGATTAAAGAAGTGTTAGAAGGAAAACTGGATGGAAAAAGAGAAAGAGGTAAGAAAAGGTTTCAGCTAGTAGACGACTTGAAAGAGAAAGAGACCTATCAAGTCATGAAGAAAACTGCAGAAAATAAGAGTATATGGAGAACCAAGTTTAACCATAAATAATCACGGACCTGTCTATGGACAGACTACCTATGATGATGATGATTGTTGACTAATCAACCAAATAAAGAATTGTTTTATAGAAAATAAAGCGTAAATTATCAGAGGAAATAAAGCAATCGCATTAGATAAGAATTGAAATTAAAAATTGTACCGTCATTTGCCGGTGCAATAAAAGTATTTTATTTATAATTCGAACCTTAAACTCTTTTAAGGTTTAACAATAGATTGCATGGCAAAGTAAATATACTCAATAGTCAATGAAGGGATATCAACATTCTATTTGTTAACTCAATCTTAAGTTGATATTTTAGAAGGCACCTCCTGCTGACCACCAAGTTATTAAAATTTTTTAAATATTTTTAGATGAGATGGCATTTTAATAGATTATAGTCTTCCTGTGACAAATAAACATCGTTAACTACAGATAAGTATTAAATATTATCTGTTAATAATTTCAAGTGTAACAGCAATATTCATTTCAATTTATGCTATCAAATCAACTAAATTAATGAATTAACTTTATAAAAATTATTCCCTGTATTCTTAATTGGAAATTATCGACGTATCACGGCATTGGTTATAATGTCTATATCTATAATATATAATCTAAAACCAATTTCACATTGGATAAGACTATGGTTTGTTTTTACATTGAAAAACGGTCAAAGAATATGAATTCTGATTAGAACTTTAAGCCAAATAATAGTAAGGAAATATTTTTAATCTTCCGAAAGCTTTCATCGTAACAAGACCAATATGCTGCACTTAACAAGGTAAAAACTGACGTTATCGCTTCTGATTTCATGTCACTTCTTTATTCACTGTCTTTAATACTTCATAAATAACAGGCTAATAAGATAAAAATCGTCATAATAATGCCATGAAATATGTTTGGACCTGCTGACACACCAATTTCACCAAAAATAAAATCCTTTGTCCTAGTAATAACTAGCATAATGCATCATGTACAACCTGCAAATATTAGCCTTCTAATTCTTAGTTTAATATCTATTTTGATTTGATTGATTAAACATAAAATAAAATGCTCTAAAATGGTATTTGAATAAATATTTTACAATTTTGGCATGCTCAACTGATGATTAGCAACCACCAGCGAAATTAAACAATAAAAACGAATTGTCACAACAAACTTTCATTGGCATAGCAACTTTAAAAAAATTTGCATGTAATCCAATAATTCGACTAACTTTCACTATTAAGAATCTCAGAAATCGCTTTCCTCAAAATATTTCCGCGATTGCTTCAGTAATTCTCATATAGATAGCCTTTTCCAAACAAAATATTTTAATCACTTTCCTCAAAATGTCTCCATAATTTCAACATTCAATCCTTTACACATCACCAAAGAGTAAATTCAATGAACATTTCACATTACACTGTCACTGCAAAACTAATATTTTTGTTTCTATGAAATTGTCTCCTATTTATACAGCATATTTAATTGATTTATGCTGAATTGAAAGTCAGTAGCCTGAAAAGTAAAAGTTCTCCGGCTCAAAGTATTTCATAAATTATGCCAAAAATTGAAGCGTTGATAACACTTATGTTAACGATAATTGGCAAATCTTTGAAGGTCTAAATTATAAAATCAATTTTATTCTATCAACGAAATATCCACTTAAAAGATGTTGAGATTTATCACTTTCCGATATACGCTGAAGTTACTAATTTTCACCGTTAATAGATGAATAACTAGCACAGTAAGTATTGAACATATAGTAAAAAACAAATGCATGGTTACACGACTAAATTCCTCCTAGCTATTCATTTAAATACGTCGATAATTCTCACTGGAAACTTCTTCAGGTAACAGCCAACAAAAGTATCACAAAACAGCCAATATGTTAAATGCAATAGGCAAACTACTTAAAAGAAACACATTGATTATACTCACTGTTATTATTTCTTGTTATCACATATATGAGAACATGACAGCTTCTGCAAACATTCCCCTGAAACAAAAGAATGAATTCTGTACTGTAAATTCATGCTGAATAATATTCCCGGTTACATTATGCAATGTCTCTCGTGCTAAATCACTCCGATAATATTGGAATTTATTCTATTGTAACACAACCTCAAAGATTTGTAAAGAAATCTAAAACTTTTATCCCTTAAGTTACTTAGTTAAGCTTATTTCCAAACCATTGGACTAGTATATATTGATTATGGAAATTAATATCAACTAAATAAATCATTGCTTTGAATGAATTTTGTGATAAAGGGTTGCCAACATTTAATACGTGAAGTTTGTCTGATAAATGAATACATACATACTTGGGAGGAAACCTTATCCATATATTTTTATTTATTCATTAAAATAAAATCGTTTATCATAGTAATAAATGGCATAATACATCACATACAACCCACAAATTTCAGCCTTCTATCTGTTACAGTTTAATTGCTATTTTGATTTGATTCACTGAACATTTATAAAATAAAATGCTCTAAAATGATATTTGAATATTCATGTACAATTCTTTGCATGCTCAACTGATAATTAGCCAACCACCAGTGAAAAAAAACAAACACCAATTGTCACAGCAAACTTTTATTAGCATAGCAACTTTCCAAAAGTTTGCATGTATTCCAATAATTCGACTGACTTTTGACTAATAAATCTTTTTCCCAAAAATATTTCCTCGACTGCTTCAGCCATTTCCATATAGAAAGCATTTTCCAAGCAAAGTATTTTAATAATTTTGCATTGACTCAAATTGTCTCCATAATTTCATCATTAAATACTTTACACGTCACCAAAGAGTAAATTCAATGAACATTTCACGTTACACTGTCACTGCAAAACTAATATTTTTGTTTCTATGAAATTATCTCCTATTTATACAGCATATTTAATTGATTTATGCTGAATTGAAAGTCAGTAGACTGAAAAATAAAATTTCCCAGGTACAAAGTATTTCATAAAATATGCCAAAAATTGAAGCATTGATAACACTTATGTTAACAAAAGAAGTTGAGATTTATCACTTTCCAATTTAAACTCAAGTTACACTTTCACCATTAATAGATGGAAAAACCAGCATAATTCTCACTGGAAACTTCCTGAGGTAACAGCCAATACGTTAAATGCAATAGGCAAATTACTTAAAGAAGTTGAGATTGTACTCACCGTTAATATTTCTTGATATCTCAAAAGGGAACACGACAGCTGTTCTGTGAAGTCTTCTCACGTCTTCTGGAAACATTCTTCTGAAACAAGAGAATGAAACCTTAAAGTTTGTACTGGAATTTCATGCTGAATATTATTTCTGTTAACATCATGTAATGTCTCTCGTGCTAAATCACTCCGATAATATTCGAAAATATTATACTTAACTCAAATTCCAAGATTTGTAAAATATAAAATTTGTATCCCTTTAGTTGCTAAGTTAGGCTAAATACTCATTTCAAAACCATAAGACTAGTATGTACTGATTACGTACATTAATATCAACTCAATAAACGAAATATATCAAAGAATGAATTTTACGATAGGGTTGCCAACATTAAACATCGCAGGACACGGAGAATTTTGTCAGAAAACTGACTATTTGGGAAAGAACCTTAATATTTTTTCAGTTATTCATTAAAATATTATTTATTCAGCTAAGCGTACGCTTTATCGAGGTTAAAATATACGAAAAGTTATATGCACTGCCCCGCACTCTCGTCAAATTGGCACTGTTGGCAACCCTCATCATCGGCTACCACCGTATATAAAATCATTTATAAAATGGTGTGAGAAAAATTTCCGAAACAACGATAGAAATTTCACTACCTGTCCTATGTGATAAAAAACCAACCTTTACCTTGACGCTTACACAACCACTCGACAAGTTAAAAACCATATTCATGTCTAAACTTGACTCAGTCCACCCAAAATACACGTGGTTAAAACTTTCAACAAGGAAATATAATTGCATTGATCCTATATAAAGCTTTCCCCTAATTAATGCAAAGATTATGCCGCCATTAACTTAAAGTGAAGAGATCAACCACTTCGTTTAATTAAGAAATAATTTCAAAAAATCTGTGAACTACGGATCGGAAGAAATAATGACCTTGAGACAGAATTGTACGACAATATTAATGCGGTAATGCTAACCCGCTGAAGCATAATTAAATTAAATTTTCGCTTATTTCTAACTAAAGAATTCAAACCCGACAATGGATCACAGTAACACGAGGTCGACGTAAATCTCTTGGCAAGTATGAAGAGAAAGTTCCTCACTCGTCGACGATGTGATCTTCCTCAACGTAAATTTAAAGTGACCAACTTCTACACGCCCGTCAGAGTTAAGAGATGCGCATGTTCGGACTTCTTTTGTTCATGGCTGTTCCGTTCTCTTTACATTTTTTATTAAATACTGCGAAATAAACATGGTATCTTTAATAAGTAATATTGAAATGTTTTAATTAATATTTAATCGGCCCTTTTATTAATAATATGTTATAAATTAAATAAACACTGGAATATGTAACACACATTACCTGTATAAAAGTTTCCATCCTTTCGCTTATAACAAAAAATATCATTGTTTGTTATCTGATTTGAAATTTTACAATAGAAAAGTCCGGAAAAACCTTTTTTAAATCTATTTTACAACAAATACATGTATATAATTTAATATATGTAAGATCTTATTTACTTCGATTACTGCTAAGAATGTTAAGGGTGGCAACAGTTGCGTATCCATACATGAATATTTCCTATTTCAAACTGAACTAACATATGTGTCTCTAGTTGGATTTTCTCAAAAATACTTAATCCTACAATAAATATGTATAGGAAATGAAATGTTCTATTTTAAAAACACTACAGATTTTATTCGAAGACTTTTTCTATATAAATACCTAATATTTTATATCTATTAATTTGTCATCCATGATAGGGTTAGGTGAATCGTTTATACGATATATAAAAATTAAAGCAATTCATTTCTCAGGATTAATAACGGTTAAGTAAATTTAAACTTCCTCTTTAACCTTTTAGCAGCCATGAAGTGATATGATGCCATATTTAATGATCTATCTAATATAAACTGGTGTTCATTACAAAATCTTGATATTGATTCTTCATTAAACTTCTTTTACGATGTATTGCAAGATATTATAAATAGACGTCCCCAAAGTTAAGCCAAAAAAGAAACAATTCCCCATCTGGTTTACACCTGAACTAAAGAACTTAATAGTAGAAACAAAGCTCATATGACTTATTAAATCTCCAATTTATCCATTGATTACAATATATTTTCAAATTTACGAACCAAATGCAATAGTTTAAATAAAATTTGCTTTTCAAATTACATCAATGACTTAGAAGAATCTATAACTTTTGACATAAAGCCCTTTTAGAAATTTGTGAACTCGACCCGGAGAGATGCTGGTTTACCAAAACACGTTTTTAGATACCCAATCAGGTGATGATGGTCAGGAAATAGCAAACCTTTTTTCAAATTTCTTCTCTAGTGTTTATAGTAAATATTCCGATACTGATATTAATCCTAATTATGACCACACAATATATATTTCTCAATTTAAATTATCAGCTAGTGATATTATAACTAAACTTAATACTTCTCTTTCGAGTTGCAAGGGTTCCGTAGCGAAATTAAATTGGGAAACGCTGCCCTACAGAAATAATTCTGCGCACCAAGTTACCAACAAAGGAAATGATAATTGCAGGTAAAACATCTATGCATTGGAGTATGTCTAGGCTGGTTAAAGCATTTCAGACCATTTTCTGACCCCTTGAAAAATTTTAATGCAACAATTTTTTCGTAGATGAGCCAAATTTGTTAGAAGCTTCTATGACGATGGCCTCTAAATCACATACATAACGTGTAATTACTACCTATCTTCATAAAAATAGCAAATTGAAATATTTTAGATACCAAAGAAAGGAGTTTGACTACGAGATTTATCGTAATCGTCGAAATCGAAAAATAGAAATTACTTACAACTTCCTGTCAATCGGGAAAGTAAAAAACTTGATGCCAGGACTTTCCCGTGTATTCCCGCAACCAACGACTGAACACCTTATAATAACCGGCATTTTTCCGTAAAAATTTAAACCACAGCTAAAACAGAATCAGTCCACAAATTCTCACAAGATGTCCGCTTTAAAAGGTGAAAAAGATGACACGGAATATACAGAGTTCCGTTCCTTTCACCTTTTTATTCGACACTAGCGCCAGTAGGCTTAGGATTACCCTTCCGAACTTTTCCGTCACAATTTTTGGCCGAAGTTTCAGAGGGGTGGGTAGGTTTGCTGAAGTGGTGGGGCGTAGGTATGATACAATGTAATTTTCGTGTTTCTATTTGCGATAATAGTTTGTTACGTAAGATGGCATTGGTAATTTAGGTTTGTAAATCAATCTATGAATATAAACTATTTGTTTTTACGAAGTACCGAGTATGTTACATGAATTACGTAGCGGATCAATTGATTGGAATTCCGCCTGAAAAAACCTCGTTTAGGGTATAATTACAGGACGGAATGGTTGTTCTGATGTTCAGTATTTCGCTTAATCCATATTCGATAAATTTATTGTGACTTTGGTCGACTATGGAATTCACTGTATAGAGGATAGATAGGTGGAGGTAAAATTTGGACTTTTTCAATATCCACGGTATCTGGAAATCGAGTGCCTTTTACTTCGGTTCGGCTCCACGTGTACGTAGCAATATCCAAAAATATAATCAGTATATCTAATTTTACTTATGGTAAATATATGCGACATTCAGTATTTTATTATAATACGAAATGACAATATTATTACAAAATACAGGCAAACATTCGAGACGAAATAAGTATTACACCGTCATGTAATATATTGATGCATTTTTTTCTTAAGCTGACGATTATTTAAATTTCGTAACATGTCCATAAGGTATTTTGTCAGAAATTTGACATTTCGAAATGCTATGCAGTTATATTGTCACATTAAATAGGAACGTCATATTTGTTTTGGTAATCCAATGAGATATTTTATAGTAAAAGTAAAACGGGAATATGAAATAAGAACACAATGGCATTTTATGTTTGTATTAAAACAGTTTATTTAATAAAGATTG
Source organism: Uropetala carovei (assembly GCA_036926305.1). Lineage (NCBI taxonomy): Eukaryota > Metazoa > Arthropoda > Insecta > Odonata > Petaluridae > Uropetala > Uropetala carovei. Next base: position 1,161,622 of record JAXCHB010000054.1, read on the forward strand.
TGTGTGGGAAAAAGCTATAGAACCTTAAGGATTCTCTAGAAAAACCCACAGTTGCAGGAAAAACCCACAAAGGAAGGGGGGTTAAAAAACCTGCGAAGGAAAATAGAAGGTAGCTAACCAAACTAAGATACACAATTAACCAGCAGCTGAAAATAAAGGAAGAGAATTACTTAAAAAACCAATTCAATGATGAACAATAACATAAAATAAATAAGTGCAAATAAAGTTGATCAATATCCCATTTGCCCAGCTCCTGAAAAGAAAGAAAGATGATTACTAAAAATATCTATTCAGAACATTAAAAACTATAGTGAAAACTAAGCGCATATAATATAAATTAATGCAATTAAAGTAGATACATATACATTTAAAAAACTTAGCAGAAATGCCGTGCATTCAAGCCTCCTCCAGACTAATGTTATCTATTCTATTTATGCCTTTGCTGGCTAAAGGCATTCAGATAAATATTGAAAAACGAAGTTCAATTAATATCCTTTCTACATTAAATAAATTTATATTTACTGACTAATGTGTACTTACCCTTGCCTTGAAAACACTTGTGTTCTTCACTCCCAAAATCTTGTTCACTCGTACTGTTTTGCTATAACCTGTCGAACAGCCAGGCACAAAGCAACACTTTGAATCTCGCATCATTTTGTAATAAAATATTCCACCGCAGATGGAGAAAATTTCACACAAACGAAATAGATACAACGATTACCCGTAAGACCACGTGTAAACTACCCAATTTGTAGCAAACCTAAGAACACCTGCGCCGCCAAGCTGCGACTAAATTGGCAACAAAATACGCCCCCTTTGGAGCTGAAGTGGGATCTCCTCTATGTAGGCTCCATGGTAAATACATTGAATGTTGTTTCCTTGACGTACTTGGATTATTCATTAAAACTTTCCTTCTTACAAGCATTGTTTCGCATCCCTTGAAAATCGTTATTATTTCACCAAAATTTAACAAGATAAAATGCGGCGAAGAGCAGGAATTGGTGGTATACAAAAACAGAAATTGGAACAAGAAAAATACCGAGATAAAGGAACTGAAATACAAGAAAATCAATTGGAACTGGTAAGTTCCAGTTTTCGTTGAGTTTTTCTCGAAGAAAACAATATCTTAAACTATTATTTTTTCCAGATGTCGAAGCAGTTGGACGTTTTTAGATCTAACTTAGAAGATTTCGCTACAAAACATAGATCTGAGATAAAAAGAAGCCCGCTATTTCGGAGACAGTTTCAAGAAATGTGTGCCTCAATTGGTGTCGATCCTTTGGCGTCTAGAAAAGGTATAGAAAAATATATTTCTGTTTTACTCTGGGCTTTAATAAGTTATTGTTTAATGATTTCAGAAATCAATTTTAGGTTTTTGGTCCGTATTGGGAATCGGAGATTTTTACTACGAACTTGGTGTGCAAATAGTTGAAGTTTGTCTAGCCACTAATCACAGAACAGGTGGTCTGATACGCCTTAATGAGTTGAGGAATCTTTTAATCAAAGCCAGAGGAAAAAGGAAAGAGCATCAAGAGATAACATGGTAAATCAGTTTAAATATCCGTTTTCTGGAATTTATTTTGTAGTAGGATATATGATTCTCAGAATGTTTTCCTTAATTATCTATAATATACAGTGATGACTTGCTCCAAGCAGCAAACAAGCTATACATGCTTGGCAGTGGATTTCGGGTTATACGTGTTGGACAAGGTAAAAAGGAAGAATATCTTGTCCAGTCTGTTGCTGCTGAGCTAAGTATTGATCATACATCTCTGCTTGGTATAGCCGAGATGGGAACTGATTCTTCCACATGTTCGGGAATAACTGTTTCAGATGTTATAAATCGACTACGTGAGTTGCATTTCATGTTAATCAGTTTTAATATTTATTTATTAACGTTTTTATTCAGATTTTATGGTTGTATGTGAACAAAACACTTAATAACAGCTGAAATACGCCTAATTTTTGCTATGCCAGACGTGGGCTATGTATATTCACTCAATAGCACAAAAATTCTTCATACTTTTTTAAGAGCTGAATGGAGGAGCAGTATAACATTGCATCCATAGAATTGAAGGATTCCAAGATTGGAGTCAACACATATATGTAATCCTCTATTACAAATTATCTTAAATGATGATAGATTAATTAGTCCTACTGGTTTAAATATCACTTCTTGGATAATGTAGCATAGAACCTTGATTCCTCAAACACAGGAATAACAGAATTTATTACATTAATTATATGCTAAATAGAATAACCAGCAATTCCTATATTTTCAGATTTAATTTCATTTGTTGATATGTTTTCTGTTAATGTGATGTTTTTCCATCATTATCATTTCCTTCCTAGTTATAAATTACTTGAAAATGATGTTGGATTTTAAATATGAGCCATGTTCAAATTTGACCTGGGCTTTATGTTTTTAATCCTACAATTAATGCGGCAAAATAATATTAAAGCCACTTTACTGTGTTTCAAGCCTCTGATAAATTTCAGGCACTTTCTCACCATCCTTAATCAGAAATTCAATAATAATGCAGTGTTCAACTGAACTAGTAACTGATGCATATGCTATCTTGTTTCGTACGGACATGGGTTGGGTTGATAACCAAGCAGCTGTTGTATCTTAGATCCTACATCTAAACTTCAGTGTCACTTTGTATGTAATGCTTTTTGAAGCTTAATATCTCGCAAACGACTGAACCAAATTTGATTAAGTTTTCTGGATAGCATTATGATATAATAACAAAACGTTTTAATGTATCGAACTCGAGATCAAAGACCCAGGTTCGACTCCAGGGGATAATTTCCAATAAGATAACATGTAATTTAATGTAAAAATGAACTTTTCGATGCGCAGACTTTCATTCTTTTTTAGATTAAAATTAGAAAGAATTGCCCTACGAACTTCAGATGTGAACCATTTTGAAGAAAACATTATAAAGGTTCTTATTCTGTTCGTCTTTTTCTGCCTACAGTTCGAAATCGTTCAATTTAAATGTTTAATTCAAACAGTTTGAGGAAATCTACCCATTTTAAGGGGATATTGCATTGCCTACCAATTCCATTGTTAGACCTCAAAATCATATTATTTCAATCCTTATGGGTGTAAACGTGCTTTGATTGCTTTTAATACAAGAGAGAGAGGGAGGTAGAGGAATGGCGAGGGAAAGTGGAGGAATGAAGGAGACGGAAATGACTTTCAATACAATTTATGTATCTGATGCCAATTTGATCTCAATAAATAGCTTGAACAATTGAATCTTTACTCCATTTTTGACAGGCTATACACTAGTTGTACTAATAATATGCACACCATGTTAATAAACTGTCTACTGTACGATTAAAAAAAATAAAGTCTAGGTCAAATTCCCTCATATTACATCTCTTTCACTCATCATAGACAGTAATCCATCTTTCTCAGAATCTGTACAGAAAATCTTATATCAATAATTTCTCTGTTTATGATGTATTTTGAAGCACTTTTATCCCACAGTTCTTTTTTGTTTTTTGCCTATTTAATTCAGAATGGACCCCTCAATATTTAAAAGGAACTCCTAATAATATAGCATTTCTCCAGTTTATTGAAGTCAACATTGATGAAATTCATGCTTTTGTAGCAGTTATAGTTCATAGTTTATTTTCTCCCTCTTGAAAAACATGAGTAATTTAAGAAAAGGGTAAAATAATCAATTTTTTCTAGATTTAAGGTGATTTGTCTTTAGTGAAGAACTTGGAATGCTAAATTTAATCCTTTCATAGAAGTGTGCAGCATTTGATCTCTTTCATACTTTTTGTTTCCAATACTTTATTTTGGATTTGTGCTGATTTTTTTCATGAGGTAGTAATTCAAGCTAAAAAATTTTTCAAGTTCACGATATTGGCATCAACATTTTAAAATTTATTCAGTAAAAGGATACAGAATAGTGCAAAGGAATTATTTTGCCATATCATTATTCATATATAAAATTGTTAATTGAGTGGTAATTTTCCATTTTGGATATTTTCATTTTAGATTGGGAAGAAGACCGCGCTAAGATGGCTCTTGATTATATGGTGAAAGAAGGTCTAGCATGGATTGATCTTCAAAGTAAACCAGAGAAGTCATACTGGTTTCCAAGTCTATTTACTACAAATACTTAATCTGGATTTTGCATTTATTGAATATAAATATGCAGATAATGTCAAAATTCCGTCCCCATCCAGCAAAGGTTCAAGAGGCTGAAAAAGTCTAAAGCATGGAAAAATAATTCCACTCCCATTGTGGATTTCCTGCAGCTGCATAGAAAAGTTTTGTTTTACAATTGTTTAATTTTTACTTGCAGTTTTTGCTTGGAAAATACGGCTTTTTTCTTAATGGAATTTCAAACTAGTCAATTTTATCATTGATTTTGTATAATTCACAATGTACATAATTTTCTCCTTTATGAAAATGGTGGACCAAGTTTAGGATGTTTTAATATGTATTCAATTTTAATTTTTGAAAGTCGTAATAGCATGTACCCTGTAATTTTCTCATGAAAATCTGTGGTTTACATTTGATAGGTATTGCCACATTTTTGTGCTTTGTAAATACTGGTAATGTTACAAGGCTTTTTTGTTATTTTATCTTCAGTAATGATTGTATTACATTTGCTTTATTCATTATCAAATGTATCCTTATCATGTGATCGAATTTAATATGCTTCTAATCACTTTTAAGGTCAATGTTGAAAGAATCAATATTAACTATTTTATGATGCATGATAAAACCTTTTAAGTGAGGAAATGGTTTAAAATGCTTTGTTAATAGCACTGCCATCAGTGATTCATTATCTTATTTGTCTCAGATAATGAGCATTAAATAAATTTAAAAATTATGTTTTCCCTATATTCCAGCATATAAGTCAACCTTTGAAGTGATAAAAAAATCTTTGAAAACAACTTATACACCAAATATAAAATGCAAACTTTGAATTCCAAGGGGATTGATGTAAAATAGTAGTTGAATATATTGTCATTTAGCCACAGTTTTTCAGACTCGATCACAAGAATTATTCTCTCTCAATTTTTCGAGTAAATAAACTTGTATGTTGTATTATAAATGCCAAAACAATAAATATCAGCATATGAAATTTTTAGTTTCCATTAACCCTAGAACTACCAAGCGATTTTCACTACCAGGGGGGGGGGGAGGGCTCTAGAGACCCACCATCTAAAATACTATAAGAAGCCATAGTAATGTTTTGAATCAATTTTTATATATTTAGAAACATCATAGGAATAAAGCTATGTAATTTTAGTAAAGTATTTGAAATTACGTGTACATTATCTCTTACTATTATAAAAATGAAGTGGTGTCTGTCTGCTACTCAATCACGCAAGAACTACTGCACCGATAGAGCTGAAATTTTGCAATGACATAGCTGGGACAACCACTTAACACATAGGCTTTAAACAAAATTTGTTCACCATCTAGAAAAAAATGGCAGCCTGCTATCTCAGAAACGGTTATTTCAATTCTAACCAAATTTGATGAGATGGTCTGTGAGCCTATTTAAATAGTAAAAAGTATATTCTGAATTTCATCCGCCATCTTGAAATAAAATGGCGGCGTGCTATTTTAGAAAGGTTTAGTCTGATCCTATTGCCGATGGTGGGTGGGCCAGTAGAGGGGGCACAAGAGTACTTGATGGACATGGTGGCCAGCAATGGCTCCGCCAATGCAAACGATCTGGGCTAAATGGTCATCTTGCCGTCCACGTTCACGGGCAGCCCGCGCAACATGCATGAGCACGCTCAGGATGCACTCACCTATGTGAGGCACTACGGCCGGCCCGACCTCTTCATCACATTGACGTGCAACCCAAAGTGGCCAGAAATAACAGCGGAATTGCTGCTGGGACAGAAGGCGGTAGATAGGCACGATATTGTGGCCCGCATCAAAAAATATTGTTTACAAGTAAGCTTTGAAATAAATATTAAAACATATTTTTCTAATTTATAATGCCTTCATCCTTTGGTAAAAAAAATGCACAAAAGGTGAAATGATTGTATTACCATATAATACATAATTTTATTCGCCAAAGACGTCTGCCATAACACGGGCATCGCCGGGTACTTTCAGTTAGTCTACTATAAAGATAGAAATGTTTGTATAAAAACAGTTTTTTACATTTTTCCTCATTATGTTTTAAAGATCACATTAATTTTGCAGTAAGATTGTATTTACAGAAATAATAAATTTATTAGAAAAAAATCTGATGTGGCCAACACATGACTTTCTCCATATTTGGGGTATAGTTAGTTAAATTATTATGAATAGCATTATAAGGCAAAATTACTATTTCATATCGTAAAAGAATACAGTCATCCTTATTGCCATAAATTATATTTTGAATATGTTTACAGAATTCACCACTAGATGGTGGTGCTGTATGCAAAAAAGTTAAATATCTCCTAAATGGATGGTTCTACGAAAATTTGTTTCAAACAAAACTTGGAAGAAACATTATTCTCTACAACTGTGGTCCTCACGAAGATTACCTATAACGACGTTTTTAAGGAGCTATTTGACGGAAACCGAAAAACCGATTATTTATAAATAATTCCTAAATAATAACTGCTATGGAAAATTGTTCCAAAGAAAAGTTGTAGGAAATTACATTCTCTATAACCTTTGTATAGAATTGCATATACAATAATGATGTTTTAATGGAGAAATATCGCAAAAACCAAATCGGGTTTCGAATAAACCTCGACTTCCGGTTAACCATTATTGTCCAAAAACTAATCAGTTCTTTGTGCTCATGCTAAAGTGTTATATATGAAACTTGGTATTAATATGACAAGTCCTTTTTGAGTTAGAGCACCCACAAACACAATCCATTACACACACACACATCCACACACACAGACATCATTCCGAAAATAGTCTAAACGTGTCCTATGGACCTCAAAACGTGTATTTCCGTTGAAATCTCAAAGTCGATTTTTTTCGTGATCACAATACTTTCCCTATACTACGTATGGAGAAAGTAACAATTTAATCTACTACATCTGACACAACAATTTAAACAAATAACATGCTTCATACTGTGCTTTCCACACACATGGTGTTTGCACTGTGAGCATGTCATGGTGGATTTTCCAGGGTTACTATACTCATATTTTTTGGAAAGGGATTCATTGCAACACATATAACATCTCCCACGAATGGGTTGTTGTGGTTGAGGTGGCAAATCTATTAGTAATTTTCTATCAAGAATAGTCTCCATAGCTATTGTAATTGGTCTCTGGAACCCTGTCATATTTTTTGCTTGCTCCTCAACTTGGGATTTTATCAATTCTATTCCCAATTCCTTTAGAAATATGCAGCACTGTTTACTTTTATTCTCACACCAGTCTGGGAAGTTAAGAATAAAAATAGTATATGAATTGATCCCGACTATGCTAATAAAAGTATGGAACATCGAAAGCGGCCATCTCCTCGTGCCTCTCTTTGTAGTATATGTAGTTCTTTGCCATCTGATCTATAGTATCGACCCCTCCTTTCATGGAATTATATTAATATTTATCTAGGATTTTTCGGTATCATATGGCATCTTCTGACTCACGATGAATTCTTTTGAAATGGAAAATATTACAAACGGGGAATGCAGTATGTTATCATGTCGTAAAATGCACTATTTTCACCCTCAAGGTTTGTGCCCTGGCTTGGGCCACTATTCGTTTGGGAAGGGTCATTCTTTTCCTGGCTCCCTGATACCCGAGGTTTTACGAGACCACGGGTTCTTTTTGCTGTCATACTGTCAGTACGGACCAGACTAACGCCGTATTCATATTGAAAGAAACAAAACGAAAATCCTCCCACATCCTTGCTTGCATGTAAGGTTTTTCACGCCGATACATGGCTCTATGAGAAAACAAATGAACTACTACTGAGGGTATGGAAAAGAATGAAATGAAACATAATTTGACTATAATTAGCAGTACTGGGAGGCAGGAGTTGCAAGAATAAAACTGATCAATCAGAAGGCAATCTATAATTTAGGCCACCTGCTTGTCAAGGCATGCAGCCAATGACGAAATAATTTGCAGAAAATTGAAATATGCATACATCGATGGGACACTTCAAGTAATTGTTATCTATAAGTCTCTGCATAATGCAATTAAATATCAAGACGTCACCTTTATTTTTAATAGAGGAGCCTCGGAGGCCCCCCCTGGTAGTTCTAGGGTTAATCGAGGAAATGACAGAACATTATTTTGCATGCTTAATTGAGCCATAGTATAGGCATAAGTTTCATTTGTATAGTACAGGCGGTTCTCGACTTTCATACAACTCGCACTTTCGTACATTATCCATTCTCACCCCTAAACCATCTTTCATATGCAGAATTCGGACTTTCGTACATCAGCTGATGAACAAACATTTTGAGCTATTGCATAGTGGCGCTGTCTGACAGCCAAGCCAACACTTTTAATAAATTAGCAAATGAAGCAAAATGCTTAAATATAATAAAATTCAAAAGAGTAATGGCTTCTTGGCTGAAATCTAAATCATTCTACTCAATTGATGAGTTTCTAGAAAGTGACCTAGCAGGTTTAAATTTCTGAAAACAAAACTAACCTTAAGGTATGCTATGTAATAATATATGTGTTATATGTAATGTAAGATTTATGTTTAATGTTTTTTAATATTGTACAGGTGGTCCTCGACTTTCATACGTTCGACATTCGTACAACACGCACTTTTGTACATTATACATTGACACCCCTGAACCACCTTTCGTACGCCAAATTCGGACTTTCATACATCAGCAAAATATCGAACGAACATTTCAAGTTCCGCGTGGTGGTGCTGCCTGCCAGCCAACAGTTTCGGTGGTTTCGGCAGCACCACAATCTTTGTCTGTACCGCAGTGTTTATTTGTGCAATTATTTAAATATTTTATTGCATTTTGCCCTATCTCTCTATATTATAAAATCGTAATGGTCATCATGATGCATAACACTCTAAGTTTGCGAATAACTCGATTAGAAATAAACTTATATGCCTGAAATTTCTCAGGATTTCAGTGTTAATGAATCTTTACGTTATGACTAAAAATATTTTGAAATAGGTCACGGGTTTGACTCCAGATGATGAATGTTGTTTCCCATAAGGTAACACGTAAAAATCACCTTTTTGGTTTGAAGGCTTTCATTCTTTTACTCTTTAAAATATCTTAAAATTAAGTTATCGAAGCGAAATTTGCACTAAAACATGCCAAAATGAATGAGGATTCTTATTCTTACCGTCATTCGAATTCGCCCATGTTTTGAATTTATACTCGAGTTTTGGTAATTTTTTTAACATTTCAATAAGAAGATTCCATGGTTACCAGTATTGTTGTCCTCGGTAATTTCCATGCATATGCACTTAAATAAAGGCTTAAAAGTCGAAAAGAAGATTAAAACTTGCTCAAAATGACCGAAGATATGAATTTATGAATGAAGCGGCAAATCTTTAGCCTCAATCGGTCGCTCATTGGACTTAAGCCGGTCGATTGTGTGTTCAATTGTGAAGGAAGAGAACAAAATTAAAGAACATGTATGAAATGCTGGAAATATATCGTCGACAATTGTGTCTAAAAGGCCCCTGCTCAAAAAACTAAACATTTATACTGTAATTAGAGATTTTATATTATTTTTTGGCTCTCTTGGAACGGAACCCCCATTATTACATGTAAGTCCATTGTTCGACTTTCATACATTCGACTTTTGTACACATTTTCAGGAACACATTATGTACGAAAGTAAGGGACTGCCTGTATTGTGATTTGTGTATAAAATAGTGTATCAAATCTCAATCTTTCTTTCATTGAAATTTCAACAGGTCTCAGCTAGTAGTTGTTGAATACAGCTAATCCTTCAATATAGATGTTCGGCATGTTGAATAAGCTGCTCCAGTGTTTAAAAAGTATTTAGCAAACATTAATTAAACCTTTAACAGAAAGCTGATGCCACTGGAAGAGTAAGGTTTATGTCTTAGACCAGGGATTTTCAATCTTTTCTAGCTAACATACTCCTTAGAGTAGAATTTGCTAAATAACCAAAACGGGATAATAGAAATTTAAATATTTATTTATTTGGATGTTAAAAATTCATAAGAGTTAAACAAATAGGCATATGTTTATGTATTTTCGGTTGAGCTAAGGAGCTGAAATTTTTCATAAAGTTAGACCTTGGTGTTCCAGCGGAAATTAACATTGAAAATTACAATGAAGTTTATTACTGTGGCCGTTAAAAATTCATTAAGTTTAAACAAAATAAATGCACTTCTAGAGGTGCTACATCATTAAAATTTGGCAGAAATGTGTGTAACAAACAATGGAGAAAATATAAAATTCATAAAATTGCAATTTTTAGTGGCTGTTTTGCCCTATACAAGGATAAAAATTATGACACTTCCAGATGAGCTAGAGACTTCAAATTTGGCACGGTTGTAGGTTTTCATTAACAACCAATGGGAAAAATCCGACATAGTTAAAATTCTAATTTTTAGAGGGTGTTTTTATCCCATTGTTGAAAGTAGGCTGAAATGCTTGCAGAATGCAACCACCGTCTACTAGTATAAGATATAGGCAGTGCTTGAAGTGGGGCAGGATGCCATCCCACTACTTTTTTTAAATGCAAAAACCTTTTAACAGTTTTAAAACCACCCCGGAACTTTTTTGAATCCTTTTAATCTTCCAAGTCCATATCATTACATATTTTAATCTTAATGGTATCATTTTAAAAATATAGCATAATTTTTTTAATGTATATTTTAACAAATACAGACATAGTCATCTTGTGCCTTGTCGATGAACAAATAGGTGGCTTGCAATGAAAGTCCTCACCCTGGTGATGAAATCTGTAATGGTGCAAGAGGGGTACACCTAGCGCCACTAGCGAATACACAGGGAAACTTCTTGATAGTCGAGGTTAAATTGTGTGTACTTTAGTGCTTTGTGTGTCCGTGTACCATTTATAAAACTATAAAAGTAAAAACCCCTTATAAAAATGGATGTGGCTCCTGAATTCAAAAAATTAAAACTTGACACAACCGATAATTAAAAGAAAAACGGAATCTATGATAACTGTTGAAGGTGCAGGATCTAGTGGCTCATATTCCAGTACACAAACAGAATGTCTATCATCTTGAAAAGATGAAGAACATTTTCTGAATTACTTGACAGATGTTCAGCGCCATGTAAAACTTAAAATATCTGAGGTTGACAATTACTGAAAGTGGTTTGGGATGCTCTACATGTAAGTCCATAGAAAAATTAGGACCAATGATGACCCAAGGCCTAAAATTAGCAAGTGAGTGAGTGGGTGGAAGGTACAGTTAAAGAATATGGTGATACAAAAGAAAAACCAGTAGTCACTCCGCAAAAAACTCTCATGTCACAAGCTATCAGCCACATGCCAAAAAGCCTGAAATAGCTTCTCTGGCTAAGAAGAGGTCAATAAAATCCACAAATGCCAAAATGCAGCTAATACATAAACTACATGTCATGTATTTCAAACTGTTTATTACATTGCAAAGTCAAATCGTCCTATGTCAGACTTATCGGCATTAATTGACCTTTGAGTAACAAATGGACTAGAAATGGGACGTGTCCTACAAACTGGTCATACATGTGCAGACATAACTCATCATATTGCAATTTAAATGTGCAAAAAACTGGTCAAATTTATATTAGAAAATGATCAAAAGGTTAGTTTCATGATCACTGAATCCACCACTATTAGCAAAAAGACCGCACTAGTGATATGCTTGCACATAAAACTGCCAGAATTGACTGATGTAAGTAGTTTCTTTTTCAACATAATAGAATTACATAACACAGAAGCTACTACCATTGTGGAAACATTTTTGGAAGTTATACACAATCATGGATTCGAAGATAACTTTCTACAAAGAAACTGGGTTTCTTTTGGATGTGATAGTGCCTCCAGTATGCTGGGAAAACATGCTGGTGTTGCTCAAAAATTTGTGGATAAGTTCCCTGGCTTAATAGTTTGGCATTGTAGCAATCATCGCCTGGAGCTAGCTGTGAATGATGTTGTGCAATAGATTTCCACAGTATGCCATATGAAGATGTTTTTTGACAAATTGTATGCCATTTATAGTGCATCTTCTAAAAACAAGTCTGAACTTGAGTCTATTGTGCAGGAGTTGAGGGTTAAATTAAATTCAATAGGACGTATTTTGGGTACCCAATGGGTATCGTCAAGTGCACGTTCCATAAGGGCTGTTTGGAAGCATTATCAAGCTCTGCAACATCATTTTTTTGAAGCATCACTGGATCAAAAACGATCTGTAAGTGAACAAGCACAATACAAACATCTTCAAAGGAAGCTGTGACAAATTTTATACTAAATATGGGAATCATGTTGGATGCATTGACAGAACTTGAACATCTGTCAATTAAATTACAAGTCATATCTATAACTCTGCCAGAGGCTCATTGACTAATTTCCATGAAATACCATGTATTTAAATCCATGACACAAAATCTTGGAGAGTATTATGAAGTTGCACAAAATGCTGTCGATAAATTAAGAGTTTCAAGGAGTTAAACTGGAACCTGGAAAAGTACCAAAAATAAATGAAACTTTTTTCAAAAATTAAGTGAGAATATAAATAATCAAATGTTTACAACATGGGCTTCTAACATTTGTCATAAGGACAAAGACATTAACAAAGAAAAATACGCTGAACTTATTCTCGGTTTAGATATTTTTCATACATCATAATGGCCTTGTGATAGAAAAAGTAATCCATGTTTTGGAGATAAACAGATTTGGGAATTGGCTAAATTCAACGTCTGTGCAAGTACATCAGTTCAGGGCTTTCGAGAATTCGTAATTAATGATGACTACAATCATATTCCAAAACTCCTTCAGCCACTTAAAACAGCTGTAAATACGTTGATTATATCAACAGCTGAATGTGAGCGGTCGTTCAGTACCATGAACATTATTACATCTTCAATTCAAAATTCACTTCTGTTAAAAACAGCATCAAGTCTGATGTTTATCTCATTGGTTGGTTCTCCAATAAATGTTTTTAATCCTGAAAGTTATGTAAAATTGTGGTTGGGAAAGGGACAACGTGATGCAGACTACATTTCTTGTCCTGCTCGTGCTCCTACAGAAAAAACACACGACGAACATATTTGGAAACTTTTTTGAAGGAGAGTACTTTTTTGGGTTAAACTGTAAACTCTGCCCAGGTTAAAATAATTTTTTTAATTTAAAAAAATTGTTTTTTTTAGATTCACCTAATCTAAATTTGTTTTGAACCATCCAGCTTCCTTTTTTTTCCACTTCAAGTACTGGATATAGGTGACCTATATCTTTTAATATCCTCATCAAAATTACCCAGTCTACTCTATCAAAGGACTTCTACCAGTCGAAACATACGCAGCAATCTTGGCTGTACTTTATTGTCCTTTCTCACATGATTCTCACTACACCGATAGCATCTCTGGTTCCTCTTCCTTTTCTGAAACTGAATTGATCTTCCCCAAGCATTTCTTTGGTCCCCATGGAGGTTACGACCTAAGCGTGTGGAGGAAAGGTTGCAAGGTGCTTGATTTGTGCCTCTTTTTGCAAACCGTATTCATTTCAAGAAAAAAAATCCTTACTACCTACTCTGAATGTTGCTGCGAAATGTTCCCCCATGGAGCATTTTATGACATGTTAGTAACTGTGTGGGGAGACAAATGGATGCATCCGGGAAATACATAGGATTTTGAGGGAAGACTGCAGTGGGGGAATTGGGGAAAGGAAACCAAGTGCCGATCCTTGTTATCGGTCTCCAGAATATGTTGCTCACTCATCGGAAGGAAAGCCTAGCAAACATCCATAATTCCACAGATCCCGGAACAGTCCCATCTACTCTATAGCGACTTTAGTCTCGCCATAGTCCTACCGTCTGTTTTTTGGCCGACCCATCGTTCCTTTGGCCCCATCTTATGGCCACGTTATACCTTCTTTGACCGCACCTTCAGCCCTTCCTCTGGCTCCCATCCTTTGTGCACCCCCAGGGGCATACTGATAGCCTCCGCATTGCAGGGGGGCCTTGAGATTTAGGGGACCTCCAATTGTCTAAATCGTGCTGATGCAGATAGTGATTTATGCACTGGCGCCTGAGGTGCAATAGCTGAGGGACTTCGATATGGAGGCCTAGTCAGAAAGGGAGCCTCATAAAGAAGAGGAAAATTAAAGTTTACCTGATCTTTATAACCCCTTTTCTTTGCATCTATCTAGCCGGTCACTTAACGTAGCAAAAGAAGACTTCCTCTCTCGAGATGCATCTCCATCTATCTAACCCTTTTGAAAGACAATAAGACCAACTGTACTCAGAATACGTGAGAATGTTTATGGAAAAAGTTCGAGCTATGCTTTCTTCATTTTGTGTCTTTGAAGTGGCGAGCCTGGTCTATACATAAACATTCTGTTTCGTTCACTCTAATCAGACCCAGACTCTACGGTGCCTACGTCTGAAACGTCACGGTCTGGGCAACAACTAGCGAGAACTATAACACTGTGTAACATAACACACATTGTGTTGAAATTTCCTAGTAGTGTTTACGAGCAAGATGATTCGAAGATAATTAAAATCCTGTCACTCGATAGTAAGAGGGCTCGGTTTCCGTGGGAAGTATTCTCGTTTCGCTCCGAAGAATTTAGTCTAAGGAAACCTTTTCACTGTGCAGAAGTAAGTTTTGGTCTTTTACATGGTGACCGGTTCTTTGGAGGGTTAATGCGCTTATTTGTGTGCATTTATTTGTTAAGTGAAGCAAGAATTGTGTACACAGTCCAAGCAGTGATGATCGGACCTATAGGGGGACAGTTACGAATGTATCATTTGGGATTAACATTCTTTGGAGGTGAGGTCAGTGGCACATTATACCGTAGGTAAAAAAGACATTTACCTAGGGCCCCCGATTCCAAGGGGCCCCAAATTAATTCCAAATTAACTTTTTTTTCAGTTTTTAAACAGACTAAAATATAATTATTAAAACAGTAAAATCTGTGAGAGGCGGAATCTGTATAAGGCAGAAACCTGTCAAAGTCGGAAATATTGAAGTCGTACTGCATAATGATAACCAGGGCCACCGAGAGGGCGGGGAAACCAGGGAAAAATCCCCGGGACATAGTAATTCTGGAAGGCTTAAATATAGTATATTTTCTTAACCTAATATACATGTCCACCAGAGTCTTTTAGGCTTTCTCTGGCGGAATTTAAGTTTCAATCAGTTAAGGACACGGTCATAAGAACCTTGGACCCAAACCGGAAGACACCCCACCCCGAAAAAAAATACCAAGCGGTCTTTGTCTTGTCTTTACATGAAGGTAAAGCAAGATGACCTTTGGTCCCAAATAGTTTCCAGATGGTTTTTTAACAGACAAATGAGAACCTAGGAATCGCTTTTCTAAGAACTTTTCAAACCTGCCTGAAAAAGAAAACTACACTTTTGGGGCAGTTTCACATGGCTAGTCATCGAAGCAAGACGGGTGGATCAAGTGTTTTCAGTCTCTGGATATGAGATTCATATTTGATTAGAGTGATCAGATTTTCGAAAACTCAAAGTACCCTAGAGCAACGCTGTTAAATCCCGACTCCCGCCGCTCAACCTTAATTTAACATTTTGTTCATTTTCGAGACAAAAATCTTCACTGCAAGTGTGAATTGATTTCAACATTAAGAACTTCCATTTGCAACTCTAACTACCAAATACCTATAGGAATTTCTTCAGCGAGAAGTTGACAGCATTTGGTAAGTAAAAATTTATATCAATCAGTTTATCATGCATACATTTTCTCAAATAAAAGTGATTATTGCTGGTTTTATCAATTGGACAACATAATAAGCTAAACAATTGCAAATCGTCAGTTTAAAGCAAAAACTCTAACAATTTAACTATTTCGAGTTATTTGCATTTGAAATTACACCGACGATTGCAGTTAGTGAATTTAAAAATGGTAAACTCCAAAGAGCTATTCAATATTTCATAAAAAAGTTGGGTTAGATTGTATGTTATGATATTTCCTGTTTATTTATATGATGATAGCTCGCTAGCGAAACCGGTTGCCTCAAAAAATCTATGGAAATTATTAAGTGTTTTTGGGGGTGGTTCAGTTCTAAATTTTTGGAAGTGGTTCGGTTCATGGTTGGGTTCAGATGAGAATTTTGACAAGTGGTTCGGTTCGGTTCAACTAAATTAATCATTTGAAATACTATTCAGAAATAATTAATCGGAAGTTCTCTTACAATCAGAGGTCGTCTCAGGAATATTAGAGGCACCTACGTACATGGGCAGGCACGATTACGAGGATAAAATATGAGAGATCGACTGTAGGACTGAGCGATATCAGGGCTCGTTTTTCCCAAGGACCATACGGGATCATAATAGGAGAGTGATTCCCACGAGGGACGTTATTAGGTAGGTTTTGGTGTGCTGCACCCCCTGCCACCCACCAGTCTGGTGATTTGCAGGGATATCATGTAGATGTAGATGAATATAAACATTACACATTCAGTATCCATCTGTAAGTAAATCAATCAGCAGTCATTATTATTTTAAATTAAAGAATTTAATTAAAGAAAGGAAAAATTTATATTTTAAATATATTACAATACCATCATCATCTTCATTTATTTCTATTTAAAAAATAGTATTTTTGATCCTAACATGATTTTTATGTTCATTGTTGATTACATATCAATTAAAAATTCTCTGAATGGATTCACTTCAAATTCATTTACCAACATACACAATCATACATAATCAGAAAGAAAATGCGCCTCTAGCTTAAACCGCTTTTGAGATTATCCCTGGATGGGCGGACAAACTGAAAACATAAAAGTGTTTTAAAGAAATCATTAAAAATCAAAGAAAATTAGTTCCTCAGGCATTTTATTTCTTTTCTTACCTGTAATACACATTATTTAGAGGAAAAAAGATTTATAACAAGGGCCTTACCGCCCATCTCCCAATATTTAACCTCTTTAGTTCTACCACCTGCACTTGCCTTTATTTTCCTTATTCCCACACGCATACCCATTGCCGCATTGATAATTTCCTCCCTCCTCTCTCTGGGGTTCACTGTCTTCCACAAGGCCTTTCTTTATAGTCATAGTCCTACCACCGTCTTTCCCCAAACTCTCCCGAGATGGTCTCCCGCCTCCAGCCTTTCCTTTCCTTTCCCCCTTTATCCCTTTACAACCTACCCCCTGCAGTAACCCTCTGACAATGAGATAGGTTCCTCCTTTCCCTCCCCTCCATTCCTTTCCGTCTTACAAACTACGCTCCCTCCCCCTCTCTACCCATTTATCATAAACCTTATGAGTTACTGGAAATATGTGTCCAAGAATTTTCTTATTTTTTAAAAGCATTTTTCGCTCTTATGAGTATTTAGCGAGATATTTGCGAGGTACAGGATGACTTCATATTCATGGATTTATCTTTCGCTGTTTCGTGGTTCCGCATTTGTCATCAAAATTTTTCTTTCGAGGTCTCAAAATTCGCTTTTTCGTGCAAAAATAGAGAAAACTATGCGAAATATTCTGTATGCTATCAATCATGTTTTCCTAAATTTTAAAATTCAACGAGTTTCTTTTAAAAGTTATGAGTATTGTTATTGCTTCTGTGGGGTTATTGAAATTTTTGTTTTTTTTTCAGAAATTAATAACCCCAGTATGTCGAGTTTAGGAAAACAAACGTTTCTTAGTGGTGCTATTAAAAGGAGAAAAAAGAAAGAGAAAGAAGATTTTGCCAAAAAAAACTACCTAAACTTACTTCTTAAAGTATAATCTTTAGAAGGTAAAGATGCCATGACTTCTATGACTGCAAACCAGGAAGGTGCCTCTACAAGTGCAGCTGACAATGAAAAGAATAACGAAGATTTTTCAAGTGATGCAAACATTACTAAAGAATATGGCAGTACTACTCACAAAAATCCAAATGCTAATGAGAAACTAAGTGCTAATGTAAATAATGAAGAGGGTGAATCTTCCACCAAAGCTCTTGTTAGTGATGAAAGAAAAGTTATTTTTGACTTAAGTTTAACTAACCCCACTGATCGCAGATATCATCCTATTGAGATTACTAACATGAATTTGGAAAAAGGCATAATAAATTATGGACCCTGTAAACCAGATGGTCCATTTCCCCGTGATGAGAGAAACAGGTGCTTTTCATCTGAAGACTACTATCAGAAAACACCCAGTGGACAAAAAATACCTCGCCTGTGGTTCTGTTATTCTAAATTGTTGAACATTGCTTATTGTGAGAAATAGAGAATCGAAGTACTACAACTCAGCATAGGCTAAAGGAGTTAAAGACTGGCAAGGATTATCAAAAAAAATTAAAGATCATGAGCTCTCTTATTGCCACTTACAAGCATGTGTAACCTATTCTCGATGGAAAAATGACTTAACCATCGATTTTCTGTTAGATTCTCATATAAGAAAAGAAAAAACCTTTTGGAAAGACGTTTTAAAAAGGATTGTTGACGTTACACTTACTTTGGCCTCATCTAACCTTGCCTTTAGGGGATACCGCGAACAACTTGGTGAATCAGGTAGCAGAAATTTTCTTGCCATCATTGAATTGTTAGCTAAATACGATCCAATATTATCCAAATTAATCCATGAAAGTGACGGTAACAAAAAGAAGACTACATATTTGAGCCCCGGAATACAAAATGAATTAATACATATGTTGTCATCAAAAATTGAGAACGAAATTATTTCAGAAATTCAAAATTCTTCATTTTATTCGATTATATTGGACACAACTCAAGACGCATCAAAACATGAGCAACTCAGCATGATTTTTCGTTATGTTACCATTAATTCCGATGTCAATGGATAACCAGTAAAACTGAAAATAAATGAAAGTTTTCTAGGATTTGTGCATGTTTCTGATGGAAGTGCTGAAGGTTTGACGACGGAAATAATATGAACTATTGAAAGTAAGAGTATTTCCACCTATAAATGCCATGGTCAAGGATATGATGGAGCTAAAGTCATGAGTGGCGTTTATTCTGGCGTTCAAGAACGAATTCGGAAAATTGAAAGGAATGCAAGTTATATTCATCGCACAGCTCATAATTTAAATTTAGAATTAAATGATGCTGCTAAAACGCCCGAAGTTACTTCATTTTATGATCATATTCAGAGAGTATATATATTTTTACTCAAGAGTATTAAAAGGTGGGAACTTTTACAGAAAAGTGAGGAATGTAAGCAAAACACGCTAACTTTAAAAAGACTGTGTCCAACCAGGTGGTCATCAAGGCATGATGCACTCTTTGCTATTCGCTTTCGTTACAAGGACATTTTGCGAGCTCTGAGTAATTTGGCAATTACATCCAAAAGATCAGATGAAGCTAGTGCCTTAAAAAAGCTTATGGAAACTTATGAATTTATTTTGCATACTATAATTCAGTCAAAAATATAAGAGACGACTAATTTAGCATCGAAAGTTTTTCAATCCTATGATGCAGACTTATTTGGAGTGACAAAAATTTTAGGTGAAGCCGCACAGGCACTACAAAACCTTCGAGATGACTTTTCAAAAGTGAAAGAAATCGCTGAAGCACTGGCTAATTCATGGGGAACTGAGTGTCGATTTTCGCAAAAATGTAAACTTGGAACAAAAAAGTTTTTTGTTGATTTAAATGAAGATGAACGTCTCACTGATCCTGAGAACTATTTTAAAATTAATGTATTTTATACAAATATCGATATCGCCATAAGTCAGTTGAAAATCCGGTTCAGTAGCATGACGGATATATTGATATGTTTGAATTCTTGCATCCTGTAAATCTTGTAAAGATAAGTGATCATCAACTCTACACTTCTGCTAAAAACCTCGCAGAGAGATATGCTGATGATCAGTCACCTGATTTTCCACAACAGTTTCTCTTAGTACCAAATGTTCTACAGAAAGATATCTTGGAAACTGAAATCGGATCAGTGAAAGACTTAGCAGAACTCCTGATAATTAAAAATGATCTTCTATTGCCAAGGGTTCCAGATGTTTCATTGGCGTTGAAACTTTTTTTAACTCTTCCAGTAATAGTTGCAAGTGCGGAAAGACCATTTTCAAAGTTGAAAATTCTTAAAAGTTATCTAAGAAGTGCTATGATACAGGAACGTTTGTCAGCAAAATGGTAAGTCCTTATCGAAATTTTGATGAGATGATGTCGATAGAGCATTAGATTTCCTACAATTTTGGT
Source organism: Uropetala carovei (assembly GCA_036926305.1). Taxonomy (NCBI): domain Eukaryota; kingdom Metazoa; phylum Arthropoda; class Insecta; order Odonata; family Petaluridae; genus Uropetala; species Uropetala carovei. The sequence continues at coordinate 1,181,896 of JAXCHB010000054.1, forward strand.
ATTCAAAATTTTTTCATGCGCCCAACCGTTTTTGAGATAATCGCATTTGAATGTAGAGAAAGTGAAAAACCATACTAGAGATAGGACATAGACCTAAAAAGAATAAAAGAAAAATACTGCAAATAATGTTATTACCGTATTCACCCGAATCCAAGACGACCCTGAATCTAAGACGACCCCCCATTTTGATGATTCCAAAAGAGAAAAAAGCTCAAATTGACCTTCATGACTACAAAAATTATAAATCTTGTGAAATATTTATTTTCTCTTATACTTTTCTTGAATGTCATTGTCTTTTAACATTTTAAAATCATAAGATCACATCACAAATAGAACCATTCAGGTTTTCAAACAAATTAAATGGTAGCATTCATTTTAAGATAACATTAAAAAGCAAGTAAATACATTGAAAGAATACACTCATTTCAGGACAACAAAAAAACATTTCAATCCAAGTGCTGCATAAAATCATTTTATTGTGTTAGTCATCATCACTGTCTATGCAACCTTCACTATTTTCCTCATGCTCACTATCTTTATCACTCTCAACTTCATCATCAGTCTCCCACAAAACATCATCCTCACTCCCATCCATGGCATTAGATAAGCAGCATTTCTTAAATCCTTTCACTATTACTTTTGCATTTATTTGTTGCCACGATGCCTTGATCCATTGGCAGAGCATTGCAACTTCAGGTTTCTTAAGATTTCCTTTTGGTGTTAAAGTGTGAGTTCCACTCTGTAACCACTCAGAATACAAAACCTTTAAAGTATTTTTAAAACACTTATTGACAGCAACATCTAAAACTTGAAGTTGCGATGTCATTCCTCCAGGTATTACAATAAGATCAATGTTCATCGCACTCATTATGTTTTTAATTTCAGGAGATGTGTCCTTGAATGCATCCAGTGAAAGCATTGCTCTTTGTTTCAGTAAAGCTCCTGGCCGTCTATTCCACACCACATGTAACCAATCTCTCATTAGTTCTTTAGTCATCCACCCCTTTTCTTGACACCTATTATTCCACTTGGCAAATGTTTCTTAGGCATTGTTTTCCGCTTTAGAATCACATATGGTGGTAATTTAGTCCCATCTGCTAAAACCGCCAACATTACCGTGACTCGCATTTTTTCGTTGCCTGTAGTTTTAATTAGGACGGACTTCGCACCTTTCTCGTTCACAGTATAATTAGATGGCATGTAGAAGAAAACCGGAGTTTCATCGGCATTTCCTATTTGGCTCAAAAGGTAATTATTGGTTTTTCTAAGTCCAATTACGTATTTCTGGTAAGCGAGAAGTTTTTCAACATAGTCTTTGACAATTTCTGACACGGCGAAGTTCGTCGCCGTAAAGAAAAATTATTTCGTCGCCGTAAAGAAAAATTATTTCGTCGCATCATTCTCACGCACCAACTTCTGCTGGCCTTGAATTCTTGCAATGATATATTAAGTCCTCTAGTAATTTCATTAGCTTTAAGTATAATACTTTCAGTCGAAACAGGCATACCGTTCTTCCTCATGGTGCGCACAAACTTGACTACTTCTTCTTCAATGCCATGAAATCGGCCTAATTTTGGACCACTGAGCGACTTCCTTGTGGCTTTGGCATTTTCTAGTTCCTGTTTTGAGAGTTTCCATCCATGCACATTTGCCTCAGATACACCGAACTTTCTACTCGCATCACAGTTATTAGTTTTTTCGGCGTAATTTATCACGATCAGCTTAAAATTTGTATCTTAGCTCCGTCTAATTCCTTTAACTTTCCCTTTGCACTCGTGCCACGTACTTCAACATGATCTGTCATTTTAACTTAAGGGTTGTGCATTTAAATCAAGAATGCACAACTCAAAGTTACTGTCACACTTAGTGAATCGCGGTGCGTCGTTTGAAAGGGGAATCCCAATGATTTCCGCTCTCATTTGTTTTAACATTGCGGTTGGCATTACGTGCAAGGTGAAAGTACGTCTGTGTTATGATCGTCGACGATGATTATTAGTCTAAATAATTATTATTCCCGTCATGTTTTTCTTATTGTTATTACTATTTGTTTATTTCACGTCTTTATGTACGTACTTGAATTTGCTGTTGTGAATTGTTTACTCTAATATACCATTTGTTGTAAAAACCACTGATTAAATGCTTAAATATACTTCGTATCCGAATGTAAGACGACTCTTGATATTTACAGCTGAAAATTTGGAAAAAAAGGTCGTCTTAGATTCAGGTGAATACGGTATTATAGTAAAATTTTTACACGTTATATATTAGAAATACATCACTACCCATTACGATTAACAGAACAACAAAATCATTTTTAAAAAAACACAAAATTAAATTACATACTTATTTTTGTAATAGCGTTTCTTTTTTACAATCCGGATATTTTTTCGATACTCATTAACAACTTGTAACAGATATTGTTTTTGACTTTCGTCTTTTGTTAAAATATTATTGTACTCTTGTATTAACTTAATTCCCCTTTCTGCCACATTATTTACTACCGATAATTTTGTCAAGATTCGGATTCCTTTCTGATAATCACCTCTTGCTTCCCATGCATCGGGGTCTTCCTCCAAAAAATCGGTTGGAATTTTAAATCTTGAAAAAAAGTTCGTTTCCGATGATACGAATTTGTTTAACTCTTTCATTATGAAATCCTTCACATCTCTTGGACGGAATAAAATCCTTTTAATAGTAATATCCTCTGATTCCTCCAATAATTTTTTTGCCTCTACCATTTTCAATTTTGTATCCTTTGGCACATGAGAATCAAAAAACGCGAGAGCAATACTATCAGGAGCAAGGTACCATAAGTGTCCGCAAAACTTATTCATGGGTGTGCGAGAAATATCAGAATCTGGATACTGCGCCAAGTTTTTTAATAATTGAAAATCGTTAAAAGGGGCTTCGATCGCAACATGACCTCTAAACAAGGCTCCTACACACGAATGAACCAAAAAAATGCATATGTCTTGAAATGCTCTCTCTTCCCTAGCTTGAAGCTAAAATTGATTTCAGAACTTAAATACTTTTGAGCTATATATTGCTTTCGACATCTACCTCACATGATGGAAAGCACCAGGATATCAAAAGGAAATGCCACGAGGTGAAGTTGCTCCCAGAAATATAACTGTTAACTCCAGTAATTCCCTATAATCCTCCCTACACTGTTGGACTTTTAGAGAATGTATACAAAATTCTATAGTCTGATTTAGGATATTTTGAATGGCTGATTTCACAAATGTATCCTTTATTCCGACGTCATATTCTGTTGCGTCAATATTGGGCCCACGTTTCTTGAAATCTTTTGAAAATAGGAACGTCTGGACCCAATGTAGGCAATCTCAATTTCATATCGAACACACTCCTCCGCTCTAGTTCCAAAATGTGCCGTCAACAGGGCAGATACAGAAGGTCATGTTTGGTTTGTCACATTTCCTATCAGATATATTTCATCATGCGCACGAAGAGTGATACTTGCTGATGACGACGAAGATGCAGCCATTTTACAATAAATTTTAATACTTTAACACTTTTATAAACACAATTAACACAAATAAACTTGAACGAAAGCACTGTCAAACATTTCAACTACCACAGTTTTACCACAACTGCCGCATATACTTAAGTGAACTCGTTACGTGGTCAATGTCAATGTAACTGGAGCCGCCAGAAAGAGAAAATCGCGGGGGGAAAAAGCCGACAAAGCAAATAAAATCAGGGGTTAATTTCACTGCTCTCTGTTGTAAAGCGTTTGTTTATTCACGCTGCCACAAAAATGGCAACTTCCGAATCACTACTAGAGTATTCTTTTTTTTGCTTTCTCTACATTCAAATGCGATTATCCCATAAACGGTTGGGTGCATGAAAAAAGTTTAAATACCAAAATTGTAGGAAATTTAATGCTCTATCGACATCATCTCACCAAAATTTTGATAAGGACTTACCATTTTTGAGATATTACCTGAAATATGTTAAAAAAATTGATACATCCAGAAAAATCTACAATTTTGTAACTTTGAGGCCTTTGTGGCACCTGTTAATATTCTTTGATCGGGCTAAAAATTTTTGTAGTTCAATATTTTAGGAATTGGAACCGTTCTAGGTGGTGAGACCAAAAAAATTCAAAAAAAAATTTCATGTATAACTAAGGGCCACCCTAATATATATATATATATATATATATATATATATATATATATATATATATATATATATATATATATATATATATATATATATATATATATATATATATATATATATGTATATATGTATATATATATATGTATATATGTATATATGTATATATGTATATATATGTATATATGTATATATATGTATATATATGTATATATATGTATATATATGTATATATATGTATATATATGTATATATATGTATATATATGTATATATATGTATATATATGTATATATATGTATATATATGTATATATATGTATATATATGTATATATATGTATATATATGTATATATATGTATATATATGTATATATATGTATATATATGTATATATATGTATATATATGTATATATATGTATATATATGTATATATATGTATATATATGTATATATATGTATATATATGTATATATATGTATATATATGTATATATATGTATATATATGTATATATATGTATATATATGTATATATATGTATATATATGTATATATATGTGTATATATGTGTATATATGTGTATATATGTGTATATATGTGTATATATGTGTATATATGTGTATATATGTGTATATATATGTATATATATGTATATATATGTATATATATGTATATATATGTATATATATGTATATATATATATATATATATATATATATATATATATATATATATATATATATATATATATAGGGTCGTGCCGATGGGTGAGGCGGCGAGACAACTGCCTAAGGTGCCTCTTGAAGGTAGGTGCCAAAATTTGACAAAAATGAAAACCTATCAAAATAAATTCATAAGGCCAGCCCGAGGCATCAATGTAGTTAGGGCGTTTAAACGACTTTTATATATCTAGCCATTATTGCAAATTTCTCTTTTGCATTCTGAAGTAATCAAATATTAACGAAGCGGCAAATTTTTATTTATTACAACAAAGCGTATAAGTGAACATAAATATTAATGGTATGTTTGAGAAATTTTTATATGCAAAAGGGGATGCTGTTTGTTTGATTGGCTGGGCGTCAAAATACGATACCTCGGGCTGACAATGTATATTCATTATTTTTTCGATATCGATTATTTTTAAACAATGCTGCAAAAATTCGTTTTTATATTGAGTTGACCATGAGTTGGACAACAGCATATTTGTAGAAGAATCTTTCAGTCTAACTATGCAAAGCATGGTTGAGTGAACGACTTTGTTACAAAAATAAAGGCACAAGAATAATTATGCATTAGTATTATTATATTTTCGATATTACTCTTATAAAAAATTAAGAGGCCATACCTTACTACTTTACATTTTTTAAAGCGGACTATGGTTGATCATAGAAAATTATCTGGTGCTGAATATCGCAAAAGAAAGGCTAAGAACTTTAATAAATTAAAATTAACATATGTATAGTTGATATTTTTCAAAATATAAGTTTTTACGGATTTGAATAAATAGATTTTTATTATTCCCTATCCTTTCCACTAATGGCTTGTGTGGACTGACTGGGACCACATTTAAAACTGATGGCGATGCTGACCCCTCGACCATCATTAACTCAGGTTAGAGGCCCATACCTCTAGGCTCATCCTCAAATCTGAGCTCAGGTGTCTTTACCCTCTCAGCAGCGGGGCACTAGCTGACCACATCTTTTGCAATAAAATTTAAACTATTTTATGTTGTTAACTTAGTGTGACTGTGACTCAAGCAACATATTCGGGTGAATGTGCTGATCAAGAGCATCTTTTTAACGTTAATCTACGATAAATAATAACATATTTACGCTCACATCTAATCGCTTGGTAGCTATATGGTGTTAGATGGGAGAAAAGGAAAACCGCTCATAACTAAAAAGCTTTATAACCTTTTTCGATCTAACTATCAGGAATCGCTTGACTATTCAACTTTTCAATTTGAAATTGCTCGCCGTGTACGTACATAGTAGTCCTGGGTTTGACTTCAGCAGCATATCTTTTCTCCATTTGAATAATATGGGCAGAGCTGAAACGGAGTGAGGCCTTTTTTCTTTATCATTTTCAAATATCTTAAAAATGAGATATCGACGTGGTATTTTCACAGTTATGCCGAAAAAAGTATGGAAATGAATTTCCATATCGTAGAAATTCAAATCTCATTCAAAAAAAGCCAAGACTTAGGTTTAAAAATATAGAAACTCTAAATGTGGGAGGTATGCTGGATATACATATTTTAAGGTGATGGCATAAAAAAATCTCGAAAGAAGTCCTGGGTTCAACTCCAAGGAAGGCATTTTCATTTCCCATAAGGTAACATGTAAAACTCGGATTTACGACGTGCAGACTTTCATTCTTTTTGGAATTATAATTAGAAAGAATTGGTATACAATCTTTAGATATAAACCATAGAGCAACTAAGCGTTACACCCTCCGCACCGTCTCGCGAATGTCTGCTTTCATTACAATCCCGTCCAAAAACTCTTAAGAGGTTGGTATTCCTTGGCGTCAAGATTAGATGTGAGCGTAAATATGTTATTATTTATCGTAGATTTCCGTTAAAAAGACGCTCTTGATCAGCGCATTCACCCGAATATGTTGCTTGGGTCACAATTACACTAAGTTAACAACATAAAAAGTTTAAGTTTTATTGCAAAAGACGTGGTCGGCTAGTGCCCCCCTGCTGAGAGGGTAAAGACACCTGAACTCAGATTTGAGGATGCGCCTAGAGGTATGGGCCTCTAACCTGAGTTAATGATGGTCGAGGGGTCAGCTTCGCGGTCAGTTTTAAATGTGGTCCCAGTTAGTGGACACAAGCCTGACTAACATATAATAAAATTACTCAGTAAAAAAATTAAGGAGGCGCCATATTATATCTCGCCTCAGGCGGCAAAATGTCTGGGCACGGCCCTGTGTATATATATATATATAAATACTACGGAAGAGGAAAGGTATGTAAGGATATTTAGGGCAACTAGGTGTTGAAGAAAACCCAGTGAACACTTACCGGAAGTAGAGCCGCTGGGGTATTGGAGAGACACATTTGTAGAGGTTAGAGCTTTCGGGATGATTCCTTCGTCAGCATAAGAGAGTGTTCACTAGGTTTCTTTCAACACCTAGTTGCCCTAAATATATATATATATATACTATGGCAACTATGAAATGCGTTTGTGTCGAAAAAGTTCCGTGCACAAATATACGTTCACTGGAAGATCTCTAGCAAAGTCATGCTATCGGACATCGCACATAGCGTTTAACTGAATAGCAAAGCAGAGAGAGAGAGAAAGAGAGGCAATGGTAAGTAATTCCACTTGGGAAGTATTTAAGATATCCATAGGGGGCCTCATTATTTCCTGGGAGAGGGTCCCCAGATTCTCAGGTATGCCACTTGCATCCCTCTTAATTCTCCCGTCTTTTGGCCATTCCAGATTTCAGCTGCCATTGTGCTATGCATAGTTCACAAAACTGAAGTATTCATTATCATCGCCCATAATATTTATATAGAAAAGATATAAATTAGTGCAATTGTCGAAAGGAATTATCAAAATTTGCTGAGTTATAACAACCGGTTCGACAGAAGTGTACTTTTTCAACAACTGGTTCGGCCAAACCGGTGTGAACCACTAGGGTGACACCACTAAATAGAAGTATTGCATCACATTCAGAGATGTAGAATCATCTTCCTGTCTCAGAATTTGCTGCATTGCATCTCAAATTGCAATGCCGCTCTCTTTTCCTCAAGCAAGCTCAATTTCTCTAAGCATGATCAGCTTCGCATTTGGACATCTCCTTGCTCTTTTGTTATTACATAATTAAATAGGATATTATTTAGTACTAGGGGTTCTGCCCCTACTCGCTCCGCCTTCTTGCCCACTTTGTGGGCTCATTAGCAGACTCTCGTGTGGGTCGAGAGGAAGGTGTGAGACGGAGAAAAGAAATAAATTCATCGACTCTTGATTGTAGCACTTCTTTAAACACGATATTTTAAATCATGTTCTCTTGTCCTACTGGCTTCGTGCTGGCCAGGTAGATATAGACCGTCTCAGCCGTGCTCAAGATAGGGCCATGTACAATTAACCGTGACTGAACAGAGGTTATTCCAGATTGATGTAGGAGCTCTGACCCTGCACCTTATTGATGTTCATCACGACCGCAAGCCATATGGGGAACTGTGTCCTGCGCAGGACAAACAGCAGTTCGTTGCCACTGAGAGTTTGGTATGGTGTATAACTGCAATCTCGCCTCATCGATCACTTGTCATTTCCTCACTGAACAGTATCCTCCAATCTTGCGAATGATTTCACCTCCGCGAAGCTTCCGAAGGACTGCAGTTGGGGGCGGGATTTCATGAGCAAACTCGATGGATGCCAGACAAATATTGGTCTATGTGGGAACGGTGTATGTAGAGTGGAGGTACTCAGTGACATGTACTGTTTTCAAGGCCAAGTGTCTGACACGATGACCATCCTAACATTTTTATTAGTATAGAGAGAAAATAATTGGATTAAAATTATATTATTAATTTTTTTTATTTTCAGCAGGTACTTTTCAAAGTTGACATTGGGTTGATATGTAAACAAATCTGTTTAATGTTTATCATATAATTAAGACCATAAAACACATTTTAAATAGTCATGAGTATAGAAAGTTTGCATCCAGAACACATACTATCATTATTAGATGTATTCTTATGAGAAAACATTTTTGATTAACATGGTACTTTTTAAGAATGCATCTACCTTGTTAACCAAGGATTACCTGTATAAATATAATGAAGTGATGAATTTGATGGAGAAACAAAGTGACTTAGCTATTGCATCAGCTAAGCATCAAAAAAATATTTGAATACTTTAAAAACACTGATAAAAATAAGGTGTGTAATATAGAATGCAGTATAAGTTTTACAATACTTGGCTGTGCATTTTTATATAGTTTTGTAATTAAATTTCTTATATAAATAGGGATAAACTGTAAAAAAATAGTTCTGCAACCTTTCAATACATAATTCCTGATAAACTGCAGGTTGTCTATAATGCGAGTGTTCTCTGTAATATAATCTAAGGAATTTGGCTCAACTTTGCAGTAAGTAATAATCATATTTCAGAAGAAAAGAACCTACGTAACTTCTACACAAATTTTATTTCATGATCGATCATGGAATAAAATTTATGTGGAAGTTATGTTGTTCTTTCCTTCTGAAATATTCTCTGTAATATATAACTGTCATTAGCTGACTCTTTACGAAGGTCACCAGGGGGACCAACTGCTTAACGTCCCATCTGAAGGATGCAGTACTGACTTGTGCAGTTTCCTCAAATCACACAAGTAGGAGAAGGGAAAATTTCAGGATGAAAAATCTGACCTACACAAAATTTTAACAAGGGACCACTGCACAGAAGAATAACACTCCAGCCACTCCAACATTCCAACTTCCCCTTTCCATATGTGTAATGTTATGAAAATGATAGTGACAGTGTCTTCATATGATATAGTGAAGTTCATGTTATAGGTCACACTAATTCTACTGTAGTAAACTAATTACTGTAGTAAAAATTATAAAATGTCAGTATTGATTATCCTTCACTTATGAGCAATGTATAAGCAAGATGATATTATATACAATAATAACTTCAAAGAAGCATAAAATATTTTAATTGTATACTTTCACAAAAGCATTTCACATATATACAACGAATATAGAAAACACCTAGGATTTCTTATTACATCAATAATTAACACTTACAGCTAGCAAATACAATTTAGGTACAGAAGTTTCAATTTCATTCAATAATAGATGTCTCTATGTAGAGTTTTTCATGTGTTATGTATACGTTTCCTTAAATATTCCAGCACCTCCACAGATTCAAACAGGGCCTAAATAATAAAAAATATAAATAGTACATAAATATAATTCTTGGATGACATAACAATACTTCAGATGGTATTCAACTGTAATTTGGGAAATATCTTGTAAAATAATTGAATCCAATGACACATATGCAGCAATATAACAGACTGAAAATTGAACGTGCTTATTTAAAATTCTTTAAATGAAATAATATTAGTAAGCACAATGCAGTATGCATAGCTTATGTAATAAAACCTCATGGTTATAGATAGCATATTTTACAGCATAAAAATATTTTATGTAAAAATAATTACAATCTTATTACAATTCATACTCAGTAAAATCCAGGGGCATATATTCAGGGTGTATATCACGATATATACGTATATGTAATATTATTAAAACTATGGCAACTATGAAATGTGGTTGTGTCGAAAAAGTTCCGTGCACAAATATACGTTCACTGGAAGATCTCTAGCAAAGTCATGCTATCGGACATCGCACATAGCGTTTAACTGAATAGCAAAGCAGTGGAGATGCATAGTAGATTACTGCCTGCAAGTCGCACAATGAGCCAGGGCAAGTGACCCGTGTATAGCGACGCGGTGGAGAGATACTGGAAGTTTTGAAGTCAACACTCCAGATGGAGCTATAACAGCAATCTCATGCCTAACCCCCCTGTACCATCTTGCACAGTAGACAAGCACAGTGGAGAGATATCTGGGTTATGTGTGGTAGGATATAGCCAGCCGGGCATGCGGAAATCTGGCAGCTCCTAAGCTTTGCAGGGTGAAGTTTCTACGGAATCAATTATCGTTATCGGTAATGCGTTTGATAATCCCGCAGCTGATTCAGGCTGGAGCTCTTAGAAGTGAAATGGGTATTTGGTCAGCTGCATGCTGTTGAGTGAATGCGGCACTGTGTTGCTAACATAAGCTTTTGTTTCTTTCTGTTGAGTGAATACGGCATTGTGTTACTAAGCGTTTGTTTTTTTTATTTCTATTATATTAGTTTTTGTGTAAGTATCTTTAAAATTTTCTGTTACTTATTGACAATTTAAAAAATATTTGCCCATCTTATACAATGGGAAATAGTGTTCAAGATTTACTGAGTGTACCATTTTCATCTTGAACATATGCTGATTGTATGAATATTGTGGAAGTAGGTAAGCCTTCCAAATCTACTTCAAAAGCATAAAGATGCAAAAACTGAATATAAGAGACATTTTTCCATTTCACAATATGAAACAATGGAATGGTTAACTGGCTGTGAAACGCAATCTAGACTTTTTTGTTGGCCATGTTTATTGTTCTCAAAATACAATGGTGTGTGGAATAAGCATGGGTTTTCTGATTTTAACCATTTAGCAGTAGCACAGGCAAAACATGAAAGATCTTAAGCACATGTTCAGTTTTTTCTTAATTTTAAACTTTTTGGAAAACAAAGAATCGACACTTTACTTGACAACCAACGAAAAACTGAAATAAGCCAGCATAATGAACAAGTGAATAAAAATAGAGATATTTTGAAGTGGCTCATTGATGCAATTTGTTATTTATCTAAACAAGAGCTTCCTTTGCGAGGTCATGATGAGTCTAAGAATTCAATGAATAGAGGTAATTATATAGAATTTTTAAATGTACTTCGCGACTATGATCCTCTTTTAGATTATCATTTAAATACATCAACTGTGTTTCAAGGAATTTCTCCCACTGTTCAAAATGATCTTATCAAGTCTATATCTAATGTTGTTAAAGATGCAATAAAATATTTAACTGATTCAGCAACTTTTGTAGCCATTGTACTGGACGAAACTTTGGATGTCATGTCAAAATCACAGTTCTCAACAATTTTTCAATTTGTACATGATGGGGAAATACATGAAAAGTTTATTGGATTTACAGACATTAGTGCTGATAGAACTTCTAGTGCTCTATTTAATCATGCTGTCAACACAATTCAAGAATTAAAACTGAGGGAAGGTTGGTCGGACAAACCTATGTTGGGGTATGAGTAATGAGTAGACATGTAAATTGTTTACAGAGCAAAGTTATCAATATGTATAGGCGGTCCTCAACTTTCGTATGTTCGACATTCGTGCAACATGCACTTTCGTACATTATACATTGACACCCCTGAACCACCTTTCGTACGCCAAATTTGGACTTTCATACATCAGCAAAATATCGAACGAACATTTCAAGTTCCGCGTGGTGGTGCTGCCTGCCAGCCAACAGTTTCGGCAGCATCAAAATCTTTGTCTGTACAGCAGTGTTTATTTGTGCAATTATTTAAATATTTTATTGCATTTTGCCCTATCTCTCTATATTATAAAATCGTAATGTTCATCATGATGCGTAACGCTCTAATTTTGTGAATAACTCGAATAGAAATAAACTTATAAGCCTGAAATTTCTCAGGATTTCAGTGTTAATGAATCTTTACGTTATGACTAAAAATATTTTGAAATAGGTCACGGGTTTGACTCCAGATGATGAATGTTGTTTCCCATAAGGTAACACGTAAAAATCACCTTTTTGGTTTGAAGGCTTTCATTCTTTTACTCTTTAAAATATCTTAAAATTAAGTTATCGATGCGAAATTTGCACTAAAACACGCCAAAATGAATGAGGATTCTTATTCTTACCATAGAATACTCAATTTATTCGAATTTGCTCATATTTTGAATTTATATATATAAAGAACAAAATTAAAGAACATGTACGAAATGCTGGAAATATATCATCGATGATTGTGTCTAAAAGGCGAGGTGTAGTGATTGAGGAAATGGAGAGTACTTTAAAATTATGGATCAGCATCAAAAAAACATTCCAGTGAGTCTTTCAAAAATTCAAAGTAAGGCTATCAGTTTGTATGAAGACTGGAAGTTCACAGGTTCATTGAGCTGTTTATCGGGATACAGCTTGCTACAAACTCCTTTATCAAGAGAAGAAGAAGGCTGGTACAGGTTCGGTATCCCTTATCCAAAATTCCGAAATGCTCTGAAATCCAAAAGCTTTTTTTGAGCGCCAAGACGTCTTGAGTGGAAGGCTCTGAGAAGGTTCCTCAACGATGCGCAGGTCCCACTGTGCAACAGATGCTTACAATCGCACCCCACTTGCATGATATGTAAAAATATTTACATAAGTGCATTAATGTAATATATATGCGTAATTAAAAAATTAGATACACATGTCTAATATATACTTTTAAATATTTTTAGAATGCAATCCTCTCAAACTTTTGTGCCCATTCACATGTGAAAAGTTGAGAAGTATAAGCTGTTATCACCGTTCAGGAGCTTTCTTTCTTTTTGACAACAGGGAAGTCCCGAGGGGAAAAATTCAACCCTCAACTCTTAACTCTTAATATCCTTCTAATTCAGGATCACTGGAGTATTTGCTCAGGTTTGACGTAGTTCAAATGCTTAAGCCTTGCGTTTTACATATCATTTATTATTGGTGGAGTTTCGTGGAGTTTTTCAGGAGAAAGACAAGGTCTGCCCAGTGCTTGGAATGAGGTGGAATCTCACTGGTATGCTGCTCCGGCTCGTCACACACACCGAAGATACCATTCCATTTCGTCAGACATTTATAAATACCGTCCCTAAAACAAGCATTCCGTTTCGTAAAAATTTCCAATACAAGTGTCCCGTTTTGTAATTTTCCATTTCGAGCACTGGGTCTGCCTTATTTGGAAATTAGCTCCTGCAAGTTAGGCAACCTCCGGTGATTTTTTTTCTCAATTCTACTATGGAACCAGGGGTGCACTGTGCCTCACGGACTCCCATGTGCAAGGCTCTCATAGGAAGTTGATAAGAGTAGCATGAGTGTCTGTCTTTCGTTTCGTCTCGATTCCATGGCAACAATGGCGTCTGTGAGCTGCCTCAAATGAAAGGGTGTCACGTAAGCAACGTAATTGAGGGGAATTTTTACGTTTTTTCCCCTAAAATTTCAGTTATGTAAGTGCAGGGAAACGTATATCGGGGCAACGTACAATGGGAACCCCCTGTATTCCAAAATCCAAAACCCTTTCGGACCCAAGCATTTCAGATAAGGGATACCGAACCTGTATTCATCTTTCTCTTGACAAATTTTTCAAGAAAGTTGATAAGACACCATCAAAGTCAGCATCACAATCTCCTGCTCAATCCCCTGCTCAAAAAACTAAACATTTATACCATAATTATGGATTTTATAATATTTTTTGGCTCTCTGGGAATGGAACCCCCATTATAACATGTAAGTCAATTGTTAGACTTTTGTACAATCGACTTTCATACACGTTTTAAGGAACACATTACGTACGAAAGTAGGGGACTGCCTGTACTCTGTAGCATAGATATAATTCACTCAATACCTGCAAGATGGCAGTTAGTCATTTTGCTGTACTAGTAGTTCCGCTGTTTCCCTAGAGATGGCAGTGGGATTTTGCCTGTTGTACCAGTTGCATAAAACTTCCTCTTTTTTGCCCTACTTCACACCCACCACCCAGGACTGCCACCTCAAATTCTTCAATGGACCGGAGAATTTCTAATCTGACCTGGAGATTTCATAATTTGACCCGGAAATTCTCATAGGCGAAGAAGAAAAAGTATGTTTTTGCTATAGTTAAGTCTTTGATAAGCAATAGTTAATTACTATTCATAAAAATGTAAGGAACATATTTATTCATATATATTCCACACTGCTACACATATGTTGTTGACCCGGGAAATTATATCCTTGACCCAGAGACTAGTCTCAAAACCCAGAAAGGTGGCAACCCAGCCACCACCGATGATCAGGATACCCCACTGATAAAATCACAATTATCCAATTTTCAATATAACCGACCAAAAAATGGATGAGTCGGCGAAGCATGGTCAGAAAGCACATGGTTGGTTGCATCTCACTAATTGTAAGTGCTGAAAGTTTGTTTACACAGGAGCCATACAGTACGACTGTGAGCATCCCTCAGAGAGTCAGTCTACTAGCAGCATCCATGCCTCGCAGATCCCGTGCTAAGTGTATGCTTAGACTGCTTTTATTTGATTTTATTTCTGCTTTTATGTACTTCATCATGGTCTCCAATTGCAGTAAGATGAAGAGGAAGCATGCTGTGCTAAGCAATAATGATAAACTGAAATTAACTGATTACAAATATCGTGTAGGAGTATGGCATTGGTGTGACAACTGTGAAAGATCTCAAGAAGAATAAGGATAGCTTGGAGAAGTTTGCTCTGCAATTTGATATGGCCTCAAAGGAAAGTAAAATACTTTTAAAATGGCTACATTACTTAAAGATTATCCGATTTTTCGGTTTATCTGATGAATCTCTCCCCACATAATAGATTAGATACGTTAGGTTTTACTGTATAATAAGAACAATGAAGTATGCTCACAACCATTGTTTGAGATGAGTTTGAGAGACTTAGGTGGCACTTTTCTAGGCAAGAAATTTTCTTTTTGTCTCAGGTGGCAGATTTCCTCATAATGGCTAAGTTTGTCTTGGAAAAGTTTACTGTTAGTGATTTAAAGACAGGAAAGTAACAAATATTAATATATAAATATAATTAATCTTCTATAATTAACCAATCAATTTCCATAATAAGAAAATATTGCTGTTTTTCCTAGAGTAATAAGCTGAACCATTACCTGGAATGGGCAACCCATGTCATTGCACTGGGTGCTGGGATTTGAATGTGTGCCAATATCCCTTTCAACAGAAAAATTCATAGAGAAAGAAATTGACCAACAAAGCTGTAACTTTATGGAACTGCATTTTATAAAATTTACGTCTTAAAAAAGTAATGTGCCTTAATACAAAGATTTCTTCTTATACACCCAAAATGACCAAATGATGACACGATTCTCGGTCAAAATTATGGTCATGGGATTTTGTGTGTATTCAACGGAATTTTTTGTACTAAGTTACATTACTGTATGAGAATTAAATTTTATAAAAAAATAAATGAAGTAAAAACGTCTATAGCCACGAGATAAAAATAAAATCGGAAATTATTTGCCTAATTAGGGATGGCATGGTATGGTTAAATTCAAGTACTGTGACAACAAGCAATAATTCACTACTGTGCACCTTACAGCTATAGCAAAAGAGCGAGTGAGTGAGCAAATTGTGTTTGAGACATCCTAAGTTTCAAGATCCTTGAATTTACCAATGCATGGTCTGATCTAATTGCTACAATTTTTAAGAATGACTAAGGTTAGTATTTCTAAATCAAAATTTTTACCTGAGAAGGGCAGGAAGATCCAAATTTATACCCACTGAATAGTTTATAGGACATTCCTTCAAATTAAGTTTATAAGGGTCACAAACTCTAATATATCACCCAGTTCACCACTACTCTAACACAAGTTCTCATATTAAGAAATCCCATCCATTTGTCGTAGAAAGGTCTCACACTAAAAAATATAAAGATTAATATAATTTTACTTGGGACTTACCCTTTTTCTTTCATTTAAAATTTCGTTCAATATAGAATTGTTCAGAAAAGATTCTCCACGGCTACTGTTACAATCACCAGAATGCTTTGGCTGGAGTGTGGGTTCAGGTGAATCTTTTTGAGGAGTTGTTAGCCCTGGTGGAGTAGTATCCTCAGTACCAGTTGACGTAAATTCATCTCCCTCGCCACTAGTTGTGACAGTTGAAGTTGCCTATTATAAAAACATTTTGGTTTTGTACACATGGTGATTTAAAAAAACCAATGTTTCTGAATAGTGATACAAAACTACTTCATTAATTACTGTTTAGCTTATGGTGATTACTGAAAAATGTATAATAAAATTTTGACCAATCCATTATACAAGTTTAAAATATCATTATTAAAATAATCAAGCCCATATAAATTGCTGTAAGTACAATTTTCTGGCATCCAAATATTAAATAAGTACATACCCCAGTAGTTTCATATGAAACGCTTCGTTCTTCTGACATGTCATCTGTGCCCATGTCTTCAATTTTTATTTTCGCTCTTTTACTTAGCTTCGGCCCTCTCTTTTTCTTTCCTTTGCTAGATTTCTTTTTTACTACCAATGATAGAGCTTCGTCATCACCACTTATCGCCTCCACATTTTTTCCATTTCTTTCATCTTTTAAACCATTGATTCCACCGGAGATTCTTCTTTTGACATGCAACGTCAGCTTCTCTTTAATATCGGGTGCTTTTGCTTCGTTCGGGTCATCTAGGTTCATTTTCAAACTGAGTTGGGCAAGTCATGTATCCCTGAAATTATTTTTTAAAATTTAAAAGCTCTATATTGCAGCCATGTATATATATATATGAGGGTAACCCCTTAATCAAATGTAAAATGCCGCGAACCCCGTCCCTGTTTAAGTAGGTCATTTAGAGTAAAATGAAGGAATGAAGAAATAATTATTTCACAAGTACAAATAACTTTCTAGTTATTTAAATTTCAACTTATACGAGAAAACTTGCAGAAAAATGTAGTTTCTGCTCAAGAATAAATGCTTGAATAAAGGTCATCTTTCGTAATGATACGTCACACCTCTGACTGAAAGCGGATCTCCCGAGGATGTTCGTGACTTGTGGGGAATTTTTTTCCTTGATGCCTGCGAAAGTATGCTCACTTCAACCATCCCCGTTCTCCCTCTCTCTAGCTGACCTATTAAACGGATGCTGGGACACTACGCGTGACCTGCCGTTGCAACCGCGGAGACCAGGAAATGTGTCGTGTAGAAGATACGTTTTATATAAAAGTGAATACTAAGTCTTGATAAGTATGACAGGTAAAAGATATCGGACATTGTCGTTATGATTGCGATTACGTCATTATAAGTTGGAGTGAAAGGCATATTGCAAATTTCAAAGTAGTTGGCAGCCGTATACCTTGACTGTAGAGAATGTCTTCTAAATTATTACATTCAGTAAAGCCTAATTAAGATACAATGAAATTCAGACGACTTTACCCTATTGCAGTAGTTCTTGTTCTGCTACTGTATGCGTCCTTTTTCGTATCGAACATAATACTGCCTTCATTTGTTTCCGTATCTGCGAATTACGAAAGTGCCGAAAAGTTTATACATAATTCAACAAGTCACAAAAGTGTAAATCATGGACTTTTTCAAAATAA